>JARQOC010000006.1:246048370-246668883 GCA_033576535.1 Allobates femoralis
CCGCAGCACACAGCGACCAATGAGAATAGCGCCTCACTTCCCATAGAGATATAATGGATGACTTTGAGTTTCAAATTTCCCGCTTAAGTGAGGCGCTATGCTGATTGGTCGCTGTGTGCTGCGCCGACCAATCAGCATAGCGCCTCATTTCCCATAGAGATACATAGCGGTGTTTAGAGGAATTTATGGCCGGGCCCTTGGTTCTATTTTCGGGCACGGCGCTCGGCGCTTGTCGGTCGTCGCCGGGGCGGGAGACTCGCCCCTGCAACGACTTGCAATGGCCGCTTCGATAGATATAGATAGAGATAGATAGATAGATCGATAGAGATATAGATAGATAGATAGATAGATAGAGATAGATAGATAGATATAGATAAATAGATAGAAAGATAGATATAGATAGATACATATAGATATACATATAGATATAGATAGATAGATAGATAGATAGATAGATAGATAGATAGATAGATAGATAGGTGAGTCGTTGCAGCCGCGGTCACTCTGGCACATAGGTCCATTGCGAGTTTCATGGGCCGGCGACGACCGATGACAGCCGAGCGCCGTGGCCGAAAATCGAACCAAGGGCCCGGCCATGCATCGCTCGAAACACCGCTATGTATGTCTATGGGAAGTGAGGCGCTATTCTGATTGGTCGCTGTGTGCTGGCAGCGACCAATGAGAATAGCGCCTCACTTTCAGCGGTAAATTTGAAACTCAAAGTCGTCCATTATATCTCTATAGGAAGTGAAGCGCTATTCTGATTGGTCGCTGTGTGCTGCCAGCGACCAATGAGAATAGCGCCTCACTTTCAGCAGTAAATTTGAAACTCAAAGTCGTCCATTATATCTCTATGGGAAGTGAGGCGCTATTCTCATTGGTCGCTGTGTGCTGCCGGCGACCAATGAGAATAGCGCCTCACTTTCAGCGGTAAATGTGAAACTCAAAGTCTTCCATTATATCTCTATGGGAAGTGAGGCGCTATTCTGATTGGTCGCTGTGTGCTGCCAGCGACCAATGAGAATAGCGCCTCACTTTCAGCGGTAAATTTGAAACTCAAAGTCGTCCATTATATCTCTATGGGAAGTGAGGCGCTATTCTCATTGGTCGCTTTGTGCTGCCGGCGACCAATGAGAATAGCGCCTCACTTTCAGCGGTAAATTTGAAACTCAAAGTCGTCCATTATATCTCTATGGGAAGTGAGGCGCTATTCTCATTGGCCACTGTGTGCTGCCGGCGACCAATGAGAATAGCGCCTCACTTTCAGCGGTAAATGTGAAACTCAAAGTCGTCCATTATATGTCTATGGGAAGTGAGGCGCTATTCTCATTGGTCGCCGGCAGCACACAGCGACCAATGAGAATAGCGCCTCACTTGCCATAGAGATATAATGGACGACTTTGAGTTTCAAATTTACCGCTGAAAGTGAGGCGCTATTCTCATTGGTTGCCGACAGCACACAGCGACCAATGAGAATAGCGCCTCACTTCCCATAGACATATAATGGACGACTTTGAGTTTCAAATTTCCCGCTTAAGTGAGGCGCTATGCTGATTGGTCGCTGTGTGCTGCGCCGACCAATCAGCATAGCGCCTCACTTCCCATAGAGATACATAGCGGTGTTTCGAGCGAAGTATGGCCGGGCCCTTGGTTCTATTTTCGGCCACGGGGCTTAGCTCTCGTTGGTCGTCGCCGGGGCGGGAGACTCGCAATGGCCGCTTCGCGGCCATTGCTCGCGCCCTTGAGTCGCGTGCCACGAACAAAGCCACGAACAAAGCCACGGAAGGAGCGCCGTGTGCGACGGAAATTGCTACGGCAATTATATAATAGATAGTGAGCATTTGGAACCTACAGCTACTTCACAGAGTTTGATAACATCATATTGAACATTTTCTTTTTTTCACACAATTTCTCACTTTTAGGGCATGTGCTCAAGATCCGGAGACACCGTGTCCTGGTTGTCTCCTCTCCTGCATTGTTTTAAAATGATTTCTTTATTAAATTTAAAAAAAAATGACGTGGGGCTTCGCCATATTTTTGGTCCAGCCAGGTACAGCAGGCAGCTACGGGCTGCCACCAACCCCTTATGCCTAGTTTTACCTGGCTGGAAACCAAAAATATAGGGAAGCCGTTTTTTTTTTTTTTTTTTTTTTTTTTTTTATATTTCATGAAATAATAAAAAAAAAATGGCGTGGGCTTCGCCATATTTTTGGGCCAGCCAGGTACAACTAGGCAGCTGGGGCTGGAATCCTCAGTGTAGGGAGGTGCAAGCTTTCTAGGCCCCCCCGCTGCGAATTGCAGCCCACAGCCGCCCCAGAAAATGGCGCATTCATAGAAGCGCCATTTTCTGGCGCTGTATCCAGCTCTTCCAGCTGACGTGTAGCGGTGGAAGACTGGGTAATAAGGGGTTAATGCCAGCTTTTTGGCAGCTGGCACTAAGCCCGAGATTCATAACGTCTGGTCAATATTAGACCGGACCATTAGGAATCTCTAGTAGATTGTAAAGAAAACAGAACACAGAGAAAAATATTTTTATTGAAAAAAAAACACAAACACATATTTAGACCCCATCTTTATTACTGTGACCCGATGTAGTCCAGTCTGACGGTCCGCCGTAGTCCATTGGGAAGGTCCAACGTAGTCCAGTGGGAGGTCCCGCGATGATTCTCATTCAGATGATGATCTGAAGTTAACCCCCTGTGTGGTCACAAAGAGGTTAACTGCAGATCACCCCAGTGTTGTCACACAGGGTTAACTGCAGATCAGGTAACCCCTTGTGACCACACAGGGATGATTATCTGCAGTTAACCGCTTGTGACCACTCAAGGGGTTAACTGCAGATCATCATCCCTGCGTGGTCACAAAGGGTTAACTGCAGATCCGGTAACCCCTTGTGACCACACAGGGATGATGATCTGCAGTTAACCCCTTGTGACCACACAAGGGGTTAACTGCAGATCATCATCCCTGTGTGGTCACAAGGGGTTAACTGCAGATCCGGTAACCCCTTGTGACCACACAGGGATGATGATCACTTTATAAGACACTCCGGATTATTAGACGCACACCCAAATCTGGTGAAGGAAAAGAGAAAAAAAATCTTTTTTAATGTTAAATGGGGTCCGTCTTATAATGCCAGTGTCCATCTCACAATTCATATATATGTCCCTTATAGCCCCCTCATCCTTATAGCCCCCTTATTTTGGATATAGCCCCCTTATGCTGGCACATTGCTACCCCTGTGATAGCACATAGTCCCCCTGTGAGGGCACATTTCCCCCTGTGATGGCATATGTCCCCTTGTGATGGAACATATCCCACTGTGATGGCACACGTCCCCCTGTGCTGGCACACACCCCCTTGTGCTGGCACACATAACCCAGTGATGACATATGTCCCCCTATGATGGCACATGTCCCCCAGTGATGGCACACATACCTTAGTGATGGCACATATCCCCCTGTGCTGACACATGTCTCCCAGTGCTGGCACACATCCCTCAGTGATGTCACACGTCCCCCAATGATGGCATACAACCCCCAGTGATGGCATATGTCCCCTGTTTTGGATGCATGGCCTCCTGTGATGGCACTGTGTCGCCCAGCGCAGTAGGGACTCGGGTACCCGGGCCCTTTTCCGCTAGGGTCGGGGGGATGTCACTGGTGGCCTGCCCGGACCCGTGGCCCCAGAGACCGAACTTTTAAAAAAGGGGGGAATATATATACAGTGGAATAAAGTTTATAGTATAGTTCTCGTGACGCCACCCGCAGCTTCTAGTGATTGAGCACCAGCGCCGCTTCAGTCCTCCAGAGGGTGATGGTATAGCGGCCTTGATGATACAGCTCCCTGCAGGTGGAGCTAACCCCCCCGGGGCAAGGATGCACCAGTGATGGTAGGGGTGCTGGCAATGGATTGATGGATGAGCAGGGACCTGGTCAGATGGTAGGATAATAGGACAGTCTCTGGGATGGCAGGGGCACGGGGAAGGAACTGACACACACACCACTAGTTGCTCTTTACCTTTTTACTGGTGTTGAAGCAGGTAAATCGTCCAGAGTACCACCAGGTGTTCAGGATGCACTTCTGGGTCTCCACAGCGAGTGGGTATAAGGCCTTCTCTTTACTTTTCCCGTGTGTGTGAAGCCCCCGTCTGTGTAGAACTTGGCTGGCCTCCTCTGCTCTCTTGTTCTCCTCCTGTACTGTCGTCGGGATACCCTCTGCTGACTACTGCTGATTCTTTTCCAGAGATTCCTGGCTCCCTGGTATGTGACTGTGCAGGGATCCGGGAGACTAAAGACTCCACGGTTTTCCGATGTTCTTCACTGCACTCCAGCGGACGCGTACTCCGGTGTCCGGTGGTTGCTCGGGGGTGAACCTAACGCTGGCTCTACGCTCCCCCACTATTCTGCCTCTTCTCTTTGCCTCCCGACCCCACTCTTGGGCCTTGCAGGGCTACCAGAGACTGGTCAGGGTGACTGGCTCGGGCCTAACGCAGCATCGAACACCAGAACTTCTTTGCAGCTCTTGTAGCGTCTGCCACACTCTGTCTAACTCCGCCCCCAGTACCAGTATTTATAGGGGATCCTGCCTAAAAGCAGCAGGTTGCGCTCCCCCTACTGTGCTGGGGGAAGGTCTTGCGTGTAGCTGTGTACCTGCTATGGAAAGCCATCCATGCTGCGGGTGAGTCTGTGGGTACCTGTGGGTTAGCAGAGCGCCACATTTCCCCCTAGGTAAGGTCAGTACTCCTGGACTGAGGAACAATTTTTGGTTAACAACATAAATAACATTTCAACAGGTAACATATTTACAGAGTCTGAAAATTAAAAAAGTTACAAAAAACACTGAACAATGGTTAAACAGGTACAGTCCATACGGTGCTATTCCATTCACTGCAGGCTGGAAAGAGAAGTTATTTGTCACACTAGTCCTGTGACTATGGTCCTTTGTTTAAGCTGGAAAAGGGTTTTTAAAGAGTCTTTACAGTTGTCTCTGTAAGCTCCAGTGGAAAAAGGGTAAGGTTTTCAAAGTTCAACAAGTCCTTACAGGTAAAATCTCTGTAGGCTTTAAAAATTTAAATACACAACAACACTTAATACGGGTGCTTCGGCATTGGAGTCCTAGGTACTGCAGGGGCCTCTACTGGTCATAAGTGCTGTAGGCCTCCTGGCCCTGGGTTCACTTATTGGCCAAGGTTTTGCTCTACCTAGACAGCTCCTTACGCCTCCTCCACACACTCCTCTAGGTGTTGTGTACCTCGTGTGACCTGGTTTTGGCCTACGCTTTACCCTCTTTGTGCACTACTATTTACATTCTTACAAAAGTTGCTATTTACAGGTTACTTTTCATTGGTTCTATATCACATTTATTGTACCCAATCTCCATACCTGGATGGGGCTTGCCCAAATGTGCTACGATTGGATTTACGCACTACGGGTGTGGCCAGTGGAGTAACTACAAACTTATGGGCCCCGGTGCGAAGTTTCAAATGGGACCCCCCCCCCCATACCAAAATATTATCAACCCAAATTCACAATTTCTCTATTCATTTCGCACGCTATAGTATTGTTGTAATGTTTTATAGTGTAATATTTAATCAATATAGGTATAGTTAACTAATCCAGCATTTAAAGAAAAAAATATTCAGATTATACAGAAACAAAGGTTACTCACAAGAGTAGAAATCCACCTGGATATATGTCTTGGTAAGTCACCTACAAATAGAATTATCATTATGTCAGTATATTCCGCCTGTTAACTACATTATTAAATTCTGAACATTATACAAGGTTTGAATTGTTTTTTGTTTACTTACACAGAAATCTGTTTTAAGATGAGAGCTACTCCTGTTTCTTAACTAGAAAGTAAACAAATCCAACTGGGATAGAAATTAACTTGGAACTGCTCAAGTTCAACAAACGTGTTTCAATGAAAAGTTAATGGAAATTAAATCACCAAGCCAACAGGAATCATTTTGTTGTCACTATTAAAAGGGAAAGGGGACAGTTAGTGTTAATACAAATAATTTTTCATCTGTAGAATAACTGCACTTTTTTTTATATAAAGTATTAGTAGTACAGAAAATTGTGTTGCTTTCAAATGTTGAATGGATATTTCTTTAATTGTAGAATGTAATGACATCAGAATTTTTTAATATTTGAAAGCCATTTTACTGCATGCAGGGCAATACATTATATTAAAAAGAGGCAGTCAAAAAAAAACAAGTAAAACCAAATAATATAACTGAATAAGGCTGGGGTCACACATAGAAATCCGTTTTTGGAAGTGATTTCTATGACCAATCCGTTTTTTATAGGGTGCTTTTTGAGCCTCCTGCACCCCTGAATGTTTTTGGACTTAGTCATTTTTTCCATAAAAATGTATATGCATTAACGCCTGCGTTTCCCATAGGGCCCCATGTTAAAAAAACGCATGCGTTAACGCAGGTGCCTATATGTGCCATGCATTTACGCATGCATTTACCATAGGGCCCCATGATAAAAAATTGCATGCGTTTTTTAACTGATGCCAAAACGGACAGAGCAATGTTTTTAAGTGCAGAAAAAAACGGACAGAGCAATGTTTTGAGGTCCAGAAAAAAACAGACAGGGTGTTTATTACATCCAATCCGTTTTTCTGTCAGTTTTTGGACTTAGAAAAAAAAAAAAGACAAAAATGAAGCCAAAAACGGACCAAGGGCTTGTGTGACCCCAGCCTAAGTCAGTATGAACCCAAATTAGTGAACTGAACGAGTTAGTATCAAACCGAAGTAATGAAATGAACGAGTTAGTATCAAACCGAAGTAATGAACTGAACGAGTTAGTATCAAACCGAAGTAATGAAATGAACGAGTTAGTATCAACTTTTTGATAATACAACTCCCTATACCGAACCAACAGTACACTTACACACTGCATATTGCTAGAAGTTGCGCCGTCTTGCTTTAGCCTCTGCAAATTTGTCAACAATATCCGAAATTTCCAGTTTTCTGGCTCTCTCATTTTCTATGCTTAGAAGAGCAAGGCCAGAAAGCCTTTGTTGTGACATGCTGCTTCTTAAGTAATTTTTAATAAGTGATAACTTAGAGAATGCTCTTTCAGCTGATGCCACTGTAACTGGTAAAGTAAAGAAAAGTAAGAAAGCTGTACATACAGTACATCTGGAAGTGTAGATGACAAAGCAGCATTGTCAACCAGAAGTAGGTGAGCCAAATCCTTAATTGTGGGTGATTTGGAGATCTCATCTTGAAGTGTGCTTCGAAAACTCAGCAACTGTCCAGGAAAATCTGTAGATATATCATCCTGATAATACCGGTGAAATTTCACTGCTTCTTCAAACAAGTCATCATCTGATTTCACAGCCAGCACACATGGCTTAATGATATTAAATCTTTCCACTATAGTATTCATGCTACCAAATCTGCTCGATAACTGTGATGTAACTACATCTAAGGTAGAGTAAAAAATTGCTGTTTGAAATCTTCTCTCGGGATCCTGCAGTCTTTCATCTAAACAAAGCTCATCACTAAGGCGCTTTACTTTACCTATTCTTTTATTCACAAACATTGCAGGAATCCCCCACTTAGCTGCCAGTGTGCTGGCTGTTTTTTTGGCATCTTCAAACTGGTTTCTGTAACTGCTGAGAACTTCAATTGTATTATGTATTAATTGGGCAGCATTGGACAAATCCATATGCTCTGACTGCATAACTTTAGAGATGGCATTTGTTTTATCCAAAATTTTGCTCTGTAGAACAAGGAGAAAGACAAACTCAAAACACTCAATTTTTTTTTTAAGTGCCTGAGGCTCTTCTCTTTCTTTACTTTTGGTGGAAGTCAAGACTATCTTTGATAGTGCTTTAAGAACATCAACAAATCGAAAGCGTAGAGTAAGGAGTGAATCATAACGGGATGACCATCGTGTAGGACACAAGCCCTTTAAGGTCACAGAGGATTCAGTGGTGAGCGACTGTAGAAGAGACCAACGGGTGATACTTTCTCCAAAAAAGACATACAAACTCTGTATGACCTCAAAAAAACGTGACACCTCTGGAACTTGGCTTACAGCATCCTGTATGACCAAGTTAAGGTTATGGGCTGCACAGTGAACATACAAAGCATTTTTCTCCTTCTTTTGAATGCGACTTTGAACACCTGTATACATTCCACTCATTGTAGCAGCACCATCATAACCCTGTCCACGACATTTTGACAGCTGCAGTCCTTTATCTTCTATATATTTGATAATATCATTCTCAAGTCCAGCAGCGGTTGGGTCTTCAACTACATGAAAACCTAAGAAGACCTCTCGAATATTTACAGCAATTGCCCGTTGACTTTTATCTCGGCTTATAATCACATATCGGAAAATCTGACTTAACTGGTCAACTTTACAAATATCCTGTGTTGTGTCCATAATTATGGAAAAAAAAGTAGCTGCTTTAATATCACTTACTATGTCATTTTCGACTCTTTTTGCAAGGATATCTATTATTTCATTTTGTATTTTAGGGCTAAGATACTTTGTTGTTCCCTGAGGCAAGTGAAGGAGCTCCTTCAAAACGTGGTCATATTCAGATAGGAGCTCTACAATGGAGAGAAAGTTGCCATTATTACTCTCTCCTATTTTCTCTCTATGACCTCGGAAGGCTAGATTTGACATTGCCATAGTCAGTGTCACATTTGTTAATCTATGCAATACTTGTCTCCAAAAGTTTTTCTCCTTTAAAATTTGTTCTTCAGTTCCATCATCCATTGTTTTTTTTCTTCTCCAATGATCATAAATTATACATGCATCCATGTGAGCTTGTGAAGCTTCATGAATTTGTATTTTAGCAGAAAGTCTTTGCCATTTTTGTATTCCTTTTGCCCATGCTGGTTCAAAGCCACATCACTGGAATTGTGTGTCCTGCTTTTGTTATTCTTTCATAGTACATTGCGGAGAAACATCTACGATGGACATCTTTATCTCTTGGGAATGGACCTTTAGGCCTGCAAGGACCATTAGCAAGAATAAATTTATTTACTTTGGGGTCTGCAATTGTAATCGGAAAATGTCCTCTATCTGTAACATACCTTTCTCCAATTAAGGTATGTTCTATACTGACACCTGTACTGTCTTCACATTCTAAGGTTTCCTGTAAATCAGTAATATTGGCACTTGTATGTGGCTCTACCACTTGAATGTCGGCACTAGTACTACCAATATCCACCTCTAACAATGGTGGAGAACTTGAAACTGAAGGTATGAAAGTAGGTGTCTTAATCCTCTCCTCACTTTCAGTAGTTAATGTAGGTGTAGAAGCACCAATATTAGTAGTCTGTGAAAAGTAGCTACTTATTTTAGGTAGTTTATTCTTCTTTTGCTCATCTTCCTTTTTTTTTTTACGCTTATGTGAGCCACTCATATGATTATAAGATGACATTTTGTAGGATAATGTTAGTTAGGATTAGTAATCTGCAAATAAAATAAAATAATCCAATCATGTTGCTTGTCTCAACTCTCTATCTTCAGGAGTGCACTGCCCCAGAAGAGCAAAAGGCATGGGGCCAAGAAGCAGTATACTCCTGAAGAGCAAACACAAGAACACCCCTTTAACACCTTAAGTCTTAGTCTTTTTATATAGTAAGTAATGTATAAGGACCCTTTCACAGAACTACATGCAAGTATAGACTTGGAAAGTGTTAAAGGAGTTGTTCATGAATACCATACTAATGACATAATAAAACATATTTATGATGCAATAAATGTCATCAATATGAGATGGGTGAGGCTCTGACATTTGACACCTCCATTAGGCTGTGGTCACAGTACCATTTTTCACATGCATTTTTGGAGACCTGCGTTTTCAAAAACGCATGTAAAAAACGCACCCATAGGCCCCCATGTTAAAAAACGCATGCCCTAATAGCCAAAAAGCATGTGTGACTGTCCCATGCGTTTTTGGAGCATATCCAAAAACGCATGCGTTTTTTAATAAGGGGCCTTATGGAAAACGCATGCAAAAACGCATGTACAATTAGTGCCATTCAAAAACGCATGTGTTTCCCATAGGAGCCCATGTTAAAAAAACGCATGCGTTTCCGGAAACGCATGCGTTTTTTTAACATGGGCTCCTATGGGAAACGCATGCGTTTTTGAATGGCACTAAAAGGTATTAATTGTACATGCGTTTTTGCATGCGTTTCCCATAGGAACCCATGTTATAAAAACGCATGCGTTTTCTACAAAAACGCATGCGTTTTTCAAAACGCTCAAAAAAATACTACAAGCACTATTTTTATGTGCAGATTCAAAAACGCAGCCAAAAACGCAGGGAGCCATCAGAGACCTTAAAAAACTCATGCTGACATGAAAAACGCATGTAAAAAAGCATGCGTTTTTAAAAGGCACTAAAAAAACTGTGACCACAGCCTTAATCAGCTATTATCTGGTCCGACAGTTTTAGAATATAAGCGATGTAGATGGTGGAAGTTGGAACACAGCAGTCCCTTACATTGTTTGGTTGCTCCTGCTGAGTACTGCATTATATCTTCCATTCAAATGAATCAAAGATAAGCAGCAGTGCTCTTCAGTGGCCACTAAGCAATTAGGGGCTGCTGTGTTCCACTCTATAAATCGCTTATATTGTAAAACTGTCGGGGATCAGATAACAGCTGATCAGGTAAGGGGTACTTCACACACTGCAACATCGCTAGTGATGTCGCTGAAACGTCACAGGTTTTGTAATGTAACAGCGACCTCTCCCGCGATGTTGCAGTGTGTGACATGTAGCAGCGATCAGGCCCCTGCTGTGAGGTCGCAGATCATTGCACGTCGTTCATGACCATTTTTTGGTCGTTGGTCTCCCGCTGGTCAGCACACATCCGCGCGTGTGACCACGAGAGACCAGTGATCCAGCGACCTCACAGGCTGGCAACCATGATAAACACTGGGGTTATTCCATCAAATATTGATTTCTGAACTGTTGCTGAGTTATAACATGAGTATTGTTGTTTCTAAATGAATAAGGCTGCCTTCACACTTGCGTTTGTGTCTGCATGCGGAGGGCATGCAGATGCAAACGCAGGCAAACGCAGCCCTTACTAATGTGAACGCAGCGGAGAATCTCTGCATGCGTTCACATTAGTATGCACTTTGGCCAGCCAATCAGCTGTCTCGGGGGCGGCCGGGAGTAGGATATCAGCGGCAGAGATCTCCTCCTCCTGGCACAGCTGATCTCCTGCGGGTGTCAGCGGGGAGAAACAGCTGATCTGACAACTGTTTAAATCTCCCACACTGACACTGAATAGGGTGATATCAGTGCAGAAGATATGAAACAGCTGATTGCTGCTTCAAATCTCCTGCGCCGACATCACCTATTCAGTGTCAGCACGGGAGATTTCAACAGCTGTCAGATCAGCTGTTTCTCCCCGCTGACACCCGCAGGAGATCAGCTGTGGCTCTGCATGATCTGCCGGTGGCTGCCGGTGATCACCGGTGGCCACCGGTAGAGATTTCAATGTGATCTGCAGCGTTCTCCTGCGCTGTCATGCGGAGGACACTGCGGATCCATTGAGTTCCATGCATTTTTTGTGCGCTTGCGGATAAAACAAGCGCCCGTGAACGCACAAAAAATGCTGCATGCTGCTTTCTGAGTGCGGAGGAGGGCGCATAAATTATGCGCATCCGTACGCAAATGCGGCCAAACGCAGCCATACGCAGGCACATGCATTCCCATGTTAAACATAGGAATGCATGTGCGCAAGCGTTTGGCAAAAGGTTTGATGATTCATCCACAAAATGCATATGGCGAAGAGTCATCTGTACTTACATCTTTCAAACAATGTCTTTCACTTGGTCTTGGCTTGGTTTGTTCCTGTCTGTAGGCTTCACGGACTACTTGCTTCTCTACAAAAATATTCCAGGAACTTGTGCAATCTAAGGTTGAACAGACTGAAAAAAAGGCAAACATAAGAACAAGACACAGTATACAATACAAGATAAAACAATATAATATACTTGAGACCCATAATTAAATTTAGACCTAAAACCAAACATTTTACATTCACTACCCTCACTAACCTTCATTTAATGCACTATTGGAGATAGCATACAAGGAATATATATATTTATATATATAGATAAGCCATGGGTCACACTTGGGAGGGTCTGTGACATTTGACGGCAGCGCTAAATGCTGAGCAAATTCAGCTGCAGCGTATAGCGTTACCAGCAAGTGTTAACAGCAAGTGTCTTGTGCTGCTGGGACGAGCAGGAAGGCACAATACAGTCTTCTTCTCAGTCACAAATCTTTTTTGCCCAACACCACCAGCTAGACCAGTGCCACTGTGCTAGGTTAAGGTTACACTTGGAAGTGCAATTGCGGTTACCGCATCCACATCCAGATGCAGTGATCGCAATTGCATTCACACACAATTTGGACACATTTTGTGTCCCTAAGCCGGAATCCGGCAACCGGATTGCACTGAATGTGCAATCAGGTTGCCGGACACTTTGTTCATCCCTGCTGCTGCAGCAGGGATGAGCAAAGCATACGGCTGCCACAGGCATTCATATATGCCTTGCGGCAGCCACATGGGCTCCCGTAGGAGCCCATTATAGGAATTCTGCTGCGACAGAGTTACCGCTCAGAAAAACGTTGCCTGCATGATTTTTCACGCAGGCAACGAAACCGGAACCGGTAACCGGACTACATGTAGTGCAATCCGGTTACCATAATGGGCTCTTATGTGCTGCGGTTCCTGATCTGGTTTTGAGCACTTTTACTGCTCAAAACTGGATCAGGATCTGCAGTGCCTTGCCGCAAATGTGTCCCTAGCCCAGGCTAGCCCTAGTCAGTCACCTACTGGTCACACACCCTGGCACTGGCTGGCACACACTGGCACTGCCTGCCAGCATGCTGCTCTGGAGCTCCCATCACCTGCTGCTCACACACCCTTGCTGGCAGCAGCCTGGCACTGGCACAGATTGGCACTGCCCCGGGGCTCCCCTCACCTGCTGCCAGTCACACACACACTAGCTGGTGGTGGTGGCACTGGCAGCCTGGCACACACACACTGTTGGCACTGCCAGGGCCCCCCCTCACCTGCTGCCAGTCACACACATACTGCAGCTGGTGGTGGTGGTGGCACTGCAGCCTGGCACACACACACTGTTGGCACTGCCAGGGGCCCCCCCCTCACCTGCTAGCTACTGCTTGCTTGTTGTGTTCACAATAAGTCCCAGGGAGCAGAATAAGCACTGGAGGCCAAGGAGCACACAGTGGGCAAAGACAATGGGGGCAGAGAGCACATGGTGAGGCAGAAAGAGGGCACTGATGGGCACAGAGAGTGGGAGAGAGCGCACAGAGGGAGAGAGCGCAGGGGGGGGCAGAGAGAGGGGTGGGGGAAGAGAACACACAGTGGGGCAGAAAGAGCAAAGTAAGAAAAGAGCGCACAGATGTAGAGAGCACATGGATGAAGAGAGTGCACGGAGGGAGAGAGAGTGCATGGAGAGAGTGAACACAAAGGGGGCAGAGCACGCATGGAGGGAAAGAGATCGCAAGGGGGGCAGAGAGAGCTCATGGAGTGAGACAGAGTGCACAAAGGGAGAAAAGAGCGCACAGACAAAAAGAACATGGTAGGAGAGAGTGTGCACAGTGGAGGGCAGGCGGAGGGGCTTAACAGTGGAGGGGACGCAGGCGGAGGGGGTTAACAGTGGAGTGGAGGCAGGCGGAGGGGGTTAACAGTGGAGACAGGCGGAGGGGGTTAACAGTGGAGGCAGGCGGAGGGGGTTAACAGTAGAGGCAGGCAGAGGGGGTTAACAGTGGAGGCAGGCGGAGGGGGTTAACAGTGGAGGCAGGCTGAGGGGGTTAACAGTGGAGGCAGGCTGAGGGCCCCTCAGATCAGTCCCAGGGCCCCCCATGTGGTGAGCGGTGGGGGGTGCTGTCAGAGGACCAGGGTTGGGGGGGGGGTTGTGCTGTCAGAGGACCGGGGGTGGGGGTGCTAGCGGTTTTGTCTGCTGCTAGTCACACTCACCACCACTGTCCCGCGATCCGCATGAGGAGGAGAGGAGGGGCGGGCACAGCAGCAGGAAGTGAGCTTTCTCTCACTTCCAGTCCTCCCTCCTCTCCGGCCGGCGCTATCGTGGTCGCGGCGGCCAGCTGTCAGCACGGATCACTAGGCCACCCCGGGGGGTGCGGGCCCCCCCTGGGGGCGGGCCCGGTCGCAGTCGCGACCGCTGCGACCGCGGTAGGTACGCCACTGGTATGTACACAATGACTGCACCAGCAGAATAGTGAGTGCAGCTCTGGAGTATAATAATACAGGAGGTAAGTCAGGATCAGTAATGTAATGTATGTACACAGTGACTGCACCAGCAGAATAGTGACTGCAGCTCTGGAGTATAATACAGGAGGTAACTCAGGATCAGTAATGTAATGTATGTACACAGTGACTGCACCAGCAGAATAGTGAGTGCAGCTCTGGAGTATAATACAGGAGGTAACTCAGGATGAGTAATGTAATGTATGTACACAGTGACTGCACCAGCAGAATAGTGAGTGCAGCTCTGGAGTATAATACAGGAGGTAACTCAGGATCAGTAATGTAATGTATGTACACAGTGACTGCTCCAGCAGAATAGTGAGTGCAGCTCTGGAGTATAATACAGGAGGTAACTCAGGATCAGTAATGTAATGTACACAGTGATTGCACCAGCAGAATAGTGAGTGCAGCTCTGTAGTATAATGCAGGAGGTAACTCAGGATCAGTAATGTAATGTATATACACAGTGATTGCACCAGCAGAATAGTGAGTGCAGCTCTGGAGTATAATACAGGAGGTAACTCAGGATCAGTAATGTATGTATGTACACAGTGACTGCACCAGCAGAATAGTGAGTGCAGCTCTGGAGTATAATACAGGAGGTAACTCAGGATCAGTAATGTAATGTATGTACACAGTGACTGCACCAGCAGCAGAATAGTGAGTGCAGCTCTGGAGTATATGTGCAGTACAGGGAGTGCAGCTCTGGCTCTGTGTGGTGTGTATATATATCGATCTCATTCTCCTCACCCTCCGGTGTCTCCGGTGCTCCCCTCGTGCTGTCAGAGGACCGGGGGTGGGGGGTGCTAGCGGTTTTGTCTGCTGCTAGTCACACTCACCACTGTCCCGCGGTCCGCAGTGAGGAGGAGAGGAGGGGCGGGCACAGCAGCAGGAAGTGAGCTTTCTCTCACTTCCTGTCCTCCCTCCTCTCCGGCCGGCTCTATCGCGGTCGCGGCGGCCGGCTGTCAGCACGGGTCACGGGGCCACCCGGGGTGGTGCGGGGCCCCCGGGGGGGCGCGGGCCCCCCCAGGGGGCGGGCCCGGTCGCAGTCGCGACCGCTGCGACGCGGTAGGTACGCCACTGGGTGTGGCTATCTCAGGTGAGGTGTCTGGAGAATGCAATGTGGGTGTATCAGGTAAGCGTCTGCATGGCCTTAGTCTCACTGCAGGACTAGCAGATGTACTGATTGCAGGATCCTCTGGTTCTCTGGCAATAGGTATTTCTTCCTGATCTTCTGGTCGTTGATAGAAGTTAATAACAGGGACAATGATTGCTCCTTCATGTTGGGGCCAATCTTCTGGAAAGTCTCAAAGTATAGTGGATATGACTTTTTTCTTTGGGCTTTACACATGGAGGTTCAAATGATCTATAGGACTCTTGTTTCTTTTCTGGAAAATCTACCGTTTGTGTGGTCTTTCTTCCATCTTTACTTATGAGGCAGACTTTATTATCTTCAAAGTTGGAACTCAAAACAGTGTAAGGTTCTCTTTCCCACTGGTCATCAAGTTTGTGTTTCCTTCTTTTTCTCTTTAATACAGTACTTTCAGGTAGTATGGGGTCTGCTGGTGCACTTTTGTTGAAGTTCTTTTCTTGTCTTTCACTGGACTTTTCTAGATTCTCTTCAACACAGGCTTGCACTTGTCTATACTAGTCTAGACGGTTGGTGTTCCAGTCAGCATTAGAAGTAACTGCTCTGGGTTCGATAACTCCAAGTTCTAGATCTACAGGTAGTCTTCCTGTATGGACTCTCATTAGATAGGCGGGTGTACAGTTTGTAGAACTCACTGGAATGTGATTATACATGTCTACCAGATCAGGCAGTTTTTCTGGCCAATGGTTTCTTTCTTCAAGAGGTAGTATCTTGAGCATGTCAATCACGATGTTATTCATCTTTTCACATAACCCATTGGATTGGGGATGATATGGCGTAGTTCTTATCTTCTTACAACCATAAAGATGACTAAACTCTTTAAAGATCTCTGCTTCGAATGCTGAGCCTCTATCTGTTAAAACTTGTTCTGGATAGCCAAGTGGTCTACAGAAGACATTCTGGAAGGTCTTTGCAGCTGTTGCGGCTGTCAAATCTTTTATGGGTACGACCATCAGGAATCTGGAGTAATGGTCTACGATTGTCAAGGCGTAGGTGTAGCCAGTTCTACTTGGAGCTAACTTCACATGGTCCAAGGCTACAATTTGGAGTGGTTGCGATGTTACAATAGGTTGAAGTGGTGCTCTTTGACTCTGCTGGTCCTTTCTGCGTAGGCTACACAGTCCACAGTTCTTACACCATCTTTCTATGGATCCTAGCATGCCAACCCAGTAGAATCTGTCCTTGAACAACATTTCCAATTTCTTACAGCCAAAGTGTCCAGTTTGATTGTGGTACGCGTTCAATATCATTTGCTCTTCTGTCCAGGCTACTATGATTTGCCAGACCATCTTGTGGGTTCTGAGATTGATGTACCTTCTGCACAGCTTCTCCTGGCAAATGAACAGTTTGCTTCTTTCGCTCCACAGGTGTTTGGCTTCTGGCGAAGTATTTGAAGGAAACTTTGCAGACTCCTGAGTTATCACTTTTTTGATTAAGCTGATAGCCGGGTCACGGTCTTGAGCTTCCTTCCAGCTGAAGTGTGGTAAGGGGTTCACTACTCTCTCAGGAAGTTCTGTGCGGACTTGCTGACATTGGGACACTCTCAACTGATGGAAAGTGGGTAGCTCTATCTCTTCCAGCTCGTCCTCGTCCACCCCATATCCGCTAGATGAGGCATCCTTGATAAGGCATCTGCATTGCTGTTGTTATGCCCAGGCTGGTACTTGATGGTAAACTGATAATTGGATAATCTTGCCATCCATCTCTGTTCCATGGCTCCCAATTTCGCAGTTTCCAGGTGGGTCAAGGGGTTGTTATCTGTAAAGGCAGTAAACTTGTTTGATGCCAGGTAATGTTTAAATCTTTCTGTAACGGCCCAGACCAAGGCCAGGAACTCTAATGTGAATGAGCTGTAGTTGTCAGGGTTCCTTTCGGTAGGGCGGTGCTTCCGGCTAGCATAGGCAATCACTCTCTCTTTGCCTTCCTGCTTCTGGGAAAGTACCGCTCCTAACCCCACGTTACTGGCATCGGTGTACAGTAGGAATGGTAGATTGTAGTCGGGGTAAGCCAGGATCTCTTCACCTGTTAGGGCCTCTTTCATCTGTTGGAACGACTTTTCTTGTTCCTTGCCCCACTCCTAGGGTGGATCTCTGGACTTGCCTTTCTGGGGTTGGCCTACTAGGATGTTCTGCAATGGAGCAGCCTTCTTCATGTACTCCTTTATGAATCTCCGGTAGTATCCCACCAATCCCAGGAACTGTTGTACCTCCTTGAGGGTTTTTGGCTTTGGTCATTTGTTGATGACAGTGACCTTGTCTGGATCTGGGGCCACTCCTTCAGAACTGACTATGTGTCCCAGGTACTGTACCTTTGGTTTTAACAGGTGGCATTTGGATGGTTTCAGCTTCATCCCATATTTGGACATGGCTTCAAATACCTCCGTTAGATGGGTCAGGTGTTCTTCATAAGACTTAGAATACATGATGACATCATCCAGGTAAAGCAGTACCGTCTCAAAGTTCTTGTGGCCCAGGCAACACTCCATCAGCTTCTGGAACTTTCTGGGTACATTACATAGTTCGAAGGGCATGCTGTTGAATTCACATAGGCCCAAGGGTGTGGTAAATGCCGTCTTCTTACGGTCTTCTTCTGCAACAGAGACCTGCCAGTACCCACTAGTGAGATCTAGGGTTCAAAAATAATTTGCAGGCTTCAATGCAGCTAGTGATTCTTCAATGCGTGGTAATGGGTAAGCATCTTTGTGTGTTATGCGATTTAATTGCCTGTAATCTACACACATCCTCATACTGCCATCTTTCTTTCTGACTAGGACTAGTGGAGCTGCCCAAAGACTACAACTATCTCTGATAACCCCTGCATCCTTCAGGTCCTGTAACATCTCTTTGGCTTTCTGATAGTGTGCAGGTGGAATACGCCTGTATCACTCTTTGGTGGATGTGTTCCTGTAGGGATGTGATGTTGTACCCCTTTGATCCTACCAAAGTCAAGTGGATGCTTACTGAATACTTGTTCAAATTGTTGGACTACCCAGTAGACACCTTGCTTTTGATGCAAGGGATTGGAGTCAGTTCCTACATGGAGCTGTTCACACCAATCCTCTAGCTGCCCCTCAGTGTTGTTATCCTCTGCCTCCTTGGGAGAGAGTAAGGGTCCCACTGCTTGTATTTTGTTGTTACCTACAGTGTACAGTTTAGCAATGGTGGTATACCTGTGTAGTTTGACCTCCTCACTGCCACAGTTTAAAATGCGAATTAGTACTCTTCCCTTGTGTACGTCAACAACCCCCCTGTCTGTAAAGAGTTTAGGCCTGTGCTCTGAGCTGATGGGATCCACTAATGCCTGATAGTCCTGCCCTCTCAGATCTATAGTTGCTTGACACCAAATCATCATTTCACTCATTGGAAGTATTACAATAGGAAGTGGGTCTGTTACCCGTACTGTACCAATTTCACCACCTGTAAGTTTTACCTACTGTTGATGCAGGAGGGCTCTTATCTCTCTCTGGAGAACCTTCTTCTGCCCAATTTGGCAGTGTCTGCAATCTGTTGAAGCAAAAACAACACTTTCTCCATGAAATTGCTAACAACATTTGTACCGAAGATAATGTATGGATCCCTGTTATTGGGATTCTCTTCCACTACAATAACCCCTTGGTCTTGTAATTCCACCCTCCCCACTTCTATGAGTACTTCTCTAACCTCCAATATAGTGAGTGGTTCACCAATAGAAGCATAAATGTTAAGGTTAATATCAGGTGGCTTAAGTTCATTACATGACCAAAATTGTTTGCAAAGGATATCAGGTATTGTGGCCACTTGTGACCCGGTGTCCAACAAAGCAGGTGTTGAAATGCCATCTAGAATGATAGACAGGAAAGGTCGCTGTCTGATGTAGGTATCATACCAGCCGGCTGGGCCCTGTTGAGTTACTCCTGGGGTTCGGCCCCTGCCCCCCAGGGTCTGCTCGTTTGAAGGACAGTACCTTGCAATGTGGTCGGTCTTGTTGTAGCGTCCCCCCAGGTTCCCCAGTGGAGCTGTAGCGGTCGGTGGTCCTCCCTCTGGACGACGTGGTCTTTCTGTCTCTCATCCACAGGACGTCCTCCAGGCTGTCAGCAAGCTGGATTAGAGACTGAGGCTTATGCAGCGGCTTTGGTTTTGGCCCCTGCAGCAGCTGTAGGGCTTCCATGACAGTAGCTAGGTGCTTACTCAGCTGGCACACCTCGGCATATAAAGAGTCAATCCTGTCAGAGGTTGCGGACTGAACACGGCTCTCTACTGTAGGCACGGGTACTGGTGTTGTTGTAGCCGGATCCTTTCCACTGCACCACCGCCGGATGGCAGCTTCAGGAGTCTCCACTTACTGTAACCCCTTTATGGTCATGTTCTTTAAAGTGTTAAAGTCAGCGTCTGGGTTGTTCAGGGACCACCAGCACAGGGTTTTGTTATCCTCCGGTGATAGGAGCCCCCGGATAAATTGCTCAATCAAAAGTTTATTTTCATCAGGGACACTAGCAGGGTTGACTTGCTTTAAGGCCCACAGCGCCTCCTGTAGGCGCCAGGCATAGGTCCTGATGTCATCCTCCGGCTTTTGATAGGAATGATAAAAGCGCATCCTTATATCAGCCTCATTATAGTCCTCAAAAGCAACTTTTAATTTGTCCAAAATTACAGCTACTGACCCCTGGTCAGCGGCGGACCAAGATTCAGCTTCTCTCTCTGCTGCACCAGTTAACTGTCTCAGTACCAGAGCAGTGCGCTGCCTGCCAGTCATTGCATATGTGGCGCCCTGCTCACACAAGTAGCCACAGACTTCTCTAATGCACAGTTGGGTTTCCACAGCAGGTACCTACTACATGCAACATCTTCCACCCCGACACAGTAGGGGGAGCTCCACTTGCTGACCTTAGGCCAGATCCCCTATAAATACTTCTGCTGGGGGGGGAGTTAGTCAGAGTGTGCAGACGCTAGGAGAGCTGCAAAGACATCCTGATGGTCGGGTGCCGTGGTTAGGCCCGAACCAGTGACCCAGAGTGGCCCTTCTCACGTCCCGCCAGCCTAAGTGGGGACAGAAGGCAAGGAGCAGACAGCCTAAAGGAAGTGAGGAACTTGAGGGAGTTCGCCCCAAAGACGTACCGGACATCGGGGATGCGCACCTGTGGGATACTCCAGGACCAAAGAGAACCCCATCACACCATGGAGGCTTCAGCCACCCAGTTCCCCTGTGGGTCAATAGAGGAAGCCAGACACAGCAGTGCACCACCGCAGTGATCAGAGAAGGTAACTCGGAGACCGCACAGGTGGAGAGACAGACATCAGAGTTAGGAAGAGAGAGGAGTCAAGTCTGGCTGTATGCTGACTGAGCTTCAATCATTACAGAGGAACAGAGGAGGCCTTATACCCACTTGCTGCGGGGACCCACTGTGCAACCTGGTCACCTGTCAGTGCCCTGGACGTTTTAACTGTCGTAACATCAGTAAAAGGTAAAAGAGACTTCTGCAGTGTGCGTGTGTCATTCCTCTCCATTCCCGGTGCCCCTCAGAGACTGCTCCAACACTCCCCATCCCAGCCACAGCTCCACTACAAGCTGCCCCTTCACCCTACGCTGCCCCGGAGGTCCAGCCCTACCTGTAGAGGACTTACTAAACTAGCCGCATTACCATCTACCTCCGGTGGACTGTGGCGGCGCTGGTGACACCTTACCAGGAACTACAGGTGGTGTCATGACAAACTGTATATAATCCCCTGTAAATACATCCCCTTTTTAAAAGAATAGTCCCCCATGACACGGGATTAGGTGCGGCCACCACTCCTCGTGACAACAGCAGCGTTAATCACCCTTGGAGCCTGATACCCGAGTATCCCAAAGCCTGGGGCTCGACATATCCATATCCAGTATGCTGCAGATTTTCCTTTTGAAGGCAGGCAAAGTATCAGGGCGACCGTCGTACTGGGGTAACCACTTGGCACCCAGAACATACGGTAGCGAGATCAGCATGATCGGAGCTACTGCGCCTGGTGGGTCAGCTGCGCTACTGGTTGCAGCCATGGTCGTTTGGCGTTGATTCATGGGGTCTGCGAAGGTGTTTTCGTCGTCGCTGGATGAGGCGGACATTTTCGGGCCCCCTCCTAGTAAATCACGGCCAGTCGTTAAACAGTTAACTAGTTCGGGAGTTTCCAGATTAGGCCACTGCACTTCAGGGATTTTCGGCAGAGCGGTGGGCGTGTTTTGTTTTCGTGCTCTGCAAGCCATCACACCCCCTTTCTATTCCGCTCAGCGCGCAGTAATGGTGGCTTAATTTTAACAGTTACAAATCACGGTTAAACACAGCACACAGTACCTGGTAGCACTAGGCACGGGATCCTGTTCGTGATCATTGTGTCACCCGGGGCAGTGGGGACTCGGGTATCTGGGCCCTTTTCCTCTCTGGTTGGGGGGATGTCACTGGTGGCCAGCCCAGACCCGTGGCCCCAAAGAGCGAACTTTTAAAAAAGGGGGAATATATATGCAGGGGAATAAAGTTTATAGTATAGTTCTCGTGATGCTAACCGCAGCTTCTGGTGATTGAGCACCAGCGCAGCTTCAGCCCTCCAGAGGGTGATGGTATAGCAGCCTTGATGATACAGCTCCCTGCAGGCGGAGCTAACCCCCCCGGGGCAGGGATGCACCGGTGATGGTAGGGGTGTTGGTAATGGATGAATGGATGGATGAGCAGGGACCTGGTCGGATGATTGGATAATGGGACAGTCTCTGGGATGGCAGGGGCATGGGGAAGGAACTGACACACACACCACTGGTTGCTCTTTACCTTTTTACTGGTATTGAAGCAGGTAAATCATCCAGAGTACCACCAAGTGTTCAGGATGCACTTCTGGGTCTCCACAGTGAGTGGGTATAAGGCCTCCTCTTTACTTTCCCCGTGCGTGAAGCCCCCACCTGTGTAGAACTTGGCTGGCCTCCTCTGCGCTCTCGTTCTCCTCCCGTGCTGTCATCGGGATACCCTCTGCTGACTACCGCTGATTCTCTTCCTGCGGTACCTTGCTCCCTGGTATGTGACTGCGCAGGGATCCGGGAGACTGACGTCTCCATGGTTTTCCGGGTTTCTCCACTGGGCCTAGAGCACTTCAGCGGACGTGGACTCCGGCATCCAGTGGTTGCTGGGGGTGAACCTAACGCTGGCTCCCATTCCCCCACTGTTCTGCCTCTTCTCCTTACCTCTCGACCCCACTCTTGGGCCTTGCAGGGTACCAGAGACTGGTCAGGGTGACTGGTTTGGGCCTAACGTAGCACCGAACACCAGCACTTCTTTGCAGCTCTTGTAGTGTCTGCCACAGTCTGTCTAACTCCGCCCCCAGCACCAGTATTTATAGGGGATCCTGCCTAAATGCAGCAGATTGCGCTCCCCCTACTGTGCTGGGGGGAAGGTGTTGCATGTAGCTGTGTACCTGCTGTGGAAACCCATCCATGCTGTGGGTGAGTCTGTGGGTACCTGTGGGTTAGCAGGGCACCACAGCACATGGTCCCCCTGTGCTGGATATGGCCTCATCATCACTCTGTATGGCTCCCCCGCTGCTGCCCAGAGTAAAATAACAAACACTTTCAACTTACCTCTCCAATGCTGTCCTCCGTGGCACCCTGCTTGCTGCACTTCCCGCATCTTTCTGCGTCTCGGGGACCTGGTCATGTGATCGGCACAGCAGAGTGACATCATCACCCAGGACTCAGTAAGTGCGACAAGTAGGGAAAGACGGAGGATGGGGAGGTAATTTTAAAGAGTTTATTATTTTAGTATTGGCAACAGCATGGGGGGCCATACAGAGAGATGGGGAGGCCATATCCAGCATGGGGGAATGCAGGCACAAGTAACTGCGCTGCTTCCCTGTCCATATCTCGGCACAGTCTCAGCACCGAGGTGATGGACAGCGGGTGCAGTGCATATTAATGAGCTAATGAGTGGGGGCACGAGACTTCCCGCTGCCACCTGCAGCTTGCAGCCAGCCTTCTCGAGCCCTCGACACCACTTCAGCGCTGTCCCTGTGGAGCCCACTTGGATGGGGTACTCGGTACAGGTCCGGGGTATTGCTGGGGATATCACGGCGTCTTGGTCCAGGCCGTGGCCCGAGTTCTCTCAAGTAAAAGGGGTATTTACAAGGTTAGTTTGTCGTGACGCCACCCACGGGTTGTGGTCAGTAATGGGACCACCGCTGCAGCGCAGCTCTGCCAGGAGGATGTAGGGATGGATGGGCTGCAGCTGGATGGATGAGCCCGCTGTGGGTCGGGCTACTCCTGGCAGGGTTTAGAGGTGCTCCTGTGGGTGTGTGTGTGCTTTAAGGGTGTTTGGTGCACAAACTGTCTACCTTCCTGCCTGGCTGCAGTTCCCTATGTGGCCACTCTGGTCGCTACATTCCCCCGGAGTTAAACCGGCGTGTCCCCACTTCGTCCAGCATGGATCCCCCTGAAAAAGGCATTTTTATTTTAAACAACATAACTTTACGCATTCTTTTCATTCATTTAAGGAGGCACAGATTCTTTAAATGTTGCATAAATGAACTATTTACTGATTAAGTTCGCAGCCCGTCTATGGCTGTAAATGCGGAGGCCTCTAGGCCTCGGCTCACCAACTTGTGGCCAAGTTATTTCTCTCCGTGCCGGCATTTTACACCACCTTGTCCTTTAACCCTTCAGGGACACAGGTTACACAGTTCACTGTAAAAACTTCTAAGAGTCCTGTGGCATAAATACCGGCTCTCTATATGCACAACGGACAAAAGGCACAAGTGCTTCAAAAATCATTCAAAAGCACTCTGCAGTCCAGCTCAAGTTCTGTGCACAGTCTCAAAGAGCAACCTGGTCCTAAAACTAATGGGGAGCATACTGGGTGCTCAACTATATACAAAGAGAGTTCTTATCACCTCATCGTCCGTGATAGCAATGTCCATAACACATAAGACAGACAGGGGAAAAGGACTATTCATTCATTCATTCAGGTATGGGATGGGGTCAATAAGGATCACATCACATTCACACTTACAGTTCTTGCTTGTAGAATCCGGGTCTTCATTCCTTCTTCTTCCAAGGCAGGTCTTGCGGAGCTCTCCGGGTCGGGAACAATTCTAAGCAATTCCAACGCGCTGCTTAGCAATGGCTGAAGGATGTCTGGGTTGCCACATCTACTATAGTCTTTGCAGCGATCTCTTCAGCTCTGTAGCTGAATCCGGGTTAGCAACTGGATCCGGGTGGGTTATCTCAGGATCCTCCATGTCTGAGGGCTCATTCTCTTCTGATGACCTTAGAGACAGTCTCCTCACTTTGACACCATATGGGCCTCTTTCTCTGGGCACAACATTATAAGAAACCCACTCTCCAATCAGTACTTTCCTGTCCGGGTGCTTTTCTGGAAGGTGTGCTTCCACATCTCGTCTATTAATGAACACGTCTCTTGCTGCATCGGATTCTCGGGCAAATGATAACCCCTTGTCTGATATTATTTTTACGATCTGTCCTTGGTGCCGCGGGGATCTCTGAACATTTTTATCTCGCCGGGCTACTTCTTTGGCCTCGATAGTGCGGACGATCATTATTTGTTTCTGCACTAGCCTCTCTATTTCCTCCTTTTTCCTTTTACGGATGCATCTTTTGAGATACTCATCTCTGTTTATGATTTCTGCAGGGCCTATTGCACCACCAGGGTCCCCAGGAAAGCCCATCAGATTGTCCTCAGTTTCACTCCTCTCCCCCAGCAGCGGAGCTGCTCCCCTCTCACCTCGGTTGATACAAGTGCGGGTATCAGGGGCTCCGGTAACTGCAAATCCCTCTTGACTAGGGTTCCTAGTGGTCGGTCACTCTGGTTGTATGTCGCGGTACTGCTCTGGGGATGGACACATCTATGAGGACATCCGTGCTGTGATCTTCCTCGCTCTGGATATCATTAGAGGCGGCATCCCAGCCGGGCTGCACAATCAGGGACTGACTGGCTTTGGTGTACATCAATCCAAATCCGGGTTCTCTGCTCAGCCTGAACCTGGGTCATCTTCTGGGGCAGCAGTCGCAGCACACCCCGCCGGGTGTCTCGGACCTCCGGACCTCTCTGGTAACCTTCCGCCATGCTGCCGTGGTCACTGAAGCTCTTTCCCTGGCCGGGTTCCTCCACGCACTCTTTCTGTGGGCCCTCCGGGATCACTTGGGGTCTTCCTGCAGCAGCTCTCTGTCTTGTGTCATCGTCTTCCATCCATGTGTCCTGTAATTGCGACTCTTCTCCATCTGGTTTCCTGTCCCGCCTTTCCTGGGCGTCGACTCCCTCTTCAGCTCCCGTCAGCTTCTCATTGGTAGGTGCACTTGGGGGCGGAGGCTCCTCCTTGGTATTGATGGCTGGCTCTCCCGGAGTTAAGGGGAGTCAGGGCAGGTCTTTCTTTTCCCACTTTGGATGGGGTTCCCCCACGATGGGGGGTCTGGGCACGCCTCCCCTGTACATGGCCTCAGGCTCTCATGGTTGCCATTATGCGCAGATTTAGCTGGAAAAGTCCAAAACACGAATCTTAGGCACACGGGGTACAGTTCTTTTTGACGAGGTCCAATCTGTTTATGACGGCAAGTTGTGGAGCCCACTGGGACAGGGTACTCGGTACCGGACCGGGGTACTGCTGGGGATTTCAAGGCGGCCTTGGTCCGGGCCGTGTCCCGAGTTCTCACAAGTAAAAGGGGTATTTACAGGGATAGTTTTTTGTGACGCCACCCATGAGTTGTGGTCAGTAATGGGACCACCGATGCAGCACAGCTTTGCCAGGAGGATGGAGGGATGGATGGGCTGCAGCTGAATGGATGAGCCCGCCGCTTCTGGCAGGGTAAAAGGTGTAATGCACAGTTCAGAATACCTGGAATCAGACACGGGAAACAGGAGCAGGGTTCACTGGGTTTACTCTCAAATTCTTCAGTGCAAGCAGTTTACTACACAGTTCACGGTACAGTTCAATTCACAACTTCATTAACTCCGGAAACTTGAACCTTCTGCAGCCAGGCTGTCGCTCTGAGACCTCTCACTCTTTCTATATGTCCTTTCAGGCTTGTTCTTTCTCTCTCTGTTCTTCCTGCGGATTGTATGGCGGCAGCTTAGCCCCTTTGTGTGTAGCTTTCCCCTATGTGCATGGGCGGTAAGCCGGGTCCTCCTGGATGCTGCTGAGCCTCCAACCCTGTGGTGGGAACACGGATCTGGAATCTGTGCTCCCCGCCGGTTTGTCTGGGTGGGGAGCCGGTGTATAACTTCAGTCCCCCTCAGAGTCGACACTCTGGTGTTAGCCTAGCCTGCAGCAACCCCGTCTTTCAAAGTGTTATCAGGCTCATTCTAACCCGTATGACTTCCAGATGCAATCAGGGAATCTATCCCACCTGTAGTTGGTCGGTTCTAACGTGTTCCTCAGACCCAGTGATACTGGTCCGGCCTCTGTCCCCACACTCCCCTGGAATGCCGGCTATGGACTAGCTTTCTCTCCATGGAAAAGTCTCTGTGGATTCTGCGTCTCCAGGAGCCCAATCCCACCGGGATGTGTCACTGTCTTTCTTGTCTTTACCTCTCAGCCTACTCTGGCCTACTAACTCCTTCCTACTCTTTTCCTCTTTTTGTACTATTAGTCACCTGACCTTCCTTCCTTCCCACCCACTTTCCTCTCAACCCCACCACCACTTGCCCGTCTAGAGTCCCGAGCTCCCGGTTGGGTGCTGTGCTCCTGTGGGTGTGTGTGTGCTGTGAGGGTGTTTGGTGCACAAACTGTCTACCTTCCAGCCTGGCTGCAGTTCCCTATGTGGCCACCCTGGTCGCAGGGGCGCCACACCCCCACCCTCCCCTGCAATATAGGACAGTAGATTCGGATTATAAGACTCACCCCAACTTTCCCCAAAATTTTGGGTAACAAAAGTGCATTTTATAATCCACAAAATATGGTGTGTATATATATAATATATATAGCTATATATCAAGTACAATACAAAAATGTTTGGGCACACCTTCTCATTTAAAGAGTTTTCTGTGTTTTCATGACTATGAAAATTGTAGATTTACACTGAAGGCATCAAAATTATGAATTAATACATGTGGAATTATATACTTAACAAAAAAGCGTGAAACAACTGAAAATATGTCTTATATTCTAGGTTTCTTCAAAGTAGCCACCTTTTGCTTTGATTACTGTTTTGCACACTCTTGGCATTCTCTTGGTGAGCTTCAAGAGGTAGTCACCGGAAATGGTCTTCCAACAGTCTTGAAGGAGTTCCCAGAATGCTTAGCACTTGTTGTCCCTTTTGCCTTCACTCTGCCGTCAAGCTCACCCCAAACCATCTCGATTGGGTTCAGGTCTGGTGACTGTGGAGGCCAGATCATCTGGCGTAGCACCCCATCACCATCATGCCTCCTCCTCCATGCTTCACGATGGGAATCAGGCATGTAGAGTCCATCTGTTCATCTTTTCTGCGTTGCACGAAGACACGATGGTTGGAACCAAAGATCTCAAATTTGGACTCATCAGACCAAAGATTTCCACTGGTCTAATGTCCATTCCTTGTGTTCTTTAGCCCAAACAAGTCTCTTCTACTTGTTGCCTGTCCTTAGCAGTGGTTTCCTAGCAGCTATTTTCCATGAAGGCCTGCTGCACAAAGTCTCCTCTTAACAGTTGTTGTAGAGATGTGCCTGCTGCTAGAACTCTGTGTTGTATTGACCTGGTCTCTATCTGACTGCTGTTACCTGCAATTTCTGAGGCTGGTGACTCGATAATTTATCCTCCACAGCAGAGGTGACTCTTGGTCTTCCTTTCAGGGGGCGGTCCTCATGTGATCCAGTTTCTTTGTAGTGCTTGATGGTTTTTGCAACTGCACTTGGGGACACTTTCAAAGTTTTCTCAATTTTTCAGAATGACTGGCCTTCATTTCTTAAAGTAAGGATGGCCACTCGTTTTTCTTTACTTAGCTGCTTTTTTCTTGTCATAATACAAATTCTAACAGTCTATTCAGTAGGACTATCAGCTGTGTATCCACCAGACTTCTGCACAACACAACTGATGGTCCTAACCCCATTTATTAGGCAAGAAATCTCACTTATTAAACCTGACATGGCACACCTGTGAAGTGAAAACCATTTCCGGTGACTACCTCTTGAAGCTCATCAAGAGAATGCCAAGAGTGTGCAAAGCAGTAATCAAAGCAAAAGGTGGCTACTTTGAAGAACCCAGAATATAAGGGTGGATTCACATTGGCTTTCCCCTCCGCAGCGTTCTGAGGAGGGGAACTGCCATGTGAGCGCAGCCACCGCAAATTCCTATGTTTATAATGGGGACGCACGGTGCGCGCATGACTGCGCATGACCGTGCGCTCCCATTCATTTGCCTGTGTGATTAGTACGCATGCGCATGCTTGCGTACAAATCATACATTGTCGTCCACACCAGGAACGCTGCGTAGGGGAACTCCAATGTGAATCCGCCCTAAGACATATTTTCAGTTGTTTCACACTTTTTTGTTAAGTATATAATTCCACATGTGTTAATTCATAGTTTTGATGCCTTCAGTGTGAATCTACAATTTGCATAGTCATAAAAATACACAAAAGTCTTTGAATGAGAAGGTGTGTCGAAACTTTTGGTCTGTACTGTGTATATATATGCACATATTTCATATACATACATTTATTTATGTATATTAATTTTTATATATATATATATATATATATATATATATATATATATCTTATATATAAAACCCGAAGGCCACTTCCGGGCAATCCAGCCAACTTCCGTGATGGCCTGTGCCCTGTGTAAAACACCGGAACCGGAAGTAGCAGACCCACGAGCGGTGAGCGCGTAGCGCTCACGCGAGCCGCTATCCGCCACCACTCACCGCTATCCCGCCACCGGCCCCGCACTGAGCCCGTGTGCGCCCATCCACATCCGGGAACCGCCCCTACCCACACTCCGGTGTCCGGCCTCCCCCGGCATCGCCCACAGCCCTGCAGCTCACCGCCCACTCTCCTCCATCAGGGACCGCCATCCCGCCACTGGCCCCGCACACTGCCCGGTGTGGGCCCGGCCCACACTCCAGTGTGCGGCCTCCGCCGGCACCGCTCCCAGTCTGCCGCTCACTGCACACACCCGCTCACTCTCCTCCATCAGGGAGCTGGCCCCTCCGGAACCGCCGCCACCACTGCCGCTGACCGCCGACAGCCCAGTGAGTGTTCTGCCCCCCAGCCTCCGCTCTCCTCTGCCCCCCAGCCTCCCTCTGCTCTGCCCCCCAGCCTCCGCTCTCCTCTGTCCCCCAGCCTCCGCTCTCCCCTGCCCCCCAGCCTCCCCCTGCTCTGCCCCCCAGCCTCCCCTCTGCTCTGCCCCCCAGCCTCCCCTCTGCTCTGCCCCCCAGCACCCCCTCTCCTCTGCCCCCCAGCCTCCGCTCTCCTCTGTCCCCCAGCCTCCCCTCTGCTCTGCTCCCCAGCCTCCGCTCTCCTCTGCCCCCCAGCCTCCGTTCTCCTCTGCCCCCCAGCCTCTGCTCTCCTCTGCCCCCCAGCCTCTGCTCTCCCCTGCCCCCCAGCCTTCGCTCTCCCCTGCCCCCCAGCCTCCGCTCTCCCCTGCCCCCCTGCCTCCGCTCTCCCCTGCCCCCCTGCCTCCGCTCTCCCCTGCCCCCCAGCCTCCGCTCTCCCCTGCCCCCCAGCCTCTGCTCTCCCCTGCCCCCCAGCCTCCGCTCTCCTCTGCCCCCCAGCCTCCGCTCTCCTCTGCCCCCCAGCCTCCGCTCTCCTTTGCCCCCCAGCCTCCGCTCTCCTCTGCCCCCCAGCCTCCGCTCTCCTCTGCCCCCCGGCCTCCGCTCTCCTCTGCCCCCCAGCCTCCGCTCTCCTCTGCCCCCCAGCCTCCGCTCTCCTCTGCCTCCGCTCTCCCCTGCCTCCGCTCTCCCCTGCCCTCCAGCCTCCCCTCCGCTCTCCACTGAGCCACCGCGCAGTGCTGGCCACTGAGCCACCGCGCAGTGCTGGACACTGAGCCACCGCGCAGTGCTGGCCACTGAGCCACCGCGCAGTGCTGGCCACTGAGCCACCGCGCAGTGCTGGCCACTGAGCCACCGCGCAGTGCTGGCCACTGAGCCACCGCGCAGTGCTAACCACTGAGCCACCGCGCAGTGCTAACCACTGAGCCACCGCGCAGTGCTAACCACTGAGCCACCATGCAGTGCTAACCACTGAGCCACCGCGCAGTGCTAACCACTGAGCCACCGCGCAGTGCTAACCACTGAGCCACCGCGCAGTGCTAACCACTGAGCCACCGAGCAGTGCTAACCACTGAGCCACCGCGCAGTGCTAACCACTGAGCCACCGCGCAGTGCTAACCACTGAGCCACCGAGCAGTGCTAACCACTGAGCCACCGCGCAGTGCTAACCACTGAGCCACCGCGCAGTGCTAACCACTGAGCCACCGAGCAGTGCTAACCACTGAGCCACCGCGCAGTGCTAACCACTGAGCCACCGCGCAGTGCTAACCACTGAGCCGCTGTATACTGTGCTAGCCACAGAGCCGCTGTATACTGTGCTAGCCACAGAGCCGCTGTATACTGTGCTAGCCACAGAGCCGCTGTATACTGTGCTACCCACAGAGCCGCCTGTATACACACAATTCTTTTCACCACACTCCCGTAACTATTAGTAAATATACTATATATGGATTCTAGACTACCCGATTAGAATCGGGCTCCCATCTAGTATATATATATATATATATATATATATATATATATCTTTATTTATATAATTTGAATAATTACTCACTTTTAACTCAACACACAAATTACTAAAATTGTTTCCGGGATTAGAAATAATGATCTGCTTTCAATTTTCAAAATCTGCACTACTCTGGTCCCTATTGGCTGTATCTGGCATTGCAGTTGATCGCCATTGAGATGAATAGGGTTAATTTGCAAAACAAAGAGCAGCTCATGTACAGATGGGGAGTGATTTCTAGAAATAAAGCAGATGATTTTTCTTATTCTGAACAACCTTTTTAACATACACAATTTTTTGTGTTCCCTATGCCGCCTTTTATAAAAATTTCAATAGTAGGTGATCCACCCTTGTGTCATGGGACTTTGCTGCAGATGTTCTTGTGTCTGAAGGTCTTGGTCTTGAAAGATATCATGGCAGCGTAAAGCTCTCTGAATGAAGTACTGAGTTGCATGGGTTAATACAGTGGGCGGTGGATGATTAAATTAGACCATAATTCTTGCTGACCCGTCCTTGCCCACAATAGCTACTTTGTCTCACACAGTGTAATATTTGTCTTAGGGTGGGAGCAGCCTCTATTTTCACCAGTCATAACCTACATCTCTCCCCACTGCTATAAAAGACTGACTGACTCAAACAATAATGGTGGAGACAGAGGGTCCGACACCCACTGAGCTGTAGACCCCCAGGCTCAGCCATATGCAGGCTTTTTTAAAGGCAATGTCATCAGGTTATCCACCAGGATAGAAGTAGTGTTTGATCTTAAGGATAGGGGGAATACTCCTACAGTAAGATACATGAATGCTTCTCTAGTAACTAAACATGATAGGATCATAAACAGTGGGTATGTTTGTATGTATATGCAAATGTATGTAAATTAGGCGATTCCACAGAAAATGCCTATATCATGTTTTTTGTTTTATTTTATTTTTCTGGTGTGGTGCTTGTATTTTACCTCTATTTGTCCACCATTAGTATCTTAATTGTATTTTTCCATTTAAAAAAAATGGTTAAAAGAACTTTGTCATCACTACAGAGAAGTGTGAGCACCAGGGTTCTGAGGAATGTGCTTTTTAATTGTCTGCATCCCAGTTCTCACCCTTTACTGGCAGTGTAAAAGACACTTGGGAGGTGTGCATAGACATTGATTTAGATGCAAGTTGAATTGGAAAAGGTCAAGAAGGTCTGAGGAAGGACTACACTTGCATATTCTGAGGCCCTAGCTCCCTATACTCAGGTTACCCATTTCTATCAAGAAATGCTGAAGGTTATTTAATTTTATTACTCAAAGAGTAACTCGATGGCACACAGGGCAAAGATACAGTCACAGTCTTCCAACAACTTAAAAGAGTAGAAAAGTGTTTGTAGTCCCAACAGAAGCCCCGCAGCATACTCATAAGGTAACTGCATTTTAATGAACTAACAGGCTGTTTTCAGTGATGCAAATTTCTGCTTTAAGCAGAGTCAAAGATCCAGTGCCTAGGTGGCAGCCTCCTGTGGCAGCACCATCTTGAGTCATCAAAAATTACGGATTCATAAAATATTTACAGCTCCTGAGCCCCCACTACAGTCACCAATAAAAGTGGCATCTTTTCTGGTGGTGAGGTGGTCAAAGGGGTGCTTTATAGACCGCTTGTCAAAAAGAATGTAGAAACATATAAGGCGGTCGACAGGGTATGGGGTACTCAGGTACAGGGGTTGATGGCAGCTTTGATGGGGGAATCACGGCTGGTTGATCCCGGTACTGTGACCTGGACCCTCAATGGTGGGGAACGGTGGGGGTATAAGGGATTTGTTAACGTGACACCACCTATGGTACTTGGTAACAGGTATACCAGCACTGCAGCCGGCTGCTGAGGTGATGGTGGGTGCAGCAGAGTGTGGTACCGCTCCCCACAGGTGGAGCTTTACCTCAGGGCAGCGGGGATGGATGAGGGGAGTAGTAGTTAAGTCTTTGCTGACACAGCGGTGAATTGCGGCGGTTAGACAGGCACACAGACACACAGGGATTGTTGTTTTGGTACCTTTTACTGATGACAGGGTAACAGGTACAGTCCAGAGTGTTAACCAGGTCCCCGGTGCAACTTGGGACTTCCACCTTAGAAAGTTATGAGGCCTCCTCTGTGTCTGTGCTCTGTGGTGTGGGATGAGTCCTGCGTGAGCCTGAACCCACCGCTTCTTCTCCCTCTCTGGGCTTTGTCCTAAACTGGCAATGAGGTTCTTCTGCGGAGTACCTGTTTCTCCTATGGCCCCTTGGTCCTATACTTGGTCAGTTTAGTGTCTCTTACTGGCTCTCCTCAGGGCTGAACTCTTCCTGAGTCTTCTGGGCTTTTGCTCTGTAGCTCAGAATGCTCACAGCATCGGACTCCAGTGTCCGGGTGTACTAAAGGGCTGTAGGACCTGGTTCCCTTCCTTAGTTCCCTGCTTTCTCCACTTGCCTCCGAGCCTTTCCCTACTGTGCGCACAGCAGTCAGTTGTCCCTTGTCCTGGGCCTGGATCTCTCCCAGCGACCAGTTCCTCCGTCTCCTCTCTCATCTCTCTCCACACAGGAACTAACTTCAGACTCAAACTGAAATTACAGGGACTGACTAACTCCTCCCCTCAGGCCTGGATGTTCTTAAAGGGGAACTGTCTTAAGGCAGCCAGTAGGGATCCCCCTTCAGGTTTGGAGTGGAAGGTGGTGTGTGCTGTGTTAACCTAGGTGTAATTCCCTCCTTGCACCGGTGGAACCTGTGGCAATCCCCCGCAGGGGTGCCACACATACAGTGCCACCAGCACAAAGTATAGTCTCAGGAGGGGTGTGGGGACTGACAGACAGTAGGAGGTGGTGTCACGTGCTTAGATGGCGCTGACATTGCTGGATGCTGCTGTATATGTTTGTCTTTAGGAGCTGCATGGTTGATAGTTGTGAAGGTCCTTGCCTCCTGTGTGGTGCTCCAGAACTGCATTCACTATTCTGTTCAATTGCTGGTTGAAGGGTAAATGTGTGAGTCACCTGGAATCCCCTCCCCCTGGCTTTAAATAGCCTTCCTTCTCCTCTGTCAGGTGCTGCTGATAGCTACTTGCTCTAGGTATTGGTGCTGTGCTGATGGTTAGCTGCTGGGCTAAAGACTTTCCTTGAGAGAAGCTGTGATTCCTGACACATGGGTCGAGGTAGGGGCCTTCAGTCTAGGGCTAATCAAACGTTTTCTGTAAGTCTTCACAAGTTTGCCCCCACTGTTGCTGGTATGTTGGCCCATTCCTCCATGCTGATCTCCTCTAAAGCAGTGATGTTTTTGGGCTGTCGAGGGGCAATATGGACTTTCAACTCCCTCCAAAGTTTTTCGGATTAGATCTGGAGACTGGCTAGGCCACTCCAAGTCCTTGAAATACTTTTTACGAAGCCACTTCTTTGTTGCCCTGGCGGTGTGATTGGGATCATTGTCATGCTGAAAGACCCAGCCACGTTTCATCTTCAATGCTCTTGATGATGGAAGGAGGTGTGCACTCAAAATCTCATGATACATGGCCCTATTCATAGTTTCGTGCACACAGTTGATTTCTTCACACCAAGCTGCTTGCCTATTGCAGATTCAGTCTTCCCAGCCTGTTGCAGGGCTACAATTTTGTTTCTGGTGTCCTTCAATAGCTCTTTGGTCTACACCATAGTAATATTTGGAGTGTGACAGTTTGAGGATGTGGACAGGTGTCTTTTATACTGATAACAAGTTCAAACAGGTGCCAGTACTACAGGTAAGGAGTGGAGGACAGAGGAGCCTCTTAAAGAATAAGTTGCAAGTTTGTGAGAGCCAGAAATCTTGCTTGATTGTATGTGACCAAATACTTGTTTTTCACCAAAATGTGAAAAAAAGTTATTTCCAAATCAGAGAATTTGAATTTCAGGATTTGTTTTCTCATTTTGTCTCCCATAGTTGAGGTCTACTTATAATGTCAATTACAGCCCATCTCATCTTTTTAAGTGGGAGAACTTGCACAATTGGTGGCTGACTAAATAGTATTTTGCCCACTTTTACATATAGTTGTGTGGAAAAGTGTTTGCCCCTTCCTGATTTCTTATTCTTTTGCATGTAATTCCCACTTAAATGTTTCAGATAACCAAAAAATGTAAATATTAAACAAAGGTAACACAAGTAAACACAAAATGCAGTTTTTAAACAAAAGTTTTAATTATTAAGGGAAAAAGAGATCCAATCCTACAAGGCCTTGTGTGAAAAGTGATTGACCCCCCCTCCATAAAACCTAAATTAACTGTCATTCATTACATCTTTTGGAGGCTGAATTCAATTTCAAACCTGGCCTAATTACTGCCACACCTGTTCTCAATCAAGAAATCACTTAAATAGGACCTGCCTGTCAAAGTGAAGAAGATCCTCAAAAGCTAGACATCATGCCACGATCCAAAGAAATTCAGGAACAATTGAGAGACAAAGTAATTGATATCTTTCAGTCTGGAAAAGGTTATATCACTATTTATTAGGCGTTGGAACACCAGCAAACCACAGTGAGAGCCATTATCCACAAATGACGAAAACATGGAACAGTGGTGAACCTTCCCAGTAGTGGCCGGCTGACTAAATTATCCCAAGATCGCAGCTATGACTCATGCAAGAGATCACAAAAGACCCCCCAAAACATCCAAAGATCTGCAGGCCTCACTTGCCTCAGTTAAGGTCATGACCCCACCATAAGAAAGAGATTGGGCAAAAATGACCTGCATGGCAGAGTTCCAAGATGAAAACTATTGCTCAGCAAAAAGAACATAAAGGCGCAGCTCAGTGTTGCCAGAAAACATCTTGATGACACTCAAGACTTTTGCAAGAATAGTCTGTGGACTGACAAGCTAAAATTTTAACTTTTTGGACAGTGTATATCCCATTACATCTGGCATAGATGTTGCACAGCATTTCAGAAAAGAAACATCATACCAATAGTAGATGAGGAGCCAGTAAAACAGAAACACCTCAGCATGGCTGCTGGGTGCTTATGCACATGGACATGTTTATAAGCTAAGTGTTTGATTTTTCATGTTTTCTTAGCTATTATGCTTTTTTATTGTCAATATAGCATGTCTTAGTATTTGCGTGCAGCTGTCGGTGTAACCAGTGTAAATCTGATTGTTATCCCTTGAGATTGTCTTTATTTATTTTTTTCCTATTGGATTCTTTTGTATAATGAATGTTCTCCTGCATAGTAATTATCAGTGTGTTCTTGTGTAATCTCTACAGATTTCTTCTTTATCAAGGTTAGATTACATTTATATATGACTCACCGTGGCCGGGTCTCCATGTCGCAGGCGTTAGCTTCTCATGTCACGAAACCGTGCCTGCGGCTGTGGGGCCCGGTGGTCCAGATCAATAATGGTTGGCTGAACAGATAAGGTTTAGTTATTCTTGTCGTGCTTGGGCCTCCGGGGGATGTAATGCAGCAAAATGGGACGCTCCCCACAGTATTAGCGGGAGTCCCCGGAGCCAGAAGCTGCACTTGATGTTGTGAGACAGCTTAGTTACTCTCAGCATGCAGAGTTAAACAGTTCTGAAGAAATACAGACACCAGTGTTCTCTGTAACGGGTCTTTTACTGTAACCGGCAGATGATACAGGGTGTACAGGTAACGGGTAACGAACTGGATGGTCCCAGCAATGACTGGTGTTGTGTCAGAGCTCCGCGGTGTTCCTCCGTTCTAACTTGTTCTAGATGGGTTGCCGATGTTGCCTTAGTGTGCCAAGTTCGGGTACAAGGGAGCTACTTCAATTTCCCTGCCGGTGTATACAGCCCAGTGTGAGGGGAGCCAGATTCCTTTTGGTGGGTACTACGCTGGCAAGACGGCTCTGTTTGCGGCTGCGGTGGGGTGCTCCAATAGAGCGGTCCCTCCACTCCTGGTTTGCTAAGCAGTGGTGAACAACTTGCTTGCTTCGGAACCAGCGATCCGGGTGTGAATGGGCGCGGGTGTATTTTGACCCGTTTGATGGTCGCCCAGGTTCCGGTTGTTAGGCACCGGGTAATGGCGCCAACCGGTAGGTGGTCTGCAGCCGACCGAGAACTGTGCAGAGCCCCTTCTCCTACGTTCCTCCCGACCACTTCTCTCTCCTTCCTCCTTCTCCTACATTCTCCTACACTCTACTCCTACACTCCGCCCACCAGGACCAGATTGGCCCTCTATTCTGATGGTGCATGTAGGGTATGGAGCTCTGAGGTTAACCATATCATTACTCAGACGGGGCGCCACACTCTCCCTTGGGAAATTACGCTTGTCCCCAAGTGTTACGAAACCCCAACATTACAGAGAATTTTTGCATTTTTATTATAACAGGTAATAAACACTTTTATTAATAACAGGTACGATTATTTGTTTTCTTCCCCTAAGGGAGGCGCACGGCTTAAAACGTTGCAAAACAAACAGTTTTATGCAAAAGTAAACGGGTTATCCATTGCGGACCCGGCGGGCAGGTAACTGTCCTTAACGTAAGTCCAGGCTTTGCCGCTGGGCCGCTCTGCTGGCATTTAAACGGGAAATGTTCAGGACAAAGTCATTGTCAAAGTTCAAGGAATTTTACTTATGCAAAGAACAATTGCGAACCCGTATAGCATACCATCCCTCATAACAAGCATGACGTTTGTAGGTAATGATCTCCACAGTATAAGTCGCTGTCTGGATGTCCTTTTGGTAAGTGTGGTTCTACATCGCGACGACCCACAAATATCTCCTCATACACACCCTCCTCCAGAGCGAAACCCCACCCGGTAGACAGGTTAAATGAGGTGACTCTACCTGTCTTGCAGAGTTCTTCTGGTAACTGGGGTTGGCGGCGGGCCTCGGCGCGGGCTTGTAGATTTGCCTGCTCTCGTGCCCGCCACTCCGCTCTGTGAAGTCGACGTATATCGGCGTCGGACCGACACGGAGTGTGGACGTAGTCTCTGCGACTGGCAGGTTGACAAGTTTGGAGCTGACGGGAGGTTTGAACCGGTACCCGGACAAGATGCTCAGGGGGAAATGCCGCGGCAGCACCTGACCACTATACCCGAGCTGGTTGCTTGGCAGGAGTTTCCACGTCGTCCTCCCATTTGGAACCGGCGTGGCTGAAGCCCTCAGTCTCGCTGTGGACCTCGTCGTCCTCTTCCTCCACTTTTTCGACGACCACATCGGGTTCCATCGTTAACGGGGACTCTGGATCGGAGTTTTCCTGATGAGTGGATCCCGGGGCTGCAGGGTCTTTCTCTGGGTCATCCTGCGGGGCTTCTAGGCTGCCCTCCTCCTCGTCTGCGCTGGTGGATGGTGGAGCTTCCGCTCCGGTAACTGGGTAGGCCTCAAAGGTTTCGGGGCAGGTCTCCGGTTCTGGAGAGGAACAGGTCACAGTCTCTTGCTCGTCTGGGACGAAACAGGTGGCAGGTTCCGATATAGGAAATAGGCAAGCGTCACGCTCTGGATTGGAGCGAGTTGTAAGCTTCGGCTCTGGAACGGGGTAGATTGTGGGCCCCGGTGATGAGACAGGGCAGGTCGTGGGCTCCGGTGATGTAACGGGACAGGAACTAGACTCCGGCTCTGGAGTCAGACAGGTTGTAAGTCTTTGCTGGACAGCCCGATGCAGTCGGCTGGCCAGACCCGCACTCCAGCTGCGGATTGTCCACTCAGTTGTCTCCATCAGCCGCACCCTTAGGTCCTGCAGCGCGACTTCCCAGAACTCGGGGTTTCCGTCTATTGTGAGGACAGGACCCGGACCCGGGTGGCCTATGGCTGCTCTCGCCTCTGCCTCGACCTCCTTCATCAGCTCATGAAGCTTTAGGCTGGCCATCTTCCTTTTTGGGAGATCCGCACCCATTCGACCTGGTAACCGTTCTTGTAGAAGAGCTCTTGGAAAAACCTTTTTTCACACCTGCTTTCTGGCGGTTTTTGTAGTCCATGGGTGGGCTAAAGTCTTTGGCCCGCCCCCATGGTTGTTTCCAGCAATCGGGGCGGACTTGGATTTTGGCGCCTCTGCCCTGGCCCTCCCATGAAGAGGGGCGGAGGCACACCCCTGGGCCAGCACATGGTGGTTCACATAGCGGGACCTGCCATCTTGGTCACCATCTTGACCCAGTGGTGAAAAGGCGGGAAAAGTTAGTTTTAGTCGAACAAAGTTCTTTTTGATGAAATAAAAGATCTTTAAACACACAATACCCGTTGAGAAACGGGCCTGCTCGTATCCTGTTCATGACGCCAAACTCTGACTCACCGTGGCCGGGTCTTCACGTCGCAGGCATTAGCTTCTCCTGTCACGGAACCGCACCTGCGGCTGTGGGGCCCGGTGGTCCAGATCAATAATGGTTGGCTGCACAGATAAGGTTTAGTTATTCTTGTCGTGACACCACCTGCGGGAATTCCGGTGATTTCACGGGCGCTGCTTGGGCCTCCGGGGGATGTAATGCAGCAAAATGGGACGCTCCCCACAGGACGAGCGGGAGTCCCCGGAGCCAGAAGCTGCACTTGATGTTGTGAGACAGCTTAGTTACTCTCAGCATGCGGATTTAAACAGTTCTGAAGAAATACAGACACCAGTGTTCTCTGTAACGGGTCTTTTACTGTAACCGGCAGATGATACAGGGTGTACAGGTAACGGGTAATGGACTGGGTGGTCCCAGCAATGACTGGTGTTGTTTCAGAGCTCCGCGGTGTTCCTCTGTTCTAACTTGTTCTAGATGGGTTGCCGATGTCGCCTTAGTGTGCCAAGTTCGGGTACAAGGGGGCTACTTCAATTTCCCTGCCGGTGTATACAGCCCAGTGTGAGGGGAGCCAGATTCCTTTTGGTGTATTAATAGAGAAATCCAAGCACTCATCGAGTCATGAATAGTTGCTTAGCAAGTGGTTTATTGAAGACATACATAGGGTGAATAGTGACAGCAAACGTTTCGGTCCCCTATTGGACCTTTATCAATACGTCACTATGGTTCTTTGATGAGGAGGTAAGGCTGGTTAAGATGGAGTACTGGCTAGGTGTGATGGTATATGTTGAGAACTTGTTGATCTTCTGAACTGGTAATTCAGTTGTGTCATCTGGGATGTTGGTTTCAGTTTGCTTATAAAGTAGCCTTATGTGCTGTCAGTGTGTCCACACTTATGTGTGCTGTCCTACTTTTGCAGAATCCCGATCCCAGTCTATAGTGTTGTAGCCATTTTATAATGGTAGAAGCTTAGAGCCTGTCCCCCTCAGTGTTTGGTACTATGTTGTCCCTGGGTTTTCTGTTGGATAGACACCTTTCAGCGGTGGGGAGAGTGAATGCCAGCACGGTCTAAGCTTCTACCATTATAAAACGGCTACAACACTATAGACTGGGATCAGGATTCTGCAAAAGCAGGACAGCACACATAAGTGTGGACACACTGACAGCACATAAGGCTACTTTATAAGCAAACTGAAACCAACATCCCAGATGACACAACTGAATTACCAGTTCAGAAGATCAACAAGTTCTCAACATATACCATCACACCTAGCCAGTACTCCATCTTAACCAGCCTTACCTCCTCATCAAAGAACCACAGTGACGTATTGATAAAGGTCCAATAGGGGACCGAAACGTTTGCTGTCACCATTCACCCTATGTATGTCTTCAATAAACCACTTGCTAAGCAACTATTCATGACTCGATGAGTGCTTGGATTTCTCTATTAATAGACTAAGGATCTCTGATCCTTTCCGCAATAGCACCATCACAACAATAAAGACTGAGTGCTGGTCATCAACGATACTTGTCAGATTCCTTTTGGTGGGTACTCCGCTGGCAAGACGGCTCTGTTTGCGGCTGCGGTGGGGTGCTCCTATAGAGCGGTCCCTCCACTCCTGGTTTGCTAAGCAGTGGTGAACAACTTGCTTGCCACGGAACCAGCGATCCGGTTGTGAATGGGCGCGGGTGTATTTTGACCCGTTTGATGGTCGCCCAGGTTCCGGTTGTTAGGCACCGGGTAATGGCGTCAACTGGTAGATGGTCTGCAGGGCTGCACGGAACAGTGCAGAGCCCCTTCTCCTACGTTCCTCCCGACCACTTCTCTCTCCTTCCTCCTTCTCCTACATTCTCCTACACTCTACTCCTACACTCCACCCACCAGGACCAGATTGGCCCTCTATTCTGATGGTGCATGTAGGGTATGGAGTTCTGAGGTTAACCATATCATTACTGAGACGGAGAATATTGCACCTTCAGTCAGGGATGCAATACCCTCCTGTGACGCACTCGTTGCGGGGCGCCACATATATGTATACAGTGGGTACGAAAAGTATTCAGAACCCTTTAAATTTTTCACTCTTTGTTTCATTGCAGCCATTTGGTAAATTCAAAAAAGTTTATTTTTTACTCATTAATTCTATATTCTCATTAATTATATCATTAATTATTTATTAGGTATTAAGAATAATAATTAATCCCTATAGACTGTGAGCCCTTGTGGACAGGATCTCTGCCCTAATGTACCTATATGATTTATTTATCATTATTTATGTACTCGTCCTTGTTCTGCCCTTACACTTGTAAAGCGCCATGGAACCAATGGCGCTGTATAAATAAATAATAATAACAATAATAAATAATAATTAATTATATAATTCTCATTAATTAATAAACTCTGCACTCCATCTTGACTGAAAAAAAACAGAAATGTGGAAATTTTTGTAAATTTATTAAAAAGGAAATTTGAAATATCACATGGTCCTAAGTATTCAGACCCTTGGCTTAGACACTCATATTTAAGGCTGGCTTCAGACTGCGTTTGAGATCCGATCCGTAGCTGTCCGCTTGAAGCAGACAGCCGTGGACCGGATCAGCACACAGGACTGGGGGGCTATTATGCCCTCCGATCCTGTGTGCAGCCGCACGTAGTTCCTGCTGCAGATAGGTGAGGACCGCGGGCGCAGCGGTCCTGACCTGTCAGCGGCTGCGTGCGGCTGCACACAGGATCGGAGGGCATAATAGCCCCCAGTCCTGTGTGCTGATCCGGTCCGCGGCTGTCTGCTTCAAGCGGACAGCTACGGATCGAATCTCAAGCGCAGTCTGAAGCCGGCCTAAGTCACATACTGTCCATTTCCTTATAATCCTCCTTGAGATGGTTTTACTACTTAATTGGAGTCCAGCTGTGTTTAATTAAATTGACAGGACTTGATTTGGTAAGGCACACACCTGTCTGTATAACACCTCACAGCTAACAGTGCATGTCAGACCAAATGTGAATCATGAGGTCAGAGGAACTGCCCAAGGAGCTCAGTGACAGAATTGTGGCAAGGCACAGATCTGACCAAGGTTACAAAAGAATTTCTACAGTATTCAAGGTTCCTAAAAGCACAATGGCCTTCATAATTCTCAAATGGAAGAAGTTTGGGACCACCAGATGTCTTCCTAGACCTGGCCATCCAGCCAAACTGAGCATTTGTGGGAGAAGAGCCTTGGTGAGAGAATTAAAGAAGAACCTCAAGATCTTTATTGTTAAGCTGTAGAGATGCAGTAGGGAGATGGGGGAAAGTTCCACAAAGTCAACTATCACTGCAGCGCTCCACCAGTGAGGTTTTTATGGCAGAGTGGCCCAACGGAAGCCATTCCTCAGTGCAAGACATATGAAAGCCCACATAGAGTTTGCTAAAAGAAACACATGAAGGACTCCCAGACTATGAGAAATAAGATTCTCTGGTCTGATGATCTGAAAATAGAACTTTTTTGTGATAATTCTAAGCGGTATGTGTGGAGAAAACCAGGCACTGCTTATCACATGACCAATACAATCCCAACAGTGAAACATGGTGGTGGCAGCATCATGCTATGGGAGTGTTTTTAGCTGCTGGGACAGGTCGACTGGTTGCAATTGAAGGAAGCATGAATGCGGCCAATTACATAGATATCCTGGATGAAAACCTTTTCCAGAGTATTCTGGACCTCAGACTTGGCCAAAGATTCACCTTCCAACAAGACAATGACCCTAAGCACACAGCTAAAATAAAAAAGCATTGGCTTCAGAACAACTTTGTGACCATGATTGACTGGCTTAGCCAGAGCCCTGACCTAAACACAAATGAGCATCTCTGAAGAGACCTGAAAATAGCTGTCCACCAATATTCACCATGATGAGGCCAGGGCTACTGGGGGTTACTCGGCCACCGGGTCTGCTGAATAGGGAGTCACGGGTGTACAGGATCCCGGTGCCGTGCCCTGGGGATCATTTGAAAGGGGATGTTGATGATGGGAGAAGGGGCTATTTACAGGGGAACGTGACGTCACCTGTAGTTCCCGGTAATATGGTACTGGCGTTGCCAGCCGGCCGCTGAGGTTATGGTTAGGGCACCAAAGTGTGGTACAGCTCCCCACAGGTGGAGCTTTACCTCAGGGCAGCGATAGAGGAAGATCGTGAGGGAGGGCAGTGATGAAGGATGATGGTGAGGGAGGGCAATGATGAGGTCCTTTCTGGCACAAAGGTGAATTACCGCCGTTAAACAGGCACACAGACACACAGGGATGGTTGTTTCGGTACCTTTTACTGATAACAGGTACATAATTTATAATATTAGACATTTTTTGGACTGTGCACCCTTCCCCCGCCCTGTAACTACAACTGCCCCTCCATTTTGCTGTAGCCTAGGTCCTGGGACACACACATCCCAGCTGATTTTAACTGCATTCACACACTTATAAATTCATCCAAGCAGTAGTATACAGCATAGAGTGTTAGCATAGGACCCGGTAAGATGAGAGCACTTTGTCGTAGTTACCGGGCTCTTCCACAGTGGCGCCAATGTTGAAGCTAAGTCTCTCTTTTCTTTTTTCTAGTACAGTATTTACTGTGATCCCATTTCATATATCCCCTTTTAGCTGTACATATAGCCCTGTGTTTCATTGTAGTCAGTAGCCATTAGCTTTTCCACATTCCTATTATGTTTAGTGTTGCAGCAATTTCACTTCTTGTAATATATTTGTTTTTTTGCTTGCACCTAACATTAGGTGTTGCCAGTCCTTTCACTTTATAATACATAACAGGTACAGTCCAGAGTACTAACCAGATCCCCGATTCAATTTGGGACTATCACCTTGGAAAGTTATGAGGCCTCCTCTGTCTCTGTTCTCTGCGTTGTGGAGTGAGTCCTGCCTGAGCCTGAACCCACCAATTCTCTGTTATCTTAAACTGACAATGAGGGCCTCCCGCGGGGTCCCTGTTCCTCCTGCGGCCCCTGGTCCTGTGCTTGGTCAGTTTAATGTCTTTTTCTCTATCTCCTCAGGGCTGAACTCCTCCTGGCTTGCTGGGCTTTCTGCTGCGGCTCTGTAGGCTGGCAGCATCAGACTCCAGTGTCCGGTTGTGCTAAAGGGGTATATATTTTGATCCCTTTTCTTGTTCCCTGTCTCCTCTATTTGCCTCCGGCCCCTTCCCTGGGGTGTGCACAGCAGACAGTCCTCCCTGGTCCTGGCCTGTATCTCTCACCAGAGACCAACAGCTCTGCCTCCTCCCTTCTCCTCACACAAGTTAACTGAAAACTGTCCCCTGGGATTAACTGTCTCCTCCTCTCAGCCTGGATCTTCTTAAAGGGAAACTGACCTAATGCAGTCAGTAGAGCTCCCCCTTCAGGTCTGGAGTGGTAGGTGGTGTGTGCTGAGCAAACCAAGGTGTCAGTCCTTCCTTACACCAGTGTAACCTGTGGCCATCCCCTGCAGGGGGGCCACACACCATCCAACCTGAAGGAACTGGAGAGGATCTGCAAGGAAGAATGGCAGAGGATCTCCAAGTCCAGGTGTGAAAAACTTGTTACATCATTCCAAAGAAGACTCATGGCTGTATTAGCTCAAAAGGGTCCTTCTACTCTACTTGCAATTTTGTTTTTTTAATACATTTGCAAAAACTTCTACTTTTGTTTATTTTCAAGTCAAGATGGGGTGCAGAGTGTACATTAATGAGAAAAAAAATGAACTTTTTTGAATTTACCAAATGGCTGCAATGAAACAAAAAGTGAAAATTTTAAAGGGGTCTGAAAACTTTCCGTACCCACTGTAAATTTTTGTAAGTATGTGAAGTAAACCTTTCTATAACATTGTACATTCTTACATATATTTCCCAAATGTTTCAATCCTCTATGGCTCACAATGGTGAAAAATCTGTGTTTGTGTCCATATGTATCCAATTTTCTTGATATGTAAATCTATCCCATGATTGGCTGTCACATGTTTTCAAACCTCACTATGATTCACTCTATTATCACTGACTAAGGGCGAAAAGCCTGAAATGCGTTGATGGTAAGACTGCATCTCCGCTATCATGGGTGCTTTCATGGTTTATGATTTGATATAATAAAGTAAAAAGGATTTTAGGGAAGATTCCTTCCATGTTTTCCTCTTGTATCTCTTGAGATAGTATTAGCAAGAGGGTGGAATAGTTAGAACAGCTAAAGTATTTGGCTAATTGGAGGATGAATTGTTGTAAATAGGTAACAGAAGATAGTGATTCATCCTATCTACTGAATGGAAGCTCTGAGCTGAGAATAGTTTGTCTGTACTTTTGACTAGTGGGGCTTGTCCAGTCAGTTCTTCCAGTTAAAGCAATTCACAGAAGTTGAAGGAGCCAGTTTTAAATTTACTGTGATGTAATTATGTATTCATTTACTTCTGCATGTGTAAAAGTATGTCACATACTCACTTCTCAGCACGTGATTTGGAGAGTTAACTCCTCTCACGCAATCCCTGTTCTTGGCTGTTAAGTGAGCATAAATTACACCTCGATACAGACCACACCCCCCCAGCTACACAACACTCTGCCACCACTCACCAAACACACAGGGTCATGAGTCCCTGAAATAAACTACTTTCTGCCAGTCAGATCACACACTCTAAGGCTTTGGATTCTTTTGGCGCATACAAGGATCAAACTTATTGAAACCCAAAAGAAACAGAATGGGTTTAAAGGGAACCTGACCCCACAAACTGACCCCCCCCGCATCTTTATACCTGTCCATGCACCCCCTCTTATCATTTCTAGCCATCCCTTTTGCAGAAAAAAACGATTTTGTAAAGTAGAGAAAAGAGGTTATATTCACCTCGTCCTGTGTGAGTTCTCTGTTTCTGAATAAGTCTCAATAGACGTGCCTGTCTGCTGCTCCCTTGTAATTATGTACGCCCCTCTCAGCTTGCTGCAGTGCTGAGAGCCTGGCAGCGTCATGAAATGAGCGGGGCTAAAATCGCGTCATATCGGTAGCCCCGTCCCTTTCATGATGCGGCCAGGCTATCAGCACTGCAGCAAGCCGAGAGGGCGCGTGCATAATTACAAAGTGGGCGGAGGGTGCAGCAGACAGGCCCGCCTTATGAGACATTTTCAGAAACAGAGAACTCACACAGGACGAGGTGAATATAACCTCTTTTCTCTACTTTACAAAATCGTTTTTTTCTGCAAAAGGGATGGCTAGAGATGATAAGAGGGGGTGCAGGGACAGGTCTAAAGATGTGGGGGAGTCATTTTGTGGGTTCAGGTTCCCTTTAATGGTGCTTAAATTACAGTGTCACCCAAAAAGACTCTGTAATAGCGTAAAATGGATTCAGATAAAAGGATATCGAGGAGGGTAGGAGCAGTCATTCGTAGTCAATAAAGGCAATAAAAAAGGTATCATAGATTAATCAAGGCTAAGGGATGATCAAAAAATTATATTGGTTATCAAAGCTTAAGGCAGGCTAAAGGAGATAAAAAACCATATCCCAGAAAGGATCAAACAAAAATAATAGACACAACCCGAGGACTGCCAAAATAACCATTAATCTCAAAGCCAGGGATAAATCAGGGACACTCAACCATAGTACCAAGTCAACTGCTTGAGGGACTTCGGGGGTCGTCCCTACATGTTTCAATCCAAATGCACTTCTTCACGGCATGTGGAATTGTGTCAAAGGTGTCATATATATACAACTATATGATGGAGTAAAATGTCAGCACATGTGTGAGGGCACAAACAGGAAGACATACTATGGCGCGTAGTGTTTGGTACCCCAAAGGAGAAAACACCTCCATAGACGTCAATAACTCAGGGCACCGCCTGACCGGAAACTCACAGTTATACACTTTATAACTATATAACAGACTAGTCTGTGTTCTAATTCACATAAGAAAATGTAGGTTTATAACTGTTTTTTTTTTTCAACTTTACAGTACACTATTAGCTAAGACAGGGATGCTTAGGTAAGGACTACGAAGCTGCATGTACAGATAGTGATAGCTTGGGGAGGCATAAAAGATCTGACAGGTTCCTTTTATGGGCTCCAATATTTCTACGTTCAAATACAGTACAGACCAAAAGTTTGGACACACCTTCTCATTCAAAGAGTTTTCTTTATTTTCATGACTATGGAAATTGTAGATTCAGACTGAAGACATCAAAAGTATGAATTAACACATGTGGAATTATATACCGTATATACTCGTGTATAAGCCGACCCGTGTATAAGCCGACCCCCCTACTTTTGCCCCCAAAACCTGGGAAAACCTATTGACTCGTGTATAAGCCGAGGGTGGACTCCAGCACAGGTATACAGCCCCCAGCAGTGTGGTATACAGGCCCCCCAATGGTAGTATACAGCAGCCTCCCCAGTGGTAGTATACAGCAGCAGCCCCAGTGGTATATACAGCAGCAGCTCCAGTAGTTAGTATACAGCAGCCCCAGAGGTATATACAGCCCCAGTGGTAGTATACAGCATCCCCAGAGGTATATACAGCCCCGGTGGTAGTATACAGCATCCCCAGAGGTAGTATACAGCAGCCCCAGAGGTAGTATACAGCAGCCCCAAAGGTATATACAGCAGCCCCAGTGGTAGTATACAGCAGCCCCAGAGGTAGTATACAGCCCCAGAGGTAGTATACAGCAGCCTCAGAGGTATATACAGCCCCATTGGTAGTATACAGCAGCCCCAGAGGTATATACAGCCCCAGTGGTAGCATCCAGCAGCCCCAGAGGTATATACAGCCCCAGTGGTAGTATCCAGCAGCCCCAGAGGTATATACAGCCTCAGTGGTAGTATACAGCAGCCCCAGAAGTATATACAGCCCCAGTGGTAGTATACAGCAGCCCCAGAGGTATAAACAGCCCCAGTGGTAGTATACAGCAGCCACACAAGTATATACAGCCCCAGTGGTAGTATACAGCAGCCCCACAGCTATATACAGCCCCAGTGGTAGTATACAGCAGGCCCACAGGTATATACAGCCCCAGTGTAGTATACAGCAGCCCCACAGGTATATACAGCCCCAGTGGTAGTATACAGCAGCCCCAGAGGTATATACAGCCCCAGTGTATTATCCAGCAGCCCCAGTGGTAGTATACAGCAGCCCCACAGGTATATACAGCCCCAGTGGTAGTATACAGCAGCCCCACAGGTATATACAGCCCCAGTGTAGTATACAGCAGCCCCACAGGTATATACAGCCCCAGTGGTAGTATACAGCAGCCCCAGAGGTATATACAGCCCCAGTGTAGTATCCAGCAGCCCCAGTGGTAGTATACAGCAGCCCCACAGGTATATACAGCCCCAGTGGTAGTATACAGCAGCCCCACAGGTATATACAGCCCCAGTGTAGTATCCAGCAGCCCCAGTGGTAGTATACAGCCCCAGTGTAGTATCCAGCAGCCCCAGTGGTAGTATGCAGCCCCAGTGTAGTATCCAGCAGCCCCAGTAGTAATAAACAGCCCCAGTGTAGTATCCAGCAGCCCCAGTGGTAGTATACAGCCCCAGTGTAGTATCCAGCAGCCCAAGAAGTAATAAACAGCCCCCCCTCCTTATCACGTCCCCCCCAGGCTGCGGCAGCTGTGAAAATAACAAACACTTTATACATCACCTTCCGGCGCAACTCTCCGCTCCTCCGGTCCTCTGCTCCTCCGCTCGCCGACTTCTTCTTCCTTGATGTGCCGACTTCTGTGACCGCGCGCAGGAAATTACGTCATCTCCTGCGCCCGGTCACATGACACCGGCACAACAAGGAAGAAGAAGCCGGCGAGCGGAGGAGCAGAGGACCGGAGGAGCGGAGAGCTGCGCCGGAAGGTGATGTATAAAGTGTTTGTTATTTTCACAGCTGCCGCAGCCTGGGGGGGACGTGATAAGGAGGGGGGGCTGTTTATTACTACTGGGGGACCCATATTAAGGAGGGGGGCTGTGTAGTGCAATATGCACGGCATCCCCCCGCCGCTGATGGACGGGGGGATGCCGTGCATATTCATTGCACTAATGAGGCGGCCCCACGTGACCGCCTGCGGTCACCGCGGCCCCCTCCTGCCTCCTCCAGCCCCCGGTCACAGCCCCCCCCCCACAGCAGCCCAATTTTTGGGCTGAAAAACTCGGCTTATACACGAGTATATACGAAACTTAACAAAAAAGTGTGAAACAACTGAAAATATATCTTGTATTCTAGGTTCTTCAAAGTAGCCACCTTTTGCTTTGATTACTGTTTTGCACACTCTTGTCATTCTCTTGATGAGCTTCAAGAGGTAGTTTCCGGAAATGTTCTTCCCACAGTCTTGAAGAAGTGCCCAGAGATGGTTAGCACTTGTTGGCCATTTTGCCTTCACTCTGCGGTCCAGCTCACCCCAAACCATCTTGATTGTGTTTAGGTCTGGTGACTGTGGAGGCCAGGTCATCTGGCGTAGCACCCCATCACTCTCCTTCTTGGTCAAATAGCCCTTACACAGCCTGGAGGTGTGTTTGGGGTCATTGTTAGTTGAAAAAATAAATGATGGTCCAACTAAATGCAAACCGGATGGAATAGCATGCCGCTGCAAGATTCTGGTTCAGTGTGCCTTCAATTTTGAATAAATCCCCAACAGTGTCACCAGCAAAGCACCCCCACACCATCACACCTCCTTCTCCATGCTTCACGTGGGAACCAGGCATGTAGACTCCATCCGTTCACCTTTTGTGCGTCGCACAAATACACGGTGGTTGGAACCAAAGATCTCAAATTTGGACTCAGCAGACCAAAGCGCAGATTTCCACTGGTCTAATATCCATTCCTTGTGTTCTTTAGCCCAAACAAGTCTCTTCTGCTTGTTGCCTGTCCTTAGCAGTGCTTTCCTTACAGCTAAGACCTATTTCCTTAGACCTGTTGCACAAAGTCTCCTCTTAGCAGTTGTTATAGAGATGTGTCTGCTGCTAGAACTCTGTGTGGCATTGACCTGGTCTGTAATCTGAGCTGCTGTTAACGTGCGATTTCTGAGGCTGGTTGCTCGGATGAACTTATCCTCCGCAGCAGAGGTGACTCTTGGTTTTCCTGTCCTGGGGTGGTCCTCATGTGAGCCAGTTTCTTTGTAGCGGTTGATGGTTTTTGCAACTGCACTTGGGGACACTTTCAAAGTTTTCCCAATTTTTCGGACTGACTGGCCTTCATTTCTTAAAGTAATGATGGCCATTTGTTTTTCTTTACTTAGCTGCTTTTTTCTTGCCATAATACAAATTCTAACAGTGTATTCAGTAGGACAATCAGCTGTGTATCCACCAGACTTTTGCACAACACAACTGATGGTCCCAACCCCATTTATAAGGCAACAAATCCCAGTTGTTAAACCAGACAGGGCACACCTGTGAAGTGAAAATCATTTCCGGTGACTACCTCTTGAAGCTCATCAAGAGAATGCCAAGAGTGTGCAAAGCAGTAATCAAAGCAAAAGGTGGTGTGAGGTAGCGCCAGGGGAACCCGCATGCATAACGACACCAAAATACGTGCTTATAAGTTTGCAAATGACTACCCATTTATTGCTCACATATAACTTATAACCGGGCAGTACATTAAACATTTAAACATAAGCACGTCACATAATACATTACATTACACAGTACATTACATATATTATGAACACATATATTGCACATAACGTTTTATAGTTACCCGGGACCTGTAACCACCTCTTTTTCCCCTTTGGAGCACTAACAACCGCTCCCATGGTGGCTACGGCCTCCGGCCTATCTACACGTTCCACATACATTTAACAGTACATAAGTTACCATATATCAACGGACCCTGTGAGTCCCAATGGCGAAACCAGCCGCATGGCTTAATTTCCCCAGCTCCACACTACCCCGTAGTACAGGCACCAGCCTGACCGGGTTCTTACACACTGTATGTGATCCACCCTATAAGCATCCATGGATCACACACATCCTTTCACACGCTCGCAGCCCATCATATAGACATCCATGGACTGTGGAGCATCTGCGTTCAGAACAGGGATTGAGCAACCTGAGTCCCGTGTACGCCATGCATCCCCAAGGGCTCTCTCCTAGATGTGTTTCACCCCACGTCCAGTCCAGAGACCACCAGGTTCAACTTCCCCACTCTAGGAGCGCTTCTAACCCCTGCTTCTGATCTCTGGTACATACATTCCGGTTCATCGGGTCCCTTCATTGACTATCTCAGTCGGACCCAAGGGCGGCTATGCCCGCCTGGCACAATTCATACATTTGCCTCCCGAAGGGCTACATACATTTAAACAGGTTACTTCACTGACTACTTTAGTCGGACCTAATGGCGGCTATGCCCCCCTGGCACATTTCATACATTTGCCCCTGTAGGGCTACATACACCCGCTGGGTCTTTTACAAAAAGTCATAGAATACACATACGGTTCAACAGGTCCCTCACTGACTACTTAGTTGGACCTAAGGGCGGCTATGCCCCCCTGGCACAATTTACGCACAGGGTGCACAGTTCACTCACGTATATGGGAACGGCCTTCTTTCCGGGCTCAGATCTGGGTCTCGCTACCTGGGTCATGGGTACATCAAGCGTCCCCAAGGGCTCCTTTCCCAGACGTGTTTCGCCCCACGCCTGGACCAGTATCCACTGGGTTCAGCCATGGCTTCCCCACTCCAGGTGGTGTCACGACCCCGGTCCTGGTCACCGATATGGAGCTAGCATGCTCCCATCATGTTCGCACACCACAGAGCCCTGGACTGCTCTGCACTCAGCATCCCTCAGTCTGAGACTCAATCACACACAGACTGGATCTCTGGCTCTGGCCCTCTGACTGATGATCAGGCTGATAATGATCTCCCACTCAATCAGCTGGCAGGCTCTTTATCCTTTTCCTGCCACTCCCACTCTGACACATCCAGCTGGGCTGCTTTTACTCAGGACACACTCACCTGGGCTGCTACCAATTAGGACACACGGTTCCCATACAGCCGCTCATCAGGCACATCAATGTGTCAGATCTACAGCACTCACTCTCACATTTAACACCTTGTGTTCCGGGTAGGTTCACACAGCATCATCACAGTAAAACCGGCCAGTGTGAACAGGATCATACCCTGATCCTGCATGTGATGCGCCCCGGCCATGAGGACCATGCCAGCGGTGCCTCACAGTGGCTACTTTGAAGAATCTAGAATGTAAGACATATTTTCAGTTGTTTCACACTTTTTTGTTAAGAATATAATTCACATGTGTTAATTCATAGTTTTGATGCCTTCAGTGTGAATCTACAATTTTCATAGTCATGAAAATAAAGAAGACTCTTTGAATGAGAAGGTGTGTCCAAACTTTTGGTCTGTACTGTAGATGCAGAGAACTGCACTTTTCTGAACTGAGTAATTTTGCTCTGCATCTGGTTCAAGACTTTCTTAGACTTCCTTTCCCAGACCTCCCTGGGTGATTAAATATGTATATTTGCCTTAACATCCCCTGGTTGGACTTACCATTAACTTTCTTTTTTACAGCATCTCCTAATGTCTACTGAGCTTTAAAGTCTTTCCTGCTGATTACATTTTCCTGTGAGGTTTTTCAAGAGGCTTTTCCTTTAAGGCTTCCTTGAATGTCATCACTATGTGTTTATGGACTTTGAATTTTCCTCTGCACTTTGGTTGTTTATCACAATGTGTTAAATATAGACTTTTTAATCTATAAACTATGATCAGTTGTGTCTTTGCTCCACGCAATAAGATTCCAAAGTAATCTGTTATGGCCACTTTACACGCGGCTACATTTCTAGCTTATCCACAGGTAACTTACTGGCTGCAGTGGAATCATGGAGACATGGTTCTATCTTGTTGCTGTGTACAAATGGAATAATATCTCCATGATTTCACTGCAGTCAGTAAGTTACCGTATATACTCGCGTATAAGCCGAGTTTTTCAGCCCAAAAATTGGGCTGAAAAGTCCCCCCCTCGGCTTATACGCGAGTCACTGTATACTGTATACAGTGTATACAGTATACAGTCACCCCCCATCAGTATACAGGCCCACCCCCCTTACTGCTGCAATCCTGCAAAAGAATACATTAGTATACTTATCCCAGCCGCTGTCCCACTGTCGCTGTCCCGCCGTCGCCATCGCGCTCCTCCGTCTTCATCTGGCTTCTTCCGGCTTCCTCCGGTGGGCGCAGACGTCATTGTCTGCGCGCCAGAGGAGGAAGCCGGAAGACGCTGGATGAAGCTGGAGGAGCGCGATGGCAGCGGCGGGACAGCGGCAGCGGGACAGCGGCAGGGATAAGTATACTAGTGTATTATTTTGCAGTAAGGGTGGGGGCCTGTATACTGATGGGGGGCCTGTATATACCACTGGGGCTGCTGCTGTATACTACCAATGGGGCTGCTGCTGTATACTACCACTGGGGCTGCTGTATATACCTCTGGGGCTGCTGTATACTACCACTGGGGCTGCTGTATACTACCACTGGGGCTGCTGTATATACCTCTGGGGCTTCTGCATACTACCACTGGGGCTGCTGTATATACCTCTGGGGCTGCTGTATACTACAACTGGGGCTGCTGTATATACCTCTGGGGCTGCTGTATACTACCACTGGGGCTGCTGTATATACCTCTGGGGCTGCTGTATACTACCACTGGGGCTGCTGTATATACCTCTGGGGCTGCTGTATACTACCACTGGGGCTGCTGTATACTACCACTGGGGCTGCTGTATATACCTCTGGGGCTTCTGTATACTACCTCTGGGGCTGCTGTATACTACCACTGGGGCTGCTGTATATACCTCTGGGGCTTCTGTATACTACACTGGGTGCTGTATATACCTCTGGGCTTCTGTATACTACCACTGGGGCTGCTGCTGTATATACACTGGGGCTGCTTTATATACCTCTGGGGCTGCTGTATACTACCACTGGGGCTGCTGCTGTATATACCACTGGGCTGCTGCTGTATACTACCACTGGGGCTGTTGTATATACCTCTGGGGCCCGCTGTATATACCACTGGGGCTGCTGCATACTACCACTGGGGCTGCTGCTGTATATACCACTGGGCTGCTGCTGTATACTACCACTGGGGGCTGCTGTATACCACACTGCTGGGGGCTGTATACTTGTGCTGGGGTCCACCCTGGCTTATACATGAATCATAGGTTTTCCCAGGTTTTGGGGGCAAAGTATGGGGTCGGCTTATACACGGGTCGGCTTATACACGAGTATATACGGTACCTGTGGATAAGCTAGAAATGTAGCCGCGTGTAAAGTGGCCATTATAGTTATAACACTATTACTTAGCAAGCTTCAATGCCACTGTCAACATTCTGCATTCTTGCGGGCCAGCTCATGAACCTCAGACATCCTCATCATGATTTCTCAGCGGTTATGTCAGATTACACAGCCAGCATCACACAGCAGGGAATTCCATTGTGGCTTTGCCATGTTGTTTGATGCTTTTTTTTAAGCAAATTTTTTTTTAGCAAATCCTTTTTATTATTTTCAAAGTGCAATAATATCAAACAACCATATAGGTAAATTTTACAAATTCGTTAAATTGCACCATCATTCACAACTTTTATGGCCACTTTACACGCGGCTACATTTCTAGCTTATCCACAGGTAACTTACTGGCTGCAGTGAAATCATGAAGACATGGTTCTATCTTGTTGCTGTGTACAAATGGAATAATGTCTCCATGATTTCACTGCAGCCAGTAAGTTACCTGTGGATAAGCTAGAAATGTAGCCTCGTGTAAAGTGGCCATTAGTGATAGAAAATGTGCTTGAAGACTTGTGCTACAAATGCGATGTATAAGCGTTCAACACCCTTTCCCTCCGGCTCCCCCCACCCTTTTTCACCCTCTCTGGTCAACATGTAACATTCAAAACCTACCCTAGTCTCGGCAATCTACTCAGTCATCACCATGCAGAGACAGCCACTGTAGATTATGTAACTCCACCTGGACCCGTGACACTGTTTCCCACTATAGGAATATCTCCTGTTAGTGCTAGCCTTTCAAGCGTACCCTGAAAGTCCTCTAAAATATACCAGGACACGTTACGGAAGGGATGCAAATCTCGTCTCTTGTAATCTGTGATAATATGAAACCTTTCCATTTTGTAAAAAAATTAAATGTCTCATTATCTCTGTCTCCTTCGACCTCCACTTTCTTAAGCAACATAGTCCCCTTCAATTCCTTCACCAACTCAAAGAGTGTGGGAGCTCGTGAATCCAGCAATTTTGTAAAATGGGACGTTTGTGGATAATTGTTATAGTATGTATCAATATCACTTGTGGTTTGTTGAAACCCAAGTCGCCAACAATGTGGAATAACCATAATCTATTGTTCAATGGGAGCTGACTCCCCAGCAGGTGTCTTGTCCACTCCTTCACGCCCCTCCATGCTTGTAATATTTGCTCGCATTCACAGATCCCACAGAACATGTCTTCTATATCTGTCCCACACTTCAGACAAGATTGTCGCCTGTCCAAGTGCCCCACTGATGTTGGCAGGTTGAAGCCTAAAATTGCTCTATGTATTATACGGAAGTATGTATCTCTCCACTTTTCATTGTGTACATGTTTACATAGATCTCGCCATCCAGTCAATATTGTGTCACCTATCCCCTCACCCTGTAGTGTGGTTTCCCACCCTTTGAAGATCCTTCTCGGATCCAACGGTATGAAGTCATATCTTAACGGCGAGTAAATGGTAGAAATATTGACTTCCGAGATATCTCTGGTTAGAAGGTCATCTAGTCCGGATGGACAACACTCTTTGCTCAGGTCATGTAAATAAGTGAGTAAATGTCGCCTAAATTGTGTATATAGTAAGATGTGCGTCGAGTCAAGCTACCATTTATTGAACATTTCCAAGCTGCTCACAGCGGTGGTGCCCTTCGCGGCATTCAAACCGCGCGCCAAGTCGCAGTACTCTTCTGATTGGTCGCTGCGGCCGTGGCGACCAATCAGAGAAGTAGCGCGGCTTGGCGGGCGGTTTGAATGCCGCTCCTCTGATTGGTTAACGCCGACCAATCAGAGGAGCGGCTCGCGCCATGGCGCCATATTGTATTTGAAATTTGGTGCGCGCCGCTATTCTGATTAGTCGGCGCTGAACAAGGCGATGAATCAGAATAACGGCGCTCACCATGGCGCCATATTTCAAATACACTGAGTACAGTGTATTTAATATATGGCACCATGGCGAACACCACTATTCTGATTGGTCGGCGCTGAACGTGGCGACCAATCAGAGGAGCGTCGTTCAAAACCGCGCGCCGCTTCTCTCATTGGTCGCCGCATTCAGCACATTGTATTTGAAATATGGCGCCATGGTGAGCGCCGCTATTCTGAATGGTCGGCGCTGAACGCGGCGGCCAATCAAAGGAGCGGCTCACGCCATGGCGCTATATTGTTTTTGAAATATGGCACCATGGCATGCGCAGCTATTCTGATTGGTCGGTGCTGAACGCAGCGACCAATCAGAGGAGGGGCATTCAGGCCGCGCGCCTCCTCTCTCATTGGTCGCCGCATTCGCCGCCAACCAATCAGAGGAGCGGCTCACGCCATGGCGCCATTTTGTATTTGAAATATGGCGCCATCGACTTGCCCTCTTTGACTAGGCATTTGTTTGAAGCCTATGTTATGGTTCATGGTGGTGTTGACCATAATTGAGGCATTGATCAGTTTTACTGAGTGTTCTAGCCCAAATTGTATCTCATTGCTCTATTGATTTATATTTACCTCATGTACACCAGCTTTACTACAATCTTGTTTTTAATTCATTTTATCTGTAAGGAGGTGGGTCTTGGTGTTTGTCTGTGTTCTAATGTTTGAATAAAATTTGATTTTAGTGATCATCCCTTTCTCTATGTTCTTTTCTTCTTCATTTGAGTAGGCTTTGCATAGAGGGATGGATCCTATATTTAACTGATTGTGGTGCCCCCAGAAACTCCCTTGTTGAAATATGGCACCATGGCGCGTGCGACTATTCTGATTGGTCAGCGCTGAATGCAGCGACAAATCAGAGGAGCGGCATTCAAACAGCGCGCCGCTTCTCTCATTGGTCGCCGCGTTCAGCGCCGACCAATCAGAGGGGCGCCTCGCTCCATGGCACCATATTGTATTTGAAATATTCCCCTCAGCCTCCTCCATCCCTTCAGCCTCTTCCATCCTCACAGCCTCCTCCATTTTCACAGCCTCCCCATCCTCACAGCCTCCTCCATCCTCACAGCCTTCTCCATCCCCTCAATCTCCTCCATCTTCACAGCCTCCTCCATCCCCTCAGCCTCCTCCATCCCCTCAGCCTCCTCTATCCTCACAGTCTCCTCCATCTCTCACAGTCTCCTCCATCCTCACAGTCTCCTCCACACTCACAGACTCCCCCCTCCTCACAGCCTCCTCCATCCTCACAGCCTCCCCATCCTCACAGCCTCCTCCATCCTCACAGCCTCCTCCATCCTCACAGACTCCTCCATCCTCACAGCCTCCTCCATCTCCTCAGCGTCCTCCATCCTCACAGCCTCATCCATCCTCACAGCCTCCCCATCCTCACAGCTGCCTCCTCCATCCTCACAGCCTCTCCATCCTCACAGCCTCCTCCATCCTCACAGCCCCTCCATCCTCACAGCCTCGTCCATCCTCACAGCCTCCTCCATCCCCTCAGTCTCCTCCATCTTCACAGCCTCCTCCATCCCCTCAGCCTCCTCCATCTTCACGGCCTCCTCCATCCCCTCAGCCTCCTCCATCCTCACAGTCTCCTCCATCCTCACAGTCTCCTCCATCCTCACAGTCTCCTCCATCCTCACAGCCTCCTTCATCCTCACAGCCTCCGCATCCTCACAGCCTCCTCCATCCTCACAGCCTCTCCATCCTCACAGCCTCCTCCATCCTCACAGCCTCCTCCATCCCTCAGCCTCCTCCATCTTCATAGCCTCCTCCATCCCCTCAGCCTCCTCCATCTTCACGGCCTCCTCCATCCCCTCAGCCTCCTCCATCCTCACAGTCTCCTCCATCCTCACAGTCTCCTCCATCCTCACAGTCTCCTCCATCCTCACAACCTCCTTCATCCTCACAGCCTCCACATCCTCACAGCCTCCACATCCTCACAGCCTCCTCATCCTCACAGCCTCCTCATCCTCACAGCCTCCTCCATTCCTCACAGTCTCCTCCATCCTCACAGCCTCCTTCATCCTCACAGCCTCCACATCCTCACAGCCTCCTCATCCTCACAGCCTCCTCATCCTCACAGCCTCCTCCATTCCTCACAGCCTCCTCCATCCCTCACAGCCTTCTCCATCCTCACAGCCTCCCCATCCTCACAGCCTCCCCAGTCTCACAGCTTCCTCCATCCTCACAGCCTCCTCCATCCCAACAGCCTCCTCCATCCTCACATCCTCCTCCATCCTCACATCCTCCTCCATCCCCTCAGCCTCTACCATCCCCTCAGCCTCCTCTATCCTCACAGCCTCCCTTTCCTCACAGTCTCCTACAGCCTCCTCCATCCTCACAGCCTCCTCATCCTCACAGCCTCCTCCATCCTCACAGCCTCCTCCATCCTCACAGCCTTCTCCATCCTCACAGCCTCCTCCATCCTCACAGCCTCCTCATCCTCACAGCCGCCTCATCCTCACTCCTTACTCCTGTCTATAAGGTCTGTCAGTCAGTGTGACGCAGTTTACTCCTGTTTATAAGGTCTGTCAGTCAGTGTGACGCAGTTTACTCCTGTCTACAAGATCTGTCAGTGTGACAAACTTCACTCCTGTCTATAAGGCTGTCAGTCAGTGTGACGAACGTCACTCCTGTCTACAAGGCTGTCAGTCAGTGTGACGCAGTTCACTCCTGTCTACAAGGCTGTCACTCATAGTGTGACGCACTTCACTCCTGTCTGCAAGGCTGTCAGTCAGTGTCACGAACTGTACTCCTGTCTACAAGGCTGTCAGTCACTGTGATGCACTTCACTCCTGTCTACAAGGCTATCAGTCAGTGTGACGCAGTTCATTCCTGTTTACCAGGTATTCTAGTATACCCGATGCATTAGAATTGAGCCACCATCTAGTAATTCTATAAGCAGTTGGCCATAACATATACATCATAATAATAACAAACTGACATGTCATCCTTTGAGAGTCTTGGCCTCGTCCCCATTCCCCCTCCCCCCTACCGTTTTGCGTCGGCAAATCTAGAGGTCTTCTCTCTAGAGGCACGCAGAGAAAAAGTAAAAGTGGGGAAAAGTTAGAAAGGAAGGGGAAGGAGGGCAAAATAGAGAAGGGGAGAAGAAGAAAGAAAAAAAAAGTGACAGGGACGGCAGAAGGAAAAGCTCTGATGGTCCGAGGCAGTGTCCGACATCAAAGAGGGACCAAGGCCCCTTCTTACATCCAGCCAGGCAGTCAGTGTCGTCTACATAGCGGTGCAGGAATCATCCCCCGACTGTCCGCGAATATCAAGTCCTGAACTAAACAAAATAAAATGCCGATCTATTGTCCATCCTGGGATTCCAGAGCGTCACCCCCGGCAGGCGAGTGACCTGCCGTTGAACTTGAGTGGGTGTGAGTATTTTCTGCCTCCTCATGTTTGTCTCTACTCCTAAGAGAGGATCCCAAAAGGGGAGGCGTGAAGGCATGCATTACTTCTGTGGCGTCCTTCCAGAATTTAAATGTGTTGTCCAAGCTCCTAACCTTTAGAGTAGCCGGGTAGAGGAATTGAAACTGCACATTACGTTTGAAAAGGAGACTACAAACCTTGCTAAAGGTTTTGCGTTTTTTAGTTACTTTGGCAGAGAAGTCACCGAAAAGAACCACCTTATTGCCCCAAAGTAGGAGCGGCTGTCTTCTGCCTCTAAAAAGGCGCAAGAGTCTTTTCTTGTCCTTGAAATCCAGATATCTGGCTATGATCTGCCTAATGGCGGGTTTACACGTTGCGATATCGTAGTACAATTTCAATGAAAAGTCACGTGGTTCAATCGTCGGACCCGAGATCGTTCCTGCGTTGTATGGTGTGAACGTCCAATACGATGCAGGAACGATGTCAATGCGATATCGGGGATTGAATGAGCGTGCTATTCAATGCCCGATATTGAAGGGAGATTGGAGTCGGATCGTGCTGTGTAAACGCCCAACTACGATGCGATTTGAAACGTCACCAATTCACTCCCATGTTAAGTGTGCGATCCTGGGTTGGGGGGCGTAGACATCGCACAGACGTTGTATTCCGATATCGCAGCGTGTAAACATCCAATGCGATGCGGGAGAAACGTGCACTAAATGCGCGCTCCCGCGCCATTGAGTTGCGATATCGCAACGATATTGAAGCGCGTAAACCCACCATCAGTTTCTGGAAATTCTGATCTTCTCGCCATGCATCAAGTGGGTCCACAGGTGCTCCCCCACCTGGCAGGCCCACCCTGTGTTCTCTTTCAACTCTGCATTTTTCCTGCACTCTCAGGGCTTTTGGAAGGTCAAGTTCACAGATTTTATTTAGATGCTGATATGTCATCACATATCACATAATCTCTGGAAGTCCCACAATCCGGAGGTTATTCCTCCGTGACCTATTTTCAAGTTTCACCATTTTATCTTTCATCCATTCAGATTGTTTGTGGGATGCTAATAGTTCCTGCTCCATTTTGACAATCCTATCTTCCATGTCTGACACCCTCTATTCTAGGTAATCCAGCCTGCTAGCATGTTGGGCAGAAACGACATGCAGCACATCTATAGTGGTGTCCATTTAATTAATTAAGTATATGCAGAATGTCAAGGTACCTTCACATGCCGCAATATCGCCTGGGAATCCTAAAGGCGATACGTCGCCCCGGAGTAATTGCCGTAAAATTGCCTCACAGTTGAGGCATGTGATTGGGGAATTTTGCGGCGATAAATCGCCTCTCGCCTGTTTTCTGAGCACTGCTCTGAAATCAGCCGCAATCGTGAAGGTGATATTTCCATGTTGTGGCGCGTAATAGGGCGATAGTGATGGAATCAGCGTCGCCTATGATTTACCGTAGGCGTGCCGCGGCCGTTCTGTAGTCTGCGCCCCGTGTGCGATGATTGGTGTTGGCTACTGTGTTCCTATTATATCTAGAGGGTTGAGAATGCGCAATAGGGTCTTATCTATTTAGACAGAATTGAAGGTGCAAAATCAGAATTGCTCACCTGATAAGGTTGTGTCACACAAAAACCAGCTTGATCGCTCAGAAAATGCAGCTGCTGCTGGGACTGTACTTCCACAGGTTACTGCGGTTATCAATCAATCTTCTGGACAAAGTACCTCAAAGTCCGCGCTGCTGCCTGAGGAAGGAGCTCGGTATGTGGCTCTGAAACGTGTTGGAAAATAAACCAAGTCATCACTTTAATCCAGACATCCCGTTGTTTCTGGTTTTCTGTATCCATTTGGCAGCAGCGCTGACTTTGAGGTACTTTGTCCAGAAGATTGACTGTGCTCCCATTGGCTGTCATTTCACAGGGCGGCATATTTGAAGAGCTGTCACTTCAGCACCACACACATCTTCGCCTACACAACCGTCCACTAAATCTGTGCAATTATACGCGCCATTGAATAGCGCAAGCTATGTTGGCCGCATGTATTACAAGTTGCTCTTTGTCGAGTATAGTGCCACATGACAGCTCAGATGTTGCCCTCCACATCGCAGATGGGTGCCATGGGGCAAGCACTGCAATCGGCTGTGAATAAGGTGACGCTGATGGCTACATTATCCTGCTTCCACTCCGCGGACGGCTACATTGTTTGCGACCTTAACTTTGTTTTGCGGCGCCAGTGGGCGTGGTGATGTCATCACGTTTCATTTCCTTCCTCCCTGCCTGCCAGGTGCCTGCCCCTCCCCTGCACATAGGATAACAGTCATGGCGGTGGCACAGCGCACTGCCACATGGGGTATGGCAGAGCTAATGGTTCTGATAGACCTGTGTGACCATTGCATGTTAAGCCTGATAACCATACGCCAAGGTATTCTCATGTATATCGGGTCCCTGTCTCCCTTACCTTATGCCTCTGTCTGTGGTGCAAATGCTTATGAGGACACTAGCCTCTGAGTGCAATTTAAAACCTACGTGTATGGGTGTGGTATGAGGTTGGACTACAAGATGCAATGCAATGGCCAATGCAATAACTAAGATTCTCATTTTTCATGTTGTTTCCTGAAGCAGCTTCTGCAATGTCAATTTTCATCTTCAAAATTTGCATTAGTTTCTTATATGTTAGTCAAACACGTCATTATGTCATATATTGTGTTTAGTGTGCAGCGGATCACTTTCTAATACATATAGTTTTTTTCCAGCTAGCACCTGAACCTGTAGGTGTGCCAGTCTTCTTTAAATTATTATATTGCTGTTTTTGACTGAGCACCCTTCCCCTGATAACCTAGTCAAGATTAGCCATGTTTTTTCCACCATCTTATTGTAGTGTTTATTCCTCAGGGAATAGCGGGCCCTGCTCCAGTAACTGTGGGTGGAGAGGAGCCGCAAGCAGATGCAGAAGAAGATTGCAGACCTGAAGCACAAGTCCCCAGGGCGCATTGTGGACATTTGTGCCCGGATTGCCAGGCTGCGTGGTGAGTATGTGGCAATGCCAAACACACACATGGCAACCATCCTACTCCAAACACTACACAAATATCATGTGCTATTGGGCCATGGCACATAGTGTGACATAAAGCAGCATGTGGACCTGTCAACAATGTGCATATGCATGTTGTTCACACTGCAACATGAAGTTGCTGAATATGTTTTTGGACTGGCCACGCCTAGAGTGGTCATTGACCTGTGTGTTGCCGAACATAGCTGTGTAATGCCAACAAAGTAGTGGTCAACATATGCGTGCACTTTAGAAGGGCCACATCACACTTGGCTGCACATATGTGCGCAGTCTGATACATAGCATTGCACAACACATTCATCACAATTGGGAAAAGGGACTACAAGCTGACTGCTATGTTTTTGACCCCTTGGTGGCACCACCAGATGCTTACTGTCTACTGTTGTTTTTTTATGCAAAATCTATCCTCTGGTAAGGCAAGGGTGTTTGACATTAAAAATATTTGCTCACTGGTGTTGTGGGCTTGCTCAAAAATAGAGTGGCCCCTATCCATAGTGTCGGTTTAGACAAAACCCTTTCTGCCTAGCCTTGACGCCATCATTACATTGATACACAAACAGTACGTGTTTGCTGTACGTTGTGTTGTGTTGCTCTAATCTGTGTCTTGTCAATTTTGACATTACAGATGAGGAAGACTCCCCAGCAGAGGAGGCGCAACGGGCCCCAACACCACCCGGGACTCCACCATCACCTGCAATTGCAGGCCCAGCAAGACCGGCTCCCCCTGCGACCCCACCATCACCGCCCACCGTGGGCCCATCAACTCCCGCACCCCCAAAACACCACCATCCCCAGACCTTGCGGGCCTACAAAGTCCCCCCACCACTGGAACCCCACCATCACCAGACCACGCGGGCCCATCAACTCCTGCACCCCCCGGGACACCACCATCCCCAGACCTTGTGGGCCCACAAAGAAACCCCAACTACTGGGACCCCACCATCACCATTCGAGGAAGGGACCTGGAAGTCCATACCCCCCCCGGGACCATACCATCCCCGTCCGGGGAGGGATCAGAAAGGCCATGGCCTTGGCTGGTCAACCCAAGCCCCTGAAACACCCCCACCCACAGCATCTCCACCTCCCGTGGGCCACAACATCAACTGCAGGCTGCAGTGGGTGTTATTGGTGGTAAGTGTTGTCAAGGGCCTATAAACTTTCACATATACATCTTGTTTTGTGTCCATGACATCACTTATGTGACTCATGATATTTTGTTTTGTCCCTTCCTACTGAAGGTGCAAGAGCTGGTGGTGCTGGTTGGGATCAGAGCCCATCCCCAGCTACACAACATGGAACCATGGATGGGTCTCTGCCACATAAGTGAACACTACACCAATTATGTCACCCACCAATCTACACCTACATATGTCCCTGACTAATGTAGGTTTTTTCCTATACAGGCCTTCCAACAGTCGCAGAGATGCTGCAGGTCCACAATGACGCCCAGCAGCACCTGGCCCGCTTGCGGCAAATGATTATGGCCATCCAGGCAGCCCAGCCCACCATTGCCCCAACTCTCCAGTTTCCCCCCAAATAATGTTGGCATTTGCCCTTTAGTTTTTTAATGTCCATGTTGGATACCTTTGTTTAACCTTTTGCCTTGTTGGCACCCTTATTTGTTAGGCCACGTTGGCCTCTTTTCTTATAGTATCCCACATTGGGCAAGTGGGTAATGTGTATTGGCTACTCCTAATCTGACCAAGCCTCTTTGGGGGCTTTGGAAACCCCTGAAAAAAAAGTAAAACATTAATAAATGTTCTAAAAACCTAATTCCTGTGTGATCCCTTGTTGCAACACACACAGGGCACGTTTGGGAGGGTACATTTTCCCAACCACACTGGGCTATAGCATTTCAATAGGTATGCGGTGTGACATGCCAAACATGTGAGCATACTGTACCATTGCAACCGCCATGCACCCCTATATTACATCAATGTCTACTATCTGACACCCACAGTACCAAACACACACACACACACACACATACTGGTGAACGTGACACATATATGGACGTAGGTCTGGAAAATCATATTCTGGTTTATTGTTGTGACCAAAATAAAAAATAAAATTACTTTGTGGCAATACATGTCTCAAAATAGTCCATCACGCTATATAGTGCATTACCTAGTAGCGTCTTTGGTCTTCCTCCTCCTCTGCTGGCTCAGACAATGGCTCCTCCCCCTCATCCCCATAATACCACCCAGTGGTGGCAGTTCTGTGGTGCTGTCTTCGTGGGGTAGGTGGAGGAACCTGATTTTGCCGACCTCTCACCATGTGTCTTTGGGGTGCAGTGGGCACAGGGGTGGTTTCCCTGGTTAAGGCAAAGGAACTACCCCATCTCAGTGTGCCATCTACATCCGCTTCCAGGACCCGAAAGATGGCCCTCTCGGCGATGGCACGTTGCTCTGGCTCCATGCGCCCCATCATCTCACTGGCGATGTGCCCGATTTCAGAGGCGGGGGTCCTCTCTCTGTCCAAGAGGACAAGTTTAGCCCAGGTACCCAGCTCCGTGTTAGGTGGGGCAGGTGTTCTTCGCCGTCGTATGGCAGAGCTGGGCCCTGGGCACGGCCCCCCACTACTGGGATCAGGCACCGGCTCTCCAAATGATGCCGATGGGAGAGCCTGGCCAGCGGGTGGGTCCTCTGCAATGGAGCCTGTGAGGTAGCACCCGGGGAACCCGCTTGCATAACGACAAGAACACGTGTTTAGAATTTAACCAATGTCTACCCATTTATTTTTCACATATAATATCATAACCCGGGTAGCATGTTTGACACATTTCACATTGATTATAAACACTATACAAAAATACACCATACATTTACATATAACATTACACAACACTTATATTGCACATAACATTTTATAGTTACCCGGGACCTTTAACCACCTCTCTGTCCCCATTGGAGCTCTAACAACTGCTCCTGTGGTGGCTACGGCCTCCGGCCTATCTACATTTCACATACATTTAACAATACATCAGTTACCATATCAACGGGCCCTATGGGTCCCAATGGCGGAACCAGCCCCCTGGCTTTATTTCCCCAGCTTCATACTACCCCGGAATCAGGACTCCAGTCTGACCGGGTTCTTACATACAATATGTGATCCATCCTCTAAGCCACCATGGACCACACGCGTCCATTCACACGCTCACAGCCCATCATATAGACATCAATGGGCTGTGGCACATCTGGGTTCAGAACAGGGATTGGCAAACCTTAGTATCCGGGACAACCATCCGTTACCCTACTATAGGAGCCCTATTAACCCCTGCATCTGACCTCTAGTACATACATACATTCCGGTTCATCAGGTCCTTTAACTGACTACTCTGAGTCGGACCCAAATGCGGTCTATACCCGCCTGGCACACTTCATAAAATCGCCTCCTGAAGGGCTACACACAATCGCCTCCCGAAGGGCAGGGGCTGGCTAGAGCCTCCGGCCCTGGGTGGCAGGTCCGTCCATCCAGCCCTGACTTGAGGACCAGGGGGAAAGGGGTAAGAGATTTTTGATGACTGTCAGACTGTCAGTGATTGCGGACCGCTCACTCACCGTGTCGGCTGCTGTTTGCATTGCCGCGCCGGCCGCAAATCGCGGCCGCCGGCCCATTCCTTTAGGGCGGCGGCCCTACAAGTGGGCTATACCACCAGTCCAGGGGGCACTTGCCCCTCTGCCACCTGGGCCAGTCCGCCCCTGCCGAAGGGCTACATACATTCCGGTTCATCAGGACCTTTAACTGACTACACTGAGTCGGTCCCAAGGGCGGTCTATGCCCGCCTAGCACATTTCATAAAATCGCCTCCCGAAGGGCTACATACATTCCGGTTCATCGGGACCTTTAACTGACTACTCTGAGTCGGTCCCAAGGGCGGTCTATGCCCACCTGGCACACTTCATACATCTGCCTCTATAGGGCTACATTCACTTGCTGGGTCTTTTAAAAAGCCATACAATACTTATACGGTTCAACATGTCCTTCACTGGACCTAATGACGGCTACGCTAGCCTAGCATGATTTACACACACGGTGTACAGTTCACACAAGCATTCAGGAACTGCTTTTCTTACCGGGCACGGATCCGGGTCTCGCTACCTGGGTCATGGGTACACCCAGCGTCCCCAAGGGCTACTTTCCCGGATGTGTCTCAACCACACGCCTGGACCAGTATCCACCAGGTTCAGCCACGGCTTCCCCACTCCAGGAGCTGTCACGACCTCGGTCTCATGACTGTTTCAGATCCACAGCACTCACATTTAACTCCATGTGTTCAGGATAGGCTCACACAGCATCATCCACTATCAAACCGGCCAGTGTGAACAGGATCATACCCTGATCCTGCATGTGATGCGCCCCGGCCATGGGGACCATGCCGGTGGTGCTTCACAAGCCATACTCCCGAGGGGCCTGTAAATCAAACAGAGGAAAAATACACATTACCAAGATTAGCAATGTACTAACATCAATTACCACAACCAACCACCCAGCACAACATTGTGGCTATCTGAGCATGCCAAACACTCAAAGTCACAGTAGCTGGGTTGGAAACAGAGCTGAAGAAAGAAGTAGACTAGTGCTCTGTACTCACCTGACGTTCCAAATTGATATGGCAAGTGACCCCACATAAGACAGCACAATCTGCACCAACAGCCACGACACAACACACAGAAGAACACACAGAAGAATAATGGTGAAAGAACAACACAATTGTGCCTTCTACATGTGCTGTAACCCAGACATCAGTGCAACCAACAAGGTGTGTACATAGGTAACACAAACACAATTACGAACCTCTGGTGAAGGGGCAGGCTCTTGGCTTGTGGATGAAGATGGTTGGGCAAAGGCGCCTGCTGCACCATGTTCCCCGAGGATCCTCCTGGCCCAGGGTGAAGGTGAGGAGGTTATAATACCACAGAGGTGGTATAGGGACCTCCTCAGCTCCAGCCCCAGACCGAGCATCCATCCACTTGTTATGGGCCTTGGTGAACACGGTCCGAAGGCACTTCCAGTTGGCCAGCTCGACAAGGTGCCCGTAGGCCACAGCCCTCGCTGCTTTCTTTTTATACTCGGGCAGCGACACCCGCCAGAGGCACTCCTGGTCCTGGTACATGGAGAGGAAGTCGTGGACAAAATCAGTACCCTCAGTCATCTGCCAAAAAAACAAAGATTGTGTTACCAAAACACATACATGTACATATCAGGTCACACCCTACTCTGTGTGGCCAGTCCATGTCCAGCACTGCCAATGACAGGTGGTCTTATAGTTAGCTTGTGTATGCAGAAGCAGTAATGGCCTTTAAATGTGGACAGAGATCAGACATGGTGCACATGCCACGGGCTATATGTATTTTGGCCCTGGCCAGGGACAGATACAAAGCTGTGTAATTGACAAATGGCAAACATGGCGTTCATAAAAAATACACACACAGTAATGACCTGAGCACATATTTATGTAAGAATATAGTGCTGTAGGATACATTGTCCTGGCATTGGTCTCAAGGATCATTATGTGTGCAACAGGACACGGAGGGGTGTAACGATGCGTAGCCGTCACAAAACACACATGTACAGGACGCTATATGAGGCTGTACATAAGGCGCCCATACATCTGGCAAGATATGGCTCTGCAGCCACACAGAAAATACTATACATGATAAGCACAATAGCATGTCCTCCGACTTACCCTCTGTCCAACACGGTTCTTGTGATGAGACGCTACTAGAACAATGCACATTGAAGTAGGAGCATGGGTGGCGGCCCAGCATGCCACTTTTTAATCACAACATGACCAATCAAAGAGCAGCACTGGCGCATAATCAGTGGTCACACCTGGCAACGGCCAGGCGTCTACGTCCATTAGATGACGCAGATGCTCTCTGATTTGTTGGTTACCACATAAAAACCGCTAACGACCGAGCTACGGCACACTGCTGCCCAGAGTCATTAAGTAAGTACTGATGTTCACACATGATCTGTGATATGGCTGTGTCTAGCGTTTGATACTTCTTTGCATTACGGATCGTTATTGTGTACTATAGCAGATGACCAAGTCTTGGTGTATGTAGTTTCTAATGATACTGTGTTTGATTGATCTATTGTGTTCTGGAAAATGGATGGATTGCCTTTCCTTGCCCCAAAACACCCTCCTCATTGACAAGCCATTTTGCCTTTGCCATACAGTATCATGTTTGAAGGAGGCGTCTGTGGTTAGTTACATGGAACATAAGAATTTTGGGCACATAGTACTGGCGTTTAGCACACAGAATGGAAGTATTCTGCCCATACTGAGATGTGGAGTGGGCCATGTGGATGTCTGCGTGTGAAGATTCGGCCTTATCAACACCTCAGGGATGTCTCTTGGACATGATGAGTATGCGATAGTCTGCTGCGTGGGCAGATATTTTGTCCTTAAAACACATGGGTATGGTACGTGTCTAACGTTATTGTATTTAATTGGTAACAAGCATCAGTCTGTATTTGTGAGCTTTGTCTTTTCCTACGCCTTGTGCTCCTACATAAACATTATGGGCAGCTATATGGTATGGTCATGATGTCTCCATTTGGACGATGGGGATGTATTTGTTGAGGAGGGCCATGGTTGTAGTAATAACAGGTTTGGTTGTGAGGCAGTGTAATGTTGTTTGTGACCATTCAATGGTGCAATATATGTATGTGGGTGGCCATATCAGCAGACTTGGGTAGGATGTTGTTAACTGGCTAGGAGATGTGTAGGGAAGGAGGTGGTGGGTAATTTGGATGTATGATGATGCGTTGTTGTGTTGATTTTTTTTTTAAACCTTTTGCAGGGGTTGGTAGGTGAGATCATCATGGACCCTGATGGAGATGTTATCGTGGCTGTTGCCTTGGTGGAAGAGGAATTGTGGATGGAGGATAGAGTTGAGAGGTTTCGGGCTCGCAGACCACAGCGTGTGTGGGCTCGGGATTGGCTTCGGCAATGGCCCAACCTGAGCCACATGCGGCTGGTCCGTCAGCAGGAGAATCGGAGTCCACATGATTTCCGGAACTATCTGCGTATGTCCGAGGACTCTTTCACATTCCTCTTGGACCGCATAAGGCCATTGATAGTCCAACAGGACACTTTGATGCGTCAAGCTGTGCCACCTGAGGAGCGTTTGGCTGTAACTTTGCGGTTCCTGGCAACAGGGCGTTCGAGGACAGACCTGCAATGCACTTCAGCTGTCTCACTGACCCTGCTGAGCCACCTGATCCCTGAGACGTGTGAGACCATCTGGAGTTGTCTGCTGCCATCCTACATGCAGTTTCCAACAACCCCCGCTGAATGGATGGATGTTGCCAGAGGTTTTGAGGATTGATGGCAATTTCCAAATTGCGTTGCATTGGATGGTAAGCATGTGATAATCATGTAACCCCCCAACACGGGGTCCTTGTATTATAATTACAAAGGATATTTTAGCGGGGTCCTCATGGCCCTGGTGGATGCTCACTATGAGTTTCTCTACGTGGATGTTGGCATGAAAGGCGTGTCTCAGATGGGGGTGTGTTTGCACACTGCTCCTTGGCCCAAGACCTAAGGAGAGTTGTTCTGAACTTGCCCTCAAATGATGAGACAAGCCATCATCTCAACTTTGCGTTTGTGGGAGATGAAGCGTTCCCACTTCAGGCTCACCTACTACGGCCATATTCCCAGAGGACGGTTACTTCTGAGTAGCGCATTTTCAATTACCGTCTATCCCGGGCCCGCCGTGTGGTTGAAAATGCGTTCGGTATCATGGGCAATAGATTCCGCGTGTTTCATAAGCCTTTGCATATGAAACTGGAATCTATCGATGTGGTAGTGCTGGCCTGCTGTGTGCTGCATAACTTCCTGCGTTGTAGGGATCGGTCATGATACTTGCCGGCAAGTTATGTGGATTCTGTGGACCCCACAACAGGGGAGGTACGTCCCGGAGATTGACGTGATGCCGACAATGGTGTGGTGCCACTCCAGCCGCTGAGCCACGGTCTGAGTCAGCAGGATGCCAGGAGTAGCAGAGTCGCATACTGCTCCTACTTTAATGGCCCTGAGGCAGTGGCCTGGTAGCACCAGCAGGTGTAGGGTGGCTGGTGTTGTGAGGCACACACATGAGGTGGATGGTGTAGTGACCAGGGTGGCTGCACCATGAGGGTTTGGGTTGTGTTTTTTTACGTTTGGTTTTGGAACAAGTAGTTAGCTAGTTAGTTAGTTCTTGTTGGGGGTCTGTACTGTCACATGTTTGTGTATGGCCATTAATTATTATGATTTGGACTTTATTTGTGTGATTTGCCCACTTGTGTTTTCAATGTTGTGTGTGTTTTTCAAAATTCTTTTTTTTGTGCTCAAGTACTACTAAAAAAAAAAATAACAACTTGTGTCTGTCGTTACTTTTGGAAACAGGGCAGTTGCACATAGCTTTATGCTGTGCACAGAGGTATGTGATACGTGAAATGGTATTGGTGGGTCCGTGCAGCATTGTCTGCTAATGTCCAAGCCTTTGGCCCACATTGTATGCCGTGACTGTGTGTCCATGTCAATTATCATGTGTTTGCCCACATGGGAATGTATCCACACACATGGAGAATGCCATGGTGTTTGTGCGGGATGTTTGTAGACTTCAGTACACACACACAAAACATGTGTGCACACAGATACTTCATTTCAGCCATGGCAACTCTGCCATGGCGTGGACGACTGCAGGCACAAATGTCCATAATGTGGTTTGTATGTTAATGCCATCACCTACAGACGCACACATAGCCATTCTGTAGTGTAATCCACTGTACTGTACAAGATCACTCCTGTGTGATGCTTTGGCGCCTCAAAAGTCTGTTGCAGGAGCCACAATTGACAACACAAACGTGTATTTGTGAGAAACTCTGATAGACAATTGCGTCATGTATTAGCCAGCCTTCAAGAGCAGGCTGGCCAATCGTAACACAGTAGTGTTGTCCAATGAGCGTGTATGGGGCGCGGTGTTGACCACTGCAGCACGCCTATGTCCTCGCGGCGCTGAACATGTACACCTACATTGCCTTTGGGATTGCGGCGTGTGAAGCGGCGAGGGAATTAGACCGGATTGCTTCCGCTGTGGATGAGGCTATATCCAGTGCGACACATCGCCTTTCTTTCAGGGCGAGATTGCGGTGTGTAATGCCGCCATCGGCGATCTGAGGCATCCATGAAAAACGTGCACGCGCACGTTAGATCACCTCATATCGACAGGCGATATTGAGGCGTGTGAAGGTACCTTCATCCTAATCTGTCCAGTCTAGTACCACACCAATATGGTAAATTATTAGTGACCATTAGTGACCATGAAAATAAGTAATTTAAGGTGGTGTGATATGCTTTTGAAAATATTAATCCTTATTCTCTGTACCTGAGTGGTGGCTGACCAAAGTTATTACAGGTTGATCTGCGTAGTACTGGTGTGTCACTAGTGCCTGGTGCACTATCTCTCAGTCTATTAGATCTACGTGTTTCTGGAATACCGTACTATTGGCGTAGGTCTCTCTAGCGGACTGGCAGGTTCACCGATTGCAGGAATCTCTGGTTCCGGTACAACAGGCTGTACTTCTGGTACTTGGGCGGGTTCTTCTACTGGTTGTGGGAAGGTGAACATTGGTATTAGGTATGCACCTTCTATTTGGGGCCAATCTTCAGGTAGTTCTCCTAAGATTGTCTGATCTGTCTTTGGCTCCTCTTCTTTGGGTTCTGAACAAGGGATATATTCCTTTGGTTGTGGTAATTAAGGGAAGTTCTTTAAATGATCTCTGGACACTGTTGCTATTGTTTCTCCATTGACTTTGCTGATCAGACAGGTCTTCTGGTTGTCAAAGTTTCATGGTAACACAGTGTATGGTTCTGATTCTCATTCATCATCTAACTTGTGGAGTCACCTTTTCCTTTTCAAAACCAATTCACCTGATGTTAAGGGTGTTCCTTGTGCGCTTTTGTTAAAGTTGGTTTCCTGTTTTTCTCTGGATTTTGCCAGACTTCTCTCAACACATTCTTGTATTTTCTTGTACTGTTCTGTTCTTCTGGTATCCCAATCTGCATCTGAGGTCTCTTCTTCAGGAACTACATTGCCCATTTGAAAGTCTACTGGCAATTTTCCTGGTCTTGCTCTCATGAGGTATGCAGGGGTACAATTTGTTGAGCTTACTGGGATCTTTTTGTAGATGTCAACAAGGTCTGATAACTTCTCTGGCCATCTGTTTCACTCTTCTATTGGTAGAGTTTTCAGCAATTCTATTACCACATGATTCATCTTTTCGCACATTCCATTGGTTTGGGGATGGTAAGGCGTGGTATGAATTTTCTTGCATCCGTACAAGTTACAGAACTCTTGAAATACTTGAGCTTCAATGGCAGGACCTTGGTCTGTGAATACCTCTTCTGGATACCCGTGTGGTCTGCAGAAATAGGCTTGAAAGGTTCTTGCTGCTATCTGAGCTGTTAAGTCTTTCACAGGAGCTACCACAAGGAATCTGGAGTGGTGGTCCACCATGGTAAGTACATAGGTATAGCCCGATCTGCTGGGTGTGAATTTGAAGTGATCTAAGGCTACCAGTTCTAATGGTTGTTTAGTAATGATAGGTTGTAGTGGTGCTTTCTGGCTGTTATGGTCTTTTCTTCTTAATGCGCATGGGCCACAATTTTTACACAATTTCTCTATGGTAGACCTCATGCCGATCCAATAGAATTTCTCACGTAACAATATTTCCAGTTTTCTCCATCCAAAGTGTCCTGCTCTATTATGGCACATTACTAACACCATTTGGACGTCTCTCTTTGGAACCACAATTTGCCATACCATTTCATGTGTTCTGGGATTGATATACCATCTGCACAATTGACCTTGATAGATGAATAACCTGCTTCTTTCTTTCAACAGGTATTGGGCCTCTGATGGAGCATTCTTTTCAAGTTGGGAATCCGGTTGGGTTACCATCCCCTTCACTGGGCTCACTGCTGGATCACTGTCTTGTGTCTCTTTCCATCCATAGTGAGGCAACGGGTTTAGTGCAACATTCTGATGGTTCCGGTAGATATAGGTTTCTGTCATTTTCCATTTTCTACTATTATGGAAAGCTGGGAGTTCTACTTCCTCCGGGTCATCCACCTCTTCTTCAAGTCCTTGCAAATGTACTTGAGGGTTTCTGGACAGGGCATAAGCATTTGCATTGTTACGGCCTGCCCGGTACTTGATGGTAAAGTCATAGTTTGATAGTCGGGCCATCCAGCGCTGCTCCAATGCCCCAAGCTTCGCGGTATCCAAGTGTGTTAAAGGATTGTTGTCTGTGAAGATGGTAAATTTTGAAGCTGCCAGGTAATGCTTGAACCACTCTGTTATAACCCAGACCAAGGCCAGGAACTCCAACTTAAAGGAACTGTAGTTTTCCGGGTTCCTCTCGATGGGTCGAAGTTTTCTGCTGCTCTTTCCTTGCCATCTTGTATCTGGGATAGTACTTCTCCTAGGCCTACATTGCTTGCGTCGGTATAGAGGACAAATGGTTGGTTATAATCAAGATAAGCCAGGATTTCCTCACCGGTCAGAGCCCACTTCATCTGCTGGAAGGAGTTTTCTTTTTCCTTTCCCCAATCCAATGGTGGCTCTGAATACCTTCTCTTCTTAGTTTGGCCTACCAGAAGACCTTGTAGGGGCGCTGCCATCTTTGTGTAGCCCTTAATGAATCTTCTGTAGTACCCAACCAAACCTAAGAATTGACGTACCTCTCTGACGGTGGTCGACCTCTACCAGTCCTGGATAGCTGTCACTTTTTCCGGGTCTGGTGCTACTCCATCTGCGCTGACCACATGCACAAGGTATTGGACTTTTCGTTTCAGCAGGTGACATTTAGATGATTTGAGCTTCATTCCGTACTTTGATAGAGCTGTAAATACAAATATAGAGGTGTTCCAGATGTTCTTCATAGGTTTTGGAATACACAATGACATCGTCCCGGTATAAGAGCACCGTCTCAAAGTTCCGGTGTCCCAGGCAACATTCCATGAGTCTTTGAAACGTTCCCGGTACATTGCATAACCCGAATGACATGCTGTTGAATTTGCATAGGCCCATTGGTGTTGTGAATGCTGTCTTCTCTCGGTCTTCTTCTGCAACAGAGACCTGCCAATATCCGCTAGTGAGATCTAACGTAGAGAAATAATTAGCAGTATTTAATGCAGCAAGAGACTCCTCTATTCGGGGTAACGGGTAAGCATCTTTAGGAGTGATATTATTTATTTCCCTGTAATCCACACACACCCTCATAGTGCCATCCTTCTGTCTGAATAGGACTAAGCGGGCTGCCTAGGGACTACAGCTATCTCTTATAAACCCTGCTTCCTTCATGTCCTGCAGCATCTCTTTGGCACACTGGTAGTGGTTTGGTGGAACAGGTCTATGTCTCAGTTTAATTGGGGGGTGAATTCCTGTGGGTATGTGATGGTGTACCCCTTTAACCCTCCCAAAATCTAATGGATGCTTACTGAATATCTGTTCGAACTCTTGTGCTACCCGGTAGACTCCGTGCTTCTGGTGGGGAGGGGTGGCATCAGTTCCTAAGTGCAACTGCTGACATTACTCCTCTAGCTGGCCTTTGGAGTTGTTATCCTCCGCCTGGTTTGATGGGGAAAAGGGCTCTACTGTCTGTATGTTGTTGTCACAGACAATGTACAGCTTTGCTGCAGTAGCATACTGGGGTAGTTTTGCTTCTTCTTCCCCACAATTTAATACACGGATTGGTACTCTTCCCTTGCATACATCCACCACACCTCTGGCTATTAGTAGTGTAGGTCTATGCTCTGAATATACCGGCTCTACAATTGCCTGGTATTCCTCTCCTCTGAGACCTATAGCTGCTAACACAATGGGAAATGGGTCTGTTACCCTTACACTGCCAATCTCTCCCCCAGACAGATTTACCTGTTGCTTGCGGATCAGGGCTCAGATTTCTCTTTGGAGGATGCTCTTCCGCCCATAACCATCAGTCACAGCAATTTGTTGGAGTAAAAACAACACTTCTCCAAGGCAGTTTTCAATCAAATTAGTACCAATTACCATGTACGGGTATTTTTCATTAGGGTCATCTTCTACCACACATAACCCTTGGCCTTTTAACTCCACACTCCCCAGCTTTATTGTCACTTCTCTAAACCCCACTTGAGTGAGTGGTTGTCCATTAGCTGCAAGAATGACAAAGTTAGGGTCTGGGGGTCTAAGATCAGTATCAGACCAAAATTGTTTGTAAAGGATATGTGGAATGGTGGTAACCTGTGATCCGGTGTCCAGTAGGGCCGATGTGGGGATTCCATCTAGCGTAATATTGAGGTACAGACGGCCTCCCACGTACCGATTACGCCAGTCATATGGGCCCTGCCGTCCCAGGAATCTCGGGTTTAACCAGTTTCTTGCCAAATTAGCAATTTTCCTTTTCGAAAATTGGTGTATGAAAGCTGTCTGGGTGGAAGAATATTCAATTAAAAATGACAATGACATGATTTCCTGTTTTGAAAACATTTATTTTACAAACACAACACAAAAAATTGGACCTAATTATAAAATCTTAGTTGCTAGAAGCAAAAGATTAGGCGTCCCAAAAAAAGGACATTGGTAGATAATGGGTTAAAGGACATCCTCTTGCGAAGTGGCCTGGTTTCTTGCAGTGTAGGCAGATGGGTTGTCCTGAAGAATCCGGTGGTCACTGGCTCTGCGTTGGAATGGTGCGTTGGTCCCCTGAACGGGCGACTTGTTGGTCCCCTCAACGGGCGACTTGGGATTCCTCCTTATCCACAGGACATCCTCAGGGCGATCAGCTAGCTGGATTCTGCTTGGTGGTTGTGTCCCCAGCCTGACTTGCAAGAGCTTTAACACATAGCCCATATTTTTGGTTAGCTGCAGCACCTTGTTATGTAGGTCATCATCAAGGTTGGTTGCTACAGCTTGCCCTACCGCTTTTGCAGGGTCTTTGGGAGTAGGTTCAAAGTCTATGGGAGAGGTGTTAACCTGCCAGGATTGGGTTGCAGGTTCTGCAGGCAATGGGTCTCATAGCACGGTTATAGCTCAGTCTTTTAAAGCATTAAAGTTCACATCAGGATGATCTAATACCCACATGTCTACCTGCTGGCGGTGGTAGTCTGACCTCATTCCATTCATACACTGTTCTGCAAGCATTTTATCTTCTTCTAGCACACTTGCCGGGTGTACCTGTTTTAAGGACCGGAGTGCCCCTTATAAAAGTAAGGCGCAAAGTCTCTGATAGTATCTTGCGGTCTCTGTTTGCATTGGTAGAATATCATCCTTAGTTCAGACTGTGTGCATTTTGCAAAAACAGCTTTGAGCTTGTGTAATACTTTTGCTACAGAATCTCTGTCAGCATCACTCCAACACTCGACCTCTAGCTCCGTTGCACCTGTTAATTGTCCCAGCACAACGGCGGCTTGCTGCTTTTCTGTCATAGCATATGTGTCCAGCACTGCACACATCTTTTGTTTGAAGGCTGCTACAGGGCTTACCCTCGTAGGTTGACAACCATTTTGCGCCCGGTATGTACGGCAAGGCTAACGGCATTATCAGGGCCATTGCTCTGGGTGCTGCGGCTCCCACGCTGGCTGCGGGACCGACTGGTGCTGCGTTCCGGACATCCCTTCTGTCAGGGTCCTGTGCATCATCCGCTTTACTCATGGTGGTGCCCCCCTAGTTAACCGCTGCCAGCTGGTGAGGTAAACTTTTTTTTTCCTTTTTCCGGTAGTTGGCAGCTCTACAGTGGAAGTGGAGCACCTTGGGTATTTCCGGAACCAGACGCTGCACTTTGTTGATCTTCGGCAGAGCAGAGGGGCTTATCTTTGTGCTCTTTTCTAGCCACGACGGTCTTCCCGCTCTGTGGCGCAGTAATGGCGGCCCGATTTTACATTTCACAAAACAGTCAATAAAGTCTATTTTAAGCACACAGTATCTGGTTTCACCAGGCACGGGATGATGTTCGTGACGCCAGAAATGAGTCGGTCGACAGGGTAGGGGGTACTCGATACCGGGACAGGTCGTTCCTTCAGTGGGGATCACATCTGGTCGGTTCCCGATTCCGTGCCCTGGACCCACAATGGCGGGATGAGGGTGATGATGATGGGGAAATGATAACGTGATGCCATCTGTTTCAGTACCTTTTTACTGATGTCCGGTAACAGGCATGGTCCAGGAGTGTAACCAAGTTTCGGTGCAGCTTGGGACGTTCGCCTTGGAGAGTTGTGAGGCCTCCTCTGTTAGTGTGTGTGATGTTTGGGGTAAGTTCTGCCTGTAACTGAAATTGCTGCTCTTTTTCCCTCTCGCGGTACTACACCAGAACCGACAATGAGGACCTTACTGTGCCAATCCCTATTCTCCTCTTGGGCCCCTGGTCCTATGCTTGGTCAGGTTTGGTGTCTCACTTGGTGTAACTTCAGGGGGACTAGATCCTCCTGGTTGGTCCGGGCTTTCTCTGCTACACTTTAGTGGGCTAAAGGGATACCAGATATGTTCCCTTCTTCTTTCTTTCTACTTTTTACACTGGCTTTTGTCCCTCTCCCTAGGGCGTTGCACAGTTGGGTCAGGTTTCCTGATTCTGGGCCTAGCTTGGTCCCAGCAATCAACTCCTTACAGTCCCTTCCTTGTACTGTCTCACTGGAACTAACTAACTGGCTAACTGCCTGACTCCTCCCCTCACGCCTGGATATTTATAGGGGATCTGGCTTAAGGATAGCCAGTTGGGTTCCCCCTCCAGGTCTGGGGTGGAAGGTGTTGGGTGCTGTGTGTGCCAAGGTGTACATCCCTCCCTGCACCGGTGGGTCCTGTGGCAATCCCCACAGGGGTGCCATACCCGCACAACCTCGGACTCCAATGTCCATTTCTGGCACTCTGCTCTGGGGTGAGCCAGCAACTGGCTCCACTCCCCAGGCCTTCTTCTCTTCTTTGTCAGACCCTCTCCTACTGGTGCCTCACGCTTGCGGCTGTCTATTGTGGGATGAGCTCCTCCGGCTCCAGTCCCCAGGACGTCTGCACTGTTCTTTCTCTCTGACTTTCTCTAAGACGTTGTAAGACTTTCTGACTATCTCCACCTCCAGGCCAGAATTTATCGGAGAGCTCCCCTGAACCCAGGTCTCGAGCTCCCCCTTCAAATCTGGAGTCAGGAAAAGTGTTGCATGCTGTGGGTTTACCTGGTGTGGATACCCCTTCTTGCTTCCAAGCAGGACATCATCCCCCCCGAGGGAGGCTATGCTATTGTTGCAACCAGACTCTGGGGTGCCACAAAGTTGGTATTAAACACACGTGGCAGTTAATAAACATGAGATGCAGCAAGTGAGCAAATTCATCAAACAGGCAGCAAACTGGAAAGTCTCTTTAGAAGCAACTCAAATCAGAAACAGTCTATGAGTTTGGTAACTCCCAGGAAGGCCTGGGAAAGGTAGTCACAAGAACAAGTCCTGAACCTGAAACTCTGGAGTGTAGTTTAAGGCAAGGCACACAAAGCCCATCAAACGTCCAGAGAAACTATGACTGCACAAAACTAACAGGGAATCTGCAAAGCTTGCAGGTACACAGTAGAGATGAGCCACCACCCTAGTGTTTGAATTTGATTTGATTCGTCGAATTGGGGGTGTGTTCGTCGAATGTTCGTCGAACACCGTCGATGGACTCCTGATGTCTGTAGGACTTGCCATGATGTCACAACCCGGCAGCGTCATCGGGTCACATGATCGATTACCGCGGTAACTGCGGTCATGTGACCCGATGACGCTGCCGGGTTGTGACATCACGGCAGGTCCTACAGGCAGGAGGTGCTGGAGGCATAGGTGGATCGCTGGACAGATGAGCATAGAGATTTTTTTATTTTTAACCCTTTCTTATACGAAATTTCACTTCCACAATGTATGTATATACATTGCGGAAGTGAAAGTGCCCTGCACAGCTCATTCATTAGGTGGCGAATGCGGCAAATGTGTTTTCTTTGTCCGGATCTGCCGTATTATCGAACCGTTATCGAACATAACCTCGAAATGCCGAATTTGAAGCTAATTGTTCGCATTCGTCGAATGCCCAAAGCAGCTCGAATTTGAGATTGGCGAACATTTCAAATCGAATATCGCTCATCTCTAGTACAAAGGGCTTACATTTCACAGGGCGGTAGTCTGAAAATAAGTTTGAAACACCCGGCACAGAAGCAGGTTTGCAGAAGCACTGAGTAGGTGTGGAAGCTGGACTATAGACATAGGAAACTCTGGAGAGGAATTGCCAGAGGAGGCTCACTTGAGGATTACAGGAAGCAGGGAGCCAGGAATTCAACTGAATACTTGAGCATGGCCTGGTGGGCTAAGATTTATAAAGGCAGAGAGGAGGATCACATGAAGTGTGGCGCCCCGCAACGAGTGCGTCACAGGAGGGTATTGCATCCCTGACTGAAGATGCAATAGTCTCTGCCTCAGTAATGACATGGTTAATACTCATAGCTCAATACCCTACATGCACCATCAGAATAGAGGGCCAATTAGGTCCTGGTGGGCGGAGTGTAGGAGTAGAGTGTAGGAGAATGTAGAAGAAGGAGAGAGAAGTGGTCGGGGAGGAACGTAGGAGAAGAGGGCTCTGCACAGTTCCGTGCAGTCCTGCAGACCACCTACCGGTTGGCACCATTACCCGGTACTGTGGGGACTGTCCCATCCTGCTGTCCCACATCCCCCGGAGGCCCAAGCAGCGCCGGTGAAATCACCGGAATTCCCGCAGGTGGCGTCACGACAAGAATAATTAACCCTTATCTGTTCCGCCAACCACTTTTGATCTGGACCACCGAGCCCCACAGCCGCAGGTGCGGAACTGTGACAGCAGAAGCAACGCCTGCGACGTGAAGACCCAGTTACGGTGAGTCAGAATTTGGCGTCACGAACAGGATACGAGCAGGCCTGTTCCTTAATGGGTATTGTGTGCTTTAAAGAACTTTTATTTCCCTAAAAAGGACTTTGTTCGACCAAAACAAACTTTTCTCGCCTTTTTAACACTGGGTCAAGATGGCGACCAATATGGCGGATCCCGCCATGTGAGCTACAACGTGATGGCCCAGGGGTGTGCCTTCCCCCCTCTTCGTGGGAGGGCCAAGGCAGAGGCGCCAAAATCCAAGTCCGCCCCGATTGCTGGAAACAACCATGGGGGCAGGCCAAAGACTTTAGCTCACCCATGGACTACAAAAACAATCAGAAAACAGGTGTAGCAAGCCTTTTCGAGCAGCTCTGTCCAAGTGCGGTTACCAGTTTGAACGGGTGCGGTTATCCAACGAAAGAACATGGCCGGCTTAAGACTGTGCGAGCTGATGAGAGAGGTCGAGGAGGAGGCTCGTGCCGCAATAGGTCACCCGGGTCCGGGTCCCGTCCTTACAATCGATGGACATCCCGAGTTTTGGGAAATTGCGCTGCAAAACTTAAGGGTGCGGCTGATGGAGACAACAGAATGGACTATCCACAGCTGGAGCGCGAGTCTGGCCAGCCGATTGCATCGTGCTGTCCAGCAAAGACTCAGAATCCGTTCCACTCCAGAGCCGGAGTTCGATGCCTGTCCAGTTCCATCACCGGAGCTCACCACCTGTCCAGTTCCATCACCGGAGCCCGCGACCTGTCCCGTTCCATCACCGGAGCCCACGACCAGTCCTGTTCCAGGGCCGGAGCCTGCAACCTGCTTCACTCCAGAGCCTGAAACCTGTTTTGTCCCAGAACCGGGACCCACTACCGGTTTTGTCCCAAAGTCAGAGACTGTGACCTGTTCCCCTCCAGAACCGGAAGCCGGTGCTGACCACTTAGAGGTCTACCTGGTTACTGGAGTGGAAGCACCACTACCTACCGATGCAGAGGCAGCAGAGGAGGAAGCGGGCATCCTGGAAGCCCCGCAGGGTGACACAGAGGAAGACCCCACAGCTCCAGAGTCCACTTACCAGGAGCATTTCGACCAAGAGTCCCCATTAGCCGCAGGACCTGATGTGGTTGTCGAAGAAGTGGAGGAAGAGGACGATGAGGTCCACAGCGAGCCTGAGGACTTCAGCCACACCGGTTCTGAAGAGGAGGATGACGTGGAAACTCCTGCCGAGCAAGCCACTCGGGTCCAGTGGTTGGGTGCTGCCGCGGCATCTCCCCCTGATCACCTGGTCCGGGTGCTGATGCAAACCTACCACCAGCTCCAAACCTGCCATACTCCTACCCATCGCTGGGACTACATCCACACTCCGTGTCGGTCCGACGAAGAAGTACGTCGGCGCCGTAGAGCGGAATGGTGGGCGCGGGAACAAGCTAACCGACTAGCCTGTGCCGAAGCCCGCCGTCAACCCCCGTTGCCAGAAGAACTCTGCAAGACAGGTAGAGTCACATCGTTTAACCTGTCTACCGGGTGGGGTTTCACCAGGGAGGAGGGGGTGCATGAGGAGATTTTTGTGGGTCGCAGGGACGTGGAGTCACACCTCCCAAAAGGACATTCAGACTGTGATCTTTATCATGGAGAAACCATCACGTACGAACGTCATGCTGGTTATTAGGGGTGGTATGCTCTCAGAGTTAAAAAGTGTTGTTTACACCCTTAGACCAATAACTTTGTTTGAACTTTAACAATGACTTTGTCATAGACACTTTTCCCGTTAGAATCGCAGAAGAGCGGCCCGGCGGTAAAGCCTGGACTTACATTAAGGACAGTTACCTGCCAGCAGGGTCCGCAGTGGTTAACCCGTTTTCCTTTGAACAAAAGTGTTTGTTTTGCAATGTTCTAAGCCATGCGCCTCCCTTCGGGAAAGAAAACAAATAATCGTACCTGTTATTAATAAAAATGTTTATTACCTGTTATAATAAAAATGCAAAAATTCTCTGTAATGTTGGGTTTCGTGACACTTGGGGACAAGTGTAATTTCCCAAGGGGGAGTGTGGCGCCCCGCAACAAATGCGTCACAGGAGGGTATTGCATCCCTGACTGAAGATGCAATATTCTCTGCCTCAGTAATGACATGGTTAACACTCAGAGCTCCATACTCTACATGCACCATCAGAATAGAGGGCCAATTAGGTCCTGGTGGGCGGAGTGTAGGAGTAGAGTGTAGGAAAATGTAGAAGAAGGAGAGAGAAGTGGTCGGGGAGGAACATAGGAGAAGAGGGCTCTGCACAGTTCCGTGCAGCCCTGCAGACCACCTACCGGTTGGCGCCATTACCCGGTGCCCCACAACCGGAACCTGGGCGACCATCTAAACGGGTCCAAAATACACCCGCGCCCATCAACCACCGGACCACTGGTTCCGAAGCTGAGCAGTCATTCATCGCTACCCAGCAAACCAGCAGTGAAGGAACGCTTCCCAGGAGCACCTCACTTCATCCGCGACTAGAGCCGTCTTGCCAGCGGAGTACCCACCAAAGGAATCAGACTCCCCTCACACCGGGCTGTATACACCGGCAGGGAAATTGAAGTAGCCCCCTTGTACCCGAAGTTGGCGCACTAAGGCGACGTCGGCAAATAGCAAAATTAGGAACGGAGGAACACCGCGGAGCTCTGAAACAACACCAGTCATTGCTGAGACCACCCAGTCCATTACCCGTTAACTGTTTACCCTGTATCACCTACCGGTTACAGTAAAAGACCCGTTACAGAGAACACTGGTGTCTGTACTTCTTTAGAACTGCTTAACTCCGCATGCTAAGTGTTACGGAGCTGCCATACACCACCCAGTGCAGCTCCTGGCCCCGGGGACTCCCACTCGTCCTGTGGGGAGCGTCCCATCCTGCTGCCACACATCCTTCGGAGGCCCAAGCAGTGCCGGTGAAATCACCGGAATTCCCGCCGGTGGCGTCACGACAAGAATAATTAACCCTTATCTTTTCCGCCAACCACTTTTGATCTGGACCACCGAGCCCCACAGCCGCAGGTGCGGAACTGTGACAGCAGAAGCAACGCCTGCGACGTGAAGACCCAGTTACGGTGAGTCAGAATTTGGCGTCACGAACAGGATACGAGCAGGCCTGTTCCTTAATGGGTATTGTGTGCTTTAAAGAACTTTTATTTCCCTAAAAAGGACTTTGTTCGACCAAAACAAACTTTTCTCGCCTTTTTAACACTGGGTCAAGATGGCGACCAATATGGCGGATCCCGCCATGTGAGCTACAACGTGATGGCCCAGGGGTGTGCCTTCCCCCCTCTTCGTGGGAGGGCCAAGGCAGAGGCGCCAAAATCCAAGTCCGCCCCGATTGCTGGAAACAACCATGGGGGCAGGCCAAAGACTTTAGCTCACCCATGGACTACAAAAACAATCAGAAAACAGGTGTAGCAAGCCTTTTCGAGCAGCTCTGTCCAAGTGCGGTTACCAGTTTGAACGGGTGCGGTTATCCAACGAAAGAACATGGCCGGCTTAAGACTGTGCGAGCTGATGAGAGAGGTCGAGGAGGAGGCTCGTGCCGCAATAGGTCACCCGGGTCCGGGTCCCGTCCTTACAATCGATGGACATCCCGAGTTTTGGGAAATTGCGCTGCAAAACTTAAGGGTGCGGCTGATGGAGACAACAGAATGGACTATCCACAGCTGGAGCGCGAGTCTGGCCAGCCGATTGCATCGTGCTGTCCAGCAAAGACTCAGAATCCGTTCCACTCCAGAGCCGGAGTTCGATGCCTGTCCAGTTCCATCACCGGAGCTCACCACCTGTCCAGTTCCATCACCGGAGCCCGCGACCTGTCCCGTTCCATCACCGGAGCCCACGACCAGTCCTGTTCCAGGGCCGGAGCCTGCAACCTGCTTCACTCCAGAGCCTGAAACCTGTTTTGTCCCAGAACCGGGACCCACTACCGGTTTTGTCCCAAAGTCAGAGACTGTGACCTGTTCCCCTCCAGAACCGGAAGCCGGTGCTGACCACTTAGAGGTCTACCTGGTTACTGGAGTGGAAGCACCACTACCTACCGATGCAGAGGCAGCAGAGGAGGAAGCGGGCATCCTGGAAGCCCCGCAGGGTGACACAGAGGAAGACCCCACAGCTCCAGAGTCCACTTACCAGGAGCATTTCGACCAAGAGTCCCCATTAGCCGCAGGACCTGATGTGGTTGTCGAAGAAGTGGAGGAAGAGGACGATGAGGTCCACAGCGAGCCTGAGGACTTCAGCCACACCGGTTCTGAAGAGGAGGATGACGTGGAAACTCCTGCCGAGCAAGCCACTCGGGTCCAGTGGTTGGGTGCTGCCGCGGCATCTCCCCCTGATCACCTGGTCCGGGTGCTGATGCAAACCTACCACCAGCTCCAAACCTGCCATACTCCTACCCATCGCTGGGACTACATCCACACTCCGTGTCGGTCCGACGAAGAAGTACGTCGGCGCCGTAGAGCGGAATGGTGGGCGCGGGAACAAGCTAACCGACTAGCCTGTGCCGAAGCCCGCCGTCAACCCCCGTTGCCAGAAGAACTCTGCAAGACAGGTAGAGTCACATCGTTTAACCTGTCTACCGGGTGGGGTTTCACCAGGGAGGAGGGGGTGCATGAGGAGATTTTTGTGGGTCGCAGGGACGTGGAGTCACACCTCCCAAAAGGACATTCAGACTGTGATCTTTATCATGGAGAAACCATCACGTACGAACGTCATGCTGGTTATTAGGGGTGGTATGCTCTCAGAGTTAAAAAGTGTTGTTTACACCCTTAGACCAATAACTTTGTTTGAACTTTAACAATGACTTTGTCATAGACACTTTTCCCGTTAGAATCGCAGAAGAGCGGCCCGGCGGTAAAGCCTGGACTTACATTAAGGACAGTTACCTGCCAGCAGGGTCCGCAGTGGTTAACCCGTTTTCCTTTGAACAAAAGTGTTTGTTTTGCAATGTTCTAAGCCATGCGCCTCCCTTCGGGAAAGAAAACAAATAATCGTACCTGTTATTAATAAAAATGTTTATTACCTGTTATAATAAAAATGCAAAAATTCTCTGTAATGTTGGGTTTCGTGACACTTGGGGACAAGTGTAATTTCCCAAGGGGGAGTGTGGCGCCCCGCAACAAATGCGTCACAGGAGGGTATTGCATCCCTGACTGAAGATGCAATATTCTCTGCCTCAGTAATGACATGGTTAACACTCAGAGCTCCATACTCTACATGCACCATCAGAATAGAGGGCCAATTAGGTCCTGGTGGGCGGAGTGTAGGAGTAGAGTGTAGGAAAATGTAGAAGAAGGAGAGAGAAGTGGTCGGGGAGGAACATAGGAGAAGAGGGCTCTGCACAGTTCCGTGCAGCCCTGCAGACCACCTACCGGTTGGCGCCATTACCCGGTGCCCCACAACCGGAACCTGGGCGACCATCTAAACGGGTCCAAAATACACCCGCGCCCATCAACCACCGGACCACTGGTTCCGAAGCTGAGCAGTCATTCATCGCTACCCAGCAAACCAGCAGTGAAGGAACGCTTCCCAGGAGCACCTCACTTCATCCGCGACTAGAGCCGTCTTGCCAGCGGAGTACCCACCAAAGGAATCAGACTCCCCTCACACCGGGCTGTATACACCGGCAGGGAAATTGAAGTAGCCCCCTTGTACCCGAAGTTGGCGCACTAAGGCGACGTCGGCAAATAGCAAAATTAGGAACGGAGGAACACCGCGGAGCTCTGAAACAACACCAGTCATTGCTGAGACCACCCAGTCCATTACCCGTTAACTGTTTACCCTGTATCACCTACCGGTTACAGTAAAAGACCCGTTACAGAGAACACTGGTGTCTGTACTTCTTTAGAACTGCTTAACTCCGCATGCTAAGTGTTACGGAGCTGCCATACACCACCCAGTGCAGCTCCTGGCCCCGGGGACTCCCACTCGTCCTGTGGGGAGCGTCCCATCCTGCTGCCACACATCCTTCGGAGGCCCAAGCAGTGCCGGTGAAATCACCGGAATTCCCGCCGGTGGCGTCACGACAAGAATAATTAACCCTTATCTTTTCCGCCAACCACTTTTGATCTGGACCACCAAGTCCCACAGCCGCAGGCGCGGAACCGTGACAGGAGAAGCAACGCCTGCGACGTGAAGACCCGGTTACAGTGAGTCAGAAGCAGTGGACACCATCTTTAAAAGGGGCAAGACGCACAGGATGCCAATAGAAAATCCAAAGTCTTAACATCGTCCTTTGTGTGTCCACCACAAAACTCCTAAAATGCTCCTTGCTAAATGTCGAGCCTCAGGGCCGTGAGGTACTCAGGTATCAGGCTCAGAGGGGTTCATGGGGTTGTCACGGGTGGTGGTGCCTGAGCCCGTGGCCTGGGTGACACTTCAAAGAGGGGTTATGTACAGGGGATAAGAGTTTGTTGTCTTGTGACGCCACCTGTAGTGCCTGGTGATGGGTCACCAGCACCGCCACAGTCCTCCGGAGGGCGATGGTATTGCGGCAAGGATGACAAAGCTCCCTACAGGTGGAGCTGGTCCTCCAGGGCAGCGTTGCTATAAGCAAAAAGGTTTATGATGTCAGCACAAAGACACAGAGGCAAAGTCATTCTCCCGGGTACTTTACTGTAAACAGTCAGCAGCAGTATACAATGTCCACAGTTCAGCGAGATGTTAAGCAAACAGGCAGCCCTACGGGTGGCTGCAAGTGGATGCCAGGTGGTATGGAGGTACCCGTGGTATGCCTTAGTTGACAAACCCGTGTCCTTTCTTCCCCACCTAGGATTAGTCCAGACCCATTTAGTCCTTGAAGGTACTTTAGGGGCTCCCCTCCCTCGCAGTGAAGAAGCAGGTGGACCGCTCTGTGTGGCAGGGTGCTGCAGTCGGTGAACTGACCGCAGCAGCCAGTTGACGACCTTAGACCTGGACTCTGGCCGTGTCCTCCATTCCAGCGTTCCTGTGGTGGACTGGGGAAGCTCCCTGGAGTATAGTCGCTCCACGCTGGGGTACCCCCTTTCTCTCTCAGACCCAGACTCACACGTCAGGCACCCTCTCTCAGGATCACCTCAGGATCCCCTTTCATCTTTCCTTAGAATCAGCCTGGAGCTGTCCTGTTAGACCCCTCGACTCGCTCCACACTCCTCCTCAACTCCTCTCTAACTCCGACTAACTCTTTGACTCCCTCTAGAGGTGACTGTATCTCAGTCCCAGGAGTAACCTCCCACCACTAATCTAGTGTGGAAGTGCAGGAATGGGTCCCACCCACCAGCCCAGCATCCACTTGCAGTTGGGGAAAATTACACTGCTTTTATGAATGTAATACCCCGGTGTGACGCCTGACCATCGGGGGCACCACATACCCCCCTGATGAAACATACTCGTCCTCGAGTATAGGTACCTGTTAAACCGGGGAATGAAAATCATTTTTATATTCAGTAAGAATATCAACGGGCAAACTATATACATTCAAGCATACTTCAGTTTCTTCCTATTGCTAGGAGGCACATTTTCTTATAACGTTACACACACATTGCAGTAATTATTATAGACCCCACGGTCCTCAGGTCGCCCACTGGCCAAGATGTTACTCTCCGGTTTTATTATTCTGCACATAATATACTTTAGAGTCCACATCGGCCCAATGGGGACCGGTACTAACTCGCCGGACTGCTATATGTCCCACATCATCGACTCAAAAGGAAGTAAAAGAGAGATTCAGTCAAACTGCTGCCCTGGGCAGAGGTATCCTATACCAATCATGTTGGTGAGTCTTCTGTTCACTCCTCCTTGTTCATTGTCTATGGACAGCATCCCAAAGTTACTTGTCCTGCGACTACCTCTTCTGATAACCCTGGAGCAGAAGCTCCTGTCAAAAGACTTCTCTAAGATCTGGGCGAAGACAGACATCTTTGGAGTGATCTTATATGTCAATGAAAAGACATGCGGATAAGAGTGTGGAGACCCGGGGGTCAGTGGATGCTCTCGTCCACTGACCCAGCCGCCTATAGCAAAGCAACGTGGACCAGGGCTCATGCCCAACTGAACGCCCGAGCTCCTTAACCGTGGGCGGAACACTACTCAGACAACACAGGGTGAGGGAACCAACAATATTAAGGCTTTATTGGATCCCCAGTTAACAGCATGTAACACATAACCAGCAAAACACAAAATGTGACAGGCAACAGAGTATCACCCTTCCGCTGGCTCACCAGTGATTAGAATATAGCACAGCAAAGTCTGTAGCCAGGTGACGGGTTGTCCCAACCTGAGTTGCTTCCTTATGCAGTCTTTGTCATCACAGTCGAATCCGATAATTCGATGCTGAAGTCCTTGTGGTGTTATAATCTAGGTTCTAATCCCCTTGGTCAGCACCGGAATGCCTAGGCCTGGGGTTATGGCTGGACAATCGGATCCGTAGATCCTAGATTAGTCGCCGTATCCAATCTTCAATCTCCTGGTCAAAGTGTACAGTCCTCCTTATATACCCTCAGCCCTAATTGCAGGATATTGGGGACGTCACGATTAGTGCAATAACACTGTCTTTTCATTGGCTGGACCTCAAGCCTCATTTAACATATTTTTAGTAGTATTGCAATCCTGGCAAGGTTGAGCGACATACTGATTGATATAGCCCTTACAATGGAATGTTAGTAGGAGACATTCAGTCTGCAAACCATGACATTAACACAATGGAGGCTGGGTCAATTTACATAAAGTCAACATCCACAGGGTAATATACAATGGACAATTAGCATAATTAAGTTCTCTGGCCTTCAATAACAAACAAGTTAGATAAATACATTACCATGCTAAACTCCAGTCATCTACGAAATACTGTAGGAAATTCTCCTTGGCCATTACAAGTTTGCAAACTAAAATACAATATGGTCTGGATGAATAAGAAATCCTCCTACATTATATATTAAAGGGGTCCATTTCATCCAGGCTCGGTCTGGGCCGCCGGGTAACCGGTTAAAAGTCATGGTGGGCCCCCAGGCATTGTGGCCCCGCCCCCATAGCCCCGCCCCCGAATGGCCCGAACGGGTTCCCGGAGGACAGGGCCGGCGTTAGCAACCGGCATAGAGTCCTTCCTAACTTGAACGGCAGCAGCACAAGATCTTTATATCCAGCACCATCGTGGTGCTGGTGCACAGTGACACAGGAGAGGACATCTGCTGCTGGCTTTCACTGCAGTCAGATGCTGACGCTATAGATAAGCGTCTCCGCTCAGGTTAGGAGGGAGAGGTGGGGAAACAGTGCTCAGGGGGCATCATATTAGGTCAGGCCTGCAGGGGCCCCAGCTCCCAAGAAGGCTCCCCCTCCCAAGAAGCCTGCAGGGGCCCTAGCTCCCCCTGCCATGAAGCATACAGGGGCCCCAGCTCCTACTTCCATGAAGCCTGCAGGGCCCCCAGCTCCCGCTCCCAAAAAGCCTGCAGGGGCCCCAGACCCCAGCTCCCAAGAAGCCTCCCCCTGCCATGAAACATACAGGGGCCCCAGCTCCTGCTTCCAAGAAGCCTGCAGGGGCCACAGCTCCCCCTCCCTCTGTGCTCTCCGATCGCAGTGTCAGTTAGGGGGAGGGGTGCCTGCAGTGCTTCTACTACAAGAAAAGATGAAGTGCTGTCCTGAAGACCAGGAAGGAAAAGAAAAAGACCTCTACATAGATAATATAGTGTGTAGTGTGCAATGTGTGTGTAGTGTGCAATGTGTGTGTAGTGTACAATGTGGCAATGTGTGTAGTGTCAATGTGTGCAATTTTGTGTAGTGTGCAATGTGTGTGTAGTGTGCAATGTGTGTAGTGTGAAATTTGTGTGTAGTGTGCAATGTGTGTGTAGTGTGCAATGTGTGTGTGTGCAATGTGGTGTGTGAAATTGGTAGTGTGCAATGTGTGTGGTAATGGTTGTGGCAATTGTGTGTGCAATGTGTGAATGTGTGTAGTGTGCAATGTGTGTAGTGTGCAATGTGTTGTAGTGTGCAATGTGTGTGTATGTGCAATGTGTGTGTAATGTGTGTGTAGTGTGCAATGTGTGTGTAGTGTGCAATGTGTGTGTAGTGTGCAATGTGTGTGTGTGTGAATGTGTGTGTGTGGTGCAATGTGTGTTGTAATGTGTGTGTATGTGCAATGTGTGTGTAGTGTGCAATGTGTGTGTAATGTGCAATGTGTGTGTAGTGTGCAATGTGTGTGTAGTGTGCAATGTGTGTGTAGTGTGCAATGTGTGTGTAATGTGTGTGTAGTGTGCAATGTGTGTGTAGGTGCAATGTGTGTGTAGTGTGCAATGTGTGTGTAATGTGTGTGTAGTGTGCAATGTGTGTGTAGAGTGCAATGTGTGTAGTGTGCAATGTGTGTGTAATGTGTGTGTAGTGTGCAATGTGTGTGTAGTGTGCAATTGTGTGTCAATGTGTGTGTAGTGTGCAATGTGTGTGTAGTGTGCAATGTGTGTGTAATGTGTGTGTAGTGTGCAATGTGTGTGTAGTGTGCAATGTGTGTGTAGTGTGCAATGTGTTAGTGTGCAATGTGTGTGTAATGTGTGTGTAGTGTGCAATATGTGTGTAGTGTGCAATGTGTGTGTAGTGTACAATGTGCGCAATGTGTGTGTAGTGTGCAATGTGTGCAATGTGTGTGTAGTGTGCAATGTGTGTGTAGTGTGCAATGTGTGTGCAATGTGTGTGTAGTGTGCAATGTGTGTGTAGTGTGCAATGTGTGTGTAGTGTGCAATGTGTGTGTAGTGTACAATGTGTGCAATGTGTGTGTAGTGTGCAATGTGTGTGTAGAGTGCAATGTGTGTAGTGTGCAATGTGTGTGTAATGTGTGTGTAGTGTGCAATGTGTGTGTAGTGTGCAATGTGTGCAATGTGTGTGTAGTGTGCAATGTGTGTGTAATGTGTGTGTAGTGTGCAGTGTGTGTGTAGTGTGCAATGTGTGTGTAGTGTGCAATGTGTGTAGTGTGCAATGTGTGTGTAATGTGTGTGTAGTGTGCAATGTGTGTGTAGTGTGCAATGTGTGTGTAGTGTACAATGTGTGTAGTGTGCAATGTGTGTGTAATGTGTGTGTAGTGTGCAATATGTGTGTAGTGTGCAATGTGTGTGTAGTGTACAATGTGCGCAATGTGTGTATAGTGTGCAATGTGTGCAATGTGTGTGTAGTGTGCAATGTGTGTGTAGTGTGCAATGTGTGTGCAATGTGTGTGTAGTGTGCAATGTGTGTGTAGTGTGCAATGTGTGTGTAGTGTGCAATGTGTGTGTAGTGTACAATGTGTGCAATGTGTGTGTAGTGTGCAATGTGTGTGTAGAGTGCAATGTGTGTAGTGTGCAATGTGTGTTTAATGTGTGTGTAGTGTGCAATGTGTGTGTAGTGTGCAATGTGTGCAATGTGTGTGTAGTGTGCAATGTGTGTGTATGTGTGTGTAGTGTGCAGTGTGTGTGTAGTGTGCAATGTGTGTGTAGTGTGCAATGTGTGTGTAGTGTGCAATGTGTGTAGTGTGCAATGTGTGTGTAATGTGTGTGTAGTGTGCAATGTGTGTGTAGTGTGCAATGTGTGTGTAGTGTACAATGTGCGCAATGTGTGTGTAGTGTGCAATGTGGTGCAATATGTGTGTAGTGTGCAATGTGTGTGTAGTGTGCAATGTGTGTGTAATGTGTGTGTAGTGTGCAATGTGTGTGTAGTGTGCAATGTGTGTGTAGTGTACAATGTGTACAATCATTGCACACATTGTACACTACACACACATTGCACTGCAATGTGTGTGTAGTGTGCAATGTGTGTGTAGTGTGTAATGTGCAGCGTGTAATGTGCAGCGTGTAATGTGTAATGTGCAGCGTGTAATATGTAATGTGCAGCGTGTAATGTGTAATGTGCAGCGTGTAATATGTAATGTGCAGCGTGTAATGTGTAATGTGCAGCATGTAATGTGCAGCGTGTAATGTGTAATGTGCAGAGTGTAATGTGTAATGTGTAATGTGCAGCTTCTAATGTGCAGCATGTAATGTGCAGCGTGTAATGTGTAATGTGCAGAGTGTAATGTGTAATGTGTAATGTGCAGCTTCTAATGTGCAGTGTGTAATGTGCAGCGTGTAATGTGCAGCGTGTAATGAGTAATGTGCAGCGTGTAATGTGCAATGTGTAATGTGCAGCTTGTAATGTGCAGCGTGTAATGTGTAATGTGCAGCGTGTAATGTGAAATGTGCAGCGTGAAATGTGCAGCGTGTAATGTGCAATGTGTAATGTGCAGCTTGTAATGTGCAGCGTGTAATGTGCAGTGTGTAATGAGTAATGTGCAGCGTGTAATGTGCAGCGTGTAATGTGCAATGTGTAATGTGCAGCGTGTAATGTGCAGCGTGCAGCGTGTAATGTGCAGCGTGTAATGTGTAATGTGCAGCATGTAATGTGCAGTGAGTAATGTGTAATGTGCAGCGTGTAATGTGCAGCGTGTAATGTGTAATGTGCAGCGTGTAATGTGCAGCGTGTAATGTGCAGCGTGTAATGTGTAATGTGCAGCGTGTAATGTGCAGCGTGTAATGTGTATTGTGCAGCGTGTAATGTGTAATGTGCAGCATGTAATGTATAATGTGCAGCGTGTAATGTGTAATGTGCAGCGTGTAATGTGCAGTGTGTAATGTGTAATGTGCAGAGTGTAATGTGCAGCGTGTAATGTGCAGAATGTAATGTGCAGTGAAAGAGGGGAGACACAGCATGCGAGGGACTATATTTATGGGGGATATATATATTTATATTACAGTCTGCAACTTCAACCTTCATAATATATATATATACAGCAGTATGTGTTAAAGAGGGCCCACTGAGACTCTTTCGCCCGGGGCCCGCAGAAACCTGGAGCACATTGCCAGAGACCGCAGTGCACGGCCAGCAGCTGCATTGTTTGGCTGCCAGCCCTGACAGCGTGTATGCTGTGGGGAGCAGAGAGAGCACTGTCTGCAGCCGGGACTTCCTCACACAGCAGGCAGTGCCAGAGCGAGGATGAGGTGTGTGGGCGGGGACAGCACGTGAAGTCCTGCATCCCACATGAAGAGCAGACAGAGCTGCAACAACAGTGTGGAAGTAGATGAAGTATGTGTGCCCCCCAGCAATAGCTGCAACAATCAGTGTGCCTCCCCCAGCAGCAGCCATATGTCTCCCCCTTGGCACCAGCAATATGTGCCCCCCCCTTCCTTAGCAGCAACATCACTGTGCTCCTTCAGCTGCAGCAATAAACAATATGTGTGCCCCCAAGAAGAAGCTGCAGCAATCAGTGTGCCTCCCCCAGCAGCAGCCATATGTCTCTCCTTTAGCACCAGCAATATGTGCCCCCCTGTAGCAGCAACATTCAGTGTGCTGCCCCCCCAGCAGCAACAATATGTGTGTGTACCCGTGCAACATGGAGGGGGTCCGTCCTGTGCAGCATGGAGGGGGCCCTGTGCAACATGCAGGGGATCCTGTGCAACATGGAGGGGGTCATGTGGTGGTATATACAATACAGTGGTGGTGTTACTATGTGGAGGGCACAGTGCTGGTATTACTATGTGGAGGGCACAGTGTTGGTATTACTATGTGGAGGACACAGTGGTGGTATTACTATGTGGAGGGCACAGTGGTGATATTACTATGTGGAGGGCACAGTGTTGGTATTACTATGTGGAGGACACAGTGGTGGTATTACTATGTGGAGGGCACAGTGGTGGTATTACTATGTGGAGGGCACAGTGGTGGTATTACTATGTGGAGGGCACAGTGGTGGTATTACTCTGTGGAGGGCACAGTGGTGACATTATTATGTGGGGCAGTAATAGGAGCGCTGTTTTTGTACCACGCAGCATGTGCAGTAATAGGGACAGCAGCAACGGCTCAGTATTGGGGGATCAGTAGGATGAGGAGTTTGTCCAGTTTGGGAATAGATCGGGCTGGAAATGTGAGATGTCAGATGTGTCTTTGTTGTAATCTATGTAGATGGCTAGAGAAGTTGTCATGTCCGTCTGGGAATCTAGAATGGGGGAACATGGGGGCCCAAGACGTTATTACTATATGGGGGACAGAATGAGGAACATACATTATTGGTTTACGGTGGGAAGTGGGGATATATTTACTGTAGGGGCCAATCAGGCGACATCATTACTGCTGTAAACTAATTTACTTTTCAATGAGGGGAACCAAAGGGAGGCCTTGTTACTGTGCAAGGTGGCACGATGTCGCTTTTTTGGTCGTTTGATGTAGTGTAGGAATCTTGGGAAAAGTGTGGAATGTGCTATGGAAGTGATCAGTTTTATACAGTAGATAACTGTGTTATTTTCTGCAGAGATGAGTCCTGGCTAGAAGACGTGATATTTGTCTGCGACAGAGGAAGAAGAAACCTGAAGATGAAGGACTTCACCAACATACATCTCTGGTGAGTAGGTGTATTACCTATCCACGCACACTATACACTATGTACAGAGCTCCTGTGTATAATGTCACTGGGGATCTCTGCATCACCTGTACACTGACACTATATACTGAGCTCCTGTATATAATGTCACTGGTGTTGTCTGCATCACCTGTACACTGACACTATATACAGAGCTCCTGTGTATAATGTCACTGGGGATCTCTGCATCACCTGTACACTGACACTATATACAGAGCTCCTGTGTATAATGTCACTGGGGATCTCTGCATCACCTGTACACTGACACTATATACAGAGCTCCTGTATATAATGTCACTGGTGTTCTCTGCATCACCTGTACACTGACACTATATACAGAGCTCCTGTGTATAATGTCACCGGGGATCTCTGCATCACCTGTACACTGACACTATATACAGAGCTCCTGTGTATAATGTCACTGGGGATCTCTGCATCACCTGTACACTGACACTATATACAGAGCTCCTGTGTATAATGTCACTGGTGTTCTCTGCATCACCTGTACACTGACACTATATACAGAGCTCCTGTGTATAATGTCACTGGGGATCTCTGCATCACCTGTACACTGACACTATATACAGACCTCCTGTGTATAATGTCACTGGGGATCTCTGCATCACCTGTACACTGACACTATATACAGAGCTCCTGTGTATAATGTCACTGATAATCACTGTATTTACACTGACCAAATTTACAGAGCTTTTTTTAATCTTCATTATTGTAGTATTATTGGTCACTATTCACACTGAAGAAGAAACAGCTGGGCACCACAGAGTACTGACATGTAGTAGTAGGTCTGGCACCAAACTTGTGGTTTATCAGGTAAGAGGAGAGGGGAAGGAGCAGACGACGGCAAACCATTTTGAGCTGGGTGGTACTTCTATGGGTTGACCGGATTTTATTGGTCACTATGTTGTGGTATTATGTGCTCTGGTCATGCGTTGTGTATTTGTCCCTTGAATGTGGAATTATTCAATTACAATGTGTCGGTTATATGTGGTCTTATCATGGTGTGGCAGTATTTATACCTTGCACGTGGTAGTATTTGATCACAGTTTAGTAGTAATATGTGCTCTGATCACAGTGTGGTGGTATGTCTCCTTTATATGTGGTATTTCTGGTCTTGGTATAGGGATTGTGGTTGATTATTAGTTTTTTTCTGATATCAATAAGGGGAAAATTCTTTATTTCCAGTAGATATTAAAAACTTGGTTGCTTCAGTATTTATAAGACAGAAGCAGGAGATGGTGAGAAATGCAGAACATATGACCTCTGATTGCTCCATTCCTGGTTTTGTCTTACAAATACCGAGGTAAAAAACTCACCAAATACTCAGTGTGTGCACATGGCCTAAGGATGTGATGAGGTATTAGTTGGTGGGGGTACGACTGCTGAATGTGCAGCTTTTATCCCCATTATGTGTCCAAAAAATAGAAAAATATCCAGCACAGAGTCTTGAGATCTAGATCCTTAAAAATTCATTATATTAGAAAAGTATTAAAAAGCACATTTACATCAATGTCCTTAAAGACAGTCCTTAGTCATAGGTTTGTTTTGTCCCCATTAGACTGGAGGTGATGTACAGCTCGCCCATGATCCCTTCACCCCCTCAGTAGCGGTGAGCGCTGGGTTTGCCTTTTTCTGGGAGCTCTAATGATAATGAATGGAGCCGCGGTCACATCATTACCGGCCGCTGCAGTTAATAAAAGGGGTAAAAGTGCCACATTCTTCCGATGATGTGGTTTTGATTGGTCGGATTCCACCAATAACTAAGTGATCACCTGCCGAACCTGACGATTGTTGGTAACTTGTTTTCACCAAAGTATCCCTTTAATGTACACTACAGTAATGGTACATCGCAGTAATGGTGAGCGCAGAGTGATGTACAGGAGTAACCACTATAATGGGTATAACGGCTAACAGGTATTTGCATATAGCGGGTGAGTGGGCCCCTGGAGTCAATTTCCCTGGTGGGCCCCAGACACCCCAGTCCGACCCTGATTTCATCACAAAGAGTTGCCTTGATCCTCCATTATGTCCTGGAGGCAAAGTATTGCCCTGAGGAAGGTGCTGGGACAGCACCGAAACGCGTTGGTGTGATGAAATAAAGAACTTTTGATGGTAATAACCTCTTGTGGATTCCTTGGATAAAGAGCAGCAGCGCGGACCGTGGATACCATTCCAGTTTTATCTCCTGGAGGCAAAGTATGGCTCTCTTCCAGATATATCCATCTCAAGATACCTTCCTACAAATTGTGTCCTTGCTCTATTGGTTCCTTTGAGGTGCTCCAGAAGATCAATTACGTGTCCTACAAACTGAAACTCTCAGATCCCTTACATATCTCCAACTTCTTTCATGTCTCTCTCCTCAAGCCTGTCATCCTAAGCCACTACTTCAGGGATCCTGCTACCTTGCCTTTTTCGGTCAGCGCAAAAGACATCTGTGAGGTAAAAGACATCCTGGCTATGAAAAAGAGGTGGGCAGAACAATCTTTTTAGTCGACTGGATGGGTTTTGGCCATAGGGAGAGGTTATGGGAGCCTAATGAGAACATTTTAGTCTGGAAAAATGGTTGCATAAGGGGGGAACTCTGTAGCCCATTGCCACTGTGTCGGCACTCCATGGCAGGGAGATCGTTGTCTGCAGCATACTCACCCCGCTGGTGGGCCTGCGGTGTCTGCTCAGACCTCGTCATTCACTTCCTGCTCCCAGGACCTGTGCTCACTGCACAGGTCTCCTGGGAGCATGCTTAGGCCACACACCCAGCACTCTCACTCTTGTTAAAGTGCCAGTATGGCCTAACCTGAAAATGCTTCTCAGCCATAGGTAGTGTATTTAAGGCACTTTTTCCTGATGGGAGGTGACTGAGCAATGTGGTCTTCCTCTAGAGACGCATTGCTAGTTGTAAAGTCCCTGTCCCAGTATTTTGTTCCTGTGCCTGGTCTTGTGTTCCCGATCCACTGATATGTGTCTCGTTCTAGCACCTGCCTGCACTTTCCATGTCTTACCAGCCTGCTCCCACCTGCAACTGCCTTCATCTGCCATACCCTATACCAGTTTGCACCTGCCTGCATCTGACATAACTTGTACCAGCCTGCACCTGCTGTGCCTTACCAAATTGCACCTGCAGCTATCCAAGATCTGTTGTGCTGCCTCATACCCATCTCATCTGCCAGTACTCGCTGAGCCTCACCATCCGCAAGCATCAGTAGCTCTGGCCACACCTAACCAGAGCCTCTATATTCCATGTGTACCTACCTCTGGGGCCACTGCCGCAGCACCAGTCTTTCTAAGTGGCACCACCTGGTTTCTACCTGCAGGTCAACATCTTCATCTTCAGAGGCTGTGAAGACCTGGTCAAGCTCTTCTACATTTTCTGTGTTCTATGGCCCAGTGGGTCCACTCCATGAAGCTCAGCGTTGCAAGCGTTACACCATAACTTAATACTGAACTTTTACACAATCGATCCAATGGATCCCTTTGACTTATAATAATGTCCACTGGGGTTGAACCATGGTGTGGAACATAGCCTAATCTATGCAGTAAGGTTGTGTGAATCACCATATACTGTATATACTCTAGTTTTGGCTATGTTACTGTATGTAGTAAACTTGGTTGAAGTCAAATGTTACTGATTAGCCATAAATTTACAGTAGGATCCAATGTGAAAATGCAATATGCTTTTATTGCTCGAATCAGTACTTTTTTCGGAGGGGACCCAGTTTACACCACTGAACACCAGGACTTCGCTGTGCAATAAAAACAAATAACATTTAAAATGTCACTATATAGACTGTGTCTAGAGCAGCTCTGACAGCAAACGTTATCTTTATCTTTATCATTGTCGATATGGAAGCTATTGTAAGGAAAACACAAACAAAACTGAAAGGTCATACAGTGTAAAGAGGAACTACACACATATTAACAAGCTATAACAGAAAAAGGGAACCTGTCAAGTTGGATAGCACTATTAACCTTCAGATATGGGGTTAATGTGCAGGTTAATATTGTTTTGAAGGGGCCCGATTACTATAGTGAAAGTATGGCAATCAGGAGAAAACTATGCACCTGATGCAGGTGTAACTTCAGTCATTATTCACTTTATTGTGAACTGTAGTTGTAGGCACACCACGGCATTTTCACCGCTGACTGCTCAGTGCATTAGTGCATGACAATCGATGAGGGATTCTCTGGTCGTTAAATTCTTGTGTTACTGAGAGACCATACACCACGAATAGTCTCCCTCCTGAACTCAATCCATCTCTGACTCTTCGTCAGCAACATTCCACTCCATCTGGCATTATTACCACATCCCCAGTGCAGAACACCTCCCCAAAAATCCCCAGGTCAAATCCTGCATCCCACGTAGCTTGAACCAAAATGCAATTGTAGCACCTTCTGCAACACCATTGAGGCTGATTTATAAGTTACAAATTCATTCCCCCAACAAATGATAATACCAAATAACCCAACAGCCTCCACAGTAACCCCCATTCCATTCCTGAAACCTGCCCATTCCTGCCACCTTGCTGGAACGGCACCCTGTAGCCTCAATCACCAATCTCAGCAATAAACCTTTAACCACATTGTTATCACTCTCCATTAACCATCCAGGCCCTGCATATCCACTTCATGCACTCCAGGGATCGACTCCCAAAACTTACGAGACTGAAAGCGAAACAATGCATCAGCACCCCATTTAATACTCCTAGTATGTACTTTGTAACCCCCCCAAAGCTCCATGGCAAACACATCCACACCAACAGACATAGAGACCCTACTAGACATGTTTAAACAACACGTTAAAGCTGAGATCACCGGCAGCTCGACACACTGAAAACAAACCCTCTGACCTAGGAAGTTAAGAATTCCAGTTCCCACCATACCGCAGCTAACCGGTAAAATCCCCAATACCATCAAAATCTGCACCACCCTTTTTCTGCCCTGCCTCCGGCCACCTGCCCGCACACTGATAACCCTAAAAAGGCACCAAACCACCCAAACCAACTACTTTCGCATACAACTGCCACGCACTGTTGGCACTACTATCCCTCTTTTTTTTTTTTTTTTTTTAAGCCAGACACTCCAACCATGATATTCCTTAGAAAAAAAAAATACAACCAACACAACCAAAACTCTCTACTTTGACCTCAAATTCAGCATTTCGCCCACCATAGCAACCGCTAGAGACCTAGCAGTCAGCCCATGAGCATAATCCTACATGTAAATTAAGTGCACCCAACAAAGACAGCACACTTTTATCCCACATTTTTTATTTTTAAATGCAAAACCGTCACAGAGCCCAAAAAAGGATGAACCTGTCGTACCAACAGAAAACGATAATCCAGATAACATACTGACCAATACCGAGCACATCTCACAATGCCCATGCAGCAAAACTGAACATTTCAAAATATGAACAATAAACATAACAGCCCAGCAGTAAACAGTCAATATATTATTCTCCATTCACATGCCTCCCAACAAATGCTGACTCTCCGTATGCCGTGATAGCAATTGAAAAGCCGTCTTCACTTCCAATTTTTTCAAGACCCCAAGTACAATTACACACACTAACTCCAATACCGCATCCAAAGGTACATAATAAACATCTTGCCAGTTCCAGCGCGATCCCCATCCTTACTGACACCCCCAGTCAGGCTCGACAACTGAATACGCCTAAACCTGCTCGACTTTCATCTGGCAGTATTCCTGATGGGGGTATCCTCAAATCCTCCCTTGGCAGCCCCCTAAACAGACCTGCCCTTCGACCCAATTCCACCTCTGCTAAACTTGCCATCTGCCTCCTCTGAGTACTCAATTACCAAGTTTAAACTACAGGATAAAAACAACGCCACCCCCCAAATCACGTGGTTTCCAAACAAACAAACCAAAAACAAAAAAATGAACTGTAAACCACTTTGCAGCTTTAGCATCCCAATACCTGTTTGAAACAGCACTATAACCTTCACCATGGTACTTTTCTATCCCTCTCACCATCTGCGCTGTTTAATCCAAGCCCCTCCCCCGGCCCCCATACGAAAGAGGGTGAGTCAGGGAAGTAATTACCATATCCACAAGGAAATGTCCTTGTAAACCCAAAGCAGTCCTTGATGCAGAGCGCTCTTCTGCCGAAATTGCTCGACATAACCCCCACCAGGACAAGCTCCCAGGTAAAGTCAATAAGTCTCGCATAAAGTAGCCATATACCAAAACAATGTGGAGCACCTCCGGCTTCTGTTCCCCAATAGCCCTAGCTAAAAGCACAAACACCTGCAATGGGAGTCCCTATTAGAAACTGTCCCGCTCTTCCATCTCCAAGTGCACCCCAACAGGCCCTCAAAGCACAAATACACCTTTCTTTTATCCTATCGACCACTGCACCTCTTTCGCCCACCTTGTTATTATCCTAAATCTCCCTTCCCGTCACTGCTGCCCCCAATGGCACCATTACCATCAGAACATTGCTACCAACCTGCAGCCCTCACTGTGTTGTTTAGAACTCCTGACACCACTTCCACTGGGCCAACCCATGCCCCCACCGGGGACCGTAACTCCCAACCTTCCGAACTGCCATCAGATTATGCACCCACACCAACCTCCTACACTACCACCCCCCAACCTCTCAATCAGCATGAATTGTAATGAAAATCTGTTAACTCACCCAGCTGCCTCGGAGACCTACTCCAAGCAGCTGCAACGCAGTCCTCACCAATCTGGTCATCAGTAGGAAGAAAGCTCAGGGAACCTATGGACCCCCCCAGGCTGTAGCCGAAATCCACAGCCTCTTCAAGCCATAGCCCACAATGGGTTGACCAGTTCCAAGCCCACCCTGCCAACTGCAGATGGGCTGCTCTTGATCCTTTGAATGCCGGGTTCACCGCGGGACCACCCATGGGCACCGCAACTACGTCCTCACCAGAGGGGATATCCTGCTGGGTTCGTCCCCTCTACCAACCGGGGAAGAGGCTAAACCGCTGCTGCCACTTGCTGCCCGTTATCCAAAGGGGACCAGCCGCTGGGTTCATCCAACACACCACTCAGAAGACACCGCCCCCGCCAGACTCCATCGCTCCAGAATCATCCGCTGTGCCCCTGGGCTCCCTCCACACTGTGCCTGCTGTAGTTGGCCCTTCCTGTCCAGAAGGCCGCCCCTGCCCACCCGCCGGCTGTGGGTGGTAACAACCATCCTTGCCGGCCGCCCAGCGTGCTCCCTGCTCAAGCCCAGCCAGAAGCCGCTGCCATTCTATGTCTGCAACTCCCCAGGCCACGGGCCGGAAGTAGGCTATGGATCTAGTCGAGGATTCCTCCCGGCGGCCGGAATAGATCCCAGAGGCCTCCAGGTGCCCACTCGCCGTGGAGGGTCCCCACTGGGGATCCTAAATAACGCTCTCCTCACCCCCCAGCATAAGGAGACTATAGTTCGGGAGGTCGGGACCGCCGACCACGTGCTGCAAGAGGGGAGAGAGCTGGTACCAATGGGAGTTCACAGGCAGCCTGTACAGGAGTCTGCACTGCCTGTGCCCCATTCACCGTCATAGCTGCACAGAAAATTCCTTCCAGGAAAACCAGATCCTCATCTGTGTGAGTTGTAAACTGTTGTCCAAAGAAGCTGCAAGGAGAAGCAGCTTCGCCTTACCTCCCCCTATATTCTTTATTTTGCTCCCCCCCTTCCTTATTGCAAGACCACTCCCCAACCAATCACCTCATTTCACATTTTTCTTATTGCAACCTTAGGCACCTGTTAACCCTTTAACTCCCTCCCCTCCCGATTGTCATGTAGCCATTCCACCTTATGGGTTCCCTGGCTTTTCTCAACCAGCTGTCAGACACAGTGCAGAGGTGTGCTTACAGCCACATATCCCAGTATATAGAGCAATGACTATAGCAAAGGCCAATATAACTAAAAGCGACTCCCGGGAGGAATAAAGTTCATTTTCTCATGGGTGCCACACTTTTAGTACAGCAGTCAGGTACTTACATAATGGTTTTAACCTATATATTAACTGTATATAGGCAGGTTAATAGCACTGTCTGACCTGCTAGGTTCGATTTAGCATAAATTTATTTGCTGTCTACTCAATACAGTCCAAAGCATAAGCCTTCAGCTGTTATATACTCCAACAATTGGGGTATACTAAGGAAATCTTCACATCTCAGAGCCTTCTTCTTTTGGAATTTGTGAATGCTTTATCCAATGAATTATGGGTCTGGAGGACTTTAAGAGTCAATAGATATATTTCATCAACAACATCTTATGGTACCTTCACACACCGCAATCCCGCCGGGGAATCCTAAATGCGATATGTTGCCCTGGGTAATCGCCGTGAAATTGCCTCACAGTTGCGGTGTGTGATTGGGGAATTTCGCGGCGATAAATCGCCTGTCGCCTGATTCCTGAGCACTGCACTGAAATCAGCCTCAATCATGAAGGCGATATTTCCGTGTTATGGCGTGTGATAGGGCGAAAGTGATGGAATCAGTGTCGCCTATGATTTCCCGTAGGCGTGCCACAGCGTGCTGTAGTCCGCACCCCCGTGTGAACTGATTGGTGTTGGCTACTGTGTTCCCATTAGCTATCAATTGACACCGCACCATATTTGAAGAGCTGTCCGTCCAGCACCACACAATGGCAATGGTGTCATGTATTAGCCAGCCTTCCAGAGCAGGCTGACCAATCTTAACGCTGTTGTGTTGTCCAATTAGCATGTATGGGGCGCGATGTTGACCAATGCAGCACGCTTATGTCCTTGCGGCGCTGAACATGTACGCCCACATTGCCTTTGGGATTGCGGCATGTGAAGCGGCGAGGGAAATCGACCGGATTGCTTCCGCTGTGGGTGAGGTGATCTTCAGGGCGACACATCGCCTTTCTTTCAGGGCGAGATTTCGTTGTGTTATGCCGCCATCGGCGATCTGAGACAACCATGAAAAACATGCACTCCAGCCGATATTGCGGCTTGTGAAAGTACCATTAGAATGCTTTTTCAAACTTTGCCTGTGATGTAATGTGAAGCTTCTGGGCATCAATGTAAAATATATAATAGGGTCTCTAACTTTCACGGAACTTGCTATGTTGAGCATCCAGTATGGTCTATAGGTATGATGGAAAAGACCAATAGGGGCAGAGCAGATTAATATTTAGTATTTTGTGGAATAGAGTATGTTATAGCTTGTAAGTCTAATTTCCTCATCGCTTTGTGCTTATGAGTCCAGTGGGTACTCTTATCAGAGATATCAGAATTTTCTGTGAGATAAACTGCTCTAATAACTGGTCTCCTAATAAGAGGAATTAAATAGGATTTGATATAAAAGAATTATAGAGAAAGAATAGAGGCAGTCGGAGGGTCTATGGGTCAGTAGGTTCTCTGTGCACTGCTATAGGTTGCTTCTGTAAAGAACTGTATCATGGAGATAAATACAGTGCTTTGATATGAAATTGAACGGTGGTACAGTGGCTCCCTTAGACGTCTTTGGGATTTGTAAATTTTACTTCAGACCTTACGGTATATTTTGTGTATTTTTGGAAACAGTAATAAGTGTAATATTCTGAGCTATTGGAAGCTTTATTATGGACCAATTATCACTCTTAGGGCATACCATCTCTGTATGAATGCAGTGTATTACACCACAGAAGGTGTCTACTGCTCTATATTACACACCTTAAGCACCTCCGTACAGTGTGCCCACATGAGGTCTTAGTAAAGTAAAACATTGAAAAAGCTGCTCTACCCTAAACCGGGCTTGTGGCTGAGTCCACCTTTTACTGAGCACAGAGCTTCATGTGTAAGACACAAAATACTAACTGTTCCTTCAACCAATTCTGCATTTGTTTTAATTTCTAAATCCAGCCAAAGTGTAAACAGTTAAAGAATTTACCGCGCTATACAAGGGGAGGAGGGTCTGTATAGTGCTCTGACAGCTCATTCATCTAGAAGAAAATAACATTATATCTGAATAATTAATTACCAGCAGCTATTCATTATAGTGGCCATACAAATATAATAATAATGAAGCTGGGAAAGCCGTGGGTATCATGGATTCAATCCGGCTGGGGCTGGCTATGAGGCAGCACAAGGGAGGGGAATATAATACACTGGGCCACTATACATCATGGGAAATATCTTCCAAATGGCTGCCTCTGTGTTTTAGATGAACACTGCTCTGATTTATGAAGCCAATATAAATGATTTTCTTGGCCATTTAGGAAAAACCTCCTTCTCAAATTGCTATATTTTCATTTCATTTTTAAAAAAAAAGCCTGAGCGCAAGAAGAAAAGTCAAGAGATGTTTTGTACTTTACATGAACAAGAACCACTGTTTGATACTGTTTGGCTAACATTTTCTCAAGTCAAAACAATGGCCTTACACTCTTTTCACAGCCTGGTCCATCACCACAGTAGATGCCAAAGTGGCCCCAAACCTGGACATGACTCCAAAGCAAATGAAGGAAAGGAAATCATATAAAAATTTCAAAGAAACATCAAACTGGAAAGGTTATCCTCCATATAAACTGTTTTAAAGTCCGCTGCTCGGTTAATCATGCTACTGGTTCTCCAGTGTATGGTTTCTGGGGCTGGACGTGGGGACATTTGACAAAGGTTAAAAGAATGTTTCCCAGTGTCGAACTGAATCCTTTGCTGAGATAGGTTCTAACACTGTAAAGTAGGAGCGGATCGACCGCATGTGCAGCCGGTTCTATTACACTGGGGCCCCGGGCTACTAGGGGCCCCTCAGGGCTCCAGCAGGACCGGGCTCTCTGGGCTCCAGAGGTGGAGGGTGCTGTGGCGGTGGCGGGGCCGGTGGTACAGCTTCAAAGCATCCAAAAGACTCCTCAAAGTGACTGGTCTGAGACAACCAGAACTGCTGGGAGTCGACTCTGCAGTGTCACTTCCGGGTTCTTCCGTTGAGGCTGGAGAAGCTCTCCCTCACCGGGAAGTCACACTGCAGCACTGATGCTGTGATACCGGAGGGCAGCGGGCTAAGTCATCCATGATCCTGATCCTCCTCCTGGCCTGCTCCAGGTAACAGCCCCAGAGCAGGGCTTTGGAGGGGGAATAAAATAATCCACACAAAAACAGTGACCACCAACATGATTTGGGGGAGGGGGCTCAGATGGGGAGAAGCTCAGCTACATCAAGGAAAGGGGGTCCTAGTGGTCCTAGGGCCCCCACCTTCCTTGATGCAGTTGAGCTTCTTCCCCAGGAACCCCCTGGGGGAGAATGTTGGCTGCATCAAGGAAGGGGGGGTCCTTGGGGCCCCCACCTTCTGTGATGCAGCCGAGCTTCTCCCACAAACATATAGGGTGAAAAGCACTATGAAGAAAGTGAGCCGCATATGGGGGAGAGCATTATGAAAGAAAGCGGAACAGGGGGGTGGCTATAGATCACCTTGAGGCTGTCTTGGGCTATATATGGTATATGGAGGCTATGCTGGGCTGTATATATTACCTGGAGACTGTTTTGGTCTGTATATATTACTTGGAGGCTATGCTGGACTGCATATACAGTTGTGGCCAAAAGTATTGACACCCCTGCAACTCTGTCAGATAATACTCAGTTTCTTCCTGAAAATGATTGCAATCACAAATTCTTTGGTATTATTATCTTCATTTAATTTGTCTTAAATGAAAAAGCACAAAGAAAAAGCAAAACATTGATCATTTCACACAAAACTCCAAAAATGGGCAAGACAAAAGTATTGGCACCCTCGGCCTAATACTTGGTTGCACAACCTTTAGCCAAAATAACTGTGATCAACCGCAACCATCAATGAGTTTCTTACAATGCTCTGCTGGAATTTTAGACCATTCTTCTTTGGCAAACTGCTCCAAGTCCCTGATATTTGAAGGGTGCCTTCTCCAAACTGCCATTTTTAGATCTCTCCACAGGTGTTCTATGGGATTCACGTCTGGACTCATTGCTGGCCACCTTAGAAGTCTCCAGTGCTTTCTCTTAAACCATTTTGTAGTGCTTTTTGAAGTGTGTTTTGGGTCATTGTCCTGCTGGAAGACCCATGACCTCTGAGGGAGACCCAGCTTTCTCACACTGGGCCCTACATTATGCTGCAAAATTTGTTGGTAGTTTTCAGACTTCATAATGCCATGCACACGGTCAAGCAGTCCAGTGCCAGAGGCAGCAAAGCAACCCCAAAACATCAGGGAACCTCCGCCATGTTTGACTGTAGGGACCGTGTTCTTTTCTTTGAATGCCTCTTTTTTTCTCCTGTAAACTTTATGTTGATGCCTTTGCCCAAAAAGCTCTACTTTTGTCTCATCTGACCAGAGAACATCCTTCCAAAACGTTTTAGGCTTTCTAAGGCACGATTTGGCAAACTCCAGCCTGGCTTTTTTATATCTCGGGGTAAGAAGTGGGGTCTTCCTGGGTGTCCTACCATACAGTCCCTTTTCATTCAGACGCTGACGGATAGTACGGGTTGACACTGTTGTACCCTCGGACAGCAGGGCAGCTTGAACTTGTTTGGATGTTAGTCGAGGTTCTTTATCCACCATCCGCACAATCTTGCATTGAAATCTCTTGTCAATTTTTCTTTTCCGGCCACATCTAGGGAGGTTAGCCACAGTGCCATGGGCTTTAAACTTCTTGATGACACTGCGCACAGTAGACACAGGAACATTCAGGTCTTTGGAGATGGACTTGTAGCCTTGAGATTGCTCATGCTTCCTCACAATTTGGTGTCTCAAATCCTCAGACAGTTCTTTGGTCTTCTTTCTTTTCTCCATACTCAATGTGGTACACACAAGGACACAGGACAGAGGTTGAGTCAACTTTAATCCATGTCAACTGGCTGCAAGTGTGATTTAGTTATTGCCAACACCTGTTAGGTGCCACAGGTAAGTTACAGGTGCTGTTAATTACACAAATTAGAGAAGCATAACATGATTTTTCTAACAGTGCCAATACTTTTGTCCACCCCCTTTTTTATGTTTGGTGTGGAATTATATCCAATTTGGCTTTAGGACAATTCTTTTTGTGTTTTTTCATTGAAGACAAATTAAATGAAGATAATAATACCAAAGAATTTGTGATTGCAATCATTTTCAGGAAGAAACTGAGTATTATCTGACAGAATTGCAGGGGTGTCAATAATTTGGCCACAACTGTATTACCTGGAGGCTGCGCTGTGCTGTATATTTTGCCTGGAGGAGGCTATCTTGGGCTATATATGTTATTTGGAGGCTGTGCTGGTCTGTATATATTACCTGGAGGCTGTGCTGGGCTGTATATATTACCTGACGTCTGTGCTGGACTGTATACTTTACCTGGAGGCTGTGGTGGACTGTATATATTACCTGGAGCTGTGCTGTGCTGCATATATTACCTGGAGGCTGTGGTGGACTGTATATATCACCTGGAGCTGTGCTGGACTGTATATATTAACTGGAGGCTGTGGTGGACTGTATATTTTACCTTAAGGCTGTGCTGGGCTGTATATATTACCTGAAGGCTGTGATGGACTGTATATATTACCTGGAGGCTGTGCTGGGCTGTATATATTACCTGGAGGCTGTGCTGGACTGTATATAGTAACTGGAGGCTATGCTGAGTTGTGTATGTTATTTGGAATCTGTGCTGGGCTGTATATAATATTTGGAGGACGCTACTGGGAAATAATATATACAACCCAGCAGCAGCCTCCACATATAATATACAGCCCTGCATAGCCTCAATATTATATATACAGTACATTTAGTGTGGGAAAATCTGCAGCAAGAATTGATATGTGCAGATTTTCCCACATTAAAATACGTAGCATATTGGCTGTATATTTTAGTGGCACTATGTGGACAGGAATTAGCAAACCCATAAGCCTTGCTGGGAAAATATACAGCTGCATATTTGTTGCAGATGTGCTGTGTATACGCACCAAATACGAGGCAAAATATGTATCGTGCGAACGGGTCCCAACGGAAACTGTATACAAATCCGGTGTAATTCAATTACGGTTTCATCTGGTTTAAGGGCAAAAACCATATCCAGTCAGATGCAGTTTTCACCTGATCTCGCCGGATACAAAATACTTTGTTGCACTATAAGGGGAGGGGCTCGAAAAATTTCTTGCACAGAGGCCGCCCTGCAGTAAAGGCATGTTAGGCAGAAGACCACACCATTTGTAGCTGGCTCAATCAATTTCTCATACATTGACCCGAAGCCTAGAAGTCATTATTACAGTAATTATATGCCTTCTATATTTAATAATAATAGCTATGTAGTTGAAGGATAGGTCCATTTATCCTGGGATGCGAAAAGGTATCATAGTCTAATGACTGAAAGAAGGTCACAATTTATAATGTGGTTATCCTGCATTGTTTTAATGCTATACTTTGACAACTAATAATTGCCCTTAAAGGCAATCTGTTAGCATGTTTTTGCTATAAAATCTTAAGATAGCAGAATATAGGGTCTAAGGCTACGTTCACACATTGCGTATTTTGCCGCGTTTTTTTACGCGCGCTTTTCAAAATACGCAATGTGCCTTTTGTCTGCCTGCAAAGTGAATGGGAAATTCACTTTGCAGTGCAGACATTGCGTAAAAATACGCAGTGCGTTTTCTGGGAGAAAGCGCAGCTCCGTAAACAATTGATATGTCAATTGTTTACGCAGCTACTTCTGCGTATTCTCCCAGTGGGGAATCCTGCTTCCTCCTCCCCTCTGTGACAGCTGTGGCCGCCCATTAGATTTCACAGTGTTATTAATATACACTGTGAAATCTAAATTAAACAGAGGCAAATGTATGTAAAATAAAAAAGAATGAATACTTCACCTGTCCGACGCCTTCTGCCGCTATCTGGTCTCCGATTCCAAGTGAGCGATGTACTGACAGGACCTGTGGTGATGTCAGAGGGGCGTTCCCAGGCACTCGCGGTCATGTGATACATATCACATGACCGCGAACAGCCAATCAGCGCTGGGAACGCCCCGGGAACGCCCCCTCTCTGATGTCACCACAGGTCTTCTCAGTACACCTCTCACTTGGAACCCGAGAGCGGAGAGCGGCAGAAGGCACCAGACAGCGGGAGAAGGCGTCGGACAGGTGATGTATTAATTCTTTTTTATTTTCCATACATTTGCCTCTGCTTAATTTAGATTTCACAGTGTATATTAATACACTGTGAAATCTAATGGGGCTGTCACAGAGGGGAGGAGGAAGCAGGATTCTTCCTCCCCTCTGTGACATCACTGCGCTTTCTGGAGTAAAGAAAGCGCAGTGTGTGAAAGCCCCTGCGTATTTTGTTGCGCTTTTTTGCGCGGCCGAAAAACGCGGCAAAAAGCGTGTGCAAAGAAGCGCAGCAAAATACGCAAATGTGTGAACGCAGCCTAAAACACTGAATTCAGCAATGTGTTAATTATTAAACCACCACTTTAGTGTTTCTTTTCCAGCGCTGGAGTGGTGTTTAAATTCTAAGTCTCCTGCCCCCGATCTTACACTTACCCTGCAGCGATTTTATCCTTTTTTAGTGTTGCTCTGGTCCCACAGATCTGCCTTGTGCCTGTAACTTCTGACTGGCAAGAAGTCAGAACTTACATTACAAGCTTCAATACACGTCTATGAGAGCAAGAATGAGGCGAGATGAGGCTCTCATGGACTTGTAATGATTTGTGACCCCCGGTTCCCACTCCATTAAACTTTGGAGCTTTTGGCAGGTCACAAAGTGCCTTAGACTGACCAGAGTGTTGCTGAAAACAGATGAAGAAGTTGGGTATAAGACCAGCGGTAGGGTCCTTATATTTACAGCACCACTCCAGCGCCGAAAAAGCAAACAAACACTGGAGTGCTTTATGCTATGTGCTGTTGTTTACTTATAGTGAAGTTTTATCATTAAGGGTACCTTTACACGCGGCTACATTTCTAGGGTGGCTACAGGTAACTTACTGGTTGCAGTGAAATCATGGAGACAAGGTTCTATCTTGTTGCTGTGTACAAATGGAATAATCTCTCCATGATTTCACTGCAACCAGTAAGTTACCTGTAGCCACCCTAGAAATGTAGCCGCGTGTAAAGGTACCCTAAGACATTCAAAGCTGTATAATGTTTGGAAAAAACAATAGCACAATAAGTCTTAATGTTATTAAGGTAAGGGAATGTGATTTTGCCCTGATTAAAGAGATACACATTTTCTGAAATGCATCAACAAATAAATCACAATCCAAGATTAATGCATTTTGTCTATTATTACACAGCAGCGTAGACTATCCCTTTCTCTGCAAAGTTTCATTCATCATTAGGACTAACTACCTCGTGCCAGTTATTGGACCACATCACCTCCTCTGACCAGCAACTCATTGTCAATAGACAATGTACACAAAGAGTGGTGGTGTGGGCAGGGTTAGGTTTCTGATCTTTACTACATGCTACATCTAAGTACTCTGATTGTGTCTTAACTGCTGCACCCAGTAAACTAAGTCATACAGTACATCGTTGTCTATTTTCACACATTATGCTGCTCTAATATGACATAGAAAAAACCCAGTGACCAGGGTTTTTGCTACGCCATCTGAGAGCAGCAGGGGTGAATTAAGAGCAGCCAGGGCCTTGGTCAGTTTAAAAACTGTGGCCCCCAGCTCTGATGTATCACGTGACATTTCACGTGATGTCCTTTTAATAGATTATGTGAGGTCATGCAATTAATATACAGGAGCTGTGGTGCACAGCTATAGATACAAAATAGACAGCGCCGCGCATAACTATTTTTTTTCCATTGTAGACAGCGGTAGATTAGGGATGAGCGAGTACCTTAATATTCGTGCTCGCTATACTCGCAACGAGTAGGTAGCGGTACCCGCTACTCGTTGCGAGTATAGTGAGTACGAATACTTTTGCAGTGTATCTATAGCTACACTGTGAAAGTAGCCTAAGGGCCCCTTTACACGCGGCTACATTTCTAGGGTGGCTACAGGTAACTTACTCGTTGCAGTGAAATCATGGAGAGATTATTCCATTTGTACACAGCAACAAGATAGAACCTTGTCTCCATGATTTCACTGCAACCAGTAAGTTACCTGTAGCCACCCTAGAAATGTAGCCGCGTGTAAAGGGGCCCTAAAAGTGAGTAAAAGTTGTTAAAAAATAATAAACTTACATACTCACCTTCCGACGCCTGCACCGGCAGAGAAGACATCCTATTGCTGGACAAGGACCTGTCATTACCAGCCAATCAGATGGCCGGTAGCGATCTGGCCAATCAGATGGCGCCACGTCACAACAACGTCATCGCTAGCGGCCACCTGATTGGCCAGTTTGCAAGGTCCTGACAGTACATCTAGGACCCTGCAAATTGGCCAATCAGGTGGCCGCTAGCGATCACGTGGTTGTGACGTGGTGCCATCTGATTGGCCAGATCGCTACCGGCCATCTGATTGCCTGGTAGTGACAGGTCCTTGTCCAGCAATAGGATGTCTTCTCTGCCGGTCCCGGAGCAGGCGTCGGAAGGTGAGTATGCAATTTTATTATTTTTTTAACAACTTTTACTCACTTTTAGGCTACTTTCGCAGTGTATCTATAGATACACTGCGAAAGTATTAGGACTACTCGCTACTCCCGAGTACACATAAGTACTCGGAGAGTAGTGAGTAGCCCGAATACCGCTACTATTCGGCGAATACCGAATAGTAGCGAGTATACTCGCTCATCCCTACGCTAGATGTAACATAGGGTTATAAATAATTGAGCAGTGGTGAGATAATAATTTTTCTGAGGGGCCACATGAAAGACCATGACTATTGTGGAGGCTGAACAAATAGGCTGAAATTAATATTGTTCAATATTTAAATCAACATACTAGTTATACCGTAATTACTTTATATTAATTGTATAACTTAATATTGGTCAGAATTAAGTATCCTGACTCTACTCCTATATACTGTTTAAGCCCCTACATAGCCTCTATCTACAATATGACCCACACACAGCATCTCCTATATACAGTATGAGTCCCACACAGGTCCCTACGTACAGTATGAGCCCTACCATAGCTCCCCAATATGCAGGGCGAGACCCCCATAAAGCTCCCTACATATAGTATGGGGCCCCACATCGCTCCCTTGAAAAAGTATGAATACTCACATACCCCCTTTACACAGTATGAGCCCTCACATATCTTTCTATATACAGTAAGAGCCCTCACTTAGCTCTCTAGATACTGTTTCAGACCTCACATAGGTCCTATACACAGTATGAGCCCTCTCATACCCCTTATTTATGGATTAAGCCCTCACATAGCTCCCTAGATACAGTATGAACCCTCACATAGCCATCTATATACAGTATGTGCCCTCACATAGTCTCCTATATACATTATGACTCTTCCCATATCTCCCTAGATAAAGTATGACCCCTCACATATAATAATAATATACAGCATGAGCCCCTACATAACTCTCTAGATACAGTTTAAGTCCTCACATACCCCTTATACACAGTATGAGTCCTCACATACCCCTTATAAATAGACTGAGCCCCCATGTAGCTCCCTGGATACAGTATGGACCCTCACATAGCCATCTATATAAAGTACAAGCCCTCACATAGCATAACACATACAGTATGATCCCCCACATAGCTCCATATATAAAGCACGAGCCCTCACAAAACTCCCTATAGACAATATGATCCCCCACATAGCTAACTAGATACAGTTTGAGAGCTCACATAGCTCTTTATATACGCTATCAACCCTTACATAACTCCCTATATACAGGATGAGCCTTTACATTGCGCCATCTATAAGATGAGCCTTCACATAGCTCCTATATACAGAATGAGCCCTCATATAGCCCCTATATTCATGATGATCTATCACATAACCCTCTATATACAGCATAAGCCACCACATTGCCCCTATATAAAGTATGAGCCCACACATATCTCCTATATACAGTATGAACCCCCACATGGCTCCAAAGATACAGTATGGACACTCATATAGCCCTGAATATAGCATGATCAAAACGTACCCCTCTATAACAGTATGTGCCCTCTCTCACATATCTGTCTATATACAGTATGAGCCCCTACATAGCTCCCTATATACAGGATCCACCCTCATATAGTTTACTATATACAATTTGAGCCCCCATCCAGCCCCCTAGATACAGTTTGAGTCCTCACATAGCCCATATACACAGTAAGAGCCCTTGTATACCTCCCTATATTTGGGTTAAGCCCCCACATAGCTCCCTAGATACTGTATGAACCATCACATGGCCTTCTATATACAGTATGAGCCCTCACAGAGCCTCCTATATACAGAATAAGCCCTCACAAAGCTCCCTATAAACCATATGAACCCCAACATAGCTCCATAGATACAGTTGGAGCACTCATGTAGCCGAATATATATGGTCTGAGTCCTCGCATAGCTCCCTAAATACCAGATGAGTCCACACGCAGCCCCCCTATATACAGTATTAGCCCTCACATATCATCCCTACATACAGGATCAGCTCACACTCATATGTACAGTATGAGCCCTCATTTAGCCCATATATATAAGATGAGCCTTCACATAGTGCCATGTACACATTTATTTTAAAAGGGTATAAATCTTTAGCTCACCTGCTCAGTCTGCCTGTACTAGCTTTTATTCAATTATGGATTGATTTACATTTTTTCAAATAAAGGCTGTTTTTATTCATTCCTAACGACGATGCTGGATACCTAATTTTATACTATCTAATTGTATACCCCTATAAACAGTATGATCCCTCACATAGCCACTATGTGAAGATGAACCTTCACATAGTCTCTATATACAAGATGAGCCCTCATACAGCCCCCTATATACAGCATGAGCTTGCCCATAGTCCTTATGTACAGTATGAACAACCACATTTCCCCAATATAGAGTACTAGATGGTGGCCCGATTCTAACGCATCGGGTATTCTAGAATATGTGGGTGTGCGGCAGTGCGGGTGTGTGGCGGTGCGGTTGTGCGAGTGTGCAGCGTGGGCCTCCTCAGTTCTCACCCGCTCCAGGCTTCTGTCCAGACGCCTCTCACCCTAGCATGTCTTCTTCTTCTTCCTCCAGCATAGACATCAACAATTCCAAGGCCTCAGGGGGTGCAGTTAACAGGGGGGTGTCATAGTAGGCGTATCCAAGCACATAGCCCTGATGTGGTGGGTGTGGCCTTGTTCACGGCCATTATGACGCCCCCTTTGGTAGCTCCACCCCCCGCAGCCTTTGAATTTCTGGAGTCTATGCCACGGAAAGAAGAAGAATGGCGGGCAGATGGAGCATGGAGCGGCGGCTGGGAGGGAGCGTGGAGTGGGTGAGCACCGGGCAGGAGACTGAGCAGAGGGGGGCCGGGAAACCGGGCGGACTGTGCCTGTTTCGCTGTAACGGAAATCCCGCGTTGCTGATTGGTCGCGCCCAGCCAGTTGCGAACAATCAGCGACGCGGGTTTTGCGTTAGAGACAGTGTGACGTGAGTGCAAGGTGAGTGCAGGGCTAAGTGTGAGGTCAGTGCAAGGTGAGTGTGACGTGAGTGCAGGGCTAAGTGTGACGTGAGTGCAGGAAAGAGTGTGACGTGAGTGCAGGGCAGAATGTGACGTGAGTGGAGGGCAGAGTGTGACGTGAGTGCAGGACAGAGTGTGACGTGAGTGCAGGGCAGAATGTGGCGTGAGTGGAGGGCAGAGTGTGACGTGAGTGCAGGACAGAGTGTGATGTGAGTGCAGGACAGAGTGTGATGTGAGTGCAGGCAGAGTGTGACGTGAGTGCAGGGCAGAGTGTGACGTGAGTGCAGGACAGAGTGTGACGTGAGTGCAGGACAGAGTGTGACGTGAGTGCAGGGCAGAATGTGACGTGAGTACAGGGCAGAGTGTGACGTGAGTACAGGGCAGAGTGTGACGTGAGTGCAGGGCAGAGTGTGACATGAATGCAGGTCAGAGTGTGATGTGAGTGCAGGGTAAGTGTGAGTGGTGGGTGAGTGTGAGTACAGGGTGAGTGTAGGGTGTGTGGGTGTAAGTGGTCTGCAGAACCTGGCTCCTGGTGCTGTGTGCGTTTAGCTTGAAGACCTCTGGTGATGTCACAGCCATGTGATCTTGCTCCGGCCATGATTGTGACATCATCAGAGGTCCTGTAAGTATAGAGCCCCCGACACACATAACGACGCAAAAGTGATACAGATAACGATACGACCTGGCCGGGATCGCTGGTGCGTCATTTTCACATCGATGTTCATTTCAAATAGCGGGACAGGAAAGCCGCAGCGAAGTCAGTTTCCCGCCCGCCATGTGAGTGTAGTGCCGTCGTCTCTGTCACAGCAATCCCGCGTCGCTGATGCGTCGCCAGTGCTCTTTTTGTAAAAAACATATTTGCAGGTATGCATTTCAGATTAATTTCCCCTATGCACAGGGGTGCAGAAAGGCTTTCTGCCGCCTGAGCCTAGGTGAGGACCGGGGGGGTAGGGTTGCTGTCGGCGACCGCAGGTGAGGAGTGGGGGGGATTGCTGTCGGCGGCCGCAGGTGGGTGGGGTTGCTGTTGGCGGCCACGGGTGAGGAGCGGGAAGGGGGGGGTGCTGTCGGTAGCCGCCACTGGTGATTTTACCTTATGCAGCCAGCGCACGTCACACAGGGAGCCGGCTGCATGGTGCAGGCGCTGCCCCCTTCTGCTCCGCGGCTCCCCCTGCCTCCTTGCCGCCTGAGCCTAAAGGCTCATATTGACCATTGGACAGTGCGGCCCTGCCTATGCATGGCACACATCCCCTATGCATGGCACACATCTCGTATGCATGGCACACATCCCCTTTGCATGGCACACATCCCCTATTCATGTCACATGTCCATTATGCATGGCACATGTCCCCTATGCGTGGCACACGTCCTCTATGCGTGGCACACATCCCCTTTGCATGTCACACGTCTATTATGCATGGCACATGTCCCCTATGCGTGGCACATGTCCCCATGTGTGACACACGTCCCCTATGCATGGCACACATCCCCTATGCGTGACACACGTTCCCTATACATGGCACACGTCCATTATGCATGGCACACGTCTCCTATGTGTGGCATACGTCCCCTATGAGTGGCACACGTCGCCTATGCATGGCACACGTCCCCTATGCATGGCACATGTCCATTATACATGGCACATGTCCCCTATGCATAGCACACGTCCCCTATGCATGACACACATCCCCTATGCGTGGCACACATCCCCTATGTGTGGCACATGCCCCCTGTGTTAGATATGGCCCCCATGCTGCTCTATTCTTCCCTCCTCCAGCGCTGATCTCCCAATCTGCCTCCGTGCTGCTGTGATCGGGCAGAGATGATGCTGCAGAGCTCCTCCACTTCCTGGTTCTATGCAGTCATGTGATCGTCACAGCAGAGAGTGACATCATCTCTGCGTGCAATCACATCAGCAGCCGGGAGACCGGAGAGACACCAGGAGATCAGTGCTGGAGGAGCCAGAAGGTAAGTATAGAGTTTATTATTTTACTATGGCAGCAGCATGGGGGCCATATCTAACATAGGGGGGACATGTGCCATCACAGGGGGGCCGCAGGACCATATAGTATGCGCCGCTCCCCCAGCCCATATTTGCATAGTCTGCACTCATTGGTGGCCGCCTCTGTCTGGCGCGCAATTTCGGCATCAGACAGACACCTTAGACAATTATATAGTAGATGAGACCTTACATAGCTCCCAATATATAGTATGAACTCTCATATAGTCCCTTTACACAGTATGAGTCTTCACATAGCCCCCTATACCCAGCATAAGCCCTCACATAGCTGACTATGCACAGTGTGAGTTTACACATAGCCCCAATGTATAGGATGAACCCCAACATAGCCTCCCTACATACAGGATGTGCTCACACACAGTGCCTCCATTTTAAAGTATGAGCACCCACGTAGCTCCTATATACAGGATGAGCCTACACATAGAAAGCCTACATAAGTCCACAAAATAAAATCTATGGCATCACTCTAAACTAATATAGAACCCAAAAAAAAAACAAGAACTGGAGAGCTAGCCTGGATAATGGTATATTAAATGGCTTTAATAAATACAAAATAGATAAAAGATCAGATCACAATTGATCAAAATACAATCATTGTTTTGCCTTCTTACATGATGATATGGTGTGACATCTGGCTCTGTGAGAGCGTCCGTGATTGACTGTTGCAATCAGACTGCATTTTCACAATCTGGATCATGTCTGTGGTTTTTTTTGTCTTACACATTATTGTGTGGCAACCAACCCGGCGTGATAGTGTGTAAAAAAAATAAATAATGGAAAAAAAATGTGTAGGGCTTCACCCTATTTATAATTGACAGCCATGGTAAAACCAAGCAGCTAAGGGCTTGTATTCTCATGCGGGTCAGGGCCTATTGTTATTGGGCTTCCCAACACTATAGAAAAGTAGCCTGCAGCCGCCCCAGAAATTGGCACATTCATAGGAAGCTCCAATTCCTGGCGTTTTACATGGCAAACTGGATAAAGGATCAAGGATGGGTATGAGGGAGTAATAAAGATGGAGTCCAGATATGTATTTGTGTTTTTATTTCTACTAATATTTTCTCATTGTGCTATGTCTTCTTTATTATTTACTTGAAATTCCTAATGGCCGGGTGTAACAGTGACAGTTAAGAATTTTGGTCTTACTGCCAGCTGGCAATACAAAGCTGGCATTAACCCCTTATTACCCAGTTGCCACCACTACTTGGCAACTGGAAGAGGTGAGTAAAGCACCATGAATTGGAGCTTCTTATGAATGCACCAATTTCTAGGATGGCTACGGGATGCTATTCTATAGTGTGTGGAACTAACAATATGGGCCCTTACCCCACTGAGAATACCAGCACTTAGATGCCTACTTTAATCCTGGCTGAGGCAGAGCCAAACACTTTTTTTCCCATTATTTATTTATTTATTTCAAGTTACACAGCTGGCATCATGCAGCAGGGAATTCCACAGTGGCCCTGCCATGTTGTTTGATGCTTTTTTGGAACCAGATCTGCATGTCTATCTTCCTGAAGCCAGCAAAGTCTATGAGAGTTCTGAAGTGCTGTGTCAACTTTTTTTTTTTCTTGCGGATTTGCTGCAAATTTTGAGGGAGAAAAATTAAATCTGAACCACATGTGCAAGGAATCAAAAAAGCAACACGGGGACAGCACTTCTGACCTGTCCTGCAATTTTCTGGCCTCAGAATAGACATGCAAATTTTGATGAAGATTCTCAATCGGCATAAAAAATCATCAAACAACACACCATGGGCACAAGACATAAAAGAGTCCAGGGAGAGCCACAGTTGTTGGGAAAGGGTTTAATGATTTCTGTTGTCACCTGGCAACAGACCACAGTGTCCTCAAAGGCAGGGGTGGCCAACTACAGACCTTAAGGTCTGAAAACAGTGGAAGTTTTCTGGATTTCCTTAGCATTGTATAGGTACTAATTGCATCACCTGCTGAGGTGATTCCAGCACCTTGAGCAATACTCGGGAAATCCTAAAAACATGCACTATTTGTGGCCCTTGAGAACTGCTCTTGGCCAGCCTTGTTCTAGTGGAGTGGGTGTAGTGTCTTGCAGTTCCATACCTCACACCTGTAGGCCAGAGGCCTGTGGCTTGTTCATCAGTCTTTCTAGAGTGGTATCAAACCACCTGTTTGCATAAACAGTATAGCACACAAGGAGTAAACTAAAAAAACTTTACTATATACCCACACTGACTATAAGTCTCAAACAAAAAAACAACAATATACATAGTATATAATATACATATATACGTATCACAAAAGTCCCATAGGGAGCAGCAGCAGCAGCACACAGATTGGTAAAGCGGTGGAGAAGCAATGAAGGAGCAAAGTCCATTAAGGTCTTTCTGTTGGACCCCAAAGGCTGCATTAATGCGAAGTAGGGGAAAGCACAAATGGTGCAAAATGTTATATCATCTTTAACAAAAACACATGTCTTGGTCAAGGACAACAAAAAAAAAGAAATAAAACAAGTCCCAAATGCCATTCTTTGACCAAGATACCAAGTAAGGGATGGGTCACTGTCTCAGAGAGCCACCAACATGCCTTTAGTAAGCTCCAGTGAGATTGTCCCTCGACATTTCTAGCCATGCCCTAGATGGTTGTCAGCATTGCTCATTGTACTTTACTGCCTGACAGACTTAGGAAGTCACAGGGGCTTCTCCTCTAGGTGCATTCTCCGCCACCACCTGCCCCCAGGACACTCCATTATTGCCACAGGTGGAGAGGATGATGGAGAAACTATGGTACGATCAACCCCTCTAAGAGAGACAGGACCAGGACCATCTTTGGGAACATCAACATGCCCTGTTGGTTTGGGTGCATTTAGCTGGCCAACCAAGAGACACTTTGTCCGCACCCGATGCCGACTTCTCTCCAGGTTGGCCTCCTCCTGCCTCTTCTCAGATTGCATGGCGGAGAGAAGACATGGCACATTGAGGGAGCAACATACACACACACACGAGTAGTAGACTAGTGAGAATTATAACTTTATTAGTGCAATAGACCAAACAAGACTAAAAACATTTAAAACTATAGGGTGCCACTGCAGAACACACCGCTGAACATATGTACAGAATACAATGCTGACAAAATATGAGCAGGTTATGACACAATATCAGTGATCACAACAGGTTTGACAAAATACAGGATTTAGTTACAGGGAGAAACCCGAGGGTGGGGGATGAGAGCAGGTACGAGAAGTACTAGCGCTCCTTCACCACAATATTTCACATAAATGCGCTTGTTAGCCCAATTTAGGGTAGACAGTGTTATGGGTAACCAAATCTATGTCATGGGACCTATTATGAAGCACAAATCATAGGGCCACAGAATGATTGATAGTGCTGGGTGTGTTAAATATGATTAAATACTGGCCTCAGCAGCTGGAATAAACAATGTTTATAAGTGAAACAGACACCAGTATCTCATGCAAGTGAAGTCTGCAGAGGCACAGACAATTATAGAAAAAGTTTCACATATTATAAGTCCGGACCGTGCCTCGGGGCCCTGGCAAATACAAGGGTGTATTTACAGGGGAGAATAGTCTATCGTGACGCCACCCACTATGTGGGGCCAGTGATGGGGCCGCCGCTGCTGCAGAACCTCCAGGAATGGTGTAATGGCAGCGCAGATGGAATAGTTCCAGTGGGTAGAACTGTATTCCCCGGGGCAGTGATAGTATAGTCTATAATGGATATGGATAATGGAGACGGGGTTAAAGGACACACACTCACGTTTTGTAGTAAAAGGTGCAATTCTCCTTCTCTCCTGATGCTGCAGCTTTCTTCCAGCCTGTGTGCAGAGCTGACAGGCTTGTAGCTCTTCAGGTGGGACCTCTCTGCTGTTGGATGTAGGGCAAAGGTTGCAATCAATACACAGACTCACAATTTTGCTGTTTTCCAAAGCTTTACTGCAGATGTTGTTGCAGATTATAGTCCACGGAGTCTGTACTGGGGATAGGCTCTCCTCCCACCAGGTCCGGGTAATCAGCTTCCTCGTGCTGCGCTGTGTGTGTGTGTCCTGGCTGCTGCTTCTAGCTGAGCTGCTGGGACTGTCTCACTGTCTCTCTGTTCTGCTGGTACAACTTGGCTAGGCAACTTGAGTCCTCTGTGCTGTGCTGACCCCTCCGTGTTGCTTCACGCTGGTACTGTGGTCGTCTAAAAGCTCCACTACTACTGGATTCACTGTGCTGTGGGTGCCAGACACAGTGCCGGATCCGGTGTCCGTTCTGTGTGCTCTTCTGGGGCGAGTAATGGTTGCTCTCAAGCTCCCAGACTTGTTCTTCAGTCTGTAGTTCTCCTGTTCCTCAGACCCTCACTAGGCCTGCACTGAGCTAACTCTGCTCTAAACTGGGCTCTTCACAGCACTGATCCGTACTGAACTCCTCTGTTCTTAGTTCTCCTGAGCTGTTCTGAGCTACTTCCTCATGAGCTGGAGTATTTAAGAGAGCAGGTTGTGCTCCCCCTCCTGGCCCAGAGGTGCTAGTGTAAGTCAGTGTGTTGTGAGAAGGGAACCCATGTGATCTTACTGTGGCACATTAACCAATGGGGTGCCACATTTACTTGTTACCATGGTCACTGAGTTGTGACCATTTCCTGTAATAGGTATAAGATACACTGCTTACTTGTTACCATGGTCACTGAGTTGTGACTGTGATGTCACTTCCACTATGTCACTTCCTGTAATAGGTATAAGATATACTGTTTACTTATTACCATGGTCACTGAGCTGTTACTGCGATGTCACTTTCGCTATGTCACTTCCTGTAATAGGTAAAAGGTACACTGCTTACTTGTTACCATGGTCACTGAGTTGTGACGGCGATGTCACTTCCGCTATGTCACTTCCTGTAATAGGTATAAGGTACACTGTTTACTTGTTACCATGGTCACTGAGTTGTGACGGCGATGTCACTTCCTGTAATAGGTATAAGATATACTGTTTACTTGTTACCATGGTCACTGAGCTGTGACTGCGATGTCACTTCCGTATGTCACTTCCTGTAATAGGTATAAGGTACACTGTTTACTTGTTACCATGGTCACTGAGTTGTGATTGTGATGTCACTTCCGCCTATGGCAATATCATGTGGTCTAATTGTGCTCTCTCAGCTGTATCTGATCATTAATTACCAACAGATATAAAATGAGTCCCAATGTGCAACAGACTTATACTTCCCCTGAGGAAGCTGCGGCCTGGCAGCGATACGCGTGGGCCCTGCAGTCACCTCGCTACATACCTCGGTCTGACACTTCGGACAATTTACGGACTGGTAATATGCTCTTTATTTTCCACTGTCAGTGGACACGGTGACCTACACTTTTTGACTATATGTAAACAATAGGGAGTACTCAATATATATGGGTGGTCTTTGTATCAATTATACGGTTAGTTAGCTGATGGTTAAGACCTTTGTTATCATCCATGTGTAACCACCCCTAGGGACCACTGTGTTTGGGACTACTAAACGACTCATAGCATTACTCATTGGATGATTTGCAGAATCTTGGGTAAACTTATAATATGTGAAATTTTCTCTATCTGTGCCTCTGCAGACTTCACTTGTGTGAGATATTGGTGTCTGTTTCACTTATAAACATTGTTTATTCCAGCTGCTGAGGCCAGTATTTAATCATATTTAACACACCCAGCACTATCAATCATTCTGTGGCCCTAGGATTTGTGCTTCATAATAAGTCCCATGACATAGATTTGGTTACCCATAACACTGTCTACCCTAAATTGGGCTAACAAGCGCATTTATGTCAAGTATTTTGGTGAAGGAGCACTAGTAACTAAATCCTATATTTCGTCAAACCTGTTGTGATCACCGATATTGTGTCATATCCTGCTCATATTTTGTCAGCATTGTATTCTGTACATATGTTCAGCGTTGTGTTCTGCAGTGACACCCTATGGTTTTAAATGTTTTTAATCTTGTTTGGTCTATTGCACTAATAAAGTTATAATTCTCATTATTCTACTACTCGTGTGTGTGTTGCTCCCTCAATGTGCCATGTGTTCTCTTCGCCATGCATATCTGTCCCCCTTGGCACGGTGAGCGACCCCTCCTTCCCCTGATATAATTCAGATCATTGCGGTGCACCCTGTTTTCTTTTAAAACTCTTCTCAGATTGGACATTGGTGCCAACCCGACATATGCCAACTGCAAACCACCCCTTCATGCCCTGCACCTTCATGAATGTGATCTCATCCCCAGCATAGATGGTACATAGTCTTTGGGGAAGATCATCATGCTGCATGGCAGTGTGGTTGACATAGCACTGATTTTTAGTGCCATTTTCCACTAGGAACCCGAACCTCTTATCCTGTTTGATTTAACCCCACCTTGCCTTTCGTACATTGGTCGAGGAAAAAAAATTCCCTTAAAAATATAAAGTACTCCTAAACTGATGATTTATGGACATTGTAAGCTTCCTGGACTTCCCAGCTGTTGCAACACCTGGCAAGGTTTCCAAAATTCAGACCTTGCAGGTGTCAAAACACCTGCAAACTCCAGGAAGCTTACAAAATTTTTAAAAAATCCACAAAATTCTACAACTTAACACAAGCCAGTAGACCCAATGGCTGGGGACACTCCTAACTGTAGGTTAGGTGCAGTTCCCAGACAATCGGTTTTCTGACAAGCGTTTTGGCCCCCCGTAAATGGGTAAAGTTTTAGGGCCATTTTACATTTTGAACTTTTTCCCAAACTTAGCTGGATTTGCCAACTTTTGGGGAAAGTGTGCAGGTTTCTGATCACCTAACCAAATCAGCCATATTCTTGCCGAATTTGAAATTGGTGAACATGTCCGAGCAAAGTTCTCTTATCTCTATTACTGACCCACTGCCAAACTGGTCATGCTGGAGAATGTTGCAGACAACATAAGGTTCTTCATGGCGTCTCCAAACTCTGTCATGTCTATCACATGTGCTCAGAGGGAGCCTGCTCTGATTCATGAAGATCACGGGGTGCCAATGTCAAATCTGTCAACCTTGGTGTTCTCTGGCAAATGCCAATCGCCCTGCATGGTGCTGGGCTGTAACCGCAACACCCACTTGTGGATGTTGGGCCCTCATACCACCCTCATGGAGTCTCTTTTTCACTGTTTGAGCAGACATGTTAGTGGCCTGCTGGAGGTCATTTTGCAGGGCTATGGCAATGCTCCCCTGTTCCTCCTTGCATAAAGGAGGAGGTATCGATCCTGCTGCTGGGTTGTTGCCCTTCTATGGCCCCCTCCACGTCTAATGGTGTACTGTACTGACAGATACAGCTATCCTTCATGCCATAGTTCACATTGATATGCCATCCTGGATAAGTTGACTTCCTGAGAAACTTGAGTCGTAGGCGCACCTCATGCCTCCACGAGGGGGGAGAGCAATGACAAAATGCAAATATGACCAAGACAAAAGCCAAAAAGTATGAGAACAGAGAAATAGTTTGTGGTCACCACCTGCAGAACCACCTCTTTATAGAAGTTGTCTTGTTTTGTGCCTATCATTTCTACCTGTTGTCTGTTCCATTTGGACAACAGCAGGAGATACTGATTTACAATTAGTGTTGCTTGGTTTGACAGAAGTGCAATTGCCATGGTGTTACATTGTTTAAGTGGTCCCTTTATTTTTTTGAGCAGGTTGTGTATATATATATATATATATATATAAAGTTCTTGTTAAAAAGATGAAATCCGGGCACTATCCGTGGTAAAACTTATACTTTTAAATCCTGTATGATTAAAAGCAACAGCTATATCGTGGTGCTCGCTTCAGGTAAGTATAACCAAATCACCAATAAGGAAGATGAATAGGACCAGTCGAAGCGGCACCTCCCTCCCCCACTGCACGATGTCCTCAATGTAACTGTTTGGAATCGTCATTAAAATAGAAGATTCTACTATGGTGAGTGCCGCTGGTCTTATTCATCTTCCTTATTGGTGATTATATATAATATATATATAATTATACAGTTGTGGCCAAAAGTATTGACACCCCTGCAATTCTGTCAGATTATACTTCGTTTCTTCCTGAAAATGATTGCAATCACGAATTCTTTGGTATTATTATCTTCATTTAATTTGTCTTCAATGAAAAACACAAAAATAATTTTCCTAAAGTCAAATTGGATATAATTCCACACCAAACATAAAAAGGGGGTGGACAAAAGTATTGGCACTGTTAGAAAAATCATGTGATGCTTCTCTAATTTGTGTAATTAACAGCACGTGTAACTTACCTGTGGCACCTAACAGGTGTTGGCAATAACTAAATCACACTTGCAGCCAGTTGACATGGATTAAAGTTGACTCAACCTCTGTCCTGTGTCCTTGTGTGTACCACATTGAGCATGGAGAAAAGAAAGAAGATCAAAGAACTGTCTGAGGACTTGAGAAACCAAATTGTGAGGAAGCATGAGCAATCTCAAGGCTACAAGTCCATCTCCAAAGACCTGAATGTTCCTGTGTCTACCGTGCACAGTGTCATCAAGAAGTTTAAAGCCCATGGCACTGTGGCTAATCTCCCTAGATGTGGATGGAAAAGAAAAATTGACGAGATTTCAACGCAAGATTGTGCGGATGGTGGATAAGGAACCTCGACTAAAATCCAAACAAGTTCAAGATGCCCTGCAGTCTGAGGGTACAACAGTGTCAACCCGTACTATCCGTCGGTGTCTGTATGAAAAGGGACTATATGGTAGGATACCCAGAAAGACCTCACTTCTTACCCCCGAGACAAAAAAAAGCAAGGCTGGAGTTTGCCAAAACTTACCTGAGAAAGCCTAAAACGTTTTGGAAGAATGTTCTGTGGTCAGATGAGACAAAAGTAGAGGTTTTTGGGCAAAGGCATCAACATAGAGTTTACAGGAGAAAAAAAAAGGCATTCAAAGAAAAGAACACGGTCCCTACAGTCAAACATGGCGGAGGTTCCCTGATGTTTTGGGGTTGCTTTGCTGCCTCTGGCACTGGACTGCTTGACTGTGTGCGTGGCATTATGAAGTCTGAAGACTACCAACAAATTTTGCAGCTTAATGTAGGGCCCAGTGTGAGAAAGCTGGGTCTCCCTCAGAGGTCATCGATCTTCCAGCAGGACAATGACCCAAAACACATTTCAAAAAGCACTTGAAAATGGTTTGAGAGAAAGCACTGGAGACTTCTAAGGTTGCCAGCAATGAGTCCAGACCTGAATCCCATAGAACACCTGTGAAGAGATCTAAAAATGGCAGTTTGGAGAAGGCACCCTTCAAATATAAGGGACCTGAAGCAGTTTGCCAAAGAAGAATGGTCTAAAATTCCAGCAGAGCATTGTAAGAAACTCACTGATGGTTACCGGAAGCGGTTGATCGCAGTTATTTTGGCTAAAGGTTGTGCAACCAAGTATTAGACTGAGGGTGCTAATACTTTTGTCTGGCCCATTTTTGGAGTTTTGTGTGAAATGATCAATGTTTTTGGCCACAACTGTATGTGTGTGTATATATATATACTAGCTGTGAGCCCGATGCAAATGCATCGGGTGTCTAGAATATTTTAATTTTTTTTTAACATTTTCAAATAATCCCCATAGAAAGTATAGGGGGACTTGCGGCAGGTGCGGTTTTGCACTTGCGGCAGGTGCGGCCGCGAAATAAACCGCGGCTGACTGCGTTTTTTTTCGCGGCCGCACCTGCCGCAAGTGCAAAACCGCACTTGCCGCACCTGCCGCAAGTCCCCCTATACTTTCTATGAGGATTAGCGCAACCGCGCCGCAAGTGCAGCGGTTATGCGGCAATCGCGGCAGATGCGGTTTTTTCACCGCATCTGCCGCGATTTTGGCGGACATATGGTATGCGGACATATGGGGGGGGTGTGGTGACAGCGGGGGGGGGGTGTGTGTGTGGACATCGGGGAGTGTGGTTACAGGAGAGGCTCCGGAGCACTGTGTCAGCATGTGCTGACAGCAGCGGCTCCGGAGCGGGATCGGAGCGGGGGTGTGCGGACATATGGGGGGATGTGGTGACAGGGGTTGGGGGTGTGTGCTGACTGCGGCGAGGGGTCGCAATGCCCGCTACGCGGGCAATGCTTCGCACGTGGTGACGTCACAGAGTGACAAAGGCACGGTCTTTTGCGGGGTCCGACACTGAAGTGCCTACGGAATTATATAGTAGATAGAATACATACAGCAGTACCGGTGTGCAGCGGTGCCAGTGTGCAGCGGTGCCAGAGTCCAGGAGGAGACAGCAGGCGGGTGCGGTCAGGGGGGCCGGGGGACAGTGGCCGGGTGCGTTCAGGAGCAAGCCGGGGAACAGCGGGCAGAAGGGGGCTGGTGGAATAACAGCCATGTGCGGGCAGGAGGAGGCTGAGGAAGAGCGGCCAGGTGCGTGCAGGAGGGGGCCGGGGGACAGTGGCCGGATGCGGGCAGGAGGGAGGCAGGGAGACAGCGATCGGGTGCGGCAGGAGGGGGTCAGGGGGACAGCGGCCATGTGCGGGCAGGAGGGGGCCGGGGAACAGCGGGCAGAAGGGGGCTGGGGAACAACGGCCATGTGTGGGCAGGAGGTGGCCGAGGAAGAGCGGCCGGGTGCGTGCAGGAGGGGGTCGGGGAACAGCGGCCGGGTGAGGGCAGTAGGGGCGGGGGGGCCTTCCTGGCCGCACCCGGCCGCTGTCCCCCGGCCCTCTCCTGCCCGCAGCACTGTGCTTAGCAGTTTACAGCAACTCAGTGGTTAGCAGACTTTATGCGGCTCAGTGGTTAGCAGAGTATACGGCGGCTGAGTGGTTAGCAGAGTATACAGGGTCTCAGTGGTTAGCACAGTATACGCTGGCTCAATAGTTAGCACTGTAAACAGCCTCAGTGGTTAGCACTCTATGGTGGCTCAATGGTTGGCACTGTATATGGTGGCTCAATAATTGGAGCAGTAATGTGACTCAGTGATTAGCACTGTATAGGGTGACTCAGTGGTTAGCAGAGTATACGGCGGCTGAGTGGTTAGCAGAGTATACAGGGTCTCAGTGGTTAGCACAGTATACGCTGGCTCAATAGTTAGCACTGTAAACTGAGCCTCAGTAGTTAGCACTCTATGGTGGCTCAATGATTGGCACTGTATATGGTGGCTCAATAATTAGAGCAGTAATGTGACTCAGTGATTAGCACTGTATAGGGTGGCTCAGTGGTTAGCACTGTATAGGGTGACTCAGTGGTTAGCACTGTATAGGGTGACTCAGTGGTTAGCACTCTATGGTGCCTCAGTGGTTGGCACTGTATATGGTGGCTCAGTGGTTAGCACTGTATATGGTGACTCGGTGATTAGCACTGTATGGTGCCTCAGTGGTTGGCACTGTATATGGTGGCTCAGTGGTTAGCACTGTATGCTGGCTCAGTGGTTAGCACTGTACAGTGGCTCAGTGGTTAGCACTGTAAGGTGGCTCAGTGGTTAGCACTGTATGCTGGCTCAGTGGTTAGCACTGTACAGTGGCTCAGTGGTTAGCACTGTAAGGTGGCTCAGTGGTCAGCACTGTACGGTGGCTCAGTGGTCAGCACTGCACGGTGGCTCAGTGGTCAGCACTGTTCGGTGGCTCAGTGGTCAGTGGAGGACGGAGGGCAGAGTGGTCAGCGGAGGACGGAGGGCAGAGTGATGAGCAGAGGACGGAGGGCAGAGTTTATCAGCGGAGGACAGAAGGCAGAGTGACCCTAACGCACTTCCTAACGCAGGAAGGAGGCAGAGTGGTCAGCGCAGGAAGGAGGCAGAGTGGTCAGCGCAGGAAGGAGGCAGAGTGTATACACACACACACACATACAGTATACACATATATACAGCATACACACACACACATATACAGTATACACATATACAGTATACACACACACATATACAGTATACACATATATACAGTATACACACACATATACAGTATACACACACACATATACAGTATACACACACACACACATACAGTATACACATATATACAGCATACACACACACATATATAGTATACACACATATTACAGTATACAGACACACACATATACAGTATACACACACATACAGTATACACACACATACAGTATACACACACATATACAGCATACACACACACATATACAGTATACAGACACACACATATACAGCATACACACACATATATACAGCATACACACACATATACAGTATACAGACACACATATACAGCATACACACACATATATACAGTATACACACACACGTATACAGTATACACACACATATACAGCATACACACACACATATACAGCATACACACACATATACACAGTATACACACACACGTATACAGTATACACACACATATACAGCATACACACACACATAATATACAGCATACACACAACAATATACAGTATACAGACACACACATATACAGCATACACACACATATATACAGTATACACACACACGTATACAGTATACACACACACATATCGTAACACATAGCATACACACACAATATACAGCATACACACACACATATACAGTATACAACACACACATATACACATACACACAACACATATATACAGTATACACACACACTATACAGTATACACACACATATAATAACATATACATAACATATACTACACACACATATACAGTATACACACACATATACAGCATACCACACACAGTATACAGATACACACACATATACAGCATAACACACACTATACATATCACACTATATACAGATACACACACAATATACAGCATACACACACATATTACAGTATACACACACTATACAGTATCACAACATATACAGCATACACACACAATATACAGCATACACACACTAAGTATAACAGCTATACACTACACACACTATACAGTATACACACACACATATACAGCATACACACACATATACAGCATACACACACAATATACAGTATACAGCACACACATATACAGCATACACACACATATATACAGTATACACACACACGTATACAGTATACACACACATATACAGCATACACACACACATATACAGCATACACACACACATATACAGTATACAGACACACACATATACAGCATACACACACATATACAGATACACACACGTATACAGATACACACACATATACAGCATACACACACACATATACAGCATACACACACACATATACAGTATACAGAACACACACATATACAGCATACACACACATATATACAGTATACACACACACGTATACAGTATACACACACATATACAGCATACACACACACATATACAGCATACACACACACATATACAGTATACAACACACACATATACAGCATACACACACATATATACAGTATACACACACAGTATACAGTATACACACACATATACAGCATACACACACACATATACAGCATACACACACACATATACAGTATCAGACACACACATATACAGCATACACACACATATATACAGCATACACACACATATATACAGTATACACACACACTATACAGTATACACACACATATACAGCATACACACACACATATACAGCATACACACACACATTACAGTATACAGACACACACATATACAGCATACACACACACATACAGTATACACACACACATATACAGCATACACACACATATACAGCATACACACACACATATACAGCATACACACACACATATACAGTATACAGACACACACATATACAGCATACACACACACATATACAGTATACACACACACATATACAGCATACACACACACATATACAGTATACACATATATACAGCATACACACACATATATACAGTATACACACACGTATACAGTATACACACACATATACAGCATACACACACACATATACAGCATACACACACACATATACAGTATACAGACACACACATATACAGCATACACACACATATATACAGTATACACACACACGTATACAGTATACACACACATATACAGCATACACACACACATATACAGCATACACACACACATATACAGTATACACACACACACATATAATCTCACTCTTCAGTGCAGACTTTGTATGAAGAAGGCGCAGATCTCCTCTATCTCTGTGATTAGAGCTGTCTCCTCAGCTTTGCAGCATTTTCGGTCCCCTGAGGACTACATCTCCCATCATGCACTGCGGCTCCTCCCCTGTGATGCTGTGATCCTGGAAGCGGTGAGGAATCTAAGGGGGAGGTGGCATCCAGCCTATCATTGTGTGATTGGGGTGGTCCCCTTGGGCTTGTTCGGGCCACCCCTGGGCTCAGCACATAATGGATGCGGCTGGGGCCGGGTGTGTGGTACGGACACGCCCCTTAGTTACCCGACCGCGGCCTTGGTTACCAAGCTCTCCGGGGAGAGTGGAGGGGAGACCGGATAGCGTGGAGGGGAGACAGGGGAGCGTGGAGGGGAGAGCGGGGAGCGTGGAGGGGAGACAGGGGAGCGTGGAGCGTGGAGGGGAGAGCGGGGAGCGTGGAGGGGAGACAGGGGAGCGTGGAGCGTGGAGGGAAGAGCGTGGTGACGTCACAGTGTGACATATCCACGGCGTGCCGGGGTCCGACACAAAACGTGCTACGGCAATTATATAGTAGATATATATATATATATATTATCTCATTAGAATCTGAGAGTCCTCAGTGGTTGTTACCTTTGAATGACTAATTGAAAAGATGGTAAGCATAGCAAGTTTTCGGGACACTATGGCCCCTTCATCAGGCTGATAATGACACAAATTCTAAAGACACATACATATATTCACAAGCAAAAAAATAAGCAGGACCGGATGATACAGTAAATACGACAGGTGGCGCAAAACAGAGTCAGGCCAGGGAGGGGGAAAGGAGCTGGGAAGGTAAGGTAAAGTCAAAATTCCAAGATAAGAGGAACCAATTGTATTATTGTCCTATGATTCGTGGCCTGTGGAGACCTGAAGATTCCCCAGCGAGAGTAGGAAGCCATAAATTGGTGCAAGACAGTTCACACAAGTAGTGTCAAAAGTTCATTGTCCTCTAAATGGAGTCTGTTCGAAGATGTGATATCCCCAAATGCCCTTTCATTTTATATAAAGATGCATGAATCTGTGATATCCCCAAATACCCTTTTATTTTATGTAAGAACACATGAATCCATGTGAGACATTTAATCCTATTTTAAATTTGTGTCAAAGGTCGTTATCAATTTGTATTCCCAAATTCTTCTCTCTTTCTGAAACTTGAAGTTGCTTTTTAACCCCTTTCCGACCTGTGACACAGCATAAGCGTGTGCATGGATGAATGTGTGCATGAGTGGATTTGTGCATGTGTGGATGTGTGCGTGGATGCGTGCGTGGATGTGTGCATGCGTGGATGGATGTATGCATGGATGGATGCGTGCATGAGTGGATTTGTGCATGTGTGGAGGTGTGCGTGGATGCGTGCGTGGATGTGTGGATGTGTGCATGGATGGATGTGTGCGTGAGTGGATGCGTGCGTGTGTGACTGTGTGCATGGATGGATGCGTGCGTGCATGGATGTGTGCATGGATGCGTGCATGTGTGGATGCGTGCATGTGTGGATGCGTGGATGTATGCGTGAGTGTATGCGTGTGTGGCTGTGTACGTGTGTGGATGCCTGCATGGATGCGTGGATGTGTGCGTGCGTGGATGTGTGCATAGGTGGATGCATGGATGCATGCGTGTGTGGATGTGTGCATGCGTGGATGTGTGCATGCGTGGATGTGTGCATGCGTGGATGCGTGCGTGGATGTGTGCGTGTGTGGATGCATGCATGCGTGGATGCATGCGTGTGTGGATGTGTGCATGGATGGATGCGTGCGTGGATGTGTGAGTGGATGTGTACATGCGTGGATGATGGGCTCATGGGTGGATGGATGGGTGCAACAAGGGATCAAGCGTCCTCTTGTTGTAGTCTCTGGGATCATAGTCATGGTGCACTATATAACAGATCATTGTCATACAGTGCACCATAACTCTGACCCCAGAGACTGTAGGAAGAGGACACTTGATCCCTTGCTGCAGTCTCTGAATTGAGTAGAGGCGATCGAGCGTCGTGGGACCTTCGTTGTGGACTACGTCGGATCTTTATAATAAAGGTGAAGTCCGAATTTTATTTGTGTTTTTTTTCAAATAAAAAGATTTTTCTCTATGTGGTGTATTTTTTTTGACTATTTAATGGCCGGGTCTAACATTGGCCTGACATTATGAATCTTGGGCTTAGTGCCAGCTGCCAATAAAAAGCTGGCATTAACCCCTTTATTACCCAGTTTGCCACCGGCTCCAGGGCAACTGGAAAAGCTTGGTTACAGCGCCAGAAAATGGTGCTTCTATGAATGCGCCATGTTCTGGGGCGGCTGCGGTCTGCAATTCGCAGCATGGGGGACCCAGAACACTTGGGCCTCTCAATGCTGAGGATTACTTTTTTTTCCACAAAAATTTTTCTTTTTTCATTTTTACAGGTTAATTTGTGAAGCACCTGGGGGTTCAAAATGCTCACCACCCATCTAGATAAGTTCCCTGGGGGGTCTAGTTTCCAAAATAGGGTCACTTGTGGGGGAGCTCCAATATTTAGGCACACAAGGGCTCTCCAAACGCGACATGGTGTCCACTAACAATTTGGGCTAATTTTCCATTCAAATTGTTAGCGGACCCATGTCGCGTTTGGAGAGCCCCTGTGTGCCTAAACATTGGAGCTCCCCCACAAGTGACCCCATTTTGGAAACTAGACCCTTGAGGAAACTTATCTAGATGGGTGGTGAGCACTTTGAACCCCCAGATGTTTCACAAATTGATCCGTAATAATGAAAAAGAAACGTTTTGTGAAAAAAAAGTACTTTTAGCCTAACTTTTTTCATTTTCACATGGGGAACAGGATAAATTGCATCTTAAAATTTGTTGGGCAATTTCTCCTGAGTACATTGATACCTCATATGTGGTCATAAACCACTGTTTCGGGACACACAGCAGGGCTCAGAAATGAAGGAGCGCCATTTCACCTTTTGAATGGAAAATTATCTCCAAAAGTCAAATTGCGCTCCTTCCCTTCTGAGCCCTGCCGTGCGCCCAAACAATGGTTTATGACTGACCACATATGAGGTATTGGTGTACTCAGGAGAAATTGACCAACAAATTTTAGGATCCATTTTATCCTGTTGCCCATGTAAAAATGAAAGAATTGAGGCTAAAGAACATTTTTGTTAGAAAAATTAAAATATCCATTTTTTTCCTTCCACGTTGCTTTAGTTCCTGTGAAGCACCTAAAGGGTTAATAATCATCTTTAATGTAGTTTTGAGTAACTTGAGGGGTGCAGCTTTTGGAATGGTGTCACTTTTGGGTGTTTTCTGTCATGTACACCCCTCAAAAGGACTTCAAATGTGATGTGGTCACTAAAAAAAAATGGTTTTGTAAATTTTGCTGGAAAAATGAAAAATTGCTGATGAACTTTGAACCTTTATAACTTCCTACCAAAAAAAATGTTTTTTCCAAAATTGTGCTGATGTAGAGTAGACATGTGGGAAATGTTATTTTATAACTATTTTGTGTCACATAGCTCTCTGGTTTAGCAGAATAAAAATTCAAAATTTGAAAGTTTCAACATTTTTGGCAAATTTTTGATTTTTTTTCACAAATAAACGCAAAAATTATTGACCTAAATTTACTACTAGCATGAAGCCCAATATGTCACGAAAAAACAATCTCAGAATCGTTAGGATCCGTAAACATTCCAAACTCATTACCTCATAAAGGGACACTAGTCAGAAATGACAAAAATGAAAAGGTCTTTAGGGTCAAAATAGGCTGGGTCCTGAAGGGGTTAAAATGAGCAGACTAATATCGGTTTCACTGGGGTCAGGGCTGGAAAAATGCTTTGCAACAGGTAGGTCCATACGCTTTTCTTTTATTGAGAGGCGATGACAATTCATTCTTGTTTTAAATTTTTGCCTGGTCTCCCCTACGTACATGCCACCTGTTGGGCATTTGGTACATATAATTAAATACACCACATTGCTTGTAGTGCAACTGAAGTTACCTGTGATCTTGTAGTCCTGATCTGTCCCAGTAATCCTTATCTTGTCCGTTGTCATTATAGATGGACAGGTTTTGCACCTGTTCTGGTTGCAGGGAAAGGTTCCTGTTGTTGCTGGAGAGGACAGGGCGCTTCTCACAATGATGTTTTTTAGATTCGGAGGTTGTCTAAAACACAAGAGTGGGGGATCCGGAAATATTGATTTTAGTCGGGCATCTTTTTGTAGGAGTGGTTGCAGTTTCTGTGCAGCTCCTCTTAACAACCTCCAGACTCGGATTGTAGGTGACTATGAGAGGAACTCTGTAGTTTTCTTCTCTAGTTTTGTAATGTAGGAGATGATTCCTTGATATTCTGGTGGCTCTTGTAATCTGGTTCTCGATTGCTCTCGGATGGTAGCCCTTGTTCAAAAAGGTCTTTCTGAGGCCCTCAAGGTGATTGTCTCTATGTGTAGGGTTGGAACATATCCGATTGTATCTGATGGCCTGGCTGTACACAATAGAGTTTTCACGTGCTTTGGATGAAAACTGTCACATTGGAGATATGTTGGACGGTCAATTGCTTCCGGTGCAGGGATGTCTCTATTTCATTGTTCTGTAGCTTAAAGAGGACCTGTCACCAAACCAGGCATGGTGATCTAATTACAGCACTGGATGCAGCATGTCTACAGCATCCAGGCAAGGGGTCCCCCAGCACTTGAGCAGCCCTGTACCCCGAGATAATACACTTAGAAAACTTAAATGCTACAGCCACTAAGGAGGTGACTAGGGGCTGCAGCCAAGGGCAGATTCACATCCCCTGCCTGTGTAATCTGCCCACCGCTGCCAATCATTCTCTTCCTGTCTGCAGTATTTAAACTGAGTATTTTTTCTCTCCCGTTTAGCCCCGCCCCTCAGGGGGCGGGGCTACCAGACTTTCTGGGAGAGAGAAAAAAAACTCTGTTTAAATGCTGCAGACAAGGAGAGAATGATTGGCAGCGGTGGGCAGATTACACAGGCAGGGGATGTGAATCTGCCCTTGGCTGCAGCCCCTAGCCACCTCCTTAGAGGCTGTAGCATGTAAGTTTTCTAAGTGTATTATCTCGGGGTACAGGGCTGCTCAAGTGCTGGGGGACCCCCTGCCTGCATGCTGCAGACATGCTGCATCCAGTGCTGTAATTAGATCACCATGTCTGGTTTGGTGACAGGTCCTCTTTAATGGTGTCCAGAAAGCTGATTTCAGTGCAGGAGTAGTTGAATGTTAAGTTGATGATGGGATGAACCTAATTCAAGTTTTCATGGAACATCTTCAGCTGTTGCTCAGACTCTGTCAAGATGATTTAAATGGAATAAAGTGATGTTTGGGTGAGCGCTGGGATATGAAGACAGCTACACTTCAACAAGTATTTTACTTGTAAGTTTATTGTTTAAATCACACTAGGTCCTCTCCGACAACTTGTTTCGACGCTCAGGGCGTTTTCCTCAAGTGACTTGAGGAAGACGCCCTGAGCGTCGAAACATGTTGTGGGAGAGGACCTAGTGTGATTTGAACAATAAACTTACAGGTAAAATACTTGTTGGAGTGTAGCTGTCTTCATATCCCAGCGCTCACCCAAACATCACTTTATTCCATTGCCTGCATTTCCATCTCCCTATGGGGAGAGCGGTGGAGCAGCTCCGGAGGAGAAGACAAATCTAACAGAGGAGAGGAAAACACGTGACGGATCACGTGCAATTACACAGGCGGACACCGAGGAAAAAGAGAAAGAAATCCACACCGTCCAGAGAGAGACCCCGTGCACTCACTACGAGAGCCCCCCTGTTGTGCGGACAGCACAACAGGAAAAGGTGAGTGTAACGGTGACTTAACAGAGGGTGGATATAAAACATAAAGCAGCGTGGCGCAACCAATTTCTATATCTCATTATAAGATGATTTAAATATCATCAATATAACGGTAGTAGGCCAGAGGCCTGATAGGACAAGAGGATAAAAAGTCATGTTCAAGCTTGGCCATGAAAAGATTTGCATATTGTGGTGCCATTTTGCTTCCCATTGCTGTGCCAGTCTCCTATAAACATATGTTGTTGTCAAATGTGAAGTAGTTGTGCATGAGGATGAATTTTGTAAGCTCCACCACAGAGTCAGCATCAAAATCTGTGCTTTTGTAGAAGGTTTTCCAGGCATTTAATCCATCCTGGTGTGGAATGTTGCTGTACAGATATTCCACATTCATGGTGACGAGGATGGTTCCTTCTGGTAGAGGACCTATTTATGGCTTTCTGCTCTTGCTGGGGAACATTCAGGTCTCCACAGGCCACTAATCATAGAACAATAATACAATTGGTTCCTCTTATCTTCGAATTTTGACTTTACATTACCTTCCCAGCTCCTTTCTTCCTCCCTGGCCTGACTCTGGTTCACGTCATCTGTCGTATTTACTATATCATCTGGCCCTGCCTTTTTTTTTTTTTTTTTTTTGCTTCTGTATATATGTATGTGTCTTTAGAATTTGTGTTATTATCAGCCTGATGAAGGGGCCATAGTGTCCCGAAAGCTTGCTATGCTTACCATCTTTTCAGTTAACCATTAAGAGGTATCAACCACTGAGCACTCTCATCTCCAGCCGCAGGGAGGTCAGCAGCTGGGAGATGAGCGGCACTAGCCGCTCATCTCCCCGATGCTCGCATCGGAAGTACGATGACCACCATATTGGAACACCCAAGTTATGGGTATTCCGATACGGCGACCGGGATTCAAATCCCCCGCCAAAGCTGCACAGCACCACTCATTGGCTGAGCGCCCATAAAGCTCAGCCAATGAGTGGCATGTCATTCAAATCCCCTGCCAAGACCGCACGGCACAGCTCATTGGCTGAGCGCCCCTGGTGCGCAGCCAAAGAGCGGTGCAGAATTCAAATTCCCAGCAGAAAGGAGCGCTCAGTCAATGAGCGGTGTCGCGCGGCTTTGACGGGGAATTTGAATCCTGCGCTGCTCATTATTGGTGGGAGATTTAAAAATGCTCACCGCTCACTGCAATACGGCCAGGAGATCAGCAGTGCCTGCAGCTGATCTTCCGGAGGAATAGCAGTGAGCGGCTGGCTGCTGAGAAATCAGCGGCGGGTGCCACTGATCTCCCGGCGGTGGCAGCCTCTCATCTCTCAGCAGAATAGCAATGAGCAGCGGGCATTTTTTAATCTCCCTCCAATACCGCACTGCTCAGCTGATTGGTCACATGGCAGGTAGCGCGCGACCAATCAGCGGAGCAGCACATTATTTGCAGAAGATTTTTTAAAAAACGGTGTGGTGGCTCAGTGGTTAGCACTGTGTGGTGGCTCAGTGGTTAGCACTGTGTGGTGGCTCAGTGGTTAGCACTGTGTGGTGGCTCAGTGGTTAGCACTGTGTGGTGGCTCAGTGGTTAGCACTGTGTGGTGGCTCAGTGGTTAGCACTGTATATGGTGGCTCAGTGGTCTGCACTCTACAGTAGCTCAGTGGTTAGCACTGTGTGGTGGCTCAGTGGTTAGCACTGTATATGGTGGCTCAGTGGTTAGCACTGTATATGGTGGCTCAGTGGTGAGCACTTTATATGGTGGCTCAGTGATTAGCACTGTATATGGTGACTCAGTGGTTAGCATTGTATGGTGGCTCAGTGGTTAGCATTGTATGGTGGCTCAGTGGTTAGCACTGTATGGTGGCTCAGTGGGTAGCACTGTATGGTGGCTCAGTGGTTAGCACTGTATGGTGGCTCAGTGGTTAGCACTGTATGGTGGCTCAGTGGTTAGCAGTGTATGGTGGCTTAGTGGTTAGCACTGTATGGTGGCTCAGTGGTTAGCACTGTGTTGTGGTTCAGTGGTTAGCACTGTGTTGTGGTTCAGTGGTTAGCACTGTGTTGGGGTTTCAGTGGTTAGCACTGTGTTGTGGCTCAGTGGTTAGCACTGTATGGTGGCTCAGTGGTTAGCACTGTATATGGTGGCTCAGTGGTTAGCACTTTATGGTGGCTCAGTGGTTAGCACTGTGCGGTGGTTCAGTAGTTAGCACTGTGCAGTGGCTCAGTATTTAGCTCTGTGTGGTGGCTCAGTGGTTAGCACTGTGCAGTGGCTCAGTGGTTAGCACTTTATGGTGGCTCAGTGGTTAGCACTTTATGGTGGCTCAGTGGTTAGCACTGTATGGTGGCTCAGTGGTTAGCACTGTATGGTGGCTCAGTGGTTAGCACTGTGTTGTGGCTCAGTGGTTAGCACTGTGTTGTGGTTCAGTGGTTAGCACTGTGTTGTGGTTCAGTGGTTAGCACTGTGTTGTGGTTCAGTGGTTAGCACTGTGCTGTGGCTCAGTGGTTAGCACTGTATGGAGGCTCAGTGGTTAGCACTGTATGGAGGCTCAGTGGTTAGCACTGTATGGTGGCTCAGTGGTTAGCACTGTGCGGTGGTTCAGTAGTTAGCACTGTGCGGTGGCTCAGTATTTAGCTCTGTATGGTGGCTCAGTGGTTAGCACTTTATGGTGGCTCAGTAGTTAGCACTTTATGGTGGCTCAGTGGTTAGCACTGTATGGTGGCTTAGTGGTTTGCACTATATGGTTGCTTAGTGGTTAGCACTGTATATGGTGGCTCAGTGGTCAGCACTGTATGGTGGCTCAGTGGTCTGCACTCTACAGTAGCTCAGTGGTTAGCACTGTGTGGTGGCTCAGTGGTTAGCACTGTATATGGTGGCTCAGTGGTTAGCACTGTATATGGTGGCTCAGTGGTGAGCACTTTATATGGTGGCTCAGTGATTAGCACTGTATATGGTGACTCAGTGGTTAGCATTGTATGGTGGCTCAGTGGTTAGCATTGTATGGTGGCTCAGTGGTTAGCACTGTATGGTGGCTCAGTGGTTAGCACTGTATGGTGGCTCAGTGGTTAGCACTGTATGGTGGCTCAGTGGTTAGCAGTTATGGTGGCTTAGTGGTTAGCACTGTATGGTGGCTCAGTGGTTAGCACTGTGTTGTGGTTCAGTGGTTAGCACTGTGTTGTGGTTCAGTGGTTAGCACTGTGTTGTGGCTCAGTGGTTAGCACTGTATGGTGGCTCAGTGGTTAGCACTGTATATGGTGGCTCAGTGGTTAGCACTTTATGGTGGCTCAGTGGTTAGCACTGTGCGGTGGTTCAGTAGTTAGCACTGTGCAGTGGCTCAGTATTTAGCTCTGTGTGGTGGCTCAGTGGTTAGCACTGTGCAGTGGCTCAGTGGTTAGCACTTTATGGTGGCTCAGTGGTTAGCACTTTATGGTGGCTCAGTGGTTAGCACTGTATGGTGCCTCAGTGGTTAGCACTGTATGGTGGCTCAGTGGTTAGCACTGTATGGTGGCTCAGTGGTTAGCACTGTGTTGTGGCTCAGTGGTTAGCACTGTGTTGTGGTTCAGTGGTTAGCACTGTGTTGTGGTTCAGTGGTTAGCACTGTGTTGTGGTTCAGTGGTTAGCACTGTGTTGTGGCTCAGTGGTTAGCACTGTATGGAGGCTCAGTGGTTAGCACTGTATGGAGGCTCAGTGGTTAGCACTATATGGTGGCTCAGTGGTTAGCACTGTGCGGTGGTTCAGTAGTTAGCACTGTGTTGTGGCTCAGTATTTAGCTCTGTATGGTGGCTCAGTGGTTAGCACTTTATGGTGGCTCAGTAGTTAGCACTTTATGGTGGCTCAGTGGTTAGCACTGTATGGTGGCTTAGTGGTTTGCACTGTATGGTTGCTTAGTGGTTAGCACTGTATATGGTGGCTCAGTGGTCAGCACTGTATGGTGGCTCAGTGGTTAGCACTGTGCGGTGGTTCAGTAGTTAGCACTGTGTTGTGGCTCAGTATTTAGCTCTGTATGGTGGCTCAGTGGTTAGCACTTTATGGTGGCTCAGTAGTTAGCACTTTATGGTGGCTCAGTGGTTAGCACTGTATGGTGGCTTAGTGGTTTGCACTGTATGGTTGCTTAGTGGTTAGCACTGTATATGGTGGCTCAGTGGTTAGCACTTTATGGTGGCTCAGTGGTTAGCACTGTGCGGTGGTTCAGTAGTTAGCACTGTGCAGTGGCTCAGTATTTAGCTCTGTGTGGTGGCTCAGTGGTTAGCACTGTGCAGTGGCTCAGTGGTTAGCACTTTATGGTGGCTCAGTGGTTAGCACTTTATGGTGGCTCAGTGGTTAGCACTGTATGGTGGCTCAGTGGTTAGCACTGTATGGTGGCTCAGTGGTTAGCACTGTGTTGTGGCTCAGTGGTTAGCACTGTGTTGTGGTTCAGTGGTTAGCACTGTGTTGTGGTTCAGTGGTTAGCACTGTGTTGTGGTTCAGTGGTTAGCACTGTGCTGTGGCTCAGTGGTTAGCACTGTATGGAGGCTCAGTGGTTAGCACTGTATGGAGGCTCAGTGGTTAGCACTGTATGGTGGCTCAGTGGTTAGCACTGTGCGGTGGTTCAGTAGTTAGCACTGTGCGGTGGCTCAGTATTTAGCTCTGTATGGTGGCTCAGTGGTTAGCACTTTATGGTGGCTCAGTAGTTAGCTCTTTATGGTGGTTCAGTGGTTAGCACTGTATGGTGGCTTAGTGGTTTGCACTATATGGTTGCTTAGTGGTTAGCACTGTATATGGTGGCTCAGTGGTCAGCACTGTATGGTGGCTCAGTGGTCTGCACTCTACAGTAGCTCAGTGGTTAGCACTGTGTGGTGGCTCAGTGGTTAGCACTGTATATGGTGGCTCAGTGGTTAGCACTGTATATGGTGGCTCAGTGGTGAGCACTTTATATGGTGGCTCAGTGATTAGCACTGTATATGGTGACTCAGTGGTTAGCATTGTATGGTGGCTCAGTGGTTAGCATTGTATGGTGGCTCAGTGGTTAGCACTGTATGGTGGCTCAGTGGTTAGCACTGTATGGTGGCTCAGTGGTTAGCACTGTATGGTGGCTCAGTGGTTAGCAGTTATGGTGGCTTAGTGGTTAGCACTGTATGGTGGCTCAGTGGTTAGCACTGTGTTGTGGTTCAGTGGTTAGCACTGTGTTGTGGTTCAGTGGTTAGCACTGTGTTGTGGTTCAGTGGTTAGCACTGTGTTGTGGCTCAGTGGTTAGCACTGTATGGTGGCTCAGTGGTTAGCACTGTATATGGTGGCTCAGTGGTTAGCACTTTATGGTGGCTCAGTGGTTAGCACTGTGCGGTGGTTCAGTAGTTAGCACTGTGCAGTGGCTCAGTATTTAGCTCTGTGTGGTGGCTCAGTGGTTAGCACTGTGCAGTGGCTCAGTGGTTAGCACTTTATGGTGGCTCAGTGGTTAGCACTTTATGGTGGCTCAGTGGTTAGCACTGTATGGTGCCTCAGTGGTTAGCACTGTATGGTGGCTCAGTGGTTAGCACTGTATGGTGGCTCAGTGGTTAGCACTGTGTTGTGGCTCAGTGGTTAGCACTGTGTTGTGGTTCAGTGGTTAGCACTGTGTTGTGGTTCAGTGGTTAGCACTGTGTTGTGGTTCAGTGGTTAGCACTGTGTTGTGGCTCAGTGGTTAGCACTGTATGGAGGCTCAGTGGTTAGCACTGTATGGAGGCTCAGTGGTTAGCACTATATGGTGGCTCAGTGGTTAGCACTGTGCGGTGGTTCAGTAGTTAGCACTGTGTTGTGGCTCAGTATTTAGCTCTGTATGGTGGCTCAGTGGTTAGCACTTTATGGTGGCTCAGTAGTTAGCACTTTATGGTGGCTCAGTGGTTAGCACTGTATGGTGGCTTAGTGGTTTGCACTGTATGGTTGCTTAGTGGTTAGCACTGTATATGGTGGCTCAGTGGTCAGCACTGTATGGTGGCTCAGTGGTCTGCACTCTACAGTAGCTCAGTGGTTAGCACTGTATATAGTGGCTCAGAGGTGAACACTGTATGATGGCTCAGTGGTTAGCACTGTACAGTGGCTCAGTGGTCAGCACTCTATAGTAGCTTAGTGGTTAGCACTCTATAGTAGCTCAGTGGTTAGCACTGTATGGTGACTCAGTGGTTAGCACTGTATATGGTGGCTCAGTACTTAGCACTGTATGGTGGCTGAGTACTTAGCACTGTATGGTGGCTCAGTGCTTAGCACTGTATGGTGGCTCAGTGGTTAGCACTGTGCGGTGGCTGAGTGGTTAGCACTGTGCAGTGGCGGAGTGGTTAGCACTGTGCGGTGGCTCAGTGGTTGGCACTGTATGGTGGCTCAGTGGTTAGCACTGTATGGTGGCTCAGTGGTTAGCACTGTATAGTGGCTCAGTGGTTAGCACTGTATGGTGGCTCGGTGGTTAGCACTGTATGCTGGCTTAGTGGTGAGCACTGTATGGTGGCTCAGTGGTGAGCATTGTATGGTGGCTCAGTGGTGAGCATTGTATGGTGGCTCAGTGGTGAGCATTGTATGGTAGCTCAGTGATCTAACTCAGGGGCACAGGAGGCAGAAGGCACGGGATGCAGGGGCACAGGGGGAGGCAGAGTCATGGGGAGAGACAGCGCGCACACAGCAGCTGAGAGCACACAGAGCAAAGAGAGAGCGCACAGGGGGAAGAGACAGCACGGAGAATAGAGAGCGCACAAGGGGAGACAGGCACAGAGACTACCCTCCCGATGCAATAGCATCGGGCTTATTTCTGATATTCAATACTAATAAATAGTCCTACCAAAAGAACAAACTACATCAGAAGTCTTCAATTAATTGAACAATGGTTATAATGTGCCTCAATCCCTAGAATATACACTTCGCTGACAAATTATCAGTGACGTTTATAACACATTTATTATTGTTCTTAATGATAGATCGGTCATTACAGTAAATCATTATTTAGAATGATTAAATGGACTTTAAGGGAACTTTTTAAGCTCAACATTAATGAAAATAGTGACAATATAGTGTATGTAGTAGAGAAATAATAATATGATCATTCCATGAGGAAGATGAAGCTGTCTGTGACTTTTAATAATGTATTTGCTTGTCCTTCTGTTCACCTTTTCCTTTGCGCTGCATAACCCTCAAGCATGCCCGAAGGCTTCTCTCTGCCTCCGCTTTTTACAATTTGAGATTTTTGGCCCAGCAAACTCATTCTGTGGGTTTCTTAGCTGAAGCGTATAATGTCTTCAAAATGAAACCTACCGCCACTTGTCACTCTCATTACTGCTGAAGCTATGAATAGCCCATTCTCTGGAAGCAATAATCACTTGAACATGAGTCTACCTAACTAGCTGTACAGATTAATTATCTTGTAGCACATGATCTTATGTCCTTCACTGTTGTCTGAACTTGAAAGTAGCTTATTCAATGTCTGCAGAACAATGTGAGGCAACACAATTTACCCAACCCTGGACAACTGATAGACAGAATGGCTCTGTTCTTCTCTAACTTGCAATGCACATCATGTTTTTGCCAGGTCAGATGAGTAATTCATTGTAAGAAATATGCCAAAAAGTGGCTGTTCTAGGTCCAAAATCCCACATATTCATTAACTCCCTAAGGTGGCCGTCACACGCTTCAATATCGAGAGCGATATTGTTAGCGATCACATGCACGCGCGATCGCTAACAATATTGTTCACATCGCTGGTGAGCTGTCACACAGACAGACTCACCAGCGATGTGGAGCAGCGAGATCGCTGGTAACTATGGTACACGTCGGGTTACTAGGCGCCGCGCGGCGCTTAGTAACCCGACGTTTACCATAGATACCATCTCCCAGCATAGGCTCTGCCGCTGGGAGATGGATCATCGTGGTGTCACACACCACGATGATAAAAAGAAAAAATAGTGTTGCGCCACCTGTGGACCTCTCCTGTCTTTAAAGCGGTCGTATTATAAGCAAACTAACCTTTAAAGGTTGTGCCCGATCCGCACAACCAGATTGTGAGCGTAGTTTTGTGGCTCAGGCTGCCAGCCTTGGATCTGTAGTGCTCCAGTGTCCTCAATCACCTCTGCTCCTGGCCTCGTGCTGTCCACACTCTTTCTCCAGGGTTAGGTCAGGAAACACCAGGTTGATCCATTAACCCTATCCCTCCTGCAGCTCTGTCACTGCTTTCCACAATGGAATTAGATTAATAGAATTCAAATAGAATATGCGGTTCTAAGGTAGAGCGCTGGTATGAGACGGGATACTTAGATCTTTATCTCCGTAACTTTATTCATAAAAAGCTCCAGACCACAACATGTTTCGATGTACAGACGTCTTCCTCAAGCGGATAAAGATCTAAGTATCCCGTCTCATACCAGCGCTCTACCTTAGAACCGCATATTCTATTTGAATTCTACACACCACGATGAGGCAGATTGATCAAGCGTTTATCGCATGATATGAGCTCTGGCTCACCAATCTGCGATCTAACGATCAAGCGATTTTACATTGTAAAATCGCTTGATTGCACGCAGCGATGCACAAACGATATCGCTTAAGCGATCAAAAAGCAGATCGCTTAAGCGATATCGTGCATTAAATTGAAGCGTGTGACGGCCGCCTAAAGGACATAACTCAAAATCAACTACTAACTTTCATTATCTAGTTTGCTGCTTTTGATCAATCTACTACCAGTAAGAAAAGATGATCTCTCAGTGACTACTCTTTAGCCTGTACAGCTCTATGTAACAGTTCAGAGTGCTAAATGTCACTGACACATGTGAGATACTGTAGAAGAATGCAACTCCACTCTCTAGTATTATGAGCTGGAGAAGGCATCAATTTATGAGATTATTTAGGAGAGAAAGAATACAGAATACCATTAACCCCTATACCCCCGGGCAATTTTCCATTTTTAACTTTCTTCCCTCTCCTTCTTCCAAAAGCCATAACATTTTTTAAATTTTTCTATGAATATAGCCATATAACGGCTTGTTTTTTTGCGGGTAAAGGTTGGACTTTTGAATGAAATAATTAATTTTATCATATAGTGTACTGGCAAATGGAAAAAAAATCCAAGTGCAGTGAAAATGTGGTGAAAATCCCTGAGTTGCATCGTTGGCAGAAAGTGATGATTTGTACCATGCACAGAGATGCTGAAGCATCACTCTGCATAGCACAAGCGATTGTAGTGTGCAGTGCCAAGGCACCCTAAAAGGCTCTGTAAAATAAAAAAAAGTGTAAAAAGAAAGAGTTTTAAAAATTATGAAAATTTAAAAAAGTTCAAATCACCCCCTTAAAACTATAACAAATATGCATATTTGGTATCGCCGCATTTATAAATGCCCACTCTATCAAAATATAAAATCAAATAATCAGATCGCTAAATTGCGTAGCGGAAACAAACATCCAAATTAATTTTTTTTGGTCACTTCAACATTGCAATGACTCGCCCAGGGCAGGGTACTCAGGGCTCGGACTCGGTTAAGGTACGGGATGTCACGGGTGGCTGCCCGAGGCTGTAGCCCTGGAGGTCAGTGAAAAAGGGGTATTTACAGGGATTATTTACAGTTTTTTTCTTCGTGATGCCACCTGCTGTGTCTGGTGAGGGATCACCAGTGCCGCTACAGTCCTCTGGAGGTCGGTGGGATTGCGGCCGTGATGGTATAGTCCCCGCAGGCAGGACGGGGGACCTCCGGGGCAGAGGGGTGAGGAATGGACAGGATGCAGCAGAGCTGGGTTGGTTGTGAGGATAGGGAGAGTCTATGGAGGAGCACGGTGAGGAAGCAGAAAGAAGGCAAACACGCAGCAGAAGTCTCTTTACCTTTTACTGATGGTATCCCAGCAAATGGTCCCAAGCACTGACGGGTAGCTGGGCTGCACAGTGGGCTCCCACAGCAAGTGGGTGTAAGGCCTCCTTTCCTTTTGTATTCTCTGAAGCACAGTCTATTAAATCAGAACTTGCCTCCACTCTCTTCTCTGATCTGTTTCTCCTTCCTTTCTGTGCGGTCTCTGGGACAACCTTCTCTTGGTTTCTGCAGTGGCCACTGCACCTGGCTCCCTTGCTTTGACTCTCTCAGGAGACCGGGTAGCTGTAGCTTCCTCGGTGCCCAGGGGTTTCCTGTGGGACTTGTAGTTCTCCACTGGTGCGGATCCCCAATATCCGGCTTCTGTTACCTCTCTAGAACGAACCCCCAGCTGGAGCTGCCTGTTCCTGCTTCTGGTCCTGCTTCTGGTCTCCCAGCCTTCAGTCCCACTTAGGTTGGTGGGACGCTGAAGGGCTTCTTCTGGGTCTCTGGCCTGTGCCTTCTCTTGGCACCAGCACCAGAACCTTCCTGCAGCTCTTCTAGCGTCTGCTACACTCTGACTAACTCCGCCCCCAGCAGCAGTATTTATAGGGGATCCTGCCTAAGTGCAGCAGGTTGAGCTCCCCCTACTGTGCTGGGGTGTAAGGTGTTGTTTGTAGTGCTACCTACTGTGGAAACCCAGCTGTGCAGCAGAGAGATATGTGGTTACCTGCGTTGGCAGGGCGCCACACACCCCCCTAGGTAACATCAGTACTCTGGGACTGAGACATTTTGTTCAAACAAAGATATAACAATGACAATAATAACATATTTACATATCTGAAAAATGAAAAATTACAAAAAGACACTAAGTAAAATACTGAAAAATAGAAAAATGGAAAAAACGGGTAAGTCCATATGGTGCTAGTCCATCCACCATAGGCTTTTTAAAGTTTGTGGCTACGTTAGTCCATTAGCCGTAGTCCATTGAGATTTAAAGAAGTTCAAAGGGGAAAAGTTCAATAGTCTTTACAGCAATGTCTCTGTACGCTCCGCGTAATAAAGGGCAAAAAGGCTTTTCAAAAGCTCACATTTCACAACAATAAACAGGGGTCCCGGGTGTCTCGGCTTAGATCTGGTCCCTCCCTGCCCCAGGCACTTTCTGTTCCTAACTTAATGTGCATGGGACTGGGCCCAGTTCCTGTACCCTTCTGTACACTAGTATTTACATTGCTGATTACACAGTTTCTTATTTACATATGTTTTCAGATGTGTTCTACCTTATACCCATTCTCCAAACCTAGACGGGGGCTGACCTCATGTGCTCCTATGTGATCTCCGCACTACGGATGTTACTGTCTCAGGTGAAGTATCTAATGGTGTTAGTGATTCAGGTGAAGTGTTTAATGGTGTTGAACTTGGGGTAGGTGGTTCAGGTGAGTTTCTGCGTTGCCTTAGTCTCACTACTGGGCTAGCAGGTGTACTGATTGCAGCATCCTCAGATTCTCTTGCAACGGGTATTTCTTCCTGATTCCTTGGGATTTCTTCTTGAGGTTGGTAGAAGTTTATTACAGGAATGATGATAGCTCCATCTATTTGCGGCCAATCTTCAGGGAATTCTCCTAGATCAGTTTGGATCATTTTCTTCTTTGGTTCAGGAACTGGGATTGGTTCTGGAACGGGTTCAAACTCTTGAATGGGTTGATTATAATCTTCTTGATCTTCCCAATCTGAAGGACACCTCTTAAGATTATCTCTAGACATGGTTTGTCTGGTTTTCCCACCATCTTTACTAATGATACAGATCTTGTTGTTGTCATGGACATAATATAACAGGACATATGGTTCACTTTCCCATTTGTCATCCAACTTATTGCAGGTTCTTTTTCTTTTTAGGACTAAACTACCTGGTGGTATGATTTCTGCTGGAGCATGTTTGCTGTAATCCCTCTATTATTTTGCACGGGACTTCTCCAGGTTATTGTTGACACTTTGTTGGACTTTAGCATACTGTTACTGTCGATGGACTTTCCAGTTTGAGATGATTTGATCTGCTTCAGGATCTACTACACCGAGTTCTAAGTCCACGAGTAATTTTTCTGTACGAGCTCTCAACAGATATGCTGGTGTATAATTGGTTGTACTCACTGGGATGTGACTGTACATGTCGATTAAGTCAGTTAGTTTCTCAGGCCATTGGTTCCTTTCTTCCAACGGGAGAATTTTCAGCATGTCAATTACATTGTTATTCATTTTTTCGCAGAGTCCATTAGTTTGAGGATGATACGGGGTCGTTCTGATCTTTTTGCACCCAAACATCTTGCAAAACACTTGAAAATCTCTACTGCAAATGCTGGTCCTTGATCAGTGAGTATACGCTCTGGATATCCCAATGGTCTGCAGAAGACTTTCTGAAAGATTTTCACAGCAGTCGCAGCTGTCAAGTCTTTCACAGGGGCTATCATCAGAAATCTTGAGTAATGGTCCACCATTGTCAAGGCATATGTATAGCCCGATCTACTTGGAGTCAATTTCACGTGGTCCAAGGTGACTAATTCCAATGGCTGCGTTGTTACGATGGAATTAAGTGGAGCTTTCTGATTCTGCACACCTTTCCTTCTTAGAGTACAGGCTTGACACTTTCTACACCACTTCTCTATGGATGATCTCATACCTGGCCAGAAAAATCTACCTTTGAGCAGCAGTTCCAGCTTCTTCCACCCGAAGTGACCGGTTTTGTTGTGGTAGGCTTCTAAGATCATGGGGACCTCTGATTTTGGCACGATGATTTGCCACACCTGTTCATGGGTGCTTGGATTTATATACCGCCGGCATAACTTATTCTGGTACTGGAACAGTTTACCTCTTTCATTCCACAGATGTTTAGCATCAGACGGAGGGTTTGCATGCAGCTTCGCTGACTCCTGTGCTATCAGTTGTTTAATCAGACCGACAGCTGGGTCTTGGTTCTGCACTTTCTCCCAGTCGAAGTGAGGTAATAGGTTCACTGCTTCAGTAAAGAGGTTTCGATGGGTTTGCTGGCATGGGGTTTCTCTTACATGATGGAAAGCAGGTAACTCCACTTCTTCCAGCACATCTTCATCTACACCTCCTTCAGATAAGTGAGGCATCCTGGATAAGGCGTCCGCATTTCCATTTTGATACCCAGCCCGGTACTTGATGGTGAATTGATAGTTGGAGAGTCTAGCCATCCATCTCTGCTCCATGGCTCCCAACTTTGCAGTTTCCAGGTAGGTGAGCGGATTGTTAACCGTGTAGGCCAGGGGTCTCAAACTCCAGGCCTCGAGGGCCGCACACAGTCCAGGTTTTCAGGATTTCCATTGCATTTGACAGTTGGCAATCAAATTACCAACTGTCAAACTCTAAGGAAATCCTGAAAACCTGGACTGTGTGCGGCCCTCGAGGCCTGGAGTTTGAGACCCTGGTGTAGGCGGTAAACTTGCTAGAGGCTTGGTAGTGTTTAAACCTCTAGGTGATAGCCCAGACCAAGGCTAGGAACTCCAGCTTGAAGGAACTGTAGTTTTCTGGATTCCTCTCTGTGGGTCGCAGCTTTCGGCTTGCATAGGCAATCACTCTCTCCTTGCCGTCTTGCTTTTGGGCAAGGACGGCTCCAAGTCCCACATTGCTGGCGTCTGTATACAGCAGGAATGGCAGACTGTTGTCCGGGTAAGCTAGGATTTCTTCTCCTGTCAGGGCTTCTTTCATCATCTGGAACGATTCCTCTTATTCTTTACCCCATTTCCACGGAGAATCCTTTGGCTTGCCTATCATGGGTTGGCCTACTAGCAGGTCTTGCAGAGGAGCAGCCGTCTTGGTATACTCCTTGATGAACCTTCGGTAGTAGCCCACCAAACCTAGGAATTGACGTACTTCTTTGATGGTTTTGGGTTCTGGCCATTCTTTAATTGCTGTTACCTTGTCTGGATCAGGGGCCACGCCTTCGGCACTGACTATGTGTCCTAGGTACTGCACTCTTGGCTTTAACAGGTGGCATTTTGATGGTTTCAGCTTCATCCTGTATTTGGCCAGAGCTTCAAACACCTCTCCTAGATGGGCGACATGTTCTTCGTAGGTCTTGGAATACACGATCACGTCATCCAGGTAGAGCAGTACCATCATGAAGTTCTTATGTCCCAGGCAACTCTCCATCAACCTCTGGAAGGTTCCGGGTGCATTACATAGTCTGAAGGGCATGCTGTTGAACTCACATTGGCCCATAGGTGTTGTGAAAGCCGTCTTCTCTTGATCTTCTTTGGCTACGGACACCTGCCAATACACACTAATGAGATCTAAGGTAGAGAAGTAGTTGGCAGACTTCAAAGCAGCTAAAGACTCTTCTATACGTGGTAACGGGTTAGCATCTTTGTGTGTTATTCGGTTTATCTGCCTATAGTCTACTCACATCCTCATACTACCATCCTTTTTCCTTACTAGGACTAATGGTGCTGCCCAGGGACTACAGCTATCTCGTATAACCCCTGCTTCTTTCATGTCCTGTAACCTCTCTTTGGCTTTTTGATAATGTACAGGTGGAATTGGCCTATACCGCTCTTTGATTGGTGGATGGGTACCTGTGGGGATGTGGTGTTGTACTCCTTTTATCCTACCAAAATCAAGTGGATGCTTACTGAAAACTTGTTCAAATTCTTGGGCTACTCAGTATACACCTTGCTTTTCATACACAGGAGTGGTGTCAATTCCGACATGGAGTTGCTGGCATCAGTCCTCAAGAGGCCCGATTGTTTGATCAGTTTTTGCCCCTTCCTCGTGGGGTTCGGGTTGCGCTGCTTGGATCTCATTGTTACTGACTGTGTATAATTTAGCAACATTGGTATACCTGGGTAGTTTAACCTCTTCACTGCCACAGTTTAAGATGTAAACTGGTACTCTCTCTTTGTGTACATTAGCCACCCCCCTGGCTGTCAACAGTGTAGGTCTGTGCTCTGTGCTCACGGGCTCCACTAACGCTTGATAGTCCTGCCCTCTCAGACCTATAGCTGCTCGACACCATACCATCATTTCACTCATTGGGGTATCATAATGGGCATCGGGTCTGTCACCCATGCTGTACCAATTTCACCACCTGTAATTGTTACCTGTTGTTGGTGTAAGATGGCTCTGATCTCATGTTGGATAATCTTCCTCTGACCAGGCCTGGCAGTTTCAGCAATCTGTTGAAGCAAAGACAAAACCTCCTCCATGCAATTGCTAACAACATTGGTACCCAAGATAACATAAGGATCATTGGCATTGTGGCTTGTGCTACTACAAGAACCCCTTGATTTTGTAATTCGATCTTCCCCAGCTTTATGGGCACTTCCTTAACCCCCATTACTTTAATTGGTTCCCCATTGGCTGCATAAAGGGAAATGTCTACCTTGGTCTGTTTTAGTTCAGCATCAGCCCAATACTTTCTATAAAGGATATAGGGAATAAGGGTCACCTGTGATCCGGTGTCCAGTAGAGCAGGTAACGGGATGCCATCTAACACAATGGACAGAAACGGCCTCTGTCCGTTGAAAGTCTTGCACCAGGTATCTGGGCCCTGTTGATCTAGTCCTGAGGTTTGGCCCCGGCCCTCAGGGACTGCCCGTTTAAAGGACAGCGTCTGGCGAGATGACCGGCACGATCACAGCTGCGGCAGATGGGCTCCCCAGTGGAGCTGTAGCGATCAGTGGTTCTTCCTCTGTAGGCTGTAGCTTGCTTCCCTCGCATCCAGGGGACATCATCCGGGCTGTTGGCAAGCTGGATCAGCGGCTGAAGCTTGGCTGGGGGTCTTGATGCTGGCTGCTGATTCTTCTGTAACTGCATCGCGTTCATCAATTTGGAGATGTTTTTATTCATTTCACGCATTTCAGTGCATATCTCAGCCCGCAAAGAGTCATATTTGTCAGGCTGCGCAGATTGTATATTGTGCGTGGCTGCAGTCACGGGTATAGTTTTTAGAACTGCTTGCACTTCATCACACCACCGCTTTATTGCAGCTTAATGGGTTTCTACTGGCTTTAACCCTTTAATGGCCATTTCTTTCAGGGTGTTAAAATCAGCATCGGGATTGCTTAATGACCACCAGCGTACAGTCTTAGTGTCCTCAGGGGATAACAGGCCCCGGGTGAACTGTTCTATGAGGAGTTTGTTTTCATCTCATGCACTTGCAGGGCTGATATGTATGAGGGCGCGCAGGCCTCTCTCCAGGTGTCAGGCATAGGCTCTGATGTCATCTCCCGGCCTCTGGTAACGGTAATTGAACTCCCATACTCTGTTTACCATAGTGAATAATCTCGGCCCACCATGCTCCAGGGTATTGCACCAAAAACAAATTCACCATCACAAAAACTGTTTGCCTTTCCTCTTTCTACTGCTGCTTCTGTCAGGGGACATCTCTACAAATCCTGGTCCACCCTCCATCAACTTCTACCCCTCTCCCATCACACATAGAAACCCCACCAACCTTATAAACATTACTTGCACATCTTCATCGCCCTCTTTTAATTGTGCTCTCTGGAATCCACGGTCTGTATGTAACAAACTTCCACTCATTCATAACTACTTTCTCACTAACTCCCTTAATCTGCTGGCCCTCACTGAAACCTGGATCCAGGATTCAGACACAGTGTTCCCGGCCGCTATTTCTTATGGTGACTTGCATTTCTCTCATTCCCCAAGACCTGGGAACAGACATGGTGGTGGAGTTAGAAAAAAAGGGAGAGAAGGGGCGCATGTGTAGGATCACTATAGCTAAGTTAATATGGCGTTATTACAGGTGGCCACTCACCTGTTTGGGTTGTGCATGACCTGCACAACTCGGTGTAATGGCCTCTGATATATGGGGGACCCCCGGCAATGTGCACGCTCGCTCCTTCGACTTCGTTGGTCCTCAGCTGTCCGTATAGGTCCTTTCCGGTCACGTGGTACTGGTCCCGGATGTGCATCACTGCTTGTTATCTAGGGAACGCCAGGTCCTTCACCACTGTGCCCCCCCTGTGCTGTTCCAGCCACTGATCCCTCAGGGGGAATAGAAGCTTGCAAGAAAATGAGTTAGCGGTCTTGTAGAAGCGCTACTAAAGCTCAGGCACCAGGATGATGATGTTTATAAACCGCAATCTTTATTTTCCCCTCACAGCTCCACAACATGTTTCAACTGCTCAAGGCAGTCTTTCTCAGGTAGTGCCTTGAGCAGGTGAAACATGTTGTGGAGCTGTGAGGCGAAAATAAAGATTGCGGTTTAGAAACATCATCATCCTGGTGCCTGAGCTTTAGTAGCGCTTCTACAAGACCGCTAAATCATTTTCTTGCAATGGTGGTGGAGTTGGCTTACTCCTGTCCCCACAATGTACTTTCCAGGTCATCCTCCCCAGCTCCATCACTCTTATTCCCCTCTTTTGAGGCCACACAATTAGGCTCTTCCATCCCCTCCCTTAGAGTAGCGGTGGTATACTGCCCCCCAGGGTCACCCACCTAATTCCTTGACCATTTCTCCGCATGGCTGCCACACTTCATGTCATCAGAATTACCAACCCTTATTCTGGGAGACTTCAACATCCCCACAAACAGCCCCATCTCCTCATCTTCATTTCAGCTCCTATCTCTAACCACATCTCTTGGCCTCTCTCAGCTCTCAACCTCGATGACACACAAGCATGGTAACACCCTTGACATGATCTTTGTCATGATCTGATCAACCTCCTAATTCAGAACTTCCCCTCTCTGACCACAACATTCTCTCCTTCACACTCACTAACCCTCGCCCACCCCAGCACATTCCTACATATCACAGATTCAGAAATCTACAGACCATAAACCCTCACACATTCACAGACTCTCTACACTCATCACTGTCCCCAATCTCCTCATTCTCCTGTCCTGATCTGGCAGTCAATCACTTAAATGACTCTCTCAGAAGGACCCTAGCCAAATAGCACCCATCACCCTCAAAACCTCCAAACACAGAGTAATACAGCTCTAGATTCCTCCAGCGATGCTCTAGGAGTGCTGAACGTCTATGGAGGAAAAGCCGCACTCCAGAAAACTTCATTCACCATAAATTTATGCTGAGAACTTACAATTCTGCCCTTCACCTTACCAAACAAACCTACTTCACCACTTTGATCTCCTCACTATCCAACAACCCAAAAAAACTCTGACACCTTTCACTCTCTCCTCAGTCCTAAAGTGCAAACCCCTATCACTGACCTCTGTGCTGATGACCTCGCTTCCCACTTCACAAAGAAAATAGACAACATCCGTCAGGAAATCAACTCCCAACGTCAAATTGCTGTTACCCCTACCTCTCCCCACATTTCCTCCGGCTCACTCTCTACTTTTGACCCGGTCACAGAAGAAGTCTCCAGGCTCCTCTCTTCCTCTCATCCCACCACATGCACTGCTGACCCCATCCCCTCACACCTACTCCAGTCTCTCTCTCCGGTGGTCACCACTCACCTAACCAAAATCTTCAATCTCTCCCTCTCTTCTGGCGTCTTCCCCTCCTCCTTCAAACACTCTATCATCACTCCTTTATTAAACAAATCTTCTCTCGACCCTCCCTGCACAAACTACAGTTTCCAATCTCCCCTTCATCTCTAAACTCCTGGAGCGCCTGGTCTACTCCCGCCTCACTCATTACCTCTCCACTCACTCTCTTCTAGACCCATTACAGTCTGGTTTCCGCCCCCTAAATTCTACAGAAACTGCTCTCACCAAAGTGACCAATGACCTTATGACGGCAAAACATAATGGTCACCACTCTCTGCTTATCCTTCTTGATCTCTCTGCAGCCTTTGACACTGTTGACCACCATCTCCTACTCTACATACTGCACTCCATCGGCATCAAGGACACTGCTCTCTCTTGGTTCTCTTCCTATCTTTCTGACCACTCTTTCAGTGTACCATTTGCTGGCTCCACTTCCTCCCCTCTTCCTCTCACTATTGGAGTCCCTCAGGGTTCAGACCTCTTCTCTTCTCACTCTACACAGCCCCGATCGGACAGACCATCAGCAGATTTGGCTTTCAGTACCATCTTTATGCTGACAACACACAACTATACACTTCTTCCCCTGACCTTACTCCCGCTCTAATAAAGAACACCAATGACTGTCTAACCGCAGTTTCCAATATCATGTCCGCTCTCTACCTGAAACTTAATCTTTCCAAAACTGAACTACTTCTGGTCCCGCCCTCCACTGGTCCCGCCTTCCACTAACCTCCCTAAATATGACATCTCTCTCTCAGTGTGCGGCACCACAATAGTGCCCAGTCAGCAGGCTCACTGTCTGGGTGTTATGTTTGACTCTGATCTTTCCTTCACCCCATATATACAATCTCTCGCCCGCTCTTGCCGCTTGCACATGAAGAACATCTCCAGAATTCGCCCCTTTCTCACCTTGGAAACCACAAAAACCCTCACTGTGGCCCTGATTCACTCCCGCCTTGACTATTGTAATTCTCTGTTAGTTGGCCTCCCCTGCACTAGACTGTCCCCTCTCCAGTCCATGCTTAATGCAGCAGCCAGGATTACCTATCTAGCTAATCGTTACTCAGACGCTTCTGCTCCATGCCAGTTATTACACTGGCTGCCTATACACTATATGATCCATTTCAAACTGCTTGTTCTCACCCACAAAGCTCTTCACAATGCAGCACCTCCATACATCTCCTCCCTCATCTCTATCACCCCACCAGTCCTCTTCGCTCTGGAAGTGACTTTAGACTCACTTCTGCATTAATCCGAACCTCCCACTCCCGGCTCCAAGACTTCTGCCGAGCCGCACCAATTCTTTGGAATGCTCTACCCCAAGAAATTAGGTGTATCCACAACTTAGATAGTTTTAGGCAATCCCTAAAAACACATCTTTTTAGGGCGGCCAATCAGGATCCCTAGTCAGTCATCTAGACATAGCCTATCCGCTCCGTCTCAAGTGGATCACAAATAATGGGCTGTGGCCACTTATTCTGCTCCTATCTGTTCCCCATCTCCTCAAGTTGACTATACCATCATTGTAAATAAGCACCTGTACCTTGTCACCCCCACCTCATTGTTAGATTGCAAGCTCTTTATGAGCAGGGTTGCCATTTTTTGCTCTAATTATTGTATTACATTATGCTTTGTATTGTATTGTTTTTGGCATTGTATTGTATTTTCTAATTGTTTCTTATGATTGTTTAAATGTGAACTTTGTATTGTGAAGCGCTGCGGAATATGTTGGCGCTATATAAATAAAAATTATTATTATTATTAAAGCTCATACGAATGTCAGCTTCATGCTGGGGTTGATCTGCGGTCAGCAACAGACCAGGACACATTTTCTTTTTCTGCTGCTCCAGTTAACTGTCCAAGCACCACTGTAGCACGTTGCTGGCCAGTCATAGCATACATGTCCAAGACACCCTCAATCTTTCTTTTAAACTCCTCGAGTGTATCAGGGCGGCCATCATACTGGGGCAACCACTTGGCCCCCGGGATGTATGGGAACGACATGGGCATTATTGGGGCGACGGTGCCCGAGGCACCGGAGGTACTGGCAGTGCTACCGGAGGCAGCTATCGAGGGTCCGGGGTATGTCTGGGGGTCAGCGTACGCCGCCTCGTCCTCGCTGGAGGAGGCCGACATGTTGGAGGCCCCCCCCAGTTAATTACAGCCAGTTGCTGAAGGGTTAAACAGTTCAGGGATTTCCAGCCCGCAGCACTCAGGAATGCTCAGCTGAGCTGGGGATGGGGTTTCAATTTCACGCTCTGCAGACCAGCACGCCCCCTTTCTTCTTCCCGCTCTTTGGCGTAGTAATGGCGGCGGAACTTTTACAGTCAATTAAACGCCACACAGTACCCGGTGATACCGGGCACGGGATCCTGTTCGTGACGCCATTTTGTGACTCACCCAGGGCAGGGTACTCAGGGCTCGGGCTCGGTTAAGGTCCGGGATGTGACGGGTGGCTGCCCGACGCTGTAGCCCTGGGGTCAGTGAAAAAGGGGTATTTACAGGGATTATTTACAGTTTTTGTCTTCATGACGCCACCTGCTGTGTCTGGTGAGGGATCACCAGCGCCGCTACAGTCCTCCAGAGGTCGGTGGGATTGCGGCCGTAATGGTATAGTCCCCGCAGGCAAGACTGGGACCTCCGGGGCAGAGGGGTGAGGAATGGACAGGATGCAGCAGAGCTGGGACGGTTGTGAGGATAGGGAGAGTCTATGGAGGGGCACGGTGAGGTAGCAGAAAGAAGGCAAACACGCAGCAGAAGTCTCTTTACCTTTTACTGATGGTATCCAGGCAAATGGTCCCAAGCACTGACGGGTAGCTGGGCTGCACAGTGGGCTCCCACAGCAAGTGGGTGTAAGCCCTCCTTCCCTTTTGTATTCTCTGAAGCACAGTCTATTAAATCAGAACTTGCCTCCACTCTCTTCTCTGATCTGTTTCTCCTTCCCTTCTGTGCGGTCTCTGGGACAACCTTCTCTTGGTTTCTGCAGTGCCCACTGCACCTGGTTCCCTTGCTTTGACTCTCTCAGGAGACCGGGTAGAAGTAGCTTCCTCGGTGCCCAGGGGTTTCCTGTTGGACTTGTAGTTCTCCACTGGTGCGGATCGCCAATATCCGGCTTCTGTTTCCTCTCTAGAACGAACTCCCAGCTGGAGCTGCCTGTTCCTGCTTCTGGTCTCCCAGCCTTCAGTCCCACTTAGGTTGGTGGGACGCTGAAGGGCTTCTTCTGGGTCTCTGGCCTGTGCCTTCTCTTGGCACCAGCACCAGAACCTTCCTGCAGCTCTTCTAGCGTCTGCTACACTCTGCCCCCAGCAGCAGGATTTATAGGGGATCCTGCCTAAGTGCAGCAGGTTGAGCTCCCCCTACTGTGCTGGGGTGGAAGGTGTTGTTTGTAGTGCTACCTACTGTGGAAACTCAGTTGTGCAGCAGAGAGATATGTGGTTACCTGCGTTGGCAGGGCGCCACAGCAATAAAATGCAAAACGGATAGTCAAAACAGCGTATCGACCCAAAAATGGTATCATTAGAAACGTCGCCTCAAGCCGCAAAAAATAAGCTGTCACACAGCCCAGATCCCGAAAAATGAGAAAGCTATGGGTCGTGGAAAATGGTGCAAAAGTGCAATTCTTTAAAAACTACTGAATTTTTGATTTTTCACCACGTAGAACAAAATAAAAGCATACTTGTTTGATATCTACAAACACATACCGACCCGTGTCATCATAGAGACAGGTCAGTTTTACCATATAGTGAAAATGTTGAAAAAAAAAAGAACAAAACGTGTTAGGGTACTTTCACATCAGCGTTTTTTTAAATCGCGGCAGATGCGGTGAACAAACAGCATCTGCCGCGATTACCGCATAACGGCTGCACTTGCTGCACAGTTGCAGCACAGTTGCGGCAAGCCCCATACAATGTATATGCGAGCTTGCGGCAGGTGCGGCAAGTGCAGTTTTGGCACTTGCGGCAGGTGCGGCCGCGAAAAAAAACAAAGGTAAAGGTTAGTAATACATTGAGAATTTTCATTTTCTTATAAACAACTGCTCCTTAGGAGCAAACAACCTGAAAAACTTTCTTAACGTCCTTAAGGTCCATTTGCTAGGACTTGTTTGCTGCTTCTCCTTCACTCTCCAATGTGTTGTGCCTATATGTAGGTCAGGCCACCAAAATGCTCTGCTCATTGAACTCTGTAAGTATACAGTCTTCTGACTAATGAAATAGTTCTTATAGAATTTTTGCTTTCAATTCTAAATAAATTAAATAAAAATAATTAATCACACCTCCTCATCAATGTTCATATTGGGAATAGTAAAAAGGTGTAACAACAGAATCCAAGTTGTAGAGGGACACACAGCCACATGGGTTGTGCCAATGTTTCCATGACATTTCCAGCTCTGGATTACTGGTCTCTGTACCTTTTGAAGGACTAATTTTCTCTCTATCTACTCTATAATTGCCGTAGGCAAAATCATGTCGGACACCGAAAACGCCGTGGCTTTGTCACTATGTGACGTCACCACGCGCGAGCAATGGCCGCGAAGCGGCCATTGCGAGTCGCTGGGCGAAAATAGAACCAGAGGCTCGGCCACAAACTTAGCGATTTACCGCTGAGGTAGCGCGAGCAATGGCCGCGAGGCCATTGCGAGTCGCTACATCAGCCGCCGCACCTGCCGCAAGTCCCCCTATACTTTCTATGGGGATCCATTGCGACTCGCTGTGTAGCGCGAGCAATGGCCGCGAGGCCATTGCGAGTCGCTACCTCAGCCGCCGCACCTGCCGCAAGTCCCCCTATACTTTCTATGGGGATTACCGCAACCGCGCCGCAAGTGTAACGGTTATGCGGCGAACGCGGCAGATGCGGTTACACTTGCGGCGCGGTTGCGGTAATTCCCATAGAAAGTATAGGGGGACTTGCGGCAGGTGCGGTTTTGCACTTGCGGCAGGTGCGGCCGCGGCCGCAGTTGTCGCAAGTGCAAGACCGCACTTGCCGCACCTGCCGCAAGTCCCCCTATACTTTGTATGGGGATTACCGCAACCGCGCCGCAAGTGTAACGGTTGCGGCGCGGTTGCGGTAATCCCCATAGAAAGTATAGGGGGACTTGCGGCAGGTGCGGCAAGTGCGTTTTTTAAAATTTTATAATAAAAAAAAAATAACTAAATAATATAAATAATAAACAATAAAATAAAACATAATCATAAAAAAAAAAAAAAAAAAATATAACATTAATATATTAATTACATTAACTAATTAAAATAAAAAAATTAATCTAATACCCCCCAAAAAGTATTCACACCCCCCCAAAAAGTATTGAAACACCCCCCAAAAAGTGTTGAACACCCCCCAAAAAGTATTCAACCCCCCAAAAAGTATTGAACACCCCCAAAAAGTATTGAACACCCCCCAAAAAGTATTGAACACCCCCCAAAAAGTATTGAACACCCCCAAAAAGTATTCAAGACCCCAAAAAGTATTCCACACCCCCAAAAAGTATTCAACCCCCCAAAAAAAATATTCAACCCCCCAAAAAGTATTCACACCCCCCAAAAAGTCCTCACACTCCCCCAAAAAGTACTCAGACCAGCTATAACTATTATAAGCAAATTAATGCACGTTCTAGAATCCCGATGCATTTGCATCGGGCTCACAGCTAGTTTAGACATATTTCTTTTCTGAGTTGCAAGACGAATCAACTTTCTACCCCCATGGATCCAGGTGAGGTGACCACACACTGTAACTGTGTAACTGGAGTGTATAAAAAATAGTTCAGTGATGCTCGTAGTACATTACAATTTTTTCAGGTTATGTACTCTAATTATAGGATTAATAATGTTATAAAATGGAATGTTTACATACCGTATTTTTCAGGTTAAAAGACGCACATTTGTAACCCCACATTTTGGGGGAAAGTGGGGAATGCATCTTATAATCCGAATATACACATTATATACTGCAGGAGAGGTTGGGACAGCTCTGAAGCCAGGCTGGTGCAGGCTGCAGGAGGCAGCGAGAGGTCACGTGCTCCTATAATATGCACTGCCGCTGTCCATCACCACGGTGCTGGAACCGCACCAAGGTGATGGACTTGGGGAGCAGCGCATGTTATATGTGCCTGCACACAACCCCGTAGATTGCACATGCCCCCTGTGCTGGCTATGGCCCCCCATGCTGCTGCCCATAGTAACATTAAAAAGATTTTACTTACCTTCTCCAGTGCTGTCCTCCCTGTGTCTCCCTGCTTGCCGCTGTGATCGGGCACGCAGAGATGATGTCACTCTGCTGTGCCGATCACATGAGCGGTACTACTGTCTCGTACTAAGGGATTGGGGTACTCGGATCTCGGGCGTACTGGTACCGGGATGTCACAGGTGGTTGGTGCCCGAGTCCATGCCCCTGGTGACAGAATAAAAAGGGGAATATTTCCAGGGATTAAAGTTATTGTCAGTCGTGACGCCAAATGTAGGTTCGGTGATGGCACCGGCGCTGATGGGACCTCCGAGGTGATGGGCGGCAGCAAGGTGTTGTGGCTCTCTACAGGAAGAGCGGGTTCCCCGGGGGCTGTAGGGTATGATGGTGGAATAGGGCAGCACGGTTGGAATGAGGCAGCATAGTCATTGTGGTGTGGGACAGGTCGAAGAAGGGACACGCACACAAATAAGTCTTTTTCTGTACCTTTTACTGATGGAGAACAGGTACACACCCCGGGTTGAAGGATGCACTTTGGGATCTCCACACCGAGTGAGGTATAGGCCTCCTTGTCTTGTCCCTTCTCTTGAGTCTGGCGTGTGTGAAACCAGGCCTGACCTTTCTGTGTCTGTTACACCTGCGTTACTGCACTGAGGGCACTTGAGCTACCGCTATCTCTCCTGCGGTCCCTCTCTATCAAATGTGGGTGCTACGGGTGTCCAGGAAGCTAAGCCTCCTCGGTGTTCTGGATTCTCTGCTGGGCTAACCTCTTTCCCTTCTGCAGACTTCGACTCCAGTGAGCGGTGTCCTGGTGGGGTGAGCCGCTATGGCTCTTCTGCCCCCTTCTGTAGTGTTCCTTGCCTCTGCCTGTCATCCTCACTCTCTCTGGATCTCACACTGGCTCTGGCGGTGTGCTGGTTTCAGGCCTAGCACAGCTCCAGTAACCAGTCCTGCTCACTTGGCACTGAGCTGACCTTCACAGTTCTTCTAGTGACTGCACACTCTGGCTAACTCCGCCCCCAGCACCTGTATTTATAGGGGATCTTTCTTAACAGCAACCAGTGGTGCTCCCTCTACAGGCCTGGAGTGGAAGGTGTTGGGTTTATGTGAGTACCAGATGTGACAATCCCTTAGTGAACTAGTTGGTTCTGTGGCTTACCTGTCACAGGGTGCCACATTCCCCCCTAGCTAACTTCAGTACTCCTGGACTGAGTAAAGATTTTGTACATAACACATAAACAATAACAATAACAGTTATTTACAAAGTCTCAAAACTCAGAAATTTACAAATATCACTGTAAAACGGGAAAAAATATGAAAAAGCAGTCCTTACGGCTCTAGTCCATCCTCCTCAGGCTGTAAAAGAAAGAGTTGTTTTGCTACCACCAGTCCTGTGGCTATAGTCCATTGTTTAGACAAAGGGGAAAATCCAGGGAAAAAGGGTTGAGTCTGTACAGTAAAGTCTCTGTAGGCTTAAACATTCAACTGGTTAACACAGTTACACACAATTTCCCTACGGATGTCTCCGCTTAGGAGGCCGGGTCTTACCTTCTCTCCACCCCAGGCACTTTCTGTTCCCAACTTAATGTACATGGGGCTGTGCCAAGTTCCTCCACGAGAGATGAGCGAGTATGCTTGTCACTACTCGGTATTTACACGAATATCACGGTACTCGGGCTACTCGGCGAGTACCGAGTAATCTCGCGATACACTTGCTACGCTCGAGGTTCACCTCCCTGCATGTTGGTGCTCTTTTCAGAGCCAGCCCGCATGCAGGGATTTGGTGACAGACACTGTAATGCCACAGCCATGTTGGTTGTGGCATTACAGTGATTGGCTGGCCGCACAGCGTGATCAGGTCTTTATAAGACCTGACCGCGCTGTGCTCGTCACTCTGCGCCATTATACAGTCAGTGTAGGGAGAGCTGCTGCTGATTGAGGGACAGATTTGTGGCCTTTCAGCTAGTGTAGGCACAGGGCTGCCAGTGTATTTACCACAACAGTCCTTCTGAGGACTACTAGAGCAGTATACAGGCAGGGAGGCAGGGTATCTATCAAACTTCGCTGTGCCAGTATACCAGCCTGCATCGCATCTGGGGCTGGTTTCCAGGCTCATCCATCCCAAAAACCGTGCTTTTAGGGATTTATTTAGCTCACTATAGGCAGGAGTAGGTTTTAGCTTAAATTAGGGTACACCAAAAGCCTTGTGCTAAAAAACAACTCTTGTCTGCACTAATTTAGCATCTAATTGCTGCTACTGTAGGTTGCAGCGTTAATTAGGGTACACCAAAAGCCTCGTGCTAAAAACCTACTCTTGTCTGCACTAAATTTGCATCTAAGTGCTGTTACTTTAGGTTGCAGCGTAAATTAGGATACGCCAAAAGACACGCTATTGTAGTCAGCGTTTGTGTCTGACTAGTCCACCTGCAGGGCCTTAATTTCAAAACTTAGGGTCGTGCTAAAAACTTACTCTGACTCACCGCGGCCGGCTGACTCCGGTTTAGACAGGCGATTCTTCTTGCCTCCTTGTCACGGGTGGACCGCGCCTGCCGGTAGTGGGGCCCGGTGTAGTGCAGATCAAAAGTGAAGACGTCTTCGTGGAACAGATTAAAAGGGGTTTAATTTGTTTTATTCGTGACGCCACCTATGAGTAGATTCGGTAAGGGCTACCGACGCTGCGGAACCCCCGGGGGATGGACAGCAGCAAGATGTTACGCTCCCCACAGGCTGAGCGGTGATCCCCGGAGGCTGGAGCTGCTCAAGATGTTGTGCGGCAGCTGCGGTTACCTTATTGTGCGGACGGACGGTTCATAAGGAGGCACAGACACAGAAAGTCTCTATAACGGGTCTTTACTGTAACCAGTAGGCAGTACATGGCATACAGTGGTTGAGTAGTAGACCGGGTGGACTCAGCAGTGATGGTGTCCCTTAGAGATCCGCAGTGTTCCTCCATTCTACCTACTTAGTTTCTTGTGCCAGCGTCGCCCAGGAATACCAGGTCGGGTACGGGGAGGCTGCTTCAATGCCCTATCCATGATGTACGTTCTGGATGCTTTGGGGAGCCTTGGGTCCCTCAGTGGGTACACCGCTGGTTAGACGACTGGAAACTGGCTGGTGGTGGGGTGCTCCTATAAAGCTGATCCTCCACTCTTCTGGTTCGCGTGGCAGAGGTGAACTGCTGCCAGCTTCGGTACCAGTGAACCGGCTGTGAGTTGTGGGCACGGGAGTCTTTTGGAGCCCGTGTAGAAGTGCCCAATCCCGGTGGTTAAGGCCTCAGGTGCTGACACCCGACCGGTGACGGCCCAGGGGCCCGCACGGAGTGCGGAGCCCCCGCTCCTCTCCAAGTTCTAGTCTGCTCTTGTCAGGTTCTAGATTCCTTTTTGTTCTGTCTAGATTATTGACTATGTTCTACTACACTACCCTAACACTCCACCCCCCAGGACCTATGATTGGTCCCCTGTTCTAGGTGTTGCATGTTGGGTTGGATCTCTATGTTAACCGGATCATTGCTGAGTCAGAGGATATTGCGGCTGCATTTGTGGCTGCAATACCCTCTTGTGACGCACTCGTTGCGGGGCGCCACAACTCTTGTCTGCATTCATTTAAAATTTCTGTGCGGCAGCAGTGGCTTGTAGCTCCAAGTAGTGTACGCCAAAACACAGTATACGCGTCAGCGTTTGTGTCTGACCATTCAAACTGCCGGGATTAAAACGCTCTAATCTGTAATCTCACTGTCCAGCTACAAACCAACTCTTGTCTGCATTCATTTACCATTTTTGTGTGGCAGGAGGGGGTTGAAGTTCCAATTTGTATACGCCAAAACACTCAGTATACTTGTGTCAGCGTTTGTGTCTGACCAGTACAGCTGCCAAAGTGCTGCAAAGGTTGCAGAGCAAACCACTTGAGCCACCGTATAAGAGAAATAAAGTTCTCCTTGTAGCGTTGATCTAAAAGTGTCACCAACCAGTAATGAGTGTCCGCCAAGATGTTGAAAACGCGAGGGTCACAAGACAGGCAGCATCACATAAAGTCAGCCATGTGCGCCAGACTGTTAACATGCAAGACTTCAGGTCCTCAACAACAGGATGATTGACCATGCTGTCTTCATCATCCTCCTCCTCCTCTCCCCTGTCCTCTGGCCATCCGACGGTAAGATGGTTGTGCATGTATTACCATCAATTCCGCATGAAAGTAGCTCCATTTCTTTATCCTCCTTCTCCTCGTAATAGTCCTCCAATGCACGTTGGGATGAGATGAGGCTGGGCTATGTGGACTCACCCCGTACGGTTTATTGCTCCAACTCATCATGCTCCGCCTGCAATGCATCGTTTTTGATTTTGAGCAGACAGCAATTTAGAAGACAGAGAAGCGGGATGGTGACGCTAATTATGGCATCATCGCCCTTCACCATCTTGGTGACGTCCTCAAAGTTTTGGCGGACGGTACATATGTCGGACATCCATGTCCACTCATGAGGTCTTATGTGTTGAGTTTGAACCATATACCGACGGCCTAGTTGATGCTGGTACTCAACAACTGCCCTCTTCTACTCACAAATCCTGACCAACATGTGCAGTGTGGAATTCCAATGCGTGGGGACATCACAGACCAGTCTGTAAACGCTGCTGAAAGCTGGCAAGGGCGGCTGAAGCAGTAGGTGACTTTCTAAAATGGGCACACAGGCGGCGTACTTTTACGAGCAGATCAGACAGTTCCGGGTAGTATTTAAGAAACCGCTGAATCACGAGGTTGACCACATGGTTGACCACTCCCTTCTTCTCCAGATCCTGGAATCCCTCGGCATCACCCACCTTGCTCTCTTTTGGATCTCCTCATACCTAGCGGACTGGACCTTCAGCGTCTCCCACTCCCACACCTCCTCCTCACCCTAACCCCTTTCTGTCGGAGTCCCCCAAGGTTCAGTCCTGGGACCCCTACTTTTCTCCATATACACTCTCGGCCTAGGGCAACTCATTGAGTCCCACGGCGTCCAGTACCACCTCTATGCCGACGACACCCAAATCTACCTGTCCGGCCCTGACATCACCTCCCTACTTTCCAAAATCCCACAATGCCTTTCCGCCATCTCATCCTTCTCTGCTCGCTTCCTTTAACTCAACATGGACAAAACTGAATTCATAGTCTTCCCCCCCAAGAAATTCCCCCCACTTCCCAACCTATCCATCTGCGTGAACGACTGCACCCTCTCCCCAGTCCCCCAAGCCGAGTGCCTCGGGGTAATCCTTGACTCCTCCCTATCCTTCAAGCCCCACATCGAGGCCCTCACCACATCCCTCCGGCTCCAGCTCAAGAACATCTCACGGATCCGGTCCTTCCTCACCCACGACACTGCTAAAACACTCATTCATGCTCTTATCATCTCCCGCCTTGACTACTGCAACCTCCTTCTCAATGACCTCACGGCTAACTCCCTCACACCTCTCCAGTCTATCCTCAATTCCGCTGCCCGACTAATGTACCTGTCCTCCCGCTACTCCCCTGTCTCCCCCCTCTCCCAAGCCCTTCACTGGCTCCCCACCTCCAAGAGATCCCAATTCAAAACACTAATTATGGCGTACAAAGCCATACACAACCTGGCCCCACCATACATCTCCGACCTGGTCTCCCGATACCTACCCTCACGCAACCTCCGCTCCTCCCAAGAACTCCTCCTCTGCTCCCCCGTCATCACCTCTTCGCACAACCGAGTCCAGGACTTCTCCCAGGCATCTGCCTTACTCTGGAACTCCCTGCCCGAACACGTCAGACACTCTCCTACCCTGTCAAGCTTCAAGTGTCACCTGAAGACTCAGCTTACAACCTGCCATGAGACCCCCATATCTGACATTCCCCATCCTGCTGTATCCCAACCCGCCCCTCGTAGACTGTGAGCCCTCGTGGACAAGGTCCCTGCCCCTCCTGTACCTGTACATCCTGATCACCTAGATTTAGTGTACTTGTTCTTGTCTCCCTTATCCTCATGTAAAGCGCCATGGAACCTAATGGCGCTATATAAATAAATAATAAAAGGCGCCACGCATGGAACATGTGTCAGCTCGCCTTGCCTCAGAGCCGCCACCAGGTTCCGGGCATTGTCACACACGACCATGCCTAGCTGTGGGTTCAGCGGTGTGAGCCAGTGATCTGCCTGCTGTTTCAGTGCTTTCCACAACTCTTCAGGATTGTGGGTTTTGTCACCTACGCATATTAGCTTCAGCACAGCCTGTTGCCGCTTAGCCAAGGCAGTGCTGCAGTGCTTCCAGCTTTGGACTGGTGTAGAGGGTGAAGTGAAGGAGGAGGAGGAGGGTGAGGATCATGAAGTTCTGGAGCTGTACACTGTGGGTGAAACCCTGACTGAGTTAGGGCCAGCAATCCTTGGTTTCGGAAGGACGTGTTCGGTCCCAAGCTCGGACTGGGTCCCGGCTTCCAGAATATTAACCGAGTGTGCCGTCAGAGAGATGTACCTGCCCTGCCCGCAATCATTTGTCCACGTGTCCATGGTTAGGTGGACTTTGCCTGAAACTGCGTTGTTAAGGGCACGTATGATGTTTTGTGACACGTGCTTATGTAATTCGGGGACGACACACCAGGAAAAATAGTGTCGGCTAGGGACCGAGTAACGTGGGACAGCCCCCGCCATCAGGTTGCGGAATGCTTCCGTCTCCACCAGCCTAAAAGGCAACATTTCCAGCGCAAGCAGTTGCGAAATGTGTGCATTTAGAACTGTGGCATGTGCGGCGTTGGCAGCATATTTGCGCCTGCATTCCAAAGATTGGGGTATGGATAACTGAACACTGCGCTGGGACAAGGACGTGGCTGATGGTGGTGCTACTTCTGCTTTTGCAAGTACAGGTAAAGGACAGGAGGCATCTTCACCAGCAGTATGGACAGGGGATTGGCTTGCACGCACAACAGTGGAAGACGCAGCGGTGTCACCCGCAGACAATGCTCCTGTACTCTGCTGTACATCCCACAAAGTCGGGTGCTTTGCTGCCATGTGCCTGCTGATGCTGGTGGTGGTCAGGCCACTTGGATACTTATCCAGCACACAGGGGCACACACCATACCCCAAGAGGCTAACCAGCTCCATTAGAGCATACTTTAATGTGGATATAGCCATATATGGACTCCATGGCTGCACAACATTAAGCCCTAAGATGCATTTCAACAGCGACTTTTGATAAAAGCTATTGGATTATAGCCGAAACGTCACCCAGGTCGCATGTCTAATGTGTACAGCACTAAATAAAAACAACACAAGTTTATCACCAGCAAAACCACTTACTGAGAGTGCATTTGTTCACAATACTGACTATATGCAGGGTCTTTGATGACCCCTACAAATAGCACCTCCAACTCACACAAGGAGTGCACGCCAATTAACTATTTATATAACTCCCCCTGTGCACTGCTGTCCTCGCTCTGCATGTCCTCCTGCCAGGTTGGGTCAGTTACTGGATCATCCACCACGTCGTCTTCCACTTCCGCACCCTGGTCCTCCTCCTGACTTTGTGGCAATTGTGTCTCATCATCGTCCACCTCTTGTTGAGACACGTTCCTACTGTTGCCTTTGTGAGACCGTGGCTGCTCAAATATTTGGGCATCGGTACATACGATCTCCTCATGACCCACTTCAGCTTGAGCTGGCGAGAGGTCAGAATCTATGAATGGATAAGTGAACAGCTCTTCAGAGTGTCCAAGTGTGGGATCAGTTATGTCCGGGTCCGGGCACTCGGCATGGTGGGAGGAAGGAGGATCAGGGTGTGGAATGTGCGGTCCAGTCTTACGGCTACTCACACTTGACCGTGTGGAAGACAGGCTGCCTGTGGTGGTGCAAAACTGACTGGAAGCATTATCCGCTACCCAACTAACAACCTGTTTACACTGGTCTTGGTTTAATAGTGGTATACTGCTGCGGTCTCCTACAAATTGGGACAAGAAAGGTCAAGCGAGATAATGTTGGCATTTGTCGTGGCTCAATTCGAGCTTGCACATGGCCTCAGTCTCTGCATGCACCACCATCACGTCCAGTACCTTGGCCCTTGTTCTTGCGCATTTTCAATTGTGTGCTGCCTGTATACAGCTAAATTAAAGTGTCCAAAAGATGGTTTTTAGCTGGACACTGAGATGACAGATTGGAGATTACATTACAGCAGGTATACCGGTCATTCACAAATGCTGAGATGGGTATACTGAATGTTTTGGCGTATACAAATTGGAGCTACAACCCACTCCTGCCTCAAAAAAGGGTAAATGAAGGCAGACAGGCTGACTCTGATCAAGATGAACAAGGGTTGTATTGGGCCCGACTTCACCACACCACCAACAAATGATAGTATAATTTATATTTTGTGCCAGTAAATTGCCATGCACCTCCGCACACCCACACATGGGTACACACTTCATGACTTTCGTTACTTGCTGTTCTGCTCCTCCTTCTCCTCATCCTCCACCATCATATGATCAGTGCGATCGTGGTTCATGATCCCACGAAAACATAATTTTTATTACATCATATTTATGATGATGATGACTCTCACCGTTCAAATGTTAGGCAGTAGTTTCATGTATACCCCCCAGGGGTAAATGTTTAGTTCCATGAAAACATAATGGGCATTAGAGGTACAGGAGACCCGCTCCTTTGTAATGGGAACAATATTTAGAGGCTCTCCTCCATGTTTCTTTCAAGGGGCATTGAAGGGCCTCACAATTTTTGGCTTCCCTGCTTAGGGCAATACTACAGCAGACACACTTGCTTACAATGGGCACTTTTTTTGAAAAGGCCCTCATGCACACCTCTATCCACGGGCATATTGGTGTCTCTCAATTTCTGGCTTCCCTGCCTAGGGCAATACTAAAGAAGACACACTTGCTTACAATGGGCACATTTTTTGAAAAAGCCCTCATGCACGCCTCTATGCAGGGGCTTCTTGGTGCCTCCAAACCTTTGGCTTCCCTCCCTAGGGAAATACTACAGCAGATACACTTGCTTACAATGGCCATATTTTTTAAAAAGGCCCTCATGCACGCCTCTATCCAGGGGCATATTGGTGTCTCCAATTTCTGGCTTCCCTGCCTAGGGGAATACTAAGCGCATGGGAGTGCCACACAATTTTTTTAAAAAAAAATCTTTCATATAATCCAAAAAACTAACATACACCAACTCTGTCTCACAAGTGGGTATGAGCCCTTAATATTTTTTCCATGAAAATCCGTTTTGATTTCATTTTGTAACGTTTTCTTGACAGTCCGTAAAAGTGGCGTAATAGTCCGACAACATTGTTGACATCAGTGACCTTGGGGTCTGAAATGCTTCCAGGGGTCTTACCCATGCTGTTCCCATGTCATTTCAGCACTGTTCTGATACTTTTATGAAGTTTCGGGAAAGGAAGGTGTGCCACAGTCCGCGCTGCCAAAATCCCCCGCTTGTAAATAATGCAAGTAGCCGATGTCCAAATCAAACCTCTCTTTTATTTCTCCAACGCGTTTCAACGCCCTCCTGGCGTCTTCCTCAGGGAAGATCTCTGAGGAAGACGCCAGGAGGGCGTTGAAACGCGTTGGAGAAATAAAAAAGAGGTTTGATTTGGATATCGACTACTTGCATTATTTACAAGCGGGGGATTTTGGCAGCGCGGACTGTGGCACACCTTCCTTTCCCGAAACTTCAGATTTCGTCTACCCGTGTGGAGACCGGTGGAAGTCCAGCAGCAGCCATCAGGATACTCATCCTACCAGGTCTATTTACCAGTTGTGGGTGGCACAACTGGAATAGGTGAGTGACCACTTCTTACTCACCTGCTTTGATTTAGTGTCTAGTGATAAGGGCACTATTGCGCCTCTTGTCCCCCCCCCCTTCTTTTTTCCTGATACTTTTATGACATTTTTAGGGTTTTTCCATGCTGCCGGGGGTCATATCAGAAAAATACTCGGGTCTCCCATAGGATAACATTGGGCTCGGTGCTCGGGCCGAGTACACGAGTATCTTGGATTGCTCGGCCCGAGCTTCGAGCACCCGAGCATTTTAGTACTCGCTCATCACTATCCTCCACAGGGGCGTAACTACCGGCATAGCAGACGTAGCGGTCGCTTTGGGGCCCGGCGCTTGAGGGGGCCCGGACCCAGCGCCGCTACGCTGCTATCCGGTCAGCTACAGGCCCCCAGTGTGTATATACAGGCCCCCCACTCCACCCTTCCTGCTGCACACGTCACCTGTAAAGGAATACATCATACTTACTTATCCCTGCCGGCTGCCGCTGTCGCCGCTCTGCACCGCGCTCCGTCTTCATCCAGCTTCTTCCTGGTTGTGACGTCATTGCCTGCACCCGCCGGTCACAACCAGGAAGAAGCTGGATGAAGACGGAGCGCGGTGCAGAGCGGCGGCAGCCGGCAGGGATAAGTAAGTATGATGTATTCCTTTACAGGTGACGTGTGCAGCAGGAAGGGAGGAGTGGGGGGCCTGTATATACACACTGGGGCCCTGTATATAGCCACTGGGGCCCTGTATATAGCCACTGGGGGCCTGTACATAGCCACTGGGGCCCTGTATATAGCCACTGGGGGCCTGCATATAGCCACTGGGGGCCTGTATATACCCACTGGGGGCCTGTATATAGCCACTGGAAGCCTGTATATAGCCACTGGGGGCCTGTATATACCCACTGGGGGCCTGTATATAGCCACTGGAGGCCTGTATATAGCCACTGGGGGCCTGTATATAGCCACTGGGGGCCTGTATATAGCCACTGGGGGCCTGTATATAGCCACTGGGGGCCTGTATATACCCACTGGGGGCCTGTATATAGCCACTGGGGGCCTGTATATAGCCACTGGAGGCCTGTATATAGCCACTGGGGGCCTGTATAAAGCCACTGGGGGCCTGTATATACCCACTGGGGGCCTGTATATAGCCACTGGAGGCCTGTATATAGCCACTGGAAGCCTGTATATAGCCACTGGGGGCCTTTATATAGCCACTGGGGGCCTGTATATACCCACTGGGGGCCTGTATATAGCCACTGGAGGCCTGTATATACCCACTGGGGCCCTGTATATACCCACTGGGGCCCTGTATATACCCACTGGGGCCCTGTTATATACCCACTGGGGAGGCTGCTGTATACCACTGGGGCTGCTGTATATACTGATGGGGCCTGTATATACCACTGGGGAGGCTGCTGTATATACCACTGGGGCTGCTGTATATACCACTGGGGAGGCTGCTGTATACCACTGGGGCTACTGTATATACTGCTGGGGCCTGTATATACCACTGGGGAGGCTGCTGTATACCACTGGGGCTGCTGTATATACTGCTGGGGCCTGTATATACCACTGGGGAGGCTGCTGTATACCACTGGGGAGGCTGCTGTATACCACTGGGGAAGGCTGCTGTATGCCACTGGGGCTACTGTATATACTGCTGGGGCATGTATATACCACTGGGAAGGCTGCTGTATACCACTGGGGCTGCTGTATATACTGCTGGGGCCTGTATATACCACTGGGGAGGCTGCTGTATACCACTGGGGAGGCTGCTGTATACCACTGGGGAGGCTGCTGTATGCCACTGGGGCTACTGTATATACTGCTGGGGCCTGTATATACCACTGGGAAGGCTGCTGTATACTATCACTGGGGAGGCCTGTATACCACACTGCTGGGGGCTGTATACCTGTGCTGGGGTCCACCCTCGAGTCAATAGGTTTTCTCAGGTTTTGGGGGCAAAAGTAGGGGGGTCGGCTTATACACGAGTATATACGGTAAACTGGGTGGCGTCAGACTGTTAACACCGATTCGGTAAGGGGGTGTGTCTTGAAGGGGGCGTGTCATTGGGGGCGTGTCTTGGAGGGGGCCCCGTTCAAAAGTTTGCTATGGGACCCTGCCAGTTCTAGTTACGCCCCTGATCCTCCACCCTTCTATACACTACTATTCACATTTTTATACACAAGTCACTATTTACATTTTACTCCTTTGACACTCTACACTTCACTCTCTGTATCTGAGTGGAGGCTGACCAAAGTTACCACGGGTTGATCTGCGTAGTACTGGTGTGTCACTAGTGTCTGTGTCTGGTGCTGTGTGTGCACTATTCCCTAGTCCAGTGATGGCGAAACTTTCAGAGGCTGAGTGCCCAAACCGCACGCCAAAACCAAATCATTTATGGCGAAATACCCATACGGTAATGTGATCTAAATTGCAGCAGTAATCATAAGCTCTGCACAGGGGGGAAGGCAAGCAGATGCTAACTCTCTCCCTGTGCAGTGGTTGTAGTCCTGAAACACTTATGTTCAATTCAATTATTTTAACAATTAATTGATTTTAAACTTACCTTTGCAGTCTTCTCTTCTCTTCAGCAGTGGTCAGACAGCTCATCTGTACTGCACAATGAAGCTGAGGCGCTCCCAATGCTCTTTCCAGACACAGCTGGTGGATTGATCTGTATGGAAAAATGCAGAATATTTGACAGATAGGAGATAGATTTTATCATGGAATGCAAGCAGATTTCATACTGAAATCCTAGTCTTCATCTTGTAGTAATATCTCCATCCTGACTCTCTCCTTGTAGTAATGTGTCCCATCCTGACCTTCTCCTTCTAGCTATGTGCTCCATCCTGACCCTCTCCTTGTAGTAATGTGCTCCATCCTGACCCTCTACCTTTAGTTTAGTGCTCTATCTTGACCCTCTCAGTTATGTGCTCCGTCCTGATTTTCTCCTTGTAGTAATGTACTCCATCCTGACCCTCTGCTTGCAGTTAGGTGCTCCATCCTGACCATCTCCCTGTAGTAATGTGCTTCATCCTGACCCTCTCCTTGTAATAATGTGTCCCATCCTGATCTTCTTCTTGTAGTAATGTGCTTCATCCTGACCTTCACTTTGTAGCAATGCGCTCCATCTTGTCTTTCCCCCTCTAGCTATGTGCTCCATCCTGTCTCCCTCCTTCTAGTAATGTGTCCCATCCTGAACCCCCTCCTTCTAGTAATGTGCTATATCCTGATTCTCTCCTTCTAGTAATGTGTCCCATCCTGACTTTCTCCTTCTAGTAATGTGCTCCATTCTGAACCTCTCCTTGCAGTTATGTGCTCCATCCTGACCCTCTCCTTTTAGTTACTTGCTCCATCCCGACCCTCTCCTTGTAGTAACGTGCCCCATCCTGATCCTCTCCTTGTAGTTATGTTCTCCATCCTGATCCTCTCCTTCTAGTTATGTGCTCCACTCTGATCCTCTCCTAGCTATGTGCTCCATTCTGACCCTCTCCTAGCTATATAATCCATCCTGACCATCTCCATGCATTTATGGCCCCATCCTGACCCTCTCCCTGCAGATGTGCCCCATCCTGACCCTCTCCTGGCAGTAATGTTCCTATCCTGATCCCCTTCTTGTAGTCTTGTAGTTTGTAGTTTGTTTGTCTTGTAGTCTTAATCCTTATCCCCTTGTAGTATGCCTCATCCTTGTCCCCTTCGGTAATGTCCTATCCTCGTCCCCTTGTGGTAATGTCCCCATCCTGCCCCCATCATGTAGTATTGCTTCATCCTGCTGTAATGCCCTATCCTTCTCCCCTTGAAGTAATATGCCCCATACGTGTCCCCTTGGAGTAATATGCCATATCCTGCAGTAATGTGTCTCATCCTTGTCCACTTGCCATTAATATGCCCCACCCTTATTCCTTTGCAGTAATATGCCCCATCTTGCACTAGTGTGCCTCATCCTGGTATTATTACATCACCCTGGTCCCCATCACGTAGTAATATGCCCCATCTTGCCCCCTGGTAGTATTGCCCTATCTTTGCCCACATCACATAGTAATCTGCCCCATCCTTGTCCCCATCACATAGTAATCTTCCCCATCACATATTAACTTGCTCCACAACTGTACCTATCACATGGTAATCTACCCCATCAAATATTAATATGCCTCATCCTTGTTCCCATCACATAGTAATCTGCCCCTCCTGCCCCATCACATAATATGCCCCATGAGCCCCCATCACGTAATAATATGCCCCATCACATAATAATATGCCTATTCTGCCCCATCACATAATAATATGCCCATTCTGCCCCATCACATAATAATATGCCCTATCAGCTCCATCATATAATCATATGCCCCATCCTGCCCCATCACATAATAATATCCCCCATTCTGCCCCATCACATAATAATATGCCCCATCCTGTCCCCATCACATAATAATATGTCCCATTCTGCCCCATCACATAATAATATGCCCCTCCTGCCCCATCACATAATAATATGCTCCATTCTGCCCCCATCACATAATAATATGCCCCATTCTGCCCCATCACATAATAATATGTCCCATCCTGTCCCCATCACATAATATGTCCCATTCTGCCCATCACATAATATGCCCCATCTTGCTCCATCACATAATAATATGCCCCATCCTTCCCCATCACATAATAATATGCCCCATTCTGCCCCCATCTATTATATACAGTTAGGGCCAGAAATATTTGGACAGTGACACAAGTTTTGTTATTTTAGCTGTTTACAAAAACATGTTCAGAAATACAATTATATATATAATGTGGGCTGAAAGTGCACACTCCCAGCTGCAATATGAGAGTTTCCACATCCAAATCGGAGAAAGGGTTTAGGAATTATAGCTCTGTAATGCATAGCCTCCTCTTTTTCAAGGGACCAAAAGTAATTGGACAATGGACTCTAAGGGCTGCAATTAACTCTGACGGCGTCTCCCTCGTTAACCTGTAATCAATGAAGTAGTTAAAAGGTCAGGGGTGGATTCCAGGTGTGTGGTTTTGCATTTGGAAGCTGTTGCTGTGACCAGACAACATGCGGTCAAAGGAACTCTCAATTGAGGTGAAGCAGAACATCCTGACGCTGAAAAAAAAAAGAAAAAATCCATCAGAGAGATAGTAGACATGCTTGGAGTAGCAAAATCAACAGTTGGGTACATTCTGAGACAAAAGGAATTGACTGGTGAGCTTGGGAACTCTAAAAGGCCTGGGCGTCCACGGATGACAACAGTGGTGGATGATCGCCGCATACTTTATTTGGTGAAGATGAACCCGTTCACAACATCAACTGAAGTCCAGAACACTCTCAGTGAAGTAGGTGTATCTGTCTCTAAGTCAACAGTAAAGAGAAGACTCCATGACCGTAAATACAAAGGGTTCACATCTAGATGCAAACCATTCATCAATTCCAAAAATAGACAGGCCAGAGTTAAATTTGCTGAAAAACACCTCAAGAAGCCAGATCAGTTCTGGAAAAGTATTCTATGGACAGATGAGACAAAGATCAACCTGTACCAGAATGATGGGAAGAAAAAAGTTTGGAGAAGAAAGGGAACGGCACATGATCCAAGGCACACCACATCCTCTGTAAAACATGGTGGAGGCAACGTGATGGCATGGGCATGCATGGCTTTCAATGGCACTGGGTCACTTGTGTTTATTGATGACATAACAGCAGACAAGAGTAGCCGGATGAATTCTGAAGTGTACCGGGATATACTTTCAGCCCAGATTCAGCCAAATGCTGCAAAGTTGATTGGACGGCGCTTCATAGTACAGATGGACAATGACCCCAAGCATACAGCCAAAGCTACCCAGGAGTTCATGAGTGCAAAAAAGTGGAACATTCTGCAATGGCCAAGTCAATCACCAGATCTTAACCCAATTGAGCATGCATTTCACTTGCTCAAATCCAGACTTAAGATGGAAAGACCCACAAACAAGCAAGACCTGAAGGCTGCGGCTGTAAAGGCCTGGCAAAGCATTAAGAAGGAGGAAACCCAGCGTTTGGTGATGTCCATGTGTTCCAGACTTAAGGCAGTGATTGCCTCCAAAGGATTCGCAACAAAATATTGAAAATAAAAATATTTTGTTTGGGTTATGTTTATTTGTCCAATTACTTTTGACCTCCTAAAATGTGGAGTGTTTGTAAAGAAATGTGTACAATTCCTACATTTTCTATCAGATATTTTTGTTCAACCCTTCAAATTAAACATTACAATCTGCACTTGAATTCTGTTGTAGAGGTTTCATTTCAAATCCAATGTGGTGGCATGCAGAGCCCAACTCGCGAAAATTGTGTCACTGTCCAAATATTTCTGGCCCTAACTGTAAAACCCGAAGGCCACTTCCGGAGGAGGCCACGCCCACTTCCGTGATGGTCGTCGCCCAGGCTCATCCAGTGCACTGTAGCCAGGCTGCCCCCCCGGCTACAGTCACCGACACACGGAACGTTCCGATCTCGGAAGTTCCGTGTGCCCTCCTGCCACTCCCCTCCACCCTCTGCCCTCCAGCCAGTACCTACATACCGGGGGGGGGGCAGGGGGGCCCATTGCCCGCCACCTCGGAGGGCCACACACACCCTGGGGGTACCCGTGCTCCCTGCCGTGTGCCTGGAGAGGAGGGAGGGCGGGACTTCCTCTCCTGCAGCTCTGCCCGCCCCTCCTCTCCTCCTACACCCGAAGCCCGGCCACCGGTAAGTCTGCAGCCATACACACTGCTCTGCCCTCCAACCTGTGTGCCCCCTCTGCCCTCTGTCCTCTGCGTCCTCTGCCCCTCTGTGTCCTCTGCCCCCTGTCCTCTGCCCCCTGTCCTCTGCCCCCTGTCCTCTGTGTCCTCTGCCCCCTGTCCTCTGTGTCCTCTGCCCCCTGTCCTCTGTGTCCTCTGCCCCTGTACTCTGTGTCCTCTGCCCCCTGTCCTCTGTGTCCTCTGCCTCCTCTGCCCCCTCTGTGTCCTCTGCCCCCTGTCCTCTGTGTCCTCTGCCCCCTGTCCTCTGTGTCCTCTGCCTCCTCTGCCCCCTCTGTGTCCTCTGCCCCCTGTCCTCTGTGTCCTCTGCCCCCTGTCCTGTGCCCCTGTCCTCTGTGTCCTCTGCCCCCTGTCCTCTGTGTCCTCTGCCCCCTGTCCTCTGTGTCCTCTGCCCCCTGTCCTCTGTGTCCTCTGCCCCCTGTCCTCTGTGTCCTCTGCCCCCTGTCCTCTGTGTCCTCTGCGTCCTCTGCCCCCTGTCCTCTGCGTCCTCTGCCCCCTGTCCTCTGCGTCCTCTGCCCCTGTCCTCTGCTTCCTCTGCCCCCTGTCCTCTGCGTCCTCTGCCCCCTCTGCGTCCTCTGCCCCCTCTGTGTCCTCTGCCCCCTGTCCTCTGCCCCCTGTCCTCTGCGTCCTCTGCCCCCTCTGTGTCCTCTGCCCCCTGTCCTCTGCCCCCTGTCCTCTGCCCCCTGTCCTCTGCGTCCTCTGCCCCTCTGCGTCCTCTGCCCCCTCTGCGTCCTCTGCGTCCTCTGCCCCCTCTGCGTCCTCTGCCCCCTCTGTCTCCTCTGCCCCCTGTCCTCTGCCCCCTGTCCTCTGCCCCCTGTCCTCTGCGTCCTCTGCCCCCTCTGTGTCCTCTTCCCCCTGTCCTCTGCGTCCTCTGCCCTCTGTCCTCTGCCTCCTCTGCCCCCTGTCCTCTGCCTCCTCTGCCCCCTGTCCTCTGCCCCCTGTCCTCTGCCTCCTCTGCCCCCTGTCCTCTGCCTCCTCTGCCCCCTGTCCTCTGCCCCCTGTCCTCTGCCTCCTCTGCCCCCTGTCCTCTGCATCCTCTGCCCCTGTCCTCTGCCTCCTCTGCCCCCTGTCCTCTGCCTCCTCTGCCCCCTGTCCTCTGCCTCCTCTGCCCCCTGTCCTCTGCCTCCTCTGCCCCCTGTCCTCTGGTCTCGCGTTCCTCTCTGCCCCCTGTCCTCTGCGTTCTGCCCCTCTGGCCCGCCTGCTCCTCTGCGTCCTCTGCCCCCTCTGCGTCTCTCTCTCGCCCTCTGCCCCCTCTGCGTCCTCTGCCCCCTCTGCGTCCTCTGCCGTCCTCTGCGTCCTCTGCCCCCTCTGCGTCCTCTGCCCCCTCTGCGTCCTCTGCCCCCTTGTCTGCCCCCTCTGTGTCCTCTGCCCCCCTCTGTGTCCTCTGGCCCCCCTCTGTGTCCTCTGCCCCCTCTGTGTCCTCTGCCCCCTCTGGTCCTCTGCCCCCTGTCCTCTGCCCCCTGTTGCCCTCTGCTGTCCTCTGCCCCCTTCTCTGCTGTCCTCTGCCCCCTTCTGCTGCCGTCTGCCCCCTCTGCGTCCTCTGCCCCCTCTGCGTCCTCTGCCCCCTCTGTGTCCTCTGCCCCCTCTGTCGTCCTCTGCCCCCCTGTTCCTCTGCCCCCCCTTGTCCTCTGCCCCCTGTCCTCTGCCCCCTGTCCTCTGCCCCCTGCGTCCTTGCCCCTCTGCGTCCTCTGCCCCCTCTGCGTCCTCTGCCCCCTCTGCGTCCTCTGCCCCCTCTGTGTCCTCTGCCCCCTCTGTGTCCTCTGCCCCTGTCCTCTGCCCCCTGTCCTCTGCCCCCTGTCCTCTGCCCCTCTGCGTCCTCTGCCCCCTCTGCGTCCTCTGCCCCCTCTGCGTCCTCTGCCCCCTCTGCGTCCTCTGCCCCCTCTGCGTCCTCTGCCCCCTCTGTGTCCTCTGCCCCCTCTGTGTCCTCTGCCCCCTCTGTGTCCTCTGCCCCCTTGTCCTCTGCCCCCTGTCCTCTGCCCCTGTCCCCTCTGCCCCTCTGCGTCCTCTGCCCCCTCTGCGTCCTCTGCCCCCTGTCCTCTGCGTCCTCTGCCCCCTGTCCTCTGCGTTCCTCTGTGTCCTCTGCCCCCTCTGTGTCCTCTGCCCCCTCTGTGTCCTCTGCCCCCTCTGTCTCCTCTGCCCCCTCTTGTCTCCTCTGCCCCCTCTGTCTCCTCTGCCCCTCTGTGTCCTCTGCCCCCTCTGTGTCCTCTGCCCCCTCTGTGTCCTCTGCCCCCTCTGTGTCCTCTGCCCCCTGTCCTCTGCGTCCTCTGCCCCCTCTGCGTCCTCTGCCCCCTCTGCGTCCTCTGCCCCCTCTGCGTCCTCTGCCCCCTCTGCGTCCTCTGTGTCCTCTGCCCCCTCTGTGTCCTCTGCCCCCTCTGTGTCCTCTGCCCCCTCTGTGTCCTCTGCCCCCTCTGCCCCCTGTCCTCTGCGTCCTCTGCCCCCTGTCCTCTGCGTCCTCTGCCCCCTGTCCTCTGCGTCCTCTGCCCCCTGTCCTCTGCGTCCTCTGCCCCCTCTGTGTCCTCTGCCCCCTCTGTGTCCTCTGCCCCCTCTGTGTCCTCTGCCCCCTCTGTGTCATCTGCGTCCTCTGCCCCCTGTCCTCTGCGTCCTCTGCCCCCTGTCCTCTGCGTCCTCTGCCCCTGTCCTCTGTGTCCTCTGCCCCCTCTGTGTCCTCTGCCCCCTCTGTGTCCTCTGCCCCTCTGTGTCCTCTGCGTCCTGTGTCCTCTGCGTCCTCTGCCCCTGTCCTCTGCGTCCTCTGCCCCCTGTCCTCTGTGTCCTCTGCCCCCTGTCCTCTGCGTCCTCTGCCCCCTGTCCTCTGCGTCCTCTGCCCCCTGTCCTCTGCGTCCTCTGCCCCCTGTCCTCTGCGTCCTCTGCCCCCTCTGTGTCCTCTTCACCCTGTCCTCTGCGTCCTCTGCCCCCTCTGTGTCCTCTTCACCCTGTCCTCTGCGTCCTCTGCCCCCTCTGTGGCCGAAAATAAGAAAGTGATATAATCAGCGCTCAAGCAACGCCAGGACACTGCTGTAGCAAGTAATACCTTTAGGCTTTATTCAATCAATATGTAGAACCAGTCTCCACAACGCGTTTCGACGCAGCAGGCGTCTTTATCAAGTGGTTGCCGGGATTCTCCATAACAATTACTTATATACACACACAATTAAAAATAGGGGAGGGGGGGGAGGGAATAATACACCGGTATATTACAATCTAAGAAATGGATCCTAAAGGGGATCAGTTGATCTCCAAAGAGCAGCAACCTGTGCAAATAATTAATATAAAATAATTGATATAAGATAATTAAGTGCCATTCCAACTAAAATAATAATATGACATTTACAATTATATATATATAAATATAAAACAATTATAAAGTATTAGATACCGACATATATCATATAAATGTAAACATATAACAGTTATTATAAAGACTCGGTCTGTAAATTAATTAATATCCAAAATTTGTATATATAATATTAATAACAATATTAAAAATATTAAAAAAGTTAAAAAATCTTATAAAAAATTATTAAAATATGATTAAGAACCAGATTAGAAACCAGATTAAAAAGTACTTTCCACAGTGTTGTTAAGACCTTCTGGTTGCAGGGTGCCCATTTTAAAAATCCAGAAGGATTCTCTTCTGTTAAGGGTATGTATTTTATCTATAACTTCGTCCCCTATTTGTTCAATGATCGTCAAGCATAGTTTAGTGGGGTCCCTGTTGTGCGCCAGATCAAAATGCTTTGAAACACTGTGATTGGGAAATCCAATGCTTATGTTGTATCTATGTTTATTTAACCTTGCCCTCATACTTTGAGTGGTCCTGCCGATATATTGTTGGCCGCAGGCGTACCACCCGTGCCTTAATTGTACAGCTTGGCGCAACTTTTCTTTCTTGTTGTTTCTGCCCCCTCTGTGTCCTCTTCACCCTGTCCTCTGCGTCCTCTGCCCCCTCTGTGTCCTCTTCACCCTGTCCTCTGCGTCCTCTGCCCCCTCTGTGTCCTCTTCACCCTGTCCTCTGCCCCCTCTGTGTCCTCTGCCCCCTGTCCTCTGCCCCCTCTGTGTCCTCTGCCCCCTGTCCTCTGCGTCCTCTGCCCCCTCTGTGTCCTCTGCCCCTGTCCTCTGCATCCTCTGCCCCCTCTGTGTCCTCTGCCCCCTGTCCTCTGCGTCCTCTGCCCCCTGTCCTCTGCGTCCTCTGCCCCCTGTCCTCTGCATCCTCTGCCCCCTGTCCTCTGCGCTGACCACTCTGCCCACGTCGCTGCGCTGACCAATCTCACCGCACTCACTGCTAACCACTGAGCCACCGCACTCACTGCTAACCACTGAGCCACCGTATACTCTGCTACCCACTGAGCCGCCTGTATACACACAATTCATTTCACCGCACTCCCGTAACTATTAGTAAATAAACTATACATGGATTCTAGACTACCCGATTCTTTAGAATCGGGCCGCCATCTAGTCTACTAGATAATTGCCTAATCGTGTCTGTCACAGAAATCGCGCGCCAGCGCACATTGGTCGCCGGCAGCCGTGGCAACCAATGAGCGCTGCGTATGCAAAGGAGCCTCGCACATTCGCGCTCAGCTGGCGCACCTCGGACCACAGGCTGTCAAACCAGTCAGGGGTCACAGCCTGCATGTTGGTCTCAGCTGCAGGGGATAAGGAAGTTGCTTCTGGCAAAGAGGGGGTTTTGATCCATCGTGGCTGTGGAACTAAGTCTGATACTCCTGGGAGATGCTATCCCTTATGGTACCTTTACACGCCGCGACGGCAGGCTGGATACATCCCGCTACTTCACGTGCACGAGCACGCTCAAACGGCTACAAACGGTCAACGCACCCTCTTTACACGCCGCCACAAGGTTCGCTACGCCACGCTACATCTATAGCTAGCTACATCGCCGGGTGTCTCAAGTAGCCAGCTGTTGCTCATTTACACACCGCTACAACCAGCTACTATGGGCGGACCTGGTGCAGCAGGGACAGCACATAGGCGTGCTCCAATTGTGGATTACAAGACTTCCGTACGCTGATAGGACGAAGCAATAACATCCTGATTGGGCAGGCATCGCAGGAGGCTGAGTAATACAGCACGCTCGAGCGATTGTGTAGTGTGACTCGTCAGCTCCTTAAATATGCCTCCCTATGCAGCGACTACCAATCGTCATGCAGCAGCTTCCACCAATGATCGCACATGGGGCGCGGTAACATGGAGCCGAGGTCACGCCTTAGCTACATTGCAGCTACAGCCCCGGGTGTCCAGAGTTCCCTTCCGTTGCTTCTTTACACGCCGATACAGCTCGCTACCATCGGCGATATAGCCATCTGTTTTCGAGCAGAGCCCATAAACAGATGTATCTGTCGCCGGCTGTAGCGTCGCGTCTTCAGACGCCGCTACGACGGGCTACATTGACGCTACAAGCTACATTTGTAGCCTGTAGCGCGATGTATCCAGCCTGCCGTCGCGGCGTGTAAAGGTACCATAAAAGAACTAATCATTAAGGGTACCTTTACACACGGCTACATTTGTAGCTTGTCACCAGGCAACTTACAGGTTGCAGTGAAATCATGGATACATGATTCCATTTGTACACAGCAACAAGATAGAACCATGTATCCATGATTTCACTGCAACCTGTAAGTTGCCTGGTGACAAGCTACAAATGTAGCCGTGTGTAAAGGTACCCTTAAGGTGGCAAACTCTGCATCAGAGTTTTGGAGAGCCCACCAGCGTGCTGTCATCTGGTAACCTGAGCTCCCTTACAAACTGTTCAATAAGCATTTTATTTTCATCACGTATGCTGACTGGATCAACTTGTTTAAGGATTCTCAGCGCCTCATACAGGCGTAAGGAGTAATCTATGGGTAGGGTCACATTGAAAACATGAATTGCATTCACCGCATCCGGATCCGGATGCGGTGAACGCAATGCCGGTCGCACACAGTTTTTTTCAAAACTGTGTGCTGAATACCGCACTGCGGTCACCGGATGGCTCAGGATGTGTAATCCTGAGCCATCTGGTAACTGCAGAGTTTGCGGTTCCCGATCTGGCAAGTTATTAAAGAGTTAAAATAGCTGACCTAAATGACTTTTTGAGGTCTGAAGGGGGGCTTAGACCCCCCTACAGACCGGCCGGCGACTTCTATAGTGTTCTACAATTTCTCAATGGTCACAGGCTCTTCGGAGACCGTGCATGTAAACCAAAGGGCCCCCCCCCCCCCGTATCACTATACTGGGGTGCATAGACCCCTCTATTACAAATAAGCTGTATTGGTCTAAAGTACATGATAAATGTGGCAATTCGCATTGTAAGTATATACTTACATTCTTTCGTAGGCAGCGATAAGGAAATCCATGGGCGGGGCTGTGTGCAGCAGCCTCCGCCCGCTCCTTCTTGATGCCCGCCCCCTCTGGCCGTAATCCAGTGTTTTGTGGGCGGGCACGTCGTTAAAGGGGCGTGGCTAACTATGTGTCGTGGTTAGCCACGCCCCTTTAACGACGTGCCCGCCCACAAAACACTGGATTACGGCCAGAGGGGGCGGGCATCAAGAAGGAGCGGGCGGATGCTGCTGCACACAGCCCCGCCCATGGATTTCCTTATCGCTGCCTACGAAAGAATGTAAGTATATACTTACAATGCGAATTGCCACATTTATCATGTACTTTAGACCAATACAGCTTATTTGTAATAGAGGGGTCTATGCACCCCAGTATAGTGATACGGGGGGGGGGGGCCCCTTTGGTTTACATGCACGGGCTCCGAAGAGCCTGTGACCATTGAGAAATTGAAGAACACTATAAAAGTCGCGGCCGGTCTGTAGGGGGGTCTAAGCCCCCTTCAGACCTCAAAAAGTCATTTAGGTCAGCTATTTTAACTCTTTAATAACTTGCCAGATCGGGAACCGCAAACTCTGCAGTTACCGGATGGCTCAGGATTACACATCCTGAGCCATCCGGTGACCGCAGTGCGGTCCCGGTAAGCGCTGCGAAAACTGCTGCCTGCATGATTTTAAACGCAGGCAGCAGTGCCGGATCCGGCCACCGGATGGCTTGTGAAGCCATCCGGTGTTTTGCATTGGATCCTAAGGGGAGCGTTTCCTGGTCCGGTTTTGAGCTTTTTGGAAGCTCAAAACCGGATCAGGATTTTGTTCCAAAAACGGAAATGTGACCCTGGCCTATGACACTCTCTTGTGTCCCCTGTTTGCAGTGGTAAAACAACATTCTAAGTTCAGTCTCAGTATGATGATCAAAAACCTTTTTCAACTTTTAAAAAATGTAGACAATAGACTGCTGATCTTCCTCTGACCAGTTTGGGGTTTCCAGCTCTACAGAACATGTTAACTGTCCCATCACTACTGATGCTTTCTGTTTAGCGGTCATCGCATACATGTCCAAAACATTACAAATCTTTCTCTTAAACGCGTCCAAGGTGCCTGGCTGGCCGTCATAGTTGGGCAACCAGGCTGCATTAGGGAAGTATGGCAGTGAGATCAGCATTATCGGAGCTACTGCTGCAGGTGCCGGCATTGCTCCAAAGGGTGGATCGGCGACTGCGGGCCCGGCAGGTTGGTTTACATGAGGGGCCGCTGCATCATCTGCGTCCGGGACACTCATTCTCGCTCCCCCTAGTGAATCACTGCCAGTCTCTGAAAAATGAAAGTACATAGTTGGCTCCGCAGGCGGGGAGTGGAGCGCCTCGGGTATTTCCAGACCAGGCTGCAGCACTCGGCGGTTTTCGTCAAAGCGTGGGGCGGGGACTAACTTCGCGCTCTTTTCAGCCGTAATGCTCTTCCCGCTCTGTGGCGCAGCAATGGCGGCCCAGATTAACAGTTCACAAACAGTCTGTATACAGCACACAGTACCCGTTGTACCGGGCACGGGGTCCTGTTCGTGATGCAAGGATTTTGTCTCGTACCAAGGGAGGAGATACTTGGATCTCGGGCATACTGGTACGAGGATGTCACGGGTGGCTGGAGCCTGAGTCCGTGCCCCTGGTGACAAAATAAAAAGGGGAATATTTACAGGGATTAAAGTTATTGTCAGTCGTGACACCACCAGTAGGTCCGGTGATGGCACCGGCGCTGATGGGACCTTAGGGTTGATGGGCGGCAATAAGGTGTTGTGGCTCTCTACAGGAAGAGCGGGTTCCCCGGGGGCTGTAGGGTATGATGTTGGAATAGAGCAGCACGGTTGGAATGGGGCAGCGTAGTTGTTGTGGTGTGGGACAGGTTGAAGAAGGAACAAACACACAAATAAGTCTTTTTCTGTACCTTTTCCTGATGGAGAACAGGTACACATCCCGGGTTGAAGGATGCACTTTGGGATCTCCACACCAAGTGAGGTATAGGCCTCCTTGTCCTGTCCCTTCTCTTGAATCTGGCGTGAAACCAGGCCTGACCTTTCTGTGTCCGTTACACCCGTGTTGCTACACTGAGGGCTGTTTCTTAGGCTACCGCTATCTCTCCTGCAGTCCCTGGCTCTCAAATGTGGGTGCTGCGGGTGCCCGGGAAGCTAAGCCTCCTCGGTGTTCTGGATTCTTTGCTGGGCTAACCTCTTTCCCTTCTGCAGACTCGGACTCCAGTGACCGGTGTTCTGGTGGGGTGAGCCGGTATGGCTCCTCTGCCCCCTTTTCTAGTGTTCCTTTCCTCTGCCTGTTGTGTTCACTCTCTCTGGACCTCACACTGGCTCTGGGAGTGTGCTGGTTTCAGGCCTAGCACGGCTCCAGTAACCAGTCCTGCTCACTAGGCACTGAGCTGACCTTCACAGTTCTTCTAGTGACTGCACACTCTGACTAACTCCGCCTCCAGCACCTGTATTTATAGGGGATCTGGCTTAACAGCAACCAATGGTGCCCCCCTACAGGCCTGGAGTGGAAGGTGTTGGATGTATGTGAGTACCAGATGTGAAAATCCCTTAGTTAACTAGTTGGTTCTGTGGCTTACCTGTCACAGCGGCACGGAGGGAGACACAGAGAGGACAGCGCTGTAGAAGGTAAGTAAAGTCTTTTTTATTTTAATATGTGCAGCAACATGGGGGGCCATAGCGAGCACTGGGGGATGTGTGCCAGCAATGGGGGATGTATGCCAGCACTGGGAGATGTGTGCCATTGATAGGGCACGTGTGGCATCACTGGGGGGCGTGTGCCAGCACAAGGGGTCTATATCCAATATAAGGGGGCCATATCCAGATTGAGGGGGCTAGTTCTAGGATGGGGGACTATATCCCAGGATGAGAGTCAATGTACCAGGATGAGGGGGCTATGAGGGACATATACCTTATATGATTTATTAGACGGACCCTGGCATTATAAAACGGACCCCATTTAACACTACAAATTATTATTTTCTCTTTTCTTTCACCAAATTTGGGGGTGCGTCTAATAATCAGGTGCGTCTAATAAAGCGAAAAATACGATATGTCTCTTTTGGTCTTTGGGGACTGAGGCCTGGAGCAAAAATTAGTCTGATGGTCACAGAACTCAAACTTCACCACTGTTAAGAGCTAGGAGACATAACCTTCTTTATTTTATTCCATCTTCATGAGATGTAATAAACTAACCAGACCAAAGAGGAAATTTCCACTCATCGGATGCCCTAAGCTTGTGTTCCTTGGCCCAAAAAGTCTATCTTTCTCTTGCTTTATAGTACTCCTTCAGTAGTGGTTTCTTTGCCACATTTCTACCATGAAATCATGATTCACAGTCTCTTCTAAATTTGGTGAGATGTGTCTACTGCCTGAACTAAACAGAGCCTTTACTTGGCCTCTAATCTGAGCATTAGGAACTCTTGGTCTTCTTATGAAGAACCTCAGAAAAAACGATTTCATCTTAGGATTTTCATGGCTTTTAATGTTGTTATGGAAATACATCATGGTTGTTGCACCTTCCTGGATTTGCTGACCCTTATTTCATAAAGTAATGATAGATTTTCATTATGTTACTAATGTGATCTGTTTTTGTAATATCTTGAATTACTGCAAACATAATAATTTACATACATTATGACACAGGCAGTTGAGAGATATGCATCTTTCACTTGAGTCGGCCACTTTTAGGACATGATTTTTTGGCACTAATACTAATCTAATATATAAAGCTGAATGTGTGTATGTGTGTATGTGTGTATATCCGGGATTGGCATCTACACCGTCGCAACTATAGCCACAAAATTTTGCACAGTCACACGTCTGGACCCTGAGAGCGTCATAGGCTATGTTGTGAGGCGAAATTTTAACCCCGCGCGTTCCAGTTCACCAAACAATTTTGGCCCTATCTACATAATGGGGAAAAAGGGAAAGGAAACGTGTGGGAGGAAAATCGACAGATGTCAGCTATAGAGACAAAATTTTGCACAGTCCTACGTCTGGACCCCGGGAGCGTCACAGGCTAAGTTGTGAGGCGACATTTTAACCCCGCGCATTCCAATTCACCAAACAATTTTGCCCCTATCTACATAATGGGGAAAAAGTGACAGTTACCAGTTGACAGTTGTGAATGAGAGGGGCTTAATGATAGCGCCAAAGACTAACAGCACATACCAGCATATAGTCACTAAGGTGGGGCCCCAACATGAGATATTCACCACGCACGGGGACATGTATACACAACACACGCACACAAAGAGTAACAGCAAGTTTATAGTCACTAAGGTGCAGCCCCTACATTGGATACTCACCACGCACCCGAACAAACACACACACACCACAAAGAGACACACACAACACAGAGACACACACCCCCAAGGGGACACACACGCACTCTATAGCGACACATGCACTCACCCCACATGGACACACACACACACCACAATGAGACACACACACCACACAGACCCCCCACAGGGACACGCACACATACACACCCTATAGGGACACATGCACTCACCCCACAGGGTCACACACACCACAAAGAGATACACACACACCACACAGACCCCCCACAGGGACACACACACATACACACCCTATAGGGACACATGCACTCACCCCTCAGGGACACACACAGACCACAAAGAGACACACACAATACAGAGACACACACACACCCCACACAGACACCCCCCACAGGGACACACATATACACACCCTATAGGGACACATGCACTCACCCCACAGGGACACACACCACAAAGAGACACACACAACACAGATACACACACACACCACACAGACCCCCCACAGGGACACACACACATACACACCTTATAGGGACACATGCACTCACCCCACAGGGACACACACACACCACAAAGAGACGCACACAACAGAGACACACACCACACAGAACCCCTCACAGGGACACACACATACACACCCCAGGGACACACACACCACACAGACAGACACAGATGTGCACAAATCACCTACACACAACTCGCCTCATACGTGTGCTATCTTTATTTTCCAAACATAAACATCTGATTAAAAACAGCCAATGTGCAACACATGTGCCATATAGGGAATTAAGGCAGATGTCAGTCACATGAGCTGTCTATTATGTGTATGTGTGAGGTAACATATACTGCCCGGCCAGGGGGTGGGTTTACTGTTGGCTGGAGATTTATTAGGCTGCCTATAGCAATCAATCACAGCTCAGCTTCTATTTTCCTACAGGTCATTAATATGACATATTCAAATTCACACACACACCAACAAAGAGACACACACAACACAGAGACACACACCCTCAAGGGGACACACACACACCCTATAGTGACACATGCACTCACCCCACAGGGACACACACACACACACACCACAAAGAGACACACACAACACAGATACACACACCACACAGACCCCCCCACAGGGACACACACACACATACACACCCAACAGGGACACATGCACTCACCCCACAGGGACACACACACACACACCACAAAGAGACACACACCACACACACACACCCACAGGGACACACACACATACACACCCTATAGGGACACATGCACTCACCCCACAGGGACACACACACACTACAAAGAGACACACACCACACACACACACACCCACACACCCTATAGGGACACCTGCACTCACCCCACAGGGACACACAAATACACACACCTCAGGTACACACACACCACACAGACACAGATGTGCACAAATCACCTCACATAACTCGCCTCATACGTGTGCTATCTTTAATTTCCAAACATAACCATCTGATTAAAAACAGCCAATGTGCAACACATGTGCCATATAGGGAATTAAGGCAGATGTCAGTCACATGAGCTGTCTATTATGTGTATGTGTGAGGTAACATATACTGCCTGGCCAGGGGGAAGGGTTTACTGTTGGCTGGAGATTTATTAGGCTGCCTATAGCAATCAATCACAGCTCAGCTTCTATTTTCTTACAGGTCATTAATATGACATATTCAAATTCTATTTTGTTATAGCTAACATCAGTTATTTATTAACCCGGGCGTAGCCGGGTACTACAGCTAGTATAATATAAATACAACCCTGATTCCCAAAAAGTTGAGCTGCTGTTTAAAATTTAAAAAAACAAGAATGCAATTATAACCATAATTTATTTACAACAGAACATGTATCTCAAATTGGAAATGAGACATTTTTCCATTTAATTTTTAAAAATTTACTTACGGTACTTAGAAATTGATAGCAGCATCATATCTCAAAATAGTTGGCACACAGCCATGTCTACCATTGTGCAGTATCCTATCTTCTTTTTATAACAGTGTCTAATTGTCTGGGAAGTAAGAAAACCAATTGCTTGGGTTTTGTAGTGGAAATATGTCGTTTTCTTTTCTGATGTAGGATTCATCACCCAAACTCTTCTCAGCTACGATGTGAAGGCTGCAGTATGTGGTATAACATTGTCTTGTTGAAATAAGCAAGACTTTCCCTGAAGTAAACATCTGGATGTAAGTATATAATGTTCTAAAATCTCTATATTATGCCCAGCATTGATAGTGCCTTTTGAGGTGTGCAAGTTTCCCATTCCTTAGAAGCTAATATAAATGTATAACTTGGCACTCTTTTAAAGGCTTTTATTAGAAAACAGGCACAGGTGTTTCGGTCAAATAGACCTTCATTGTTGAATTAGCCACAGGCACTAATACAAACTCATACTATCAGAGATATAATAAAAAATGCTTATATTGCGTTAGTCAGTAGATAGAAAAATATTAGATTCTGAGAGTCCTCAGCGGTTGATACCTTTTAATGGCTAACTGAAAAGATGGTGAGAGAAGCAAGCTTTTGGGACACTATGGAGCCTTCATCAGGCTGATAATGACACAAATTCTGAAGACACATACATATATACATAAGCAAGGTGAGATGATGATGCAGTAAATACGTCAGTCTTGGGAGGGAGAGGGGAGCTGGGGAGGTAAAATCAAAATTCTAAGATAAGAGGAACAGATAGAACAATAATGCAATGATTAGTGCACAACCTTTAACCAAAAGCTGCGATCAACCGCTTCCGGTAACCATCAATGAGTTTCTTACAATGCTCTGCTGGTATTTTAGACAACTCTTTTTTTGGCAAACTGCTTCAGGTCCCTGATATTGGAAGGGTGCCTTTTCCAAACTGCCATTTTTAGATCTCTCAACAGGTGTTCTATGGGATTCATTGTTGGCCACCTTAGAAGTCTCCAGTGCTTTCTCTAAAACCATTTTCTAGTGCTTTTTGAAGTGTGTTTTGGGTCATTATCCTGCTGGAAGACCCATGACCTCTGAGCTTTCTCACACTGGGCCCTATATTATGCTGCAAAATTTGTTGGTAGTCTTCAGGCTTCATAATGCCATGCACACGGTCAAGCAGTCCAGTGCCAGATGCAGCAAAGCAACCCCAAAACGTCCCAAAACAGACTAGGACAAGTAACATAGTAACAATACAAGTAACAATAAATGTGGACAATTCGGTCGTACAGATACAAGAGGGGAGAAATCCTATCCGCGAGGGCTCACAGTCTACAAGGGGCGGGTGGGGATACAGTGGGAGGGGGAAGTTCCAGTTGTGAGGCAGTGTGGTGGACCGGGTCTTATTGCAGGTGGTAGGTTTGGCAGAAGAGGTGGGTCTTCAGGCTTCTTTTGAAGGCTCCCAGGGTAGGAGAATGTCTGATGTTTTGGGGCACTGAGTTCCAGAGTATGGGTGAAGCACGGAAGAAATTCTGTTTGCGGTTGTGCAAAGAGGAGATGAGGGGGGAGTAGAGGAGGAGCTCTTTGGAGGATTGCAGCTTTCATGAGGGTAAGTATCGGTAGACCATGCCAGAGATGTATGGAGGGGACAGGTTGTGAATGGCTTTGTATGTCATGGTTAATGTTTTAAACCGGGATCTCTGGGAAGTAGGGAGCCAGTGAAGGGCTTGGCAGAGGGGGGAGACAGGGGAGTAGCGAGGAGACAGATGGATTAGGCGTGCAGCGGAGTTCAGGATAGATTGGAGAGGTGCAAGTGAGATATTGGGGAGGCCGGTGAGCAGGAGGTTGCAGCAGTCGAGGCGGGAGATGATGAGAGCGTGAATAAGGGTTTTAGCAGTGTCGTGGTCAAGGAAAGTGCAGATCCTATAGATGTTTTTGAGCTGGAGTAAGCAGGAGGTGGCAAGGGCATGGATGTGGGACTTGAAGGAGAGGGAAGAGTCAAGGATAACCCCGAAGCACTTGGTGTGGGGTACTGGGGAGAGAGCAGTCGTTGACGACAATGGATAGGTCAGGTAGTGAGGGGGAGCGTCTTGGGGGGAAAACTATGATGGCGGACAGGCAGTGTGGAATTTTGGATAGAAGGGAGGCGATGTCAGGACCAGACAGGTAGATTTGGGTGTCGTCGGCGTAGAGGTGGTACTGGAGGCCATGGGACTCAATGAGTTGCCCTAGGCTGAGAGTGTAGATTGAGAACAGTAACAGTCCAAGAACCGAGCCCTGAGGGACCCCGGCAGATAGGGGGTAGGGCGAGGAGGATGTGTGGGAGTGGGTGACGCTGAAGGTCCGGTCCATTAAGTATGAGGAGATCCAAGAGAGGGCAAGGTCCGTGATGCCAAGAGATTCCAGAATCTGAAGTAGAAGGGAGTGGTCAACAGTGTCGAAGGCGGCGGACAGGTCGAGGAGGAGGAGAACAGAGTCGTGGCGCTTGCTTTTGGCAGTCAGTAGGTCGTTGGCGACTTTGGTCAGGGCTGTTTCAGTGGAGTGGAGGGGTCGGAAGCCACATTGCAGGTGGTCAAAGAGGGAGCAGGAGGAGAGGTAAGAGGACAGCTCAGAGTGGACATAGTTTAGAGGTGAAAGGGAGGAGAGATATAGGGTGGTAGTTGAAAACAGTTGTGGTGTCGAGGGAGGGTTTTTTGAGGATGGGTATGATCAAGGCATGTTTGAAGGCTGAGGGGAAGGTGCCAGTGGTAAGTGATAGGTTGAAAAGATGATAATGGAGGTGAGGTTGGGAATGACGTGGGATGGGAGCAGGTTGTGGGCGCTGGTGGTGAGTTAGCCATTAAAAGGTATCAACCACTAGGGACTCTCAGATTCTAATATTTTTCTATTTACTGGTTAACACTAGTGATGGGCGAATCCTAAATTACTCGGAATCGCTTGACTCTAGCGAGTCCGAGCACAGGACTCGCTACTCGTTGCGAGTCTAGCGAGTCCAATGTTAATGAATGGGGAAGCGAGTAATAGCGAGTAGTGTGAGATTTACAAATCGCAGATGTGTCTCGGAAGCTTCAGCCTGAAGCAATCCTAGTTTTGTCATTTATTTGCATTGCTCGTTTACTTTGTAAGTAATCGCTGACTCGCACAGATAAGATCCTGTCTTCTCTGTGTTCTGGCTGCCAGCTCCAGGGTCCTAGAGCCCGCCTGCTGCCTGATGTAGCAGTGCTGAGATTGTTCTCAGTCTGCTCATTCCCTGTGTACAGACATGAATGTCTGTGCACAGAGATGATGTAGCAGAGCTGAGATTGTTCTCAGTCTGCTCATTCCCTGTGCATAGAGATCTATATATATGCACAGGGGATGTAGCAGAGAGGACATCGCGTTTTGGATTGCGTCGGACGGAAGAGGATTTTTTTAATTAAAGATGGAGTCTCTAATGGCTTTTTTTTTTATTTCTAATAAAAAATTTTCTTTGTGTTGTGTTTTTTTAAAACAATTTAATAGAAATTCATGGCGGTCATGTCTAATATTGGCGTGACCGCCATAAATTTCGGGCTTAGGGCCAGCTGATAATACAAAGCTGGCCCTAACCCCTTTATTACCCAGCGTGCCACCGCTACCAGGGCCGCTGGAAGAGCGGGGTTCAGCGCCAGAGGATGGCGCTTCAATGAACGCGCCATCGTCTGGGGCGGCTGCGGGCTGCAATTTGCAGCGGGGGGTGCCCAGAAAGCTTGGGCATCCCTGCGCTGCGGATTCCAGCCCCCAGCTGCTTAGCTGTACCTGGCTAGACATAGAAATTGCGCGGAGCCCCACGCATTTTTTTTAAATTATTTCATGAAATTCTGAGATTCTGACTCTGACTCTGAGACTCTGACTCTGAAATTCATGAAATAATTTTAAAAAAATGCGTGGGGCTCCGCGCAATTTCTATGTCTAGCCAGGTACAGCTAAGCAGCTGGGGGCTGGAATCCGCAGCGCAGGGATGCCCAAGCTTTCTGGGCACCCCCGCTGCAAATTGCAGCCCGCAGCCGCCCCAGAAGATGGCGCGTTCATTGAAGCGCCATCCTCTGGCGCTGAACCCCGCTCTTCCAGCGGCCCTGGTGGCGGTAGCACGCTGGGTAATAAAGGGGTTAATACCAGCTTTGTTATACAAGCTGGTATTAAGCCCGAGATTCTTAATGTCAGGCCACATTTGACCCAGCCACTAAGAATCTCCAATAAAGGGTTAAAAAAACACAGAGAAAATTTTTATTTGAAATAAAAAAAAAAGCCATTAGGGACTCCATCTTTAATTAAAAAAATCCTCTTCCGTCCGACGTAGTCCAAAACGCGATGTCCTCTCTGCTCATCCCTGTGAATAGATAGATGTCTATGCACAGGGAATGAGCAGACTGAGAACAATCTCAGCACTGCTACATCATGTCTGTGAGCAGGCGGGCTCTAGGACCCTGGAGCTGCACAGAGAAGACAGCTGGACTCGGCTCGCAAAGAAACAGCAGTTACTTTGCGAGTTTCCCTGCTATCACTGGCACAGTAGCCGAGTCTAATGCAAACAATGGCAATCCTAGTTTTGTCAGCGTTTCTGACAAAACTAGGATTGATATTGATTTGCATTGGACTCGTGCGAGTAATCACTGGGAAACTCGCAGAGTACCGAGTCCTGCGAGTCCCTTACTACTCGCCGAGTAACGAGTCCTAGCGAGTAGATTCGCCCATCCCTAGTTAACACAGTAAAAATACTTTTTACTTTGTTATCGTAGCAGAAGAGACTTTCCAGATGTGCGAGAACCTTCTGAAGCCTTATTCCAGCTGTCGACTGTGCCATTCAAAACAGATTTTTAACTACAGACTCACAAGGGCAAGAAGAGTGGTGGAATGCGCTTTTGGACTTTTAAATGCAAAATGGCGCATGTTGGGAAAGGCTATTCAGCTGGAACCTGATACTGTGGATGATGTTTTAAAGCCTGTGTGGTTCTGCACATTTACATTTTGGACAAAGAACGACTTCCTTTGGAGCGTGATGCCATTGCAGAAACCACATTACAGGACTACCAAACGAATCGGGTTCAGACATCTTTGGCCTTTTCTGAAATGAGGGACAAACTTACACACTATTTTGTGTCAGACCACCAAAAGTGTCATGGCAGGATGAAATGGTGTAATGTTTATGTTGCCCATGCCATGTACCTTATTTTACAAAGTTTGAATTGTTTTTTTAACATGTACAAATTTTTATTTATTTTAACACTAGATGGCTGCCCGATTCTAAAGAATCGGGTAGTCTAGAATCCATATATAGTTTATTTACTAATAGATACGGGAGTGCGGTGAAATGAATTGTGTGTATACAGGCGGCTCTGTGGGTAGCACAGTATACGGTGGCTCAGTGGTTGGCACTGCGCAGTGGCTCAGTGGTTGGCACTGCGAGGTGGCTCAGTGGATAGGCACTGCGCGGTGGCTCAGTGGTTGGCACTGCGTGCGGTGGCTCAGTGGTTAGCACTGCGTGCGGTGGCTCAGTGGTTGGCACTGAGCGGTGGCTCAGTGGTTGGCACTGCGTGCGGTGGCTCAGTGGTTGGCACTGCGTGCGGTGGCTCAGTGGTTGGCACTGCGTGCGGTGGCTCAGTGGTTGGCACTGCGTGCAGTGACTCAGAGGTTGGCACTGCGTGCGGTGGCTCAGTGGTTAGCAGTGAGTGCGGTGGCTCAGTGATTAGCAGTGAGTGCGGTGGCTCAGTGGTTAGCAGTGAGTGCGGTGGCTCAGTGGTTAGCAGTGAGTGCGGTGGCTCAGTGGTTAGCAGTGAGTGCGGTGGCTCAGTGGTTAGCAGTGAGTGCGGTGAGATTGGCCAGCGCAGTGCCGTGGGCAGAGTGGTTAGCGCAGCGCCGTGGGCAGAGTGATCAGCGCAGCGGTGTGGGCAGAGTGGTCAGCACAGCGGCGTGGGCAGAGTGGTCAGCACAAACATACACACACACACATACACACACTCCGCTATACTTACCACCGACCCTGCGTCTTACCCGCCGCCTGGTTCCTGAGTCGACATGTCGCCGCCCCCGGACGACTTGATCCAATATATTGTCGGGTAGTTTGGCGAGACATATTGGACGCTATTTTGGATCTAGTAGTTTGGGGGCGGCGACATGTCGACTGAGGATCCAGGCAGCGGACGCAGGGCCGGTGGTAAGTATAGCGGAGTGTGTGTGTGTACAAAGTTGAGTGAAGTGCGGACAAAGTGACGGAAGTACCTACATACACACATATACACATACTGTACATTGCATATGGAGGGGTGAGGAGAGCGGAGGCTGGAGGGCAGAGGACAGGGAGAGGAGAGCGGAGGCTGGAGGGCAGAGGACAGGGAGAGGAGAGTGGAGGCTGGAGGGCAGAGGACAGGGAGAGGAGAGCGGAAGCTGGAGGGCAGAGGACAGGGAGAGGAGAGCGGAGGCTGAAGGGCAGAGGACAGGGAAAGAAGAGCGGAGGCTGGAGGGTTGAGGAGAGCGGAGGCTGGAGGGCGGAGGCTGGAGGGCAGAGGACAGAGAGAGGAGAGCGGAGGCTGGAGGGCAGAGGATAGGGAGAGGAGAGCGGAAGCTGGAGGGCAGAGGACCGGGAGAGAAGAGCGGAGGCTGGAGGGTTGAGAGAGTGGAGGCTGGAGGGAGGAGGCTGGAGGGCAGGGGACAGGGAGAGGAGAGCGGAGGCTGGAGGGCAGAGGACAGGAAGAGGAGAGCGGAAGCTGGAGGGCAGAGGACAGGGAGAGGAGAGCGGAGGCTGGAGGGCAGAGGACAGGGAGAGGAGAGCGGACGCTGGAGGGCAAAGGACAGCGGAGGCTGGAGGGCAGAGGACAGGGAGAGGAGAGCGGAGGCTGGAGGGCAGAGGAGAGCGGAGGCTGGAGGGCAGAGGACAGGGAGAGGAGAGCGGAGGCTGGAGGGCAGAGGACAGGGAGAGGAGAGCGGAGGCTGGAGGGCAGAGGACAGGGGAGGCTGGAGGGCAGAGGACAGGGAGAGGAGAGCGGAGGCTGGAGGGCAGAGGACAGGGGGAGAAGAGCGGAGGCTGGAGGGCAGAGGAGAGCGGAGGCTGGAGGGCAGAGGACAGGGAGAGGAGAGCGGAGGCTGGAGGGCAGAGGACAGGGAGAGGAGAGCGGAGGCTGGAGGGCAGAGGACAGGGAGAGGAGAGCGGAGGCTGGAGGGCAGAGGACAGGGAGAGGAGAGCGGAGGCTGGAGGGCAGAGGACAGGGAGAGGAGAGCGGAGGCTGGAGGGCAGAGGACAGGGAGAGGAGAGTGGAGGCTGGAGGGCAGAGGACAGGGAGAGGAGAGCGGAGGCTGGAGGGCAGAGGACAGGGAGAGGAGAGCGGAGGCTGGAGGGCAAAGGACAGTGAGAGGAGAGCAGAGGCTGGAGGGCAAAGGACAGTGAGAGGGGAGTGGAGGCTAGAGGGCAAAGGACAGGGAGAGGAGAGCGGAGGCTGGAGGGCAGAGGACAGGGAGAGGAGAGCGGAGGCTGGAGGGCAGAGGACAGGGAGAGGAGAGCGGAGGGCAGAGGACAGGGAGAGGAGAGCGGAGGCTGGAGGGCAGAGGACAGGGAGAGGAGAGCGGAGGCTAGAGGGCAGAGGACAGGAAGAGGAGAGCGGAGGCTGGAGGGCAGAGGACAGGGAGAGGAGAGCGGAGGCTGGAGGGCAGAGGACAGGGAGAGGAGAGCGGAGGCTAGAGGGCAGAGGACAGGAAGAGGAGAGCGGAGGCTGGAGGGCAGAGGACAGGGAGAGGAGAGCAGAGGCTGGAGGGCAGAGGACAGGGAGAGGAGAGCGGAGGCTGGAGGGCAAAGGACAGGGAAAGGAGAGCGGAGGCTGGAGGGCAGAGGACAGGGAGAGGAGAGCGGAGGCTAGAGGGCAGAGGACAGGGAGAGGAGAGTGGAGGCTGGAGGGCAGGGGAGAGGGAGAGGAGAGTGGAGGCTGGAGGGCAGAGGAGAGGGAGAGGAGAGCGGAGGCTGGAGGGCAGAGGAGAAGGAGAGGAGAGCGGAGGTTGGAGGGCAGAGGACAGGGAGAGGAGAGCGGAGGCTGGAGGGCAGAGAACAGGGAGAGGAGAGCGGAGGCTGGAGGGCCGAGGACAGGGAGAGGAGAGCGGAGGCTGGAGGGCAGAGGACAGGGAGAGGAGAGCGGAGGCTGGAGGGCAGAGGACAGGGAGGGGAGAGCGTAGGCTGGAGGGCAGAGGACAGGGAGAGAAGAGCAGAGGCTGGAGGGCAGAGGACAGCGGATGTTGGAGGGCAGAGGACAGGGAGAGGAGAGCAGAGGCTGGAGGGCAGAGGACAGGGAGAGGAGAGCGGAGGCTGGAGGGCAAAGGACAGGGAAAGGAGAGCGGAGGCTGGAGGGCAGAGGACAGGGAGAGGAGAGCGGAGGCTAGAGGGCAGAGGACAGGGAGAGGAGAGTGGAGGCTGGAGGGCAGGGGAGAGGGAGAGGAGAGTGGAGGCTGGAGGGCAGAGGAGAGGGAGAGGAGAGCGGAGGCTGGAGGGCAGAGGAGAAGGAGAGGAGAGCGGAGGTTGGAGGGCAGAGGACAGGGAGAGGAGAGCGGAGGCTGGAGGGCAGAGAACAGGGAGAGGAGAGCGGAGGCTGGAGGGCCGAGGACACGGAGAGGAGAGCGGAGGCTGGAGGGCAGAGGACAGGGAGAGGAGAGCGGAGGCTGGAGGGCAGAGGACAGGGAGTGGAGAGCGGAGGCTGGAGGGCAGAGGACAGGGAGAGAAGAGCAGAGGCTGGAGGGCAGAGGACAGCGGATGTTGGAGTTTCCAAACATGCAAAAAAATCAAAATAGATGGTTGCGCCACACTGCAAATTTAGGGGTATAAATTCCCGTTACACTGTACGTTTCACTCACCTAAGTTGGTTGTGCCCTCTGCACAACTAGATTAACCGCAAGTAGGTGAGATTTTTTTATACAGGATCCCTGTCTTCATCTATTGCCTGTCTTCCCTTTGCACCCAGGTCTGTGCTCCTTCTCTCACACGTGCACCGTCCCGTGCACGTGCAGGGGCCAGGTTTCTGTTTTCTTCAGCAAGGTCCTCTCCCAGAGCTGCTCGCACCACTCTCCCCGAAGGGAGAAAGGAACGTAATGCAATAATAAATGTGGTATATAGAAATGAGCGCTAGGGATAATGGAACAAGCCGAACGCTTTTGTAGACATTACCTATTAGTTTATTACGATAAACACAGTACAGGTCCTTCTCCCACAACGCGTTTCGACGCTACATGCGTCTTCCTCAAGTGGATACTGGACCTCTATCAGACTTCCCTTATATCCTATCTCTGTACTAATCATTGTACATGGGGGTGTGTTTTTTTTTTTTTTTTTTTTCTCTTCCTACTCCTTCTCCTTTCACTCTCTTACCACACCCCTGTTGACCTAATCTTCTGTGTATACCTGAATAACCTTACCTGCCATACAATCTATATTATTAAATATCTATAGTTCATGCTTAAAATCCATTAAAATACATCAAAGATACATTATAATAACTTTAAAATTACATTAAAAATATATTAAACCAAATATTAAAATAATAAAATCACATTCATCATATAAAAACACATTCATCATATAAAATTACCCCTTAATTCAAGTGTTCTCTACCTCATATAGTTAATTTTTATTTATTAAGGTGCCTTCGCACCAGCGCCTCCCCGAAATCGCGGCAGACGCGGCGAAAAAAAACCCCGGCATCCGCCGCGACCACCGCACAGCGGCCGCACTCGCGGCACAGCCGCGGCAAGTAGCGTCGAAACGCGTTGTGGGAGAAGAACCTGTACTGTGTTTATCGTAATAAACTAATAGGTAATGTCTACAAAAGCGTTCGGCTTGTTCCATTATCCCTAGCGCTCATTTCTATATACCACATTTATTATTGCATAGCGGATGTTGGAGGGCAGAGGACAGGATGAGGAGAGCAGAGGCTGGAGGGCAGAGGACAGGGGGAGGAGAGCGGAGGCTGGAGGGCAGAGGAGAGCGGAGGCTGGAGGGCAGAGGATAGGGAGAGGAGAGCGGAGGCTGGAGGGCAGAGGACAGGGAGAGGAGAGCGGAGGCTGGAGGGCAGAGGACACGGAGAGGAGAGCGGAGGCTGGAGGACAGAGGACAGGGAGAGGAGAGCGGAGGCTGGAGGGCCGAGGACAGGGAGAGGAGAGCGGAGGCTGGAGGGCAGAGGACAGGGAGAGGAGAGCGGAGGCTGGAGGGCAGAGGACAGGGAGGGGAGAGCGGAGGCTGGAGGGCAGAGGACAGGGAGAGAAGAGCAGAGGCTGGAGCGCAGAGGACAGCGGATGTTGGAGGGCAGAGGACAGGGAGAGGAGAGCAGAGGCTGGAGGGCAGAGGACAGGGGGAGGAGAGCGGAGGCTGGAGGGCAGAGGAGAGCGGAGGCTGGAGGGCAGAGGACAGGGAGAGGAGAGCGGAGGCTGGAGGGCAGAGGACAGGGAGAGGAGAGCGGAGGCTGGAGGGCAGAGGACACGGAGAGGAGAGCGGAGGCTGGAGGACAGAGGACAGGGAGAGTAGAGCGGAGTCTGGAGGGCAGAGGACAGGGAGAGCAAAGCGGAGGCTGGAGGTCAGAGGACAGGGAGAGGAGAGCGGAGGCTGGAGGGCAGAGGACAGCGGAGGCTGGAGGGCAGAGGACAGGGAGAGGAGAGCGGAGGCTGGAGGGCAGAGGACAGGGAGAGAAGAGCGGAGGCTGGAGGGCAGAGGAGAGTGGAGGCTGGAGGGCAGAGGACAGGGATAAGAGAGCGGAAGCTGGAGGGCAGAGGACAGGGAGAGGAGAGTGGAGGCTGGAGGGCAGAGGACAGGGAGAGGAGAGTGGAGGCTTGAGGGCAGATGAGAGGGAGAGGAGAGCGGAGGTTTGAGGGCAGAGGAGAGGGAGAGGAGAGCGGAGGCTGGAGGGCAGAGGACAGGGAGAGGAGAGCGGAGGCTGGAGGGCAGAGGACAGGGAGAGGAGAGCGGAGGCTGGAGGGCAGAGGACAGGGAGAGGAGAGCGGAGGCTGGAGGGCAGAAGACAGGGAGAGGAGGCGGAGTCTGGAGGGCAGAGGACAGGGAGAGGAGAGTGGGGGCTGGAGGGCAGAGGAGTGCAGAGGCTGGAGGGCAGAGGACAGGGAGAGGAGAGCGGAGGCTGGAGGGCAGAGGAGAGTGGAGGCTGGAGGGCAGAGGACAGGGAGAGGAGAGCGGAGGCTGGAGGTCAGAGGACAGGGAGAGGAGAGCGGAGGCTGGAGGGCAGAGGACAGGGAGAGGAGGTTGGAGCCGGTGGGGGGTAGGGGCAGGATGGTGGTGGCAGGGGGAGGGGCAGGATGGATGAGAGGATACTCACCTGATTGGTTTCCCAGGCAACCACAGGTCCTGAAGCCATGGAGTTAGAGGACGTAGATGGAGGGCGCCGGCGGACGGGTGAGTATCCCTATGAGTTTTTTTTTGTTTTGTTTATTTTTAGTAGAAGCAAGCAGGGGGGGGGCCGCAGGAGCCGTGGGGGGGCAGGACGACCTGCGGGGGGCCCGCAGGAGCTGCGGGGGGGCCCACAGGAGCTGCGGGGGGCAGGAGCAGCGGCGGGGGAGCCCGCAGGAGCCACGGCTGGGGGGCAGGAGGACCCGCGGTGGGCCCGCAGGAGCCGCAGGGGGACAGGAGCAGAGACGGGGGGCCCGCAGGAGCCGCGGGGGGCAGGAGCAGTGGCGGGGGGCCCGCAGGAGCCGCGGTGGGGCAGGAGCATCGGCGGGGGGCCCGCAGGAGCCGCGGGGGGGCAGGGAGAACGGCGGGGGGCCCTCAGGAGCCGCGGGGGGGCAGGAGCTGCAGAGGGGCAGGAGCAGCGGAGGGGCAGGAGCAGCGGCGGTGGGGCCCACAGGAGCCGCGGCTGGGGGGGCAGGAGGACCCGTGGGGGGCCCGCAGGAACCGCGGGGGGCCACAGGAGCGGGCGGGACTTCCTCCGCCATTTCCTGTAGCCGGGTGCCGACGGCTAGCCCGCAGTGGTGACGTCTTCAGCATGGGTCCGGAGGCCATCACGGAAGTAACCTTCGGGTTTTCCGGAAGTGGCCTTCGGCTTTTATATATTAGATGTTCAATGTCATATGCCATGTAATCCCTGTACACTGTTTGTACTTTTCATATTTGATTGTGAAGATATTTTTCATTGTTTTTAACAAAGTTTGAATTGTTTTAACATGTTCAATGTGCACTGTTTTTACTTTTCAAATTTGATTGTGAAAGTGTTTGAAGTGTTTTTTACCTGTACAAAATCAATAAAAAACGTTGCATCTTTTTACTTTCAACTGATGTGCTCTGTACCTCAACTATGTGGCAACACTACACATAGTGAAGGTACAGAGCGGTACAGTCCACATACTTCAGGTAATGTGCAGCCAAGTCCACATTGTACCGTTGTACTCAGCACCTAAAATATGTATATTGTGGTGCTGTGCACCTGAACTATGGGTACTGTTCTGCTATGCACCTGAAGCCATACTTCAGGTACAAAGAAACACAGTATAGCCTTCAGGTGTACAGCACAACAATACACATATTACAGATGGTGAGCAAATTGGTACAATTTGTACTGTGGCTACTAAGTACCTGAAATATGTGAACTGTTATGTGCTCTTTCAGAAGTATATTTACTGTGCTGCTGTGTACTTGAAGTATTGCTTCAGGTGCATAGCAACACAGTACACATACTTCTTGTGCAGTGCTGCACAGTCCACATACTTCAGGTACTGAGCAGCCACAGTACACATTGTACTGTTTTGCTCACAACCTGAAATATGTGTATTGTGGTGCTGTGCACCTGAACTATGAGTAGTGTTCTGCTCTGCACTGAAGCCATACTTCGGGTACAAAGCAGCACAGTACATTGACTTCAGGTGCACAGTACAACAATAAGCATATTTCAGATAGTGAGCATATTGGTACAATTTATATTTTGCTACTCAATACCTGAAGTATGTGAACTGTTATGTTCTCTATCAGAAGTATATTTACTGTGCTGCTGTGTACCTGAAGTATAGCTTAGGTGCATAGCAACACAGTACACATACTTCTTGTGCAGCGCTGCACAGTCCAGATACTTCAGGTACTGAGCAGGCACAGTACACATTGTACCGTTTTGTTTCCAACCTGAAATATGTTTATAATTGTGCTGTGCACCTGAACTATGGGTATTGTTCTGCTACGCACCTGAAGACATACTTGTGGTACAGTGCAGCACTGTACACATACTTCAGGTACAGCGCCGCACAGTCCACATACCATTTTTCTCACAACCTGAAATGTTTATTATGTGCTGTGGGCCTGAATGATGGGTACTGTTCTGCTGTGCACCTAAAGACATACTTCAGGTACTGAGCAGCCACAGTACACCTTCATGTATGACACTGCACCGTCCATATACTTCAGGTACTGAGCAGTCACAGTACACGTTGTACCGTTTTGCTCACAACCTCCAATATTTTTATTATTGGGCAGTGCATCAGAACTATAGGTAATGTTCTACTATGCACCTGAAGACATACTTCAGGAACTGAGCAGCCACAGTACACCTACTTCAGGTATGGCACTGCACAGTCCACATACTTCAGGTACTGAGCAGCCACAGTACACGTTGTACCGTTTTGCTCACAACCTCAAATATGTTTATTATTGTGCTGTGCACCTGAACTATGGATAGTGTTCTGCTATGCACCTGAAGCCATACTTCAGGTACAAAGCAACACAGTATATAGCCTTCAGGTGTACAGCACAACAATAAACATATTTCAGATAGTGAGCAACTTGGTACAATGTTTACTGTGACTACTAATTGGTACAATGTTTAATGTGAGTACTTTATTATTATTTATTTATATAGCGCCAATAGATTCCATAGCGCTTTACATATGAGGAGGGGAGAATGAGGACAGGTACAATATATATGGACAGTCAAGTCGTACAGATACAGTAGGGGAGAGGACTCTGTCCACGAGGGCTCACAGTCTACGAGAGTCGGGCAAGGAAACAGTAGGAGGGGGAAGCGTTGATCGTGGGACGGTGCGGCGACCGGGTCTCATTGTAGATTGTAGGCTTGTTGGAAGAGGTAAGTCTTCAGGTTTCTTTTGAAGTTACCAAGCAGGAGGTGAGTATCTGATGTATTGGGGGAGAGAGTTCCAAAGTATGGCGGATGCACTGGAGAAGTTTTGTTTACGTGGTGAGAGGAGGAGATAAGGGGGGAGTAGAGACGGAGCTCTTGGGAGGATCATAGGTTGTGTGCAAGCAGGTATCAGGAGACCATATTGGAGATGTATGGAGGGGACAGGTGATGGATGGCTTTTTATGTCATGGTTAGGGTTTTAAACCGGGATCTCTGAAAGGTGGGGAGCCAGTGAAGGGCTTGGCAGAGGGGGAGACAGAGGAGTAGCGGGGAGACAGGTGGATTAGTCAAGCAGCGAACTTTAGGATAGATTGCAGAGGTGTGAGGGAAGTAGCAGGGAGGCCGGTGAGCAGGAAGTTGAAGTAGTCAAGGCGGGAGATGATGAGAGCATGAACAAGTGTTTTAGCAGTGTCGTGGTCAAGGAAAGTGCGGAAATGTTTATGAGCTGGAGTCGGCAGGAGGTGGCGAGGGCTTGGATATGAGGCTTGAAGGAGTGCGAAGAGTTGAGAGTAACCCCAAGGCACTTTGCATGGGGGACGGGGGAGGTGAGCAGTCATTGACAAAGATGGATAGGTCTGGTAGAGGGGAAGAGCAATTTGGGGGGGGAAGACAATGAACTTGGTTTTGTCCATGTTCAGCTTAAGGGAACGAGCAGAGAAGAAGGATGAGATGGCGGACAGGCATTGTGGAATTTTGGATAGTAGGGAGGTGATGTTGGGCCAGATAGATCTGGGTGTCATCGGCGTAGAGATGGTACTGGAGGCTATGGGATTCAATGAATTGTCCTAGGTCAAGGGTGTAGATGGAGAGGAGTAGTAGAGTAGTGGTCCCAGAACTGAGCCTTGGGGGACACCGACAGATGGGGGTAGGACGAAGAGGAGGCGTGGGAGTGGGTGATGCTGGAAGTCCGGTCCGTTAGGTATGAGGAGAACCAGGAGAGGGCTAGGTCAATGATACCAAGAGATTCTAGGATCTGAAGTAGGAGGGAATGGCCAACAGTGTCGAAGGCGGCAGATAGGCCAAGGAGGAGGAGGACGGAGTAGTGTCACTTGCTCTTGGTGGTCAGTAGGTCATTGGTGACTTTGGTTAGGGCTGTTTCGGTGGAGTAATGAGGTCTGAAACTGGATTGTAGGTGATCAAAGAGGGTGCAAGAGGAGAGGTGGGAGGACAGTTCTGAATGGACGTGTTGTTCAAGAAGTTTTGAGATGAAGGGGAGAAGAGATATGGGGGGATAGTTAGAAACAGATGTCGGATCAAGGGAGGGTTTTTTAGGATGGGTGTGATCAAGGCATGTTTGAAGGACGAGAGGAAGAAGCCGGTGGTGAGTGATAAGTTGAAGAGATGAGTTAGGGCAGGGATGAGGACTATGGTGAGGTTCCGGATGAAGTGGGAGGGGAGTGGGTCGAGGGTACAGGTGGTGAGGTGTGATCGTGACAGAAGTGAGGAGAGCTTATATTCTGTCATTATGGAAAATCTTCCTTTGGACGAAGAGGGTTGGGCCGTGTTGGGGGGGGGCAGTAGGTGAAAGCTTTCTCTGATTTTGTCGATCTTCCGTTTGAAGAAGGCGGCAATGTCGTCAGCAGAGATGGGGAGGGAGGGAGGAGGTGCAGGGGGATGGAGCAGAGTGTTGAAAGTTTTGAATAATTGTTTGGGGTTGTGGGACAGGGCGTTTCTTAAAGATGAGAAGTAGGTTTGTTTTGCGACGGTGAGTGCAGTCTTGAAGTTTAAGAGGGACTGTTTGTAATTGGCGAACTGCACTGCAGAGTGGGATTTCTGTGGTGCCTGGGAACCTTTTGACTTTTTGTCAACCCCTGGCAAAACCCCTGGCAAAAATTATGGAATCACCTGGCTCGGAGGATGTCCATTTAGTTGTTTTATTTTGTAGAAAAAAAGCAGATCACAGACATGGCAGAAAACTAAAGTCATATCAAATGACAACTCTCTGCCTTGAAGAAACACTAAAAGAAATCTTGAAAAAACAATGTGCTTGCCAGTAATGGTTACTTTTGTAGACCAAGCAGGGGAACAATTATGGAATCACTTAATTCAGAGGAAACAATTATGGAATCATGACAAACAAACAAACAAAACAACACTCAAATATATTACTAGTAATTTGTTGCACCACCTCTGGCTTTTATAATAGCTTGCAGTCTCTGAGGCATGGACTTAATGAGTGACAAACATCAATCTGGCTTCAACTTTCTCTGATTGCTGTTGCCAGATCAGCTTTGCAGGTTGGAACCTTGTCAGACCATTTTCTTCAAATTCCACCAAGGATTTTCAATTGAATTGAGATCCGGACTATTTGCGGGCCATGACATTGACCATATGTGTCTTCTTTCAAGGAATATTTTTCACAGTTTTTGCTCTATGGCAGGATGCATTATCATCTTGATAATTTATGTCATCATCCCCAAACATCCTTGCAATTGATGGGATAAGAAAAGTGTCCAAAATATCAATGTAAACTTGGGCATTTAATGAAGATGTAATGACAGCCATCTCATCAGTGCCTTTACCTGACATGCAGTCCCATATCATCAATGACTGTGGAAATTTGCATGTTCTCTTCAGGCAGTCATCTTTATAAATCTCATTGGAACAACACCAAACAAAAGTTCCAGCATCATCACCTTGCCCAATGCAGATTCACAATTCATCACTGAATATGACTTTCATCCAGTCATCCACAATCCAAGATTGGTTTTCCTTAGCCCACTGTAACCTTGTGTTTTTCTGTTTAGGTGTTAATGATGGCTTTTGTTTAGCTTTTCTGTATGTAAATTCCAGGCGGTTTCTTACAGTTCAGACACAGACATTAACTCCAATTTCCTCCCATTCGTTCCTCATTTGCTTTGTTGTGCATTTTCTGTTTTGGAGAGATATTGCTTTAAGATTCCAGTCTTGACACTTTGATGTCTTCCTTGGTCTACCAGTATGTTTCCCTTTAACAAACTTCCCATGTTGTTTGTATTTGTACCAGATTTTAGACACAGCTGACAGTGAACAACCAACATCTTTTGCAACATTGCGTGTTGATTTACCCTCTTTTAATGGGGATGTCACACGCGTCAATCGCGCGTGCAATATCGCTGCTGCACATGACGTTGCAACGATATTGACATGTGTGACAGGGCGCATCAACCAGCGATAAATCGCAGGTTGATGGTCGCCAGGTTTTAGAACCTGCTCTAAAACCTGGTGATGGTCGCCCGGTGCACACGCATTGCTGCGCGTGACACCAGGAGACAAGCGAGAAGCCAGCTCCCAGCATTTCTCAGCAAGCGCTGGGAGCTGGTATCCATAGTAAACAGCGGGTAACTAAGCACCACACGGCGCTTAGTTACCCACTTGTTTACATGGTTACCAGCGTTCTCGCTGGTACTGATCGCTGGTGAGTCTGCCTGTGTGACAGCTCACCAGCGATCAGCCTTCAATGTCGCCAGCGATGAGATCGCTGGCAACATTGATGCGTGTGATGTCCCCATAAGGGTACCGTCACATGAGTACACCTCGCCGGAGATATCACTGGTGACGCTTGGGGGCGTGCACATTTTTGGCGCCCCGCCAGCGTCGCCATCGCGTGATTACAGGCGGTGATACCTCCGGCGATGCACCGGCAATGTTACAGGCGGCATCGCCACTGGGGTGTCTACAAACCCCAGCGTCAATGGTGTAACATGGGAGGCTATGGCTCCCATCGCCTGCAACATCGCCGATCGGCATGTTACATGGGGCGATGTGTACACATCGCCCCAGAGTGCTCGCCTGGTTTCAGAGCACTGCTGAGAAACCAGGTGACCAATCAGAAGCGATATTTAGCCCTGGCATCGCCCTTTTACATTAGGCAACGCAGCGGCACTGTCGCCGGCAATAGGCCACGCCCCTGCCTATGGCCTTGTGTGACGGTACCCTAAGAGTTTGATAATCCTCTCCTTTGTTTCAATTGTCACCTCTCATGTTGACGCCATGATTCATGTCAGTCCACTTGGTGGAACAGCTGTCCAATGTGTGATCACTCCTTTTTAGATGTAGACTAACAAGCAGGTGTTAGTTTTGGGAATAAAAATTTACAGGGTGTTTCCATAATTATTTTCCTCAGAATTAAGTGATTCCATAATTTTTCCTTTTGCTTGGTCTACAAAAGTAACCGTTTCTGGCTAGCACATTTTTTTTCAAGATTTCTTTTAGTGTTTCTTCAAGGCAGAGAGTTGCCATTTGAAATTACTTTAGTTTTGTGCCATGTCTGATCTGCTTTTTGTCTACAAAATTAAACAACTGAAAGGACATCCTCCGAGCCAGGTGATTCCATAATTTTTGCCAGGGGTTGTATGTATCTATATTACATAGAGAGAAAATGGTGTTTTGTTGTGGTTCTAGTGGTTATGGTGGGGCTGCTAGTAGTACTAATGGGACTAAAAGATAGTGTGCTTGTGAGATGAATTATTGGACTAGTTGCAACCGGCGATGAATGAGGATGTTGACCTGGCTGAGACACCTGATTGGTGTTTCGGGTGGCAAGCATGCTCATCCTAAAAGAGAGACTTTGCTGGTTCATTGTGTCTCTCATACCGCTCCAAATACTGGAAGAGAAATCCAGCTTCTCATGGGTGGAATGAGGTAAAGATTTGGCTGCTCGTGGGCTACCATAGACACAGGCCTGGATAGATGATGGGTAATAACTAGACACATGTCCTGACACATGCGCCACTGTCTGTACTCGTCTGCTGACTGCCAGTCTTCCTGTTTGTATCTTCGGCACCGGTGTACAGGCTCATCTCTGGATCATATGTTGTCCGACGAGGTTCTTGTCCATAGCTCTGCTGCAAAGGTCTGCACACCTCTCTCTGCTGTGCAGGAACTGGTTGCTGCTGGCCCATGTCCGACTGGTAAAATGCTTCAGCGCATACTGCATGACGTGCAGCTGACCGGCTCCACTAAGTTTTTCCATCTGGTTGTTTACATATTTGAAGTACACATTTCTGCTATTACTACTGTTATCTTGTTGAATTTTTGGAATTCATTGCTCACTTTTTCAAAGCCAGATTTCATGGTTTTCTTTATGAGGGTAACCGAATTTTCAAAAACTCCACATAGATGGAGGTAGTCTGGCAAAATATTCCTATCCACAGACCTCTGGCGCTGTCGAACTGAACGGGCAGCTGGTTGCAGTGGTTTGGTAGGGACAGTGAGCATTGATAGGGTAAAACTAGTTGGAGGGATTGATCTGTCAGAGGCCTGGGAAGATGCACCAGCACCGTCGGCGATATCCGCAGTTGCATCATTTTCAGGTCCCGCTACAGGAAGGCTAGAGGATGCAACAGTTGTTGTTGCTTCAGGAACATTCCCAGTGGTTCTGTAGAGGAGAACAACAAAAAACATAAATATGACCAAATATTTAACGGTAGGATTAAATAAAAACAACAAAGAACCATAATAAATATACTGCTCTTACCCGCGGCATGTCAACTATGGTCTTAAAAATGCCAACATGTAGTAATATTTATACTTTTTGTCATGTTCCGCAGAACTACTGGGGGCTTCCATCTCTAAATTGAAATCCTTTCTGTTGCGATCCCTAAATGACCACCAAGCGGTTCAAAGCTTTTTTTTCTCACTGTAATGACTTGGAAAAGTTTATGAGTTAAGAAGTAGTTGACAACAATTACCTGAAACAAAAAAAATGTGTTATGACCCAAAACAATTTTTGGTAAAAATAACTAGTAGACTACTAGTTAAAAATAACTATAATAAAATACTTACGGCAATTATCTTGAGTCACCTCATTGAGGTTGTTCCAGTCATCTATTATCTCGGCACACACCTCATCCCAGAATCGTTGGGTGCAATAGCAGTCCCAGGGGTGTTTGTGTTTCTTGTCCCACAACACAGGCCTTTCTTGCATCAAGTGGATGAGGTGGACTCCATCGATTCTGAAGTACACATCCTCCACTTGTAAACTCCCCGTCACACACTACGATATTGTTAACGATATCGTTGAAACGTAATGAGTTTTCTGTCGTTCTAACAACATCGTAATGACATCGTTCAGTGTGACATGTATGGGAGGTTTGTGAACTGGACCTTAAACCAAACGATGAGCGTTCGTTCAACCTGGAGCATGGGTATGTGTTACACCTTGATAACGATGTTGTTAACGACCTCACCTATTGAGAAGTAAAGGACGTAGGCAAGCTAATGACCGCAAGTATCATTTGCTTATCGCGGAATTGTTGCTGCGTCGTTAACGATATCTATACGTGTGGCACTTCACTAGCGATCATTGAACGTCGTTCAAGCGATCTAGGTCAAGTCAGATCGTTGATCGTATCGTTCGACCATTGAAGCATGAGACGGGTCCTTTACTGTGACGATCTGCTTGAGCATTGGGAAACCTAAAACAGGAAACAAAAAAAAAAGAGGTCTTGAAATAAAATTCCAAAAAAGTAATTGGAAAAAAAAAAAACTTAAAAAAAAATTTCCATCTTAAAAACATTACAACTGTTATTATAATGTAATATACTTACACCCCGCCGACCACTGTACTTTCCACCCAAACAAGCCTGGGAGGAGGTTGTGGAATTCTCTCTAGGACGGACATCAGGATCCTACAGAAATTAAGCAACAAAAATTGTTATTAACATAAATTAATAGCTCAGAGCATTTATAGTCATAAAATTATGCATAAATACAAATGACATAAACATACAGTTGTGGCCAAAATTATTGCCACCCCTGCAATTCTGTCAGATAATACTCAGTTTCTTCGTGAAAATGATTGCAATCACAAATTCTTTGGTATTATGATCTTCATTTAATTTGTCTTCAATGAAAAAAACACAAAATGAACTATTCTAAAGCCAAAATGGATATAATTCCACACCAAACATAAAAAAGGGGGTGGACAAAAGTATTGGCACTGTTGGAAAAATCATGTGATGCTTCTCTAATTTGTGTAATTAACAGCACCTGTAACTTACCTGTGGCACCTAACAGGTGTTGGCAATAACTAAATCACACTTGCAGCCAGTTGACATGGATTAAAGTTGACTCAACCTCTGTCCTGTGTCCTTGTGTGTACCACATTGAGTATGGAGAAAAAAAAGAAGACCAAAGAACTGTCTGAGGACTTGAGAAACCAAATTGTGAGGAAGCATGAGCAATCTCAAGGCTACAAGTCCATCTCCACAGACCTGAATATTCCTGTGTCTACCGTGCGCAGTGTCATCAAGACGTTTAAAGCCCATGGCACTGTGGCTAACCTCCCTAGATGTGGACGGAAAAGAATAATTGACAAGAGATTTCAACGCAAGATTGTGCGGATGGTGGATAAAGAACCTCGACTAACATCCAAACAAGTTCAAGCTGCCCTGCAGTCCGAGGGTACAACAGTGTCAACCCGCACTATCCGTTGGCGTCTGACTGAAAAGGAACTGTATGGTAGGGGACCCAAGAAGACCCCACTTCTTACCCCGAGACATAAAAAAGCCAGGCTGGAGTTTGCCAAAACTTCCCTGAAAAAAGCCTAAAACGTTTTGGAAGAATGTTCTCTGGTCAGATGAGACAAAAGTAGAGCTTTTTGGGCAAAGGCATCAACATAAAGTTTACAGGAGAAAAAAAGAGGCATTCAAAGAAAAGAACACGGTCCCTACAGTCAAACATGGTGGAGGTTCCCTGATGTTTTGGGGTTGCTTTGCTGCCACTGAACTGCTTGACCGTGTGCATGGCATTATGAAGTCTGAAGACTACCAACAAATTATGCAGCATAATATAGGGCCCAGTGTGAGAAAGCTGGGTCTCCCTCAGAGGTCATGGGTCTTCCAGCAGGACAATGACCCAAAACACACTTTAAAAAGCATAAAAAATGGTTTGAGAGGTAGCACTGGAGACTTCTAAGGTGGCCAGCAATGAGTCCAGACCTGAATCCCATGGAACACCTGTGGAGAGATCTAAAAATGTCAGTTTGGAGAAGGCACCCTTCAAATATCAGGGACTTGGAGCAGTTTGCCAAAGAAGAATGGTCTAAAATTCCAGCAGAGCATTGTAAGAAACTCATTGATGGTTACCGGAAGCGGTTGATCGCAGTTATTTTGGCTAAAGGTTGTGCAACCAAGTATTAGGCTGAGGGTGCCAATACTTTTGTCTGGCCCATTTTTGTAGTTTTGTGTGAAATTATCAATGTTTTGCTTTTTACTTCATTCTCTTTTGTGTTTTTTCATTGAAGACAAATTAAATGAAGATAATAATACCAAAGAATTTGTGATTGCAATCATTTTCAGGAAGAAACTGAGTATTATCTAAGATAGTAACATAGTTTTTTTAAGGTTGAAGGAAGACTTTAAGTCCATCTAGTTCAACCCATAGCCTAACATGTTGATCCAGAGGAAGGCAAAAAAAAACCATGTGGCAACACTAAGCTCCACATTGGGGCAAAAAATTCCTTCCTGACTCCAGATACGGCAATCAGACTAATTCCCTGGATCAACGCCCTATCAAAGAATCTAGTATATATAACTGGTAATATTATAATTTTCAAGAAAGGCATCCAGGCCCTTCTTAAATGTTAGTAGTGACTCACTCATTACAACAGCATGTGGCAGAGAGTTCCATAGTCTCACTGCTCTCACAGTAAAGAATCCGCGTCTGTGATTATGATTAAACCTTTTTTCCTCCAGACGTAGAGGGTGCCCCTTGTCCCCGTCTTAGGCCTAAGAGTAAAGAGATCATTAGAAAGTTCTCTGTACTGTCCCCTCATATATTTATACATCATTATAAGATTGCCGATGGCGGCGTCACACGCTGCAATTTCGCCCTGACCCTAAGGTGATGTGTTGCTCCGGAAATCGCCTCACCTACAGCGGAACCAATCTTGCCTCATTCCATCGCTGCTTCACACACTGCAATCTCAAAGGCAATGTGGGCGTACATGTTCAGCGCGGCGAGGAGATAGGCGTGCAACAGTGATTTACGCCGTGCCCCATACACGCTCATTGGACAACACATCAGCGTTACGATTGGTCAGCCCGCTCTGGAAGGCTGGCTAATTCATGACACCATTGTCTTTCGGAGTTTGTCACAAATACACGCTCGTGTCGTCAACTATGGCTCCTGCAACACACTTTTGAGGTGCCAAAGTGTCACACAGGAGCGGTCTTGTGCAGTACAGTGGATTTCACAAAGAATTACTATGTGTGCGTCTGTAGGTGATGGCGGTAAGATACAAACAACACTATGGACATATGTGCCTGCATTGGTCCACGCCATGGCAGAGCTGCCATGGCTAAACTATGTGTGTGCACACATGTTTGCGTGTGTGTACTGAAGTGTACCTACATCCCCCACAAACACCATTGCAATCTCCATGTGTGTGGACACGGTCTCATGTGGCCAAACACATCATAATGGACATGTACACACAGTCACGGCAAACAGTGTGGCCCAAAGGGCTAGACCTGTGTACTGGACATTAGCAGACAATGCTGCACGGACCCATCAATACCATTTAACGTATCACATACCTCTGTGCCCAGCATAAAGCTATGTGCAACTGCCCTGTATTGAAAAGTAACGACAAACACAGGTAGTTTGGTTATGTTTTTTTTACTGGTAGTTTTTGTGCACAAAAAAAAGAATTATAAACACACACAAGACATTAAAAACAGAAGAGTCAACATCACACAAATAAATAGAAAATGATGATAAAGAATGGCGGTTCCCTGAAAATTGCCCACAGGAAAATTGGCCATAGGAAAATTGCCCACACGGAAAATTGCCCACACGGAAAATTGCCCACACGGAAAAATGCCCACACGGAAAATTGCCCACAGGAAAAATGCCCACAGGAAAATTGCCCACACGGAAAAATGCCCACACGAAAAATAGCCCACATGGAAAATTGCCCACATGGAAAATTGCCCACATGGAAAATTGCCCACACGGAAAATTGCCCACATGGAAAATTGCCCACACGGAAAAATGCCCACACGGAAAATTGCCCACAGGAAAAATGCCCACAGGAAAATTGCCCACACGGAAAAATGCCCACACGGAAAATAGCCCACATGGAAAATTGCCCACATGGAAAATTGCCCACATGGAAAATTGCCCACACGGAAAATTGCCCACATGGAAAATTGCCCACATGGAAAATTGCCCACATGGAAAATTGCCCACAAGGAAAATTGCCCACAGGAAAATTGCCCACACGGAAAATTGCCCACACGGAAAATTGCCCACACGGAAAATTGCCCACAAGGAAAATTGCCCACACGGAAAATTGCCCACACGGAAAATTGCCCACAAGGAAAATTGCCCACAGGAAAATTGCCCACATGGAAAATTGCCCACAGGAAAATTGCCCACACAGAAAACTGCCATTTGCAGCATCACAAAGTTTCAGATCTCTGATATTTGAGGTGCAAGATGAGGATTCACATGATCTGTGATCATCTTGTGAATTACAGTTGACCTAGTGCAGAAATGCTGAAGATCTGTGGTTTGTAGCAGTCGGTCATTATCTGCAATAGATAGATCCAGTCTGCTGTCATCTCTCAGTGATTCTGCCTTACTCCTCCCTCCCACCAGCCCAAAACAGCAGAACTGAACCAGCAGCAGATTCAGAGGAGCCATCACTGCTATCTGTACTCACAGGAGTATCACTGGATAATCTGTGGAGTTACATGGGATTGCAGGTCCAATACATTATCATCTTAGTGGGAAATTCTATGTGGGCAATTTCCGCTGACATTCTTCTTTGCTGCACAGCATCTCACCTATAACTCTATACCATTCTTCTGCCTGCAGAACATCTCACCTATAGGGTACAGGCACACTAAAGGTCCCATTACACATAGCGATGTTTCAACGATCATACCAGCAATCCGACCTGGCCGGGATCGCTGGAACATCGCTATGTGATCGCTGGTCTGCAGTCACACCGGGTGATCCACATACCGATGCTGCGTCCCCTGACGCTCACTGGGATCACTCAATGTCTCGGGCACAGGATGGGGATCGCTGGTCGTTGCCCCTATCACACATGCCGATGGATGCTGGACAGCGAGAGACCAACGATGGGAAAATGGTCCCGGCCATTCCGCAGTCAGCGAGCTCATCGTTGATTGCTGCGGCATGTCACTCGCAGCGACTTTGCTAGCGAGGTCTCTGCAACGTCACAAAACCTGTGACATTGCAGAGTAATCATTAGCGATATCGCTGTGTGCAACGCGGCCTTAAGGTTTGCATTATCAGAGGGATTTTGATGATTGATAGTCGTGCGAGTGCTTTCCGTATGGTCATGTGACTGTGGTATGAGTGTGATGCAATTATGCATTTTTTTATCAGCTACCATCAGTGTGACATCCATGTGATCTATACCTCTATACTATCCCCTGGTCTGCAGAGCATCTCACCTACACCTCTATACTATTCCCTTGTATTGCATGACATCTCACCTATACCTCTATACTATCCCACTGCCCTGCAGAGCATGTCACCTACACCTATACTGTTCCCTGTTCTGCAGAGCATCTCACCTTTACCTCTATATTATCCCCTGCCCTGCAGAGCATCTCACCTATAATTCTTTATTATCCTACCCTGCAGAGCATGTCACCTACACCTATACTGTTCCCTGTTCTGCAGAGCATCTCACCTACACCTCTATACTATCCCCCTGCCCTGCATAGCATCTTGCCTATAATTCTTTATTATGCTACCCTGTAAAGCATCTCACCTATACTTCTATGTTATTCTCCTGCCCTGCAGAGCATCTCACTTACAACTCTTTACCATCTCACATCTTGCAGAGCATCTCACCTACACCTCTATACCATTCCCCATCTTGCAGAGCATCTCACCTACACCTCTATACTATCCCCCAGTTCTGCAGAGCATCTCACCTACACCTCTATACCAGTTCCCATCTTGCAGAGCATCTCACCTACACCTCTATACTATCCCCCAGTTCTGCAGAGCATCTCACCTACACCTCTATACCATCCCCATCTTGCAAAGCATCTCACCTACACCTCTATACCATCCCCGTCTTGCAGAGCATCTCACCTACACCTCTATACCATCCCGTCTTGCAGAGCATCTCACCTGCACCTCTATACCATCCGCAGTCCTGCAAAACATCTCACCTACACCTCTATACCAGCCCCTGTCTTGCAGAGCATCTCACCTACACCTCTATACCATTCCCTATCTTGCAGAGCATCTCATCTGCACCTCTATACCATCCGCAGTCCTGCAAAACATCTCACCTACACCTCTATACCATCCCCGTCTTGCAGAGCATCTCACCTACACCTCTATACCATCCCCTGTCTTGCAGAGTATCTCACCTGCACCTCTATATAATACCCTGTCTTGCAGAGCATCTCACCTACCCCTCTATACCATCCCCTGTCTTGCAGAGCATCTCACCTACACCTCTATACCATCCCCTGTCTTGCAGAGCATCTCACCTGCACCTCTATACAATCTGCAGTCCTGCAAAGCATCTCACTTACACCTCTATACCATTCCTCGTCTTGCAGAGCATCTCACCTACACCTCTATACCATCCGCAGTCCTGCAAAGCATCTCACTTACACCTCTATACCATTCCCTGTCTTGCAGAGCATCTCAGCAACACCTCTATACCATCTGCAGTCCTGCAAAGCATCTCACTTACACCTCTATACCATTCCTCGTCTTGCAGAGCATATAACCTAAAATTCTATATTATTCTCCAGCCCTGTTTTCCTGTTGGCATTCATGTCTGTGGGAATTTTTCACATTTCAGTTTCCGTGTGGGCAAATTTCCGTGTGGGCAAGTTTCCTGTGGGCAAATTTCTGTGTGGGCAAGTTTCCTGTGGGCAAATTTCCGTGTGGGCAAGTTTTCTGTGGGCAAATTTCTGTGTGGGCAATTTTCCGTGTGGGCAATTTTCGGTGTGGGCAATTTTCCGTGTGGGCATTTTTCCGTGTGGGCATTTTTCCTGTGGGCAATTTTCCTGTGGGCATTTTTCCTGTGGGCATTTTTCCTGTGGGCAATTTTCCGTGTCAGACTATAGATATATAAATAAATAAAAAACTAACTAACTAATGTTTAAGCACCCAAAATAAACAAAAAAACACCATAATCCTCCTGGTTCAGACACCCTGGTGACTCTACCCTCCTCCTAATGTTGCTGCCACACAACACCAGCCACCCTACACCTGCTGGTGCTGCCAGGCCACTGCCCCAGGGGAGCCCTCGTGGACAGGGTCCCTGCCCCTCCTGTACCTGTACGTCCTGATCGCCTAGATTTAATGTACTTGTTCTTGTCTCCCTCATCCTCATGTAAAGCACCATGGAACCTAATGGCGCTATATAAATAAATAAATAATAATAAATAATAATAATAATAATTAAAGTAGGAGCAGTATGCGTCTCTGTTGGTCCTGGCATCCTGCTGACTCATACTGTGGCTCAGCGGCTGGAGTGGCGCCACACCATGTTCGGCAGCACGCTAATCCCTGGGACGGAGCTCCCCTGTTGTGGGGTCCACAGAATCCACATAACTTCCCGGCGTGTATGATGACCCATCCCTACTATGCAGGAAGTTATGCAGCACACAGCAGGCCAACACTACCACATCGATAGATATGCAGATGAAGTCCATGGAGCCTCAGTTAAGAGTCTACAACATGGACACCAGCCAGTTATCCCACCCGGGAAGGACCTAGCCCAGGATATTAGTAGCCCTTAAGTCACTATCCAGCCCTTGCGAGCTTGAAGATATGGCCAGGGGTTTACCATGGACTAGGTATCCAACCACAGACAGCTGTTTCGGGGTTGTTTCCCCTCATCAGTGTGGCGCAGGATTCTGGCTGGGTGGGAGCAATGCTTGATAGACCGACATCACAAAACAACCACTGACCTTGTGGAGATCAGTGGAGGATAACACTGCGGGCACCAGTTAAAGCACTCAAACACAGTGAAACCCAAGATGCATTGCTCCCTAGAATTTGAATATGCAGATGAAGTCCATGGAGCCTCAGTTAAGAGTCTACAACATGGACACCAGCCAGTTATCCCACCCGTGAAGGACCTAGCCCAGGATATTAGTAGCCCTTAGTAGCACACAGCAGGCCAACGCTACACATCGATAGATTCCAGTTTCATAGGCAAAGGCGTATGAAACACGCAGAATCTATTGGCCATGATCTCGAATGCATTTTCAACCACACAGGGAGCCCGGGATAGCTGGAAATTGAAAATGTGCTGCTCAGAAGTAACCGTCCTCTGGGGATATGGCTGTAGTAGGTGAGCCTGAAGTGGGAAGGCTTCTTCTCCACAAACGCAAAATTGAGATGACCGGTTGTCTCATCATTTGAGGGCAAGTTCAGAGCACCTCTCCTTAGGTCTTCGGCCAAGGAGCTGTGTGCAAACACACCAACATTCATCCATCGGGGGTTGTTGGTAACTGCATTTAGGATGGCAGTAGACAACTCACGATGGCCTCACACGTCTTCGGTATCAGGTGGCTCAGCAGTGGCCGTGAGTATTGCAGGTCTGTCCTCGAGCGGCCTGTTGCCAGGAACCTCAAAGTTACAGCCAAATGCTCCTTAGGTGGCACAGCTTGAAGCATCAAAGTGTCCTATCAGGCTATCAATGGCTTTATGCGTTCCAAGAGGAATGTGAAAGAGTCCTCGGACATACAGAGATAGTTCCTGAAATTTTGCGGACTACTATCCTCCAGCTGATGCAGCAGGCGCATGTAACTCAGGTTGTCCCACTGACGAAGCCAATCCCGAACCCACACACATCGTGGTCAGCGAGCCCGAAACCTCTCAGCTCTCTCCTCCAGCCACAAGTCCTCTTCCACCAAGGCAAGAGCCACGATAACATCTCCATCAGGGTCCCTGATGATCTCACTTACCAACCCCTGCAAGAGGAACAAAAAAAGCCTATCATCAAAAGAACACGTTATCAGGCATAAAAAATAACTACTTCTTCCTTCCCTACACATCTTATAGCCAGTTACCCACATCCTAGCAGACTCTGCTCATATGGCCACCCTCATAGATATATTGCACCATTGAACGGTCACAAACAACATTACACTGACTCACAACAACACCTGTTATCACTACACCCATGGGCCTCCTCCACAACTATATCTCCATCGTCCAAATTGTGACATCATTTCCATACCCCCATATAACTGCCCATAATGTATATGTACTACCACAAGGCCTAGGAAAATACAAAGCTCAATCACACAGACAGATGCTTGTTAACAATTAAATACAAGAACATGCAAAACGTACCAGAGCCATGTGCTACGGACAAATCCTCATCCCACGCAGCTTACAATCGCATATTCATCATGTGCAACACACATCCCTGTTGTGTTGAAAAGGCCGGATCTTCACAGGTAGACATTCCCAAGCCACACGGGCAACTCCACATCTCAGTATCACCAGAATACTTCCATTCTGTCTGGTAAAGGCCAGTACTATGTTCCCACATTTCATATGTTCCACTAAACTAACCACAGAGGCCTCCTTGGTACATGATTCTGTATGGCGAAGGCAAAATGGATTGTCAATGAGGAGGGTGTTTTGTGGCAAGGAAAGCAATCCATCCATTTTGCGGCACACAATAGATCAATCAAACACATCATCATTACAAACTACATACACTAGGACTCTGCTACAGCCGGTGCTTCTTTTGTAAAAAAATATTTCCTGGTACGCATACCCGAGGCGAGAGCGGGGGGGGGGGGGTTGGGTTGCTGTCAGGCGCCGTCCGAGCTTGAGGAGTGGGGGAGGGGTGCAGCCCTACGTCTCCTTTCATCTTTTACCCCCTGTTCCCTCCATCCCCCTGCTCCTTCCATCCTCCATCCCATGCTCCTTCCATCCTCTATTCCCCTGCTCCTTTCATCCTTCATCCCCCTGTTCCCTCCATCTCCCTGCTCCTTCCATCCTCCATCCCCCTGCTCCTTCCATCTCTATTCCCTGCTCCTTTCATCCTTCATCCCCCTGTTCCCTCCATCCCCCTGCTCCTTCCATCCTCCATCCTCCTGCTCCTTCCATCCTCTATTCCCCTGCTCCTTTCATCCTTCATCCCCCTGTTCCCTCCATCCCCCTGCTCCTTCCATCCTCCATCCCCTGCTCCTTCCATTCTCTATTCCCCTGCTCCTTTCATCCTTCATTCCTCTGTTCCCTCCATCTTCCTGCTCCCTCCATTCTTCATCCCCCTGGTCTCTCCATCCCCCTGCTCCGAGTCCTTTCAATTCATCCTCCATCCCCCTGCTCCTTCCATCCTCGATCCCCCTGATCTCTCCATCCTCCATCCCTCTTGTCTCAATTTCTCCATACCCTGCCTGTCCTGATCTCTATTCCCCTGCATCTTCTCTCCCTGCACAGCCTGCCGCCCTCTGCACTCATCACAGTCACTGTCACTGACAGTCTGTCAGTGCTGTTGTCATATACCCTGCATGCAGCCTGCACAGCATTAGTCGTCCTCCTCTATCTTCTTTGCCTCTGGGCAAAACTCCGCCCACCCGAGTCACATGTATGTGACATCATCGCAGGTCCTCTGGTGCTGAGGGAAACTGTGCTACTAGTACTACACACAGCCTGTGACACAGGTCAGTGCTGCTCTTTAGATTTTCCGGTACGCCGTAACGGTATGTACTGCCGATCCTCAGATTTTCCGGTACAGCGTACCGGTATGTACCCCCACAAAAAATGCACTGGCTACAGTACACTAGAACGATACATAATGCAAAGATGTATCAAACGCTATACACAGCCATATCACAAATCACGTGTGAACATCAGTACTTACTTAATGACTCTGGGCAGCAAGCATGCTGTAGCTCGGTCGTTAGCGGTTTTTATGTGGTAACCATCCAATCACAGAGCATCTGCAAGATCTAATTGACGTAGCCGCCTGGGCTTTGCCACGTGTGACTACTGATTAGGCGCCTGTGCTGCTTTGTGATTGGTCATGTTGTGTTGAAAATGTAGCCAACTGGTCCGCCACCCATGCTCCTACTTCAATATGCATTGTTCTAGTAGCGTCTCATCACCAGAACTCTGTTGGACAGACGGTTAGTCGGTGGATATGCTATTGTGCTTCTCATGTATGGTATATTATTTTCTGCTTCCAAGCCATATTTTGTGAGATGTATGGGCGGGTTATGTACAGCTTCATGTAGCGTCACGTAGATGTGTGGTTTGCGACGCCTACTCATTGTTAACCCCCTCTGTGTCCTGTTTTACACATAATGATCCTTGCCACCAATAACATGACAATGTGTCATATAGCACTACATCGTTCCATAAATATGTGCTGAGGTCATTCCTGTGACTAAATTTTGTGTGGTACGCCATGTGTGCCATTTGAACATGATACAGCTTTGTAACTTTACGTGCCCAGGCCCAAACCACATATGCCCCGTGTCATGTGCAGCATGTCACATCTGTGTACACATATAAAGGCCATTAATGCTTCTGCATACACAAGCTAACTACCAGACCACCTGTCATTGTTAGTGGTGGACATGGATTGGCCACACAGAGTAGGGTGTGACCTGATATGTACATGTATGTGTTTTGGTAACACACTATGTTTTTTTTTGGCAGATGGCTGAGAGTCCTGATTTTGTGCGTGAACTCCTAGTCATTTACCAGGACCATGAATGCCTGTGGCGGGTTGCATCGCCCGACTATAAGAACAGGCCAGCAAGGGCTGTGGCCTACGGGCACCTTGTCAAGCTGGCAAACTGGCTCAACCAAAGTAAGACCAGGACGGTGCCGATGGTTGTGGAAAAAATAAAGCGGCTGCGCACTGTGTTCACCAAAGAACATAAAAAGGTGTTGACGGCTTGGTCCGGGGCTGGAGCTGAGGAGGTCCCTAAGCCACGTCTGTGGTATTATGACCTCCTCACCTTCACCCTGGGCTATGAGGCTTATCGCCCAATATGGTGCAGCAGCTGCCTTGCCTAACCATCTTCGGCCACAAGTCAAGAGACTGCCCCATCACAGGAGGTGCGTAATTGTTGTTTTGCTACCTATGTCCACACCTTAGTGGTTGTACTTATGTGTGGGTTGGTGGACTTGTAGAAGGCACAATCGTGTTGTACTTTCACCATTCTTCGGAGTGTTCTGCTGTGTGTTGGCTTGTGGCTGTTGGCACAGATTGTGCTGTGTTATGTGGGGCACTTGGCATATCAATTTGGAGCCTCAGGTGAGTACAGAGCACTAGTCTACTTCTTTCTTCATCTCTGTTTCCAACCCTGCTACTGTTGATTTTGGTGTTTGGCATGCTCATATATGCGCCATTTGGTGCTGGGTGGTTGGTTGTGGTAATTGTTGTCGGTACATTGCTGCTCTTGTTAACTTGTTTTTTTTCTATGTTTGGTTTACAGGCCCCTTGTGAGTCTGGCTCCAGTGCAGAGGACCCAGCCGCTGGCCAGGCTCCACCCTCATCATCTTTGGTGGAGCAGGTGCCTGATCCCAGTGGTTGGGGGCCATGCCCAGGGTCCAGCTCAGGCATACAAAGGCATCGCATACCTGCCCCACTCAACACTGAACTGGGTACCTGGGAAAAACGGGTCCTATTGGACAGAGAGAGGACCCCCGCCACTTCAATTGGGCACATGGCCAGTGAGTGGGTGTGAGGCAGAACAATGTGCCATCGCCGAGAGAGCCATCATTCGGGTCCTGGAAGCAGGCATGGATGGGGCACTGAGATGGGGTGGTTACATTGCCATCCCCAAAAAAACACCCCAGTGCCACCTGCGCCCCAACAACCCATGGCTAGAGGTCGCCAAAATCAGGATCCTCCACGTCCCCCACGAAGACTCCAGCACAGAAGGGCCCCCAATGTGTGGGAGTACGGGGATGAGGGAGAGGAGCCATTGTCTAATCCAACAGAGGACGAAGAAGCAAGACGCTACTAGGCAATGCACTACATTGCGTACTGGACTGTTTTGTTTGTTAATCTAAAACCAAGTGTGTTGGGCTTTTTATTTTGGTTTAATAAACCTCACTATTATTTGCCATACCTACGTCCACATATGTGTCAGGTTCAGCAGTATGGTTGTGTGTGTAGTGTGTTGTGGGTGCAATGGTGATGTTTGTGTGGCAGAAGGAGAGACCTCATGTCCAAAATAACATAGTTGTGCCATTGTAGCAGACAGGAGCCTATCCCTAGGTGACATGTGTGAGTATTGAGAGATTACGAGTCTTCTCTGGCCAACATTGGCGAGTCTGTTTGTGTCTGTGTGTTTGTTAATGTGGGTGTGATATCGGAGACATTGATGTCAATTATGGCTTCATCAGTGTTGAAATGGTACAGTATGGTCAGGTCTTTCTCATGTCACACTGCACACCTACGCAAAATCATTAGCCATGTGTTGTGTTTAAAAATGTCACCTCCCAAAGGTGTCCCTGTGTGTGGTAAGATAGGGTCACACAGTATTTTGGTTTGCACTCACATTTATTGATTCGTTATCTTTTTTTGTAAATGATGTTTTTTCAGATTAGTTGTAGGCAAACCATACTACCCACTTTCCCAATGTGGGATACTATAAGAAAAAAGGCCAACGGGGCCTAAAAAACAAGGGTGCCAACATGGAAAAAGTAGAAAACAACAGGTCCAACATGGACAACAACATACAAGGGCCATTGGCCACATTATTGGGGGGGATATGGTGGAGTAGGGGCAATGGCAGACTGGGTTGCCTGCAAGCACAGTATCATCGCACCCAACCAGTCCAGATGTTGCTGGCCTTCTCGGTGGGCACGCTCCATGTGCTGCTGTGTCTCCCTGTGTGCCTCAATCAAGGTCATCAATAGTTGGTACACCTGTATGGGAAATAAGGACATTAGTCAGTGACATGTGTAGGTGTGAATGGGTGGGTAATTGGTCAGGATTTCACTTACGTAGCATATCCCCATCCCGGTTTCCATCTTGAGGAGATGGTGAAGCGCTGACAGCCCAACCTGCAGCGCGAGCTCTTGCCCCTTGACAAAGAAAGGAAAAAAAACCATCATGACTCACATACTGATGTCAGGGACACACACCAACATGTATAGTACAAAGCCTGTAGCCCATTGCCAACACTTACCAACAATCACAACTCCAGCAGGCTCCATGTCACTGTGTGGGGACCACAACACACCAGGGGTGGGCCGGTAGCTGGAGATGTTTGGGGGGTGGGGGGGTTGAGCCTGGGCTTGGGGTATGGAGCAAGAGGACTGGGCTTCATGGTCCCGGTGGTCCTGGGTTGGCTGCTCCTGAGGGTGGGGTCCCTGGTGGTGAGGGACTTCCTGGGCCATCCAGAGAAGGTGGGGGTGGGGTCCCAGGTGGTGAGGGACTTCCTGAGCCCTCCAGGGAAGGTGAGGGTGGGTTCCCGGGTGGTGAGGGACTTTCTGGGCCCTCCAGGCAAGGTGACGGTGGGGTCCCGGGTGATGAGGGAATTCCTGGGCTTGGGTGGAGGTGACGCTGGCTGTACTCCACACAGCGCAACTTAATACATGCGGACAACATAGCTTGCGCTATTCAATGGCGCGCATAATTGCACTGAGTTTGCAGACGGTTGTGTAGCTGAAGATGTGTGTGGTGCTGAACGGACAGCTCTTCAAATATGGCGCGGTGTCAACTGACAGCCAATGGGAACACAGTAGCCCACACCAATCATCTCAGACGGGGCACGGACTACAGCACGCTGAGGCACGCCTATGGGAAGTCACAGTAAGCGCTCTTTCCATCACTATTGCCCTGTCACACACCAAAACACGAAAATATCGCCTTGCCGATTGCGCCTGATTGCTGAGCACTGTTCAGGAATCAGGCGACGGCTGATGGGCGATTTATCACCGCAAAATCGTCCAATCACACGCCGCAACAGCGAGGCAATTTCACGGCGATTTCGCCGAGGCGACACATGGCCTTTTAGAGCAAGTCATTGCAGGAGCCCAATATTACAATTTGTGACAAAAAAAGGGCAACTGAAGATCATAGATGTCAAATATAAACCGATCACTCTAGTTTGAGTACCTAACTTTATGTGGTGTGTCATGATAAGCTACTTACTGTCAGTGACTCAGATACTGGCACAGCAGCAGCCGCACTGTCCTACATTCCTTCAACACGAGTGTTCACAATGAATTCAGCTGCAGTGGCATGAGCCTTTAAAGAGACAAAAGGGAAATATTTATATTCACAATACGGTATGCATGTCTGCATCGGCTGCAAAGGTGAGGGTACTCGACCATCCGGGGTCAGTCTGATGGATGTTACAGTGGCAATCCCCAAGGTTATGGCCCTGAGTGAGCATATAAAAAGGGGTTATTTACAGGGGTTAAAGTATTTTGTGATGCCATTTGTGGTCAGGGATGACCAGCACTGCTTGTAATGGTCCCTGGAGGTTTTTAGGCAGCTTGAAAGAACACTCCATATAGATGGAGCAGGCCCCTGCGGTGTAGAGTTAGTGAAAAGTCATGATGATGGGAGTTGTAGTGGTTAGTGCAGGGCACGGGAAGGAGTGGCCAGACACAAGGGTTGCAGCTCTTACCAGTAATTTTACTTGCAGTTCTAGTCTGATTACAACCCAGCCAGGGTGCTGTGTCTCCAAGATTGCCAGCTCACAGATAGTCGAGGTTCACCTCATTGAGACACCAGGTATATGCCTTTCCGTGCTGCCAATCCTGACACTTTACTCCTTTTCCTCCCTTGTGTCTTCATGCTACTAATCCTGAAGCAGGTGACTGCGGGCCCTTCTGAGCGATGGCCTGGCATGTCCTCTTGACCCTCTATGGTCACTGTGCTTAGGAGAGTCCACGGTGGTGTTCAGTGGTCTCCTGTTTCTTGACTTGGTCTTTCAGATCCAAACCAAATTGGAATCAGCACCCCTGTGCTGCTCATTCCTCTACCCGACCTGGACAGCTGGCTGTGAAGTTGGGGGTCCTCGGGGTTGGGGTATAGCAATTGACCCGAGCCCGGTCCCGCTCTCACCCTTTTCCCGGCTTCCTCCTAGAATGCCATTTTGCTTCTCTCTCCTCTCCTCACTAACTTCCTTTTTTCCACCCCTAAACCTACTCCTCCTTCCAAACAGCAAATGTGGTGCGCTCTCTCATTGAGCCACTTCTGCTCTGCATCTCCTTGGCCTGGGGTTTGGATGGGTGTTGGGTGTGTGTCGGTGTGTCTCAGTAAAGTTGAACGCTCTTACCTGCGGGCACGGCACTACACCTGTGGGGGAGGCACAGTACCAATGTGGCGACCGAACCGCAGGGGCGTCACATTCCCAACTTGTTAAACCTAGAACGTCCGCAGGCTGCAAATAGGTACAAGGTGTTAATGGCGAGTATATACAAATGTTTTACTTTGCAATATATGAAATAACATCTCTTTATGGGAGGCACATTTCTTATATCAATATAAAAGTACAAAAATATAAAAAGTGCCAAAACAGTGTGAACATTCAGAAAACTCTGCAACGACACCAGTGTGGTGTGTCACGCTGTGGCTCTGCAAGTGCAATTAGTGGGAACCATTCCAATCAATCTTCAACTTTGTCCCTGGACGTGGCTACAGGACACAAAGACCATGTAGGCCTTAGGGTACCTTTTTTACACGCGGCTACATTTCTAGGGTGGCTACAGGTAACTTACTGGTTGCAGTGAAATCATGGAGACATAGTTCTATCTTGTTGCTGTGTACAAATGGAATAATCTCTCCATGATTTCACTGCAACCAGTAAGTTACCTGTAGCCACCCTAGAAATGTAGCCGCGTGTAAAGGTACCCTTAGTCTACGGCCATGCCGACAGATTTTGAGTTCTGAAACTTAGGTTAAATTATTTGAAGTGCAAAAGTTTCCAGGTGCAAGCATTTAATAAAATGTAATGGGTTCCAGGGATGGCACCTAAGGGTAGGGACACACTTCAGTTCCTGATCAGTTTTCCTGATCAGTTCTCCTGATCAGTGTTCATCAGTTTGTGTGCCAAAACCAGGAGTGACTCCAAAACCCACCACAGGTGTCAATCTTTCAATTATACTTTTTCTCTGCAAGGTTCACTCCTGGTTGTGGCACACAAACTGATGAACACTGATCAGGAAAACTGATGAGGAAAACTGATCAGGAACTGAAGTGTATCCCTACCCTTAAAGTCTTAGGCTGCGTTCACACATTCGCGTATTTTATCGCGTTTTTTTACGCGCGTCTATTCAAGGGAAAAACGCGCGTTTAAAAACGCGATAAGAATACGCGAGAGAACAACTCGCTTCTACTTCAATCGCGCATTTAGACGTGCGTTTTTATAATGGGGCCTATGGAAACGCGCGCGTAAAAAAACGCAAAGAATTGACATGTTCATTCTTTTTACGCGTGCGTTTTTTGCTCCAAAAACGCTGCGTTTAAATACGCGATGTCTGCAAGGCACAAAGTGAATGTCCATTCACTTTGCTGTAAAACGCAGACGCACATGCGTTTTTGCAGCAAATACGCGCGAAAAAAAAACGCGCAAAATACGCGATGTGTGAACGTAGCCTTAGGCTGGCTTCACACTGCAGTTTTTCACTGATCAGTGTCCATCAGTGTTTGGGTGCCAAAACCAGGAGAGGAACCAGGAAAGGAACTTGCAGAGAAAAACTATAATTGAAAGATTGACACCTGTCCTGGTTTTGGCACCCAAACACTGATGGACACTGATCAGTGAAAAACTGCAGTGTGAAGCCAGGCTTAGTCTGAAAACCAACAGGAAGAAGGTGCAACTATTTACAAGTTGATTGTCCTGGCCACCACTTAGTCCTGTCGCCTGAATGTCAATTTTTATGCAAAAACCTAGCCCGCTAATCTACAATCAGGATATAATATAAATTCCTAAGGCCTAGCTGGGCTATGTTTTAACTTATGAATATTTACATTATCTTACTATGTACATACATATGTATAACTGGTAACGTAATTTCTAAACACTTCTCTCACCACAATAACTCAGCTAAACCTATAATACAGGTTAACCGAATAGTTCAAAAGTCATTATCACGATTCCTAGTTCTTAAGCTTGATCTTGTTCACCACTGGCTAGGTTGTGAAGGATACTAGCAGGCAACACTACTGGTGTCTGAGGACAGGCCACGAAAATGTTGCAGTGGGCCATTGTTGCTCCAATAGCAGCATGGAGGAGGATGTGCCGACTGTCATTTGCAAAGCCCGATGTCTATACTGACACTTACTCAGTTTGTGGGTCAAATGCATCCCTTATTCACAGTAGAGATGAGCGGTGTTCGATTCGATTTGTTTGCCAATCTCAAATTCGAGCTGTTTTGGGCGGTGTTCAGGGTCGGACTGGCCCACCGGAGCACCGGGAGAATCCCCGGTGGGCCCCAAGACTTTGTGCCCCGCCCCCCAAGCCCCGCCCCCATACACCCCCTGGGGGCCCCCCCCCCCCCCGGGTCCGGTAATATCGCTAATCATATCGGCAGCACTGCCGATATGATTAGCAATGCCTGTGCCCCTCTGCAGCTGCAAAGCAGGGAGACCGATCTCCCTGCTCTGCCTGCTGCCGCCGCTGAGCCTCTCTGACTCCTGCCGCACGTGCGCAGGACAGCAGTCTCAGGGCGATGACGTCATCGCCCTGAGACTGCTTCCCGTGCGGCACCACCTTACCAGCTCCAGAACCCCCTCCCTCCTGTGCAGCACACACACAGCTTGTAGTCGGTAGAGAGAAGAAGAAGGAGGAGGAGGGAGGCAGCTGAGGCACACTGACTGCTTACTGTGTGTGGGAGCCTACTCCAGTATGGCCACTACACAGGGCCGAGGACTGCAGGGGAGACCCAGATCCTGCAGTCTACACATCAAGTGAGTGCACTTATCATATACAAGTATACATCTGTGTGTGCAAAGATAATGTATGTGCTATATAGGGAATGTGTGCATGTAGAATGTATGTGCAGTGCTATATAGGGAATGTGTGCATGTAGAATGTATGTGCAGTGCTATATAGGGAATGTGTGCATGTAGAATGTATGTGCAGTGCTATATAGGGAATGTGTGCATGTAGAATGTATGTGCAGTGCTATATAGGGAATGTGTGCATGTAGAATGTATGTGCAGTGCTATATAGGGAATGTGTGCATGTAGAATGTATGTGCAGTGCTATATAGGGAATGTGCGCTATTTACGTGTATTTGATATAGGTAATGTATGCATGTAGAATGTATGTGCTATATAGGGAATGTGCGCTATTTACGTGTATTTGATATAGGTAATGTATGCATGTAGAATGTATGTGCTATATAGGGAATGTGTGCAGTGCATGTATAATGATTGTGCTGTATAGGGTATGTATGCATGTACTGTAGAATGTATGTGCTGTATAGGGAATGTGTGCATGTATAATGCATGTGCTGTATAGGGAATGTGTGCATGTATAATGCATGTACTGTATAGGGAATGTGTGCATGTATAATGCATGTGCTGTATAGGGAATGTGTGCATGTATAATGCATGTGCTGTATAGGGAATGTGTGCATGTATAATGCATGTGCTGTATAGGGAATGTGTGCATGTATAATGCATGTGCTGTATAGGGAATGTGTGCATGTATAATGCATGTACTGTATAGGGAATGTGTGCATGTATAATGTATGTGCAGTGCTATATAGGGAATGTGTGCATGTAGAATGTATGTGCAGTGCTATATAGGGAATGTGCGCTATTTACGTGTATTTGATATAGGTAATGTATGCATGTAGAATGTATGTGCTATATAGGGAATTTTGCGCTATTTACGTGTATTTGATATAGGTAATGTATGCATGTAGAATGTATGTGCTATATAGGGAATGTGTGCAGTGCATGTATAATGATTGTGCTGTATAGGGTATGTATGCATGTACTGTAGAATGTATGTGCTGTATAGGGAATGTGTGCATGTATAATGCATGTACTGTATAGGGAATGTGTGCATGTATAATGCATGTACTGTATAGGGAATGTGTGCATGTATAATGTATGTGACACAGGCACCACCTGATTCACCCTTTCCTGGGCCTGGCTGGAGACCTTCAGGGACACAGCATAGAGCACAGAGGAGAGAAGGTGCTGTGCAGGCTGTCTGTGTGCTGTCTGTCTGTGTGCAGGCTGTGTGTGTGCCCGCTGTGCAGGCTGTGTGTGTGCAGGCTGTGTGTGTGCACTGTGCAGGCTGTGTGTGTGCGCGCTGTCCAGGCTGTGTGTGTGCGCGCTGTGCAGGCTGTGTGTGTGTGCGCTGTGCAGGCTGTGTGTGTGTGTGCGCTGTTCAGGCTGTGTGTGTGTGCGCGCTGTGCAGGCTGTGTGTGTGTGCGCGCTGTGCAGGCTGTGTGTGTCTGTGTTTGCGCAGGCTGTGTGTGTGCAGTGTGTGCTAGTCCTGGTGCTGCACTGCAGGGATAAAGACAAGTAATTAAAAAATTTGAACCAATGTGGGGTCATTGGTCAGGATGCGAGACGGTGGAGGACTGTCTGGAACTACACAGGGCAAATGATGGTAAATACTGCTGCTGCACACTGTGCCCCATTGCCCCTCCATCTTGGATAGTCACATGTGAAATGCCCCTGCATGCTGTGTGTGCCCCTCTATGTATGTAAGACATGTGTGCATGGTGCCTGTGCAATGTACATGGTGCCTGTGTGGCGTGCGTGGTGCTTGTGTGATGTGCGTGCATGGTGCTTGTGCGTTGTGCCTGTAAGACGTGTGCATGGTACCTTTGTGACGTGCGTGTGTGGTGCCTGTGCAAGGTGCATGGTGCCCGTGTGGTGTGCGTGCTTGATGCCTGTGCGGTGTGCGTGTTGCCTGTGCAATGTGCATGGTGCCCGTGTGACGTGCGTGGTGCCTGTGAGAAATATGTGCATGGTACATATGCAAATTGAATGGTATCTGTGTGACATGCGTACGTGGTGCCTGAGCGATGTGGGTGCGTGGTGTCTGTGCGGCATGCGTGTGTGGTGTCTGTGCAAGGGGCATGGTGCCTGCGTGCATTCGTGGTGCCTGTGCAACGTGTGTGCGTGGTGCCTGTGCAACGTGCGTGGTGCCTGTGCAACGTGCATGGTGCCTGTGTGGTGTGTGTGTGTGATGCCTGTGCGACGGGCATGTGTGGTGCTTGTGCAACTTGTGTGGTCCTGTGCAACGTGCGCTCTTGTGCGACAATATATACATACATACACTTCTGGTGCAGGTACGGCATACACTGAGGAAAGAAGCTCTTTCCTCAGCATCCAGCTAATCTTGGGGTCTGATATCATGGGATAGCTTGTTACTCAGGGAAAGGGACGCGTGTTAACTTAATTATCTCATGATATGCCCCAAAGTGTCTGTGCCCCTGCTGTGTGCCCCGAGTGTCAGCTCCCCTGCCCTGTACCCCCAGTGACAGCGTCATTATCCTGTACCCCCAGTGTCAGCGTCATTATCCTGTACCCCCAGTGTCAGCGTCATTATCCTGTACCCCCAGTGTCAGCGTCATTATCCTGTACCCCCAGTGTCAGCGTCATTATCCTGTACCCCCAGTGTCAGCGTCATTATCCTGTACCCCCAGTGTCAGCGTCATTATCCTGTACCCCCAGTGTCATTATCCTGTACCCCCAGTGTCATTATCCTGTACCCCCAGTGTCATTATCCTGTACCCCCAGTGTCAGTGTCATTATCCTGTACCCCCAGTGTCAGTCTCATTATCCTGCGCCCCCAGTGTCATTATCCTGTACCCCCAGTGTCATTATCCTGTACCCCAGTGTCATTATCCTGTACCCCAGTGTCATTATCCTGTACCCCCAGTGTCAGTGTCCTTATCCTGCGCCCCCAGTGTCAGTGTCCTTATCCTGCGCTCCCAGTGTCAGTGTCCTTATCCTGCGCTCCCAGTGTCAGTGTCCTTATCCTGCGCTCCCAGTGTCAGTGTCCTTATCCTGCGCTCCCAGTGTCAGTGTCATTATCCTGTGCCCCCAGTGTCATTATCCTGCGCCCCCAGTGTCAGTGTCATTATCCTGTACCCCCAGTGTCAGTGTCATTATCCTGCGCCCCCAGTGTCAGTGTCATTATCCGGCGCCCCCAGTGTCATTATCCTGTACCCCCAGTGTCAGTGTCCTTATCCTGCGCTCCCAGTGTCAGTGTCATTATCCTGCGCTCCCAGTGTCAGTGTCATTATCCTGCGCTCCCAGTGTCAGTGTCATTATCCTGCGCTCCCAGTGTCCGTGTCATTATCCTGCGCCCCCAGTGTCATTATCCTGCGCCCCCAGTGTCAGTGTCATTATCCTGCGCCCCCAGTGTCATTATCCTGCGCCCCCAGTGTCAGTGTCATTATCTTGCTCCCCCAGTGTCAGTGTCCTTATCCTGCGCTCCCAGTGTCAGTGTCATTATCCTGCGCCCCCAGTGTCATTATCCTGTACCCCAGTGTCATTATCCTGTACCCCCAGTGTCATTATCCTGTACCCCCAGTGTCATTATCCTGCGCCCCCAGTGTCAGTGTCCTTATCCTGCGCTCCCAGTGTCAGTGTCCTTATCCTGCGCTCCCAAGTGTCAGTGTCCTTATCCTGCGCCCCCAGTGTCAGTGTCCTTATCCTGCGCTCCCAGTGTCAGTGTCATTATCCTGCGCCCCCAGTGTCATTATCCTGCGCCCCCAGTGTCAGTGTCCTTATCCTGCGCTCCCAGTGTCAGTGTCCTTATCCTGCGCTCCCAGTGTCAGTGTCATTATCCTGCGCCCCCAGTGTCATTATCCTGCGCCCCCAGTGTCATTATCCTGTACCCCAGTGTCATTATCCTGCGCCCCCAGTGTCATTATCCTGCGCCCCCAGTGTCAGTGTCATTATCCTGCGCCCCCAGTGTCAGTGTCCTTATCCTGCGCTCCCAGTGTCAGTGTCCTTATCCTGCGCCCCCAGTGTCATTATCCTGCGCCCCCAGTGTCAGTGTCATTATCCTGCGCCCCCAGTGTCAGTGTCATTATCCTGCGCCCCCAGTGTCAGTGTCATTATCCTGCGCCCCCAGTGTCAGTGTCATTATCCTGCGCCCCCAGTGTCAGTGTCCTTATCCTGCGCTCCCAGTGTCTGTCATTATCCTGCGCCCCCAGTGTCAGTTTAATTATCCCGTACCCCATTGTCAGTGTCATTATTTCGGAAGGGGCCAGGATGAGGGACATATTTACTGTATGGGGGCCAGAATGCGGAAGATACATTAATAGTTTTTAGTGACAACTGAGGGACCTAATTGCTTTAAGGGCCAATTAAGGGATGAGTCCTTGCTGGAAGACCTGATAATAGTCTGTGTTCTATGAAGAGGAAAAGCAAAAATGAATGACTTCACCTAGAGATATCACTGGAAAGTCACGGTATTACCTGTACACTTATTCTATACACTATATATAGAACTCCTGTGTTTATTGTCACTGATGGTAATATTATTATTAGTATTGTTTCTTGTTAGTGACTGAATACTACAATACTGATCACTAGGTGGTCGGAAATTAATATGTGGTCTGTTCATGATATGGTATTTCTCCCTATGTGGTATTATTCGGTCACTGTGGTGGTAATAAGTGGTCTGGTCAAGGTGTGGTGGTCTTTCTCCCTTGTATGTGGTATTATTGGTCTTGGTATAGTGGATTGTGGTTGGTGAATTGTTATTTCTGGTATTAATAAGTGGAAGATTTTTTTTTTTAATTTCCAATAGAGATACTGGGAGTTGTTTAACCCCTCCCTGTCCTGTAACTCTAAGGGCCACTTTACACACACCAACTTATCTGTCCAACTTCTGAACAACTTACTGGTTGCAGTGAAATCATGGATACATTGCTCCATTTTGTGGCTGTGTACAAATGGAACAATGTGTCCATGATTTCACTGCAACCAGAGATCTGTTCAGAAGTTGGACAGATAAGTTGGTGTGTGTAAAGTGTCCATTACATAGTGTCAAATATGCACTTACAGAGGTTCTCCAGTGAAAACAAGTACCGTAGTCATCTAAGGCCAAGTTCACATGTTCAGTATTTGAGTTTTTTACCTCAGTTTTTGGAGCCAAAACCAGGAGTGGGTGGTAAATACAGAAGTGGTGAAATGTTTCTATTATACTTTTTCTCTGATTGTTCCACTCCTGGTTTTGGCTACAAAAACTGAGTTAAAAAACTCACTAAATACACAAGCGTGCACCTGGCCTTTGGATAAGTGATAAGTTATTGGTTGGTGGGGTCCGATTGCTGGAACCTGCACTGATTGTCAGAATGTGCAACTTTTATACCCATAAGGCTGCATGCACACAATCTGGAATATCAGCGTTTTGGATGCAGCGTGTTAGGGCTGTGACCAAAACTCTGCGTTGTAAAGTACAAGCAAAGTGGATGGGATATCTAAAAATCCCATACTCAGTGTGCTTCTCCCCTCCGCAGCGTTATCTTACCTGTGGTGGCGGTTGCTGGACTTCTGCATCTCTACAGCATGTTAATTTATTGCTGCAGAGACGGGAGAGGACTTCTGCAGGTGAATACAGGGAGAAGCCGCCCTGCACTGAACACATCGTGAGTACAGGGCGGTGGCGATCACACAGCATTTCCCATGGGTTCGGATAGGTCCAGAGGTGTCCAACACGCAGAGCCTCTGGATAGTGTGCACATACCCTTAGACTAGAGCTTATGTACGACTCAACCACTCATCTGTTGATTCCCTCAGTGAATCTGACCCCTGCACTTGGCTTTTTCAGGCCGCCCCAAATGGAATGAATGGAGCTGAAGTCACTTCATTACCAGCCGCTGCATTTCATAATGGGGATAAAAGTTCCACATTCTTCTGATGGTGCGGCTCCACTGGTCGGATTCCACCAATAAATAGGTTATCACCTACCGAACCTGTGGATCACTGATAACTTGTTTTCATCAAAGAAATCTTTTAATGTAAACTACAGTAATAGTACATTGCACTTCTGGTGAGCGCACAGTAACATAGTTTTAAGGTTGAAGGAAGACTTTAAGTCCATCTAGTTCAACCCATAGCCTAACATGTTGATCCAGAGGAAGGCAAAAAAACCCCATGTGGCAACACTAAGCTCCACATTGGGGGAAAAAATTCCTTCCTGACTCCAGATATGGCAATCAGACTAATTCCCTGGATCAACGCCCTATCAAAGAATCTAGTATATATAACCGGTAATATTATAGTTTTCAAGAAAGGCATCCAGGCCCTTCTTAAATGTTAGTAGTGACTCACTCATTACAACATCATGTGGCAGAGAGTTCCATAGTCTCACTGCTCTTACAGTAAAGAATCCACGTCTGTGATTATGATTAAACCTTCTTCCCTCCAGACGTAGAGGATGCCCCCTTGTCCCAGTCTCAGGCCTAAGAGTAAAGAGATCATTAGAAAGGTCTCTGTACTGCCCCCTCATATATTTGTACATTATTATAAGATCACCCCTAAGCCTTCGTTTTTCCAAGCTAAATAACCCCAAGTTTAATAACCTGTCTTGGTATTGCAGACCCCTTAGTCCTCTAATAACTTTTGTCGCTCTTCTCTGGACCCGCTCTAGTTCAGCTATGTCTTTCTTATACACCGGAGACCAGAATTGTACACAGTATTCTAAGTGTGGTCGCACTAGTGACTTGTATAGAGGTAAAATTATGTTCTCCTCATGAGCATCTATGCCTCTTTTAATACATCCCATTATTTTATTTGCCTTTACAGCAGCTGCCTGACACTGGCCACTAAATGTGAGTTTGTCATCTACCCATACACCCAGGTCTTTTTCAGTGGTAGTTTTGCCCAGTGTTTTATAATTAAGCACATAATTATACCCTTTGTTTCCTCTGCCCAAGTGCATGACTTTACATTTATCCCCATTAAAGCGCATTTGCCATTTAGCAGCCCAAGCTTCTAGTTTACATAAATCCTCCTGTAATATAAAATTGTCCTCCTCTGTATTGATTACCCTGCAGAGTTTAGTGTCATCTGCAAATATTGAGATTCTACTCTGTATGCCCCCTACAAGGTCATTAATAAATATATTAAATAGGAGCGGGCCCAACACTGACCCCTGTGGTACCCCACTGTTAACTGTGACCCATTCTGAGTGTGTTCCATTAATAACCACCCTTTGTTTCCTATCACTAAGCCAGTTCTTAACCCACTTACACATATTTTCCCCTATCCCCATTGCCCTCATTTTATGTATCAACCTTTTGTGTGGCACCGTATCAAAAGCTTTTGAAAAGTCCATATACACCACATCCACTGCATTTCCTTGGTCCAGTCCAGAACTTACTTCTTCATAGAAGCTTATTAGATTAGTTTGACAGGAACGGTCCCTCGTAAAACCATGTTGATAATGGGTCATGAGGTTATTTTTGTTCAGATACTCCAGTATAGCATCTCTTAGAAAACCCTCTAGGATTTTACCCACAGTAGAGGTTAAGCTTACTGGCCTATAATTTCCAAGTTCAGTTTTTGTCCCCTTTTTGAATATTGGCACCACATTTGCTATACGCCAGTCCTGTGGTACAGACCCTAAAGTGGTACAGACCCTAAGACAGTGATGTGCAGGAGCTGCCACTATAATGGGTATAACGGCTAACAGGTATTTACATATAACTGAAGAGTGAGTGGGCCCCAGACAGCCCAGTCCGAGCCTGGCGGTGTTCGAGGCATTCGTCCAATTAACTTGAAATTCGGCAGTTCGCGGTTATGTTCGATAACGCTTCGATCACCAAAAGCTTAACCCTAACCCTAACCGTGTTAATGACTGTGAATATCCAGTTTCTGGGTGTAATGTGCGGGGGAAGATGTTGTACCAGTGCTGCAGAAATGATAGAGATCTCCATGTTTTTTTCTCCAAACTGCAGATACAGTGGGGCGGTGCAGGCTGTCATCCAATCACACATACACACAGCAAAGTGTATTTATTGCACACAAGCAAGGTCAGGCATCATTGGCTGTGTAAGTCACATGTCCTAGCACTATAAGACCCAGCCATTTTCTCTATCGCGACCATTTGCTCATTGCTGTAGCTCTGTGTCAGACGGCACTGCTGCTGCTGTGGGCGATATAGAGCGAAATCAAGCAATTGTGTTCTGATTCAGCTAGTGAGGTAGATAGATAGGTTTAGGAAGTAGGGACTGGAGGTAGGGTGCAAATTTTAGGAGCATCAGCCCTTTTGAGGGCTGCTTCATAGGAGTAGCAATTAGGGACTAGGGACTAGTAGTCTAGCAGTCCTTTTTCAAATCTACTTCATAGAAGCAGGGACTAGTTTTTATTTCAGTCCTTTTTAGGGCTAGGTTAGAGCAGTCCCTATTAGTTTTTGCCAGGCAGAAGTGTGCCAGTGCTGTGCAAGCGTTTTTCACAGCATCTGGCCACATCTAACTCTGGGAGTCCTTTAGGGCAGGTAGTGTAGCACTGCTGTGAAGAAAGCTACATCACATGCCTTAGTAGTCATTTTTTGGCTACAGCTGGTCCAGACAATTTGTTTGGGCTAGTACTGTAGCAGTGTCACTTACACAGTGGTGTAGCCCACTTGTGAAAGAACAACTACACCGCCTGTGTAGTCACTTACTTCTAATTTTTAACTGCACCTTGCCCAGGTCTCACTTTGGGTCAAGTAGCAGAGCCACTAAAAAAGAAGTAGTGTAGGCCACTTCTAATACAAACAACTACACCGCCTGTGTAGTCACTTACTTCTAATTTTTACCTGCACCTTGCCCAGTTCTCACTTTGGGTCAAGTAGCAGTGCCACAAAAAGAAGCAGTGTAGGCCACTTCTAATACAAACAACTACACCGCCTGTGTAGACACTTGCTTCTAATTTTTAACTGCACCTTGCCCAGGTCTCACTTTGGGTCAAGTAGCAGTGCCACTAAAAAAGAAGCCAGTGTAGGCCACTTCTAATACAAACAACTACACCGCCTGTGTAGTTAGTTACTTCTAATTTTTAACTGCACCTTGCCCAGGTCTCACTTTGAGTCAAGTAGCAGTGCCACTAAAAAATGAGTAGTGTAGGCCACTTCTAATACAAACAACTACGCCGCCTGTGTAGTCACTTATTTCTAATTTTTAACTGCACCTTGCCCAGGTCTCACTTTGGATCAAGTAGCAGTGCCACTAAAAAAGAAGCAGTGTACGCCACTTCTAATACAAACAACTACACCGCCTGTGTAGTTAGTTACTTCTAATTTTTAACTGCACCTTGCCCAGGTCTCACTTTGTGTCAAGTAGCAGTGCCACTAAAAAAGAAGCAGTGTAGGCCACTTCTAATACAAACAACTACACCACATGTGTAGTTGTGGCACCCTGGCACCTTGTTGGGCACCACAGAAATCCTTAGGGCATGAATGGAGCTAACAGCAAAGCAATACTCACAAAATACCTAACAACACTACAACACCTTAGTACACCTGGTTTCACCCCGAGCCTCTAGGGGAAGCTCCACTGGTCACTTTGAGCCAGTTCCCCCTATAAATAGAGTCTTGGAGGGAGAAACTTGAGAGTGTGTGAGAGTGTGTGCAGTCGCTACAAGAGCTGCCAGCCTGTGTGAAACCTCCATCCTATGAGGGACACACCAGGCCCCACCAGCCAGCTAGCAAGTGAGGAGACCCTTGCAATTGGGGTCAGAGGAAGAAGGAGAACACCTCTCAAGGAACACAGAGTTATTCTAACTCTTTCCTTACTAACTGATTACTGGAACCGAAGCTGTGAGAGCTACCCAGCCACCACAGAGAACCAGCCCATCTATCAGGAGGTTTAGCCACCTGTTCCACCTGAATCACCTACTTACGAGAGCCCAGGGAAGAGTATTGATCCTGCTCAAACCCTTTTACAGTGCCCTCAGTGCTGATATCCAGGTGAAATCGAGTTCCTATGAACACACTGCCCGGTCCGGCTGAATTCCACATCCACCCAACCTTAATGAGAGAAATAGAGAAAGGAAGCCTACAACAACTGCTTGCTGTGAATCTCCAGGATTGCTAACTTCACTAACCCGGTCTGGTGTACCTGAAAACCACCAGTAAAGGTACTTAAAAGACTTTGGTGTGTCTGTGTCTGACTCCTGGGCCTAACAGCCGCATTACCGCAGCTGCCTCACAACATCTTGCGCAGCCCCTGGCTCCGGGGACTCCCGCTCATCCTGTGGGGAGCATTCCATCTTGCTGCCTAACATCCCCCGGAGGCCTAGCAGCGTCGGTACAGTTACCGAACACCCGCAGGTGGCGTCAAGAAGACATTTATCCCTTACTGTTCAGCCATTCCCCCTATTGATCTGGACCACCGAGCCTCACAGCCGCAGGCGCGGTTCCGTGACAAGAGGAGACGTGGACACCCCGGCTACGGTGAGTCAGAATTTGGCGTCACGAACAGGATACGAGCAGGCCCATTATCACGGGTATTGTGTGCTATTTAATGACTGTAAATATCGAACTGTAAATTTGATCCGCCATTGCTGCGCGAAAGGCGGGAAAAGAAGGGGCGTGACTGTGCAAAGGGCGCGAAGATTTGCCCCGCCCCCACGCTCTGAAGACTTCCCCTGTACGCAGCAGGAGCCGGAAACTCCCTCACTGCTCACCGCAAGGCCGACACTTCCGTTTGAAACCGAGGGAAAGGCTACGCTTAACTAAGGGGGAGCGACCATGAGTAACCTGGCTCCCAACAACGCGGTACCCCCGCTAAACCAAGCGGCACCTCAAAACATACCTCTTGATGGACAGCAACAAGCCGGCGGTATACCACAGCAACCCGCTCCGATTATGCCGTTATCTCTGCCTTACGTTCCGAGTGCGAACTGGTTACCTAAGTACAGCGGTGTACTTAGCACCTTGGAGACCTTCCAGAGGAAGATATGCCAGACACTGGACATGTACGCTATGACCGGTAAGCAGAGAGCTTCAGTTGTTATGGGACAGTTAACGGGCGCAGCCGAGCTGCAGAGCCGCAGCTGGCCTGTAGAAACTCAGGAATCTGTGGAGCAGATATTCGCTAAATTAACCCGGGTTTTTGAATGCCATACCGAAGCTGAATTAAGACTGTCATTCTATCATTGTAACCAAGGGGCACAAGAAAGTGTCCTCGATTATTCGCTGCGATTGCAAGAAGCGCTAAGACTGTTAAAACAAGTTGATCCTGATGGTGTCAGAGATGAAAACAAAGCGTTAATCGGACAATTTCTTGTGGGCCTGAGACTATCCGAGGATAGAAAGCAAGCAAGCTGGTGGTCCATACAAAATCCTGGCGCAGAGTTTGATACCTTGAGAGACTTAACAGTATGGGGACAACAGCTCGCCGAAGTGCCCGATCCCGCTTCACAGCAGCAGTATACCAACACCCCTTCCGTGCCGGCAGCAGCATTTCCAATCCCTGCGGTTCAGTCCAGTGCACAGACTGTAACACCTGACCGGTTTGAGCAACTGTGTGCTAATGTCGAACAGCTGATGAAAGACGTGGCCAAGCTACAAGCTGGGAGAAGACCCAAAACAGATGCAAGGTCATCGGACAAGATTCAGCTCGCCGACAGCCCTGACGACGTCCCGTGGATGAGGAGAAAGACACAGCCGCCCGAGGAAAACCTGCAGACCGCCGCAGTCCTGACAGACGCCACACCAGTCAGCAGAACGACTTAGGAGGACGTACTCAACAGTCCCGTCCTTTAAACGGGCAACCCCTGGGTGAGAAGGGCCAACCCCAGGAGTAGACTGTCCAGGCCCAACGTCCAGCTGGGAACACAAGTATGTAGGAGACTGTCCATACTTACCAATCGTCATTGATGGCATCGCTATATCCGCCTTGATAGACACTGGATCCCAGGTGATATCCATCCCAAGTATCCTTTATAAGCGGTTCTGGCCAGATGTTAAGCTGGAGCCCCCAAATCCCGATCTGAACCTCGAAGCCACTAATGGTATACCGGTTACAATTGAGGGACAATGGGAAGCTACAGTAAGGGTGGGGAGGGTGCAGCTGAAGAACCAGGGAATCTTAGTAGTGCAGGATAAACCAAACAACAACGATCCCTACATAATACTGGGTACTAATGTTATGGTTAAATGCATCGATGAAGTGTTGTTTTTACTCCAACAGAGTGTTGAAGCTGGTAGACCCAGAGAGAGGAGAGCCATCCAAAAGCAGATCCGAGCTCTGGTTTATCAACAACAGGTAACATTGTCTAATGGTGAAATTGGCAGAGTACGGGTCACAGAGCCCATTCCAATTGTGGTACCACCCAGAAGTGAAATGATGATCTGGTGTCGAGCAGTCATAGGCCTCAGAGGGCAGGACTACCAAGCTGTAGTAGAACCTGTAATGTCCGATAGTAGTCCTACGCTCTTGACAGCCAGAGGGTTGGTCGATGTGAGAAAAGGGAGAGTCCCCGTACGCATATTAAATTATGGTGATGACGAAGTCAGACTGCCTAGATATGCAACTGTCGCAAAATTGTACCAGGTTAAAGATGATGCTATCATTGATGTAAAATCCTTAACCCAAACAGTCACTGATGAACCCCCTCACTCCAAAGATCAGTTAGAGAAATGGTGTCAAGAACTCAGTGTAGGAACTGACAACACACCTACTCACCAGAAAAATGGAGTATACTGGGTAGTTCGGGAGTATGAACAAGTGTTCAGCAAACACCCACTTGACTTTGGGAGGATTAAAGGGGTACAACACCATATCCCCACAGGCAACCATGCACCTATCAAAGAAAGGTACAGGCCTATACCACCCACTCACTACCAAAAAGCAAAAGAGATGCTACAGGACATGAAAAACGCTGGAGTCATTAGGGATAGCTGTAGTCCCTGGGCAGCACCACTAGTCCTGGTTAAAAAGAAAGATGGTAGTATGAGGATGTGCGTAGACTACATACAAATTAACAAAGTCACACACAAGGATGCATACCCATTACCCCGCATAGAAGAGTCACTAGCTGCACTCAAATCTGCCAACTACTTCTCCACATTAGATCTTACTAGTGGGTATTGGCAGGTTGCCGTTGCAGAGGAGGATCGTGAGAAGACAGCCTTCACTACTCCTATGGGCCTATGCGAGTTCAACAGTATGCCATTCGGGTTGTGCAATGCCCCAGGAACATTTCAGAGACTAATGGGGTGTTGTTTGGGCCACAAGAACTTTGAGACTGTCTTGTTATACCTTGATGATGTCATTGTATACTCTCAGACCTATGAAGATCACCTCCAGCACCTGAGTGAAGTGTTCGAGTCACTGTCCAAGTACGGGATGAAACTGAAACCGTCCAAGTGCCACCTGCTGAAACCCAAGGTCCAATACCTAGGACACGTGGTAAGCGCTGAAGGCGTAGCACCGGATCCGGATAAAGTAACCGTCATCAAAGACTGGCCAGCACCAACTTCTCACAAAGAGGTACGTCAATTTCTAGGACTGGTCGGGTACTACCGACGCTTCATCAAATGCTATACCAAGATAGCAGCACCCATGCAAGATCTCTTAGTAGGTCAATCCAAAAACGGCAAAATCAGGGGACCCCCGTTCCACTGGGGACCAGAACAGGAACAATCCTTCCAGAAGCTGAAAGACGCTCTCACTGGAGAAGAAATCCTGACCTATCCTGATTACAACCTCCCGTTTTTATTGTACACTGATGCAAGCAACGAAGGCCTAGGAGCCGTCCTAGCTCAAAGCCAGCAGGGCAAGGAGAAGGTGATAGCCTACGCCAGCTGAAAGCTCCGTCCCACGGAAAGGAACCCGGAGAACTACAGCTCCTTCAAGCTAGAGTTCCTGGCCCTGGTCTGGGCAAACACAGAGCGTTTCAAGCATTACCTGGCATCCGCCCCATTCACAGCTTTCACAGATAACAACCCTCTAACACATCTAGAGACTGCAAAGCTGGGAGCCCTAGAACAGCGTTGGGTAGCAAGACTCTCAAACTATGATTTCACTGTAAAGTACCGGGCAGGACACAAGAACGGCAATGCTGATGCCCTGTCCAGAATGCCTAACCTTCCTGAAGAGGGAGAAGACATAGATGACCTGGAGGAAATTGAACTACCTGCTTTCTACCGTACAGGTACAGCAACGTGTCATCAGAGGGACCAGAAACGTGTAGAGAGGACCGTGAACCCTTTACCTCACCATGACTGGAAGGAGGTTCAAGCCAACGATCCAGATGTCAGCCTGGTAAGGGATCTGATCACTCAAGAACACGCCAATATGGACCCTGATGCCTCACAAACTGCTAAACGCCTATGGAAAGAGAAAGGAAGGTTGTTTGTCTACCAAGGTAAACTATGCAGGAGATACCTCAATCCAAGAACCCATGAACTAATCTGGCAGATTGTAGTTCCCAAGACTGAAGTCCAAATGATCCTTGAAGCATACCATGATGATGCCAGACACTTTGGATGGAAGAAGCTGGAGAGACTCCTGAAGGATCGGTTCTATTGGGTCGGTATGCGAGGCTCAATTGACAAGTGGTGTAAGAACTGTGGACCATGTCACCTACGAAGGAAAGACCATCTAACTCAGAAAGCTCCGTTGCAGCCAATTGTTACCACCAAACCTCTTGAAATAGTTGCTCTCGACCACGTGAAGCTTACCCCAAGTCGCACCGGGTACACTTACGCTCTCACCATTGTTGACCACTATTCAAGATTCCTGGTAGTAGTTCCAGTTAAGGACTTAACTGCAGAGTTAGCAGCCAAAGCGTTCCAGAGGTACTTCTGTCGCCAGACCAAGTCTTGACTGACCAAGGGCCAGCCTTCGAATCAGCTCTGTTCCAAGAATTCTTAGGGCTATATGGGTGTAAAAAGATCCGCACCACTCCTTATCATCCCCAGACGAACGGTTTTTGTGAGAAGATGAACCACATAGTCATTGACATGCTCAAGACCTTACCAGTTGATGAGAGAAATCAATGGCCAGAGAAACTTCCAGATCTCGTGGACATCTACAACCACATACCTGTCAGTTCAACCAATTATACACCTGCTTACTTGATGCGAGCAAGACCAGGTAAATTGCCTATTGATTTACAGATGGGAACCATCGAACCCACAGAAGATTCTTCTGATGAAGACTGGGTCAGCCAATGCCAAGAACAGTACAGAAAAGTGCAAGAAAGTGTTGAAAGAAACCTAGAAATCAGCAGAACCAAGCAAGAAAAAGACTTCAACAAGCACACCTCAGCTGAACCTCTAGCTACAGGAGACTTAGTGCTAAAAAGAAAGCGAAAAACCAACAAATTGGATAACAGTTGGGAATCTGTACCCTACACCGTTATGCTGTCACACTGTGACAACTCAAAAACTTGCGTTATCAGTAAAGATAATGCGAATACTATTGCAACTGTTTCAAGGGATCATTTGAATAAATGTCCAGCACAGTTAATCCCACAAACAACCAGTTACCCTACTGTAACTACAGATGAAGAAACTAAAGAAAATCTAGTCCTTACAGACATTGGATACTTACCAGCTGACTGGCCACAATGCGATGGAGCATACATCATACCAGTTATGCATTTCTACCAACCTGTAGAAGATCAACCAATGCCAATCCAACAAGTCCAACAACAACAAGTCCAAAGGCAAGATATGCAGCCTGTTATATTGGAACCTGAGATTCCTGTAATCGGTCAACCTGCTAGTCCTACAGTAAGAGAAGCAATTCCTACACAACTACCTTCAGAGGATAGTCCAGTAGATCGCTTACGTACTTACTATGGCATACCACAAAGCAGAAGTAGAGAACTAACAACCACTTCGTACACTACACCAACAGCTTTGGAAACACCCACAATACGCAGATCCACACGTAGTACATTAGGACAACCCCCAAACAAACTTGGAGAATGGGTTTAAGATGTAGTGGAACCATATTACCTGTAATGGTACCTTTACACGCCGCCACAACAGGATGGATACAACCCGCTACAGGCTACAAATGTAGCTTGTCGCGCCAATATCGCCCGTAGTAGCGGCGTCTGAAGACGGGACGACACAGCCGGCTACAGATACCTCTGTATCCGTGCACTGCCCATAAACATATGGCTACATCGCCAATTGTAGCGAGCTGTATCGGCGTGTAAAGAAGTTACAGAAGGGAACTCTGGACACCCGGCGATGTAGCTGCAATGTAGCTAAGGCGTGACCCAGGCTCCGGGATACCACGCCCCTTCAGCGATCATTGGAGGAAGCTCCTTCGTTGCGATTGGTTGTCGCTGCATAGGGCAGCATATTTAAGGAGCTGACCAGTCACACTACGCAATTTCTCGGGCGTCATGTATTAATCAGCCTCCTGCGATGCCTGCCCAATCATGGGTTTCTTGCTTTGTCCTATCAGCGTACGGACGTCTCGTAATCCACAATTGTGGCACGCCTATGTGCTGTCCCTGCTGCACCAGGTCCGCCCATATTAGCTTGTTATAGCGGTGTGTAAATGAGGTACGCTGAGCTACAGACGGCTACTTGCGACACCCGGCGATGTAGCTAGCTGTAGATGTAGCGTAGCGTAGCACACCTTGTGGCGGCGTGTAAAGAGGGTGCGTTTCCCGTTGGTAACCGTTCGGGCGTGCTCGTGCACGTGAAGTAGCCGTTGGTATCCATCCTGTTGTGGCGGCGTGTAAAGGTACCATAAGTGTTTGTAAATAGTAACTGTTTTCAAAACCTGTAAAAAGTAGTGTACAGAAGGGTGGAGGAACTGGGCTCTGTCCCAAGTATATCAAGTTGGGGACAGAAAGTGCCTGGTAAGGTATAGAAGGTTAGTACCGGCCTCCCAAGCAGAGACACCCGTAGGGAATGTATAAGGTTTAAAAATATATGTGGACTTTACCTTTTTCCCTTTTTCATAATTTTTGGACAATTGTCACAGGACTTGTGTGACCAAAACTTTACCTTTTCCAGCCTGCGGCAGATGGACTAGTGCCGTAGGGACTGCTTTTCAACTTTTTCATATTTTTCCCTTTTCCTTTTTAGTGATTTTTGTATTTTTCTTTAAGACTCTGTTATTAAATGTATAAAATGCTTAGTGTTAAGTTATAAAAAGAACTTTTTGCTCAGCCGGGAGAACTGAGGTTAACTAAGGGGGAATGTGGCACCCTGGCACCTTGTTGGGCACCACAGAAATCCTTAGGGCATGATTGGAGCTAACAGCAAAGCAATACTCACAAAATACCTAACAACACTACAACACTTTAGTACACCTGGTTTCACCCCGAGCCTCTAGGGGGAGCTCCACTGGTCACTTTGAGCCAGTTCCCACTATAAATAGAGTCTTGGAGGGAGAAACTTGAGAGTGTGTGCAGTCGCTACAAGAGCTGCCAGCCTGTGTGAAACCTCCATCCTATGAGGGACACACCAGGCCCCACCAGCCAGCTAGCAAGTGAGGAGACCCTTGCAATTGGGGTCAGAGGAAGAAGGAGAACACCTCTCAAGGAACACAGAGTTATTCTAACTCTTTCCTTACTAACCGGTTACTGGAACCGAAGCTGTGAGAGCTACCCAGCCACCGAGAACCAGCCCATCTATCAGGAGGTTTAGCCACCTGTTCCATCTGAAGCACCTACCTACGGGAGCCCAGGGAAGAGTATTGATCCTGCTCAAACCCTTTTACAGTGCCCTCAGTGCTGATACCCAGGCGAAATCGAGTTCCTATGAACACACTGCCTGGTCCGGCTGGATTCCACATCCACCCGACCTTAATGAGAGAAATAGAGAAAGGAAGCCTACAACAACTGCTTGCTGTGAATCTCCAGGATTGCTAACTTCACTAACCCGGTCTGGCGTACCTGAAAACCACCAGTAAAGGTACTTAAAAGACTTTGGTGCGTCTGTGTCTGACTCCTGGGCCTAACAGCCGCATTACCGCAGCTGCCTCACAACATCTTGCGCAGCCCCTGGCTCCGGGGACTCCCGCTCATCCTGTGGGGAGCGTTCCATCTTGCTGCCTAACATCCCCCGGAGGCCTAGCAGCGTCGGTACAGTTACTGAACACCCGCAGGTGGCGTCACGAAGACATTTATCCCTTACTGTTCAGCCATTCCCCCTATTGATCTGGACCACCGGGCCTCACAGCCGCAGGCGCGGTTCCGTGACAAGAGGAGAGTCAACGACTGCGACGTGAACACCCCGGCTACGGTGAGTCATAGTCACTTCTAAATTTTAACTGCACTTTGCCCAGGTCTCACTTTGGGTCAAGTAGCAGTGACACTAAAAAAGAAGCCAGTGTAGGCCACTTGTAATACAAACAACTACACCGCCTGTGTAGTTAGTTACTTCTAACTTTTTAACTGCACCTTGCCCAGGTCTCACTTTGGGTCAAGTAGCAGTGCCACTAAAAAATAAGTAGTGTAGGCCACTTCTAATACAAACAACTACGCCGCCTGTGCAGTTAGTTACTTCTAATTTTTAACTGCACCTTGCCCAGGTCTCACTTTGGGTCAAGTAGCAGTGCCACTAAAAAAGAAATAGCGTAGCCAACTTCTAATACAAACAACTACACCGCCTGTGTAGTCACTTACTTCTAATTTTTAACTGCACCTTGCCCAGGTCTCACTTTGTGTCAAGTAGCAGTGCCGCTAAAAAAGAAGTAGTGTAGGCCACTTCTAATACAAACAACTACACCGCCTGTGTAGTCACTTACTTCTAATTTTTAACTGCACCTTGCCCAGGTCTCACTTTGGGTCAAGTATCAGTGCCACTAAAAAAGAAGCAGTGTAGGCCACTTCTAATACAAACAACTACACTGCCTGTGTAGTCACTTACTTCTAATTTTTAACTGCACCTTGCCCAGGTCTCACTTTGGGTCAAATAGCAGTGCCACTAAAAAAGAAGCCAGTGTAGGCCACCTCTAATACAAACAACTACACCGTCTGTGTAGACACTTACTTCTAATTTTTAACTGCACTTTGCCCATATGTCACTTTGGGTCAAGTAGCAGTGTTGGTTCAGTCACCTCTGCTTGATTTACATCCAGCTTTTTGTTGTCCAACAACTGTACAGTTGCAAATTTTGTCCCATACAAAATGAGTGGCAAAAGGCCTTCTGCTGGTGGGAATGGGAGTAGGCGTGGTGGAAAGGGAAAAAAAGTTTGTGTCCGTGGGGTAGATGCTAAATCTACATTAACATCTACTGAAGAAAGACAATCTTCCAGGCAAAGTAAGATGTCAACTTCTTTACGTGGCCAATCGAATATGATCACTTTCTTACAGACACGAGCATCGATACCACTTGTAAATGATTCACAAAAACAGCAGGTACTTGAATGGATTGCAACTGCTCCATCAAGTGGTCTCTCCTACACCTCAACTACTACATCACAAAGCCTCCAGTCATCTGAGGTGTCAGCCCAATCGCACTTCATTCCTCCAAGCTCCCAAGTCTCCAGCCGCCCTACTGAGTGTGGGGTAACACACATGGTTGAGTGTGCAGAGCTGTTCAGTCACACAACAGCCTGTGAATCAGAACTCAGCTCCAAAGCTGCAGTGAGTCCAGACGAGTTAATAATCTGCCCTGATGCCCAGAGCCTTTGTGAGTCTGATCCAGGCCCAGATGAAGAAGGTTCTGACATTCATGTAGACTCTCATTCCCTAACAGTAACTACTCTTGCTGGACACAAGGAGGATGATGCTGATTAGACTCATATACCGGATTGGATTGACAAACTAAGTTTTCGGTCAAGGCAGGAAGAGGTTGTCTCTGAGGAGGACGAGGGGTGTGAGAACACAGAGGATGATGATGAGGTTGGAAATCCCACTTACTGTCAACCCACAGCAAGCCAGTCGATGAGGTCAGCACAGGAGGTGGAGGAGGATGCTACTGACGATGAGGTTAGGTTGCGCCTTCCTGGACATAGACGTAGTACTGGAAGCACGTCAACAAGTGCATCCGCAGCCACAACTCTGCCTCTGAGCACAAGTCGTGATACCTCTGCAGCTCGCATGGGCTCTAAGCCTTGCCTAGCCTGGGACTTCTTTGACATCGCCAAGGATCTCCCAAATCCTGTCATCTGCAAGATTTGTCACCAATCTCTGAGTAGAGGCCAAAAGCTCAGTAGCTTGAGTACTTCATGTATGAACCGCCACATGGACATGAAGCACAAGTCGCAGTGGGAAGCTCACCGTGATAGAATGCGGGCTACCAGGGCGGGCCTACCACCATCTGCCTTATCAAGTGCATCCGTGTGCTCTTCATCGTCTGTGACTGTGGGGACAGCTGTCACACATGCTTTTGGATGTATACCTTCCACCTCTTTACCCACAACAGGCAGTGTGATTGGCAGGTCGTCACTTGGTTTTCATGTGGACAATGCTGCTGGTGTTGAGCTCTCTCAGACATCGAGAGCACTACCTTTGGATGAAGGTAGTGCACATGTTCACCTGCACCTTCCTCCCAGACCTGCAGTTTGCCAGTGACACCCTACTCAACCCCATCTCAACACAGCAGCCAGCCCTCCGTCCCTCAGATGTGGACAAGTAAAAGGCCATTTCCTCCAAGTCATGAGAAAGCTAAGCGCTTGAATTTCACCATGTGCAAGCTCTTGGCTTCAGAAATGCTGCCTTTCCGCCTGGTGGACACAGAGGATTTTCGAGACCTTATGTCCATCGCAGTGCCCCAGTACCAGATGCCCAGTCGCCACTACTTCTCCAAGAAAGGTGTGCCTGCACTACACCAGCATGTCACAGACAACATCACCGCTACCTTGAGAAACTCTGTGTGTGACAGGGTGCATTTCACCACAGACACTTGGACCAGTAAGCATGGACAGGGGCGTTACATGTCACTGACTGGGCACTGGGTAACTATGGTGAGAACTGGAGAAGGGTCTGCTGTCCAATTTTTGCCGTCCCCACGAGTTGTGTGTCAATCCTCTGTAGGTAGGAGTTCCTCCACTGCTTCTTCCTCCTCAACCTCGTCTCGGTCCTCCACCTCCGCCCAAAGCCTGTCTGGTAATGCCACCTGCGTTGTAACTGCAGAGAAGGAATCCTGCACACCTCCCAACTATGCTGGCAGCAAGGCTCAATGCCATTAGGCGGTGTTCACCCTCAAATGTCTTGGAAACGTAAGTCACACAGCTGAGGAGTTGTGGTCAGCTCTGGCGACCGAGTTTCAGCAATGGTTGTCTCCACTCAACCTGCAGCCAGGGAAGGCCGTTTGTGACAATGCTGCTAATCTGGTTGCGGCCCTTCGCCGGGGCAATATCACACACGTGCCTTGCATGGCTCACGTGTTGAATCTGGTTGTCCAGCAATTTTTGACACACTATCCCGGCCTACATGGGCTTCTGCAGAGGGCACGATCGCTGTGTGCGCACTTCAGGCGTTCACATTCCGCAGCTCAACGACTTGCTTTGCTCCAGTAGTCTTTTGGCTTGCCCGTTCTCCGGCTGAAATGCGATGTGCCGACACGATGGAATTCTACTCTGCACATGTTGCAGCTACTGTGGCAGCACCGCCGAGCCCTGGTGCAATACGTTATGATGTATAGCCTGGACCAACGAGATCCAGAGGTGGGGCAGATCACGCTTCGGGAGTGGTCTCAGATCAAGGACCTATGCACCCTTCTGCACAGTTTTGAGATGGCGAAGAAGATGTTTAGTGCTGATGATGCCATTATCAGCATGACTATTCCAGTGATCTACGTGCTGGAGCAGACACTAAACAATATTCGGAGTCAGGTGGTGGGACAAGAGGAGGTGGAGGAAGTACAGGAGGAGTCCTATGCAGAAGGGATGACAACATCTCCAAGGTTCTCACGATCGGCAGCAACAAGACGGCAGGCATGGAGGGTGGTGGAGGGGGATTAACGAGGGTACATGGTAGCAGCCAAGCTGCTGAGGAAGGTGCAGGAGCCCAGGAAGAAATGCAGGAGGAACTGGCAATGGGCATGGAAGAGTCAGCAGATGAGGGAGACCTTGATGACATTTCTGTTGTGCGAGGTTGGGGGAGAGGGCAGAAGAAGGAAGCATGATTCTGACCTCCCCACCACCAACACAACAAGGACTCGGTCCTCCTGGATGCGCAAGACACATGAGCGCCTTCTTGCTGCACTACCAGCAAACATGACCCTCGGATTGTCCAAATTAGAAGCAATGCCAACTAATGTGTTGCCACACTCCTCGATCCCCGATACAAGACCAAATTTGCTGACATAATTCCAGCCATACAAAGGGACGCACGCATGCAGGAGTATCAGCAGAAGCTGATACATAATCTGAGCTCGGCATTTCCACAAACCACCAGTGGTAGACAGAGTGAATCTCACATTTCTTACTTGTCAACCATGGGACTGTCGAGTCATCATCACTCACACCATACCAGTAACACCATAGGTGGTGGTGTTAACACCAATTTCTTTGCCTCGTTCCACAATTTTTTCAGAACATCGTTTGCAAGGCCTGAAGAAATGAGAAGTCTGACACATAGTCAACGCCTGGAGTGGATGGTACACGAGTATCTCCAACTTAACATCAATGCCATGATTGGGGAACTGGAGCCTTGCTCATTTTGGGCTTCCAAAATGGAATAATGGCCTGAGCTCGCCACTCATGCCTTGGAGATCTTGCCATGCCCCACAGCCAGCGTTCTCTCGGAGCGCGTCTTCAGCGCTGCTGGTGGTGTGCTGACAGAAAAGCGCACGTGTCTGTCCACCCAGAATGTGGACAGACTAACGTTCATAAAGATGAACAAGGCATGCATCCGCAAGGACTTTTCTACTCCTGTGTCATCCTGGGGAGAATGAAGACTTGTGGTTTTGGCCTAAAAGTAACCATTTAAATTTTGTAACTGAGGAGCAATTGATGCCACTTAAGTGGTGTCTGTGCCCAAATTTTTTGAAAAAATGGAGACTCTTCTTGTAGACCCCTAAATGTGACACAATACTCATAGTCTGCATGAGGCCTTACATATAGTGAGGAAAAACATCACCAAATACTCCTCGTCTGAGCATGGCCTTACAGATACTGAAGTAAAACTCACCAAGTTCTCCTCGTCTGAACATGGCCTTATAGATACTGAAGTAAAACTCACCAAATACTCCTCGTCTGAACATGGCCTTACAGATACTGAAGTAAAACTCACTTGTCACATCACCATTGGACTCGGTGGCTGGTGTTCCTGCCTCGGCCGCTGGGAGGAGCCGGATTCCTTCGGCTGATGGTGCCGGTGATAGGAGGGTCTTGTCCTCATATGGAACTGCTCCTGTGACTTCTGCCTCTGTCGCTGAGCGCCGCTGTGTTTCCCCTTTAAGTGGTGTTGGTCGCAGAGGAGCGGGCCCTGCAGAGGTGTCTGTTAGGCGCAGCCTTCGTTCTTCTGTCAGAGGTGGGGTGGGTGGAGCCAGTCGTGCATCACCATCTGGCCTGGTTCTAGGGCGGTCCGGATGAGATCATCAGGCTGTGAGCTCCAGCCTATGGTTGATAACCGCGCCCTTCAAATACATTGGAGCCTGTCTTGCAGGCCGCCTGATATAGTTTTGGTTCCCCAGTGATATAGTGTGTGTTTGGTTTTGACTCTGACCTTTGCCTGGATTTTCGACTCTGTTACAGCCTGACGATTTTGTACCTTCGCTGCCCTCTCAGTTTTGACACAGACTCCTGACTACGTTCTGCGGATCCTGATTTTTCCCTTCCTAGACGACCTCCCTGCTCTGCTGCTCTCATAGGTAGCTACCTCCTGGGCTCCGCTGTAATTCCAGATCCCTGTATAGGGGTTAAGGGTCTCGGGTTTCTCCAGCATCTCAGCCTCACAGCGGATGGTCGTCACATCACCAAGTTCTCCTCGTCTGAACGTGGCCTTACATATAGTGAGGAAAAACATCACCAAATACTCCTCGTCTGAGCATGGCCATACAGATAGTGAAGTAAAACTCACCAAGTTCTCCTCGTCTGAGCATGGCCTTACAGATACTGAAGTAAAACTCCCCAAGTTCTCCTCGTCTGAGCATGGCCTTACAGATACTGAAGTAAAACTCACCAAGTTCTCCTCGTCTGAGCATGGCCTTACAGATACTAAAGTAAAACTCACCAACTTCTCCTTGTCTGAGCATGGCCTTTTAGATACTGAAGTAAAACTCAACAAGTTCTCCTCGTCTGAGCATGGCCTTACAGATACTGAAGTAAAACTCACCAAGTACTCCTCGTCTGCATGATGCCTTACAAATACTGGAGTAAAAACGGATTTTACAGGGCATGACATGCCTATATCTGTGTCTCCTCCTTTTACTCGTCCATCTCTTTTCTTTTCACATTTTTATATGCAATCGTCACCTTTCCACGTGTTTGTTGTGTGTTTTGAGTAGTTTGCCACCTTTTGGACACCTTAGAAGGTGTTTTCTATGTGTTTGTATGTGTTTGTGTTTGCCTGCCATTGTTTTCAATGGGGTTCAACGTTGTTCGACGAACATTCGACGAACAAACATCAAATTCGACGAATCGAATCGAATTCGAACATCGGGGTGGTGGCTCATCTCTAATTCACAGGGGTCCTGCTGCATCACCTGGGTGCATCGGGATGGGATGCTCATGTCCGATAAGCTGCATGGTCCTGTAAAACGAACCCCGACCAGTCTTCAAAGCATCAGAACTAAATTTTATTCAGGTCCCATTAAAAATGCACTACAAGCCATGCGGATGAGCCTGACATGTTTCGACACATGGTCTTATTCATAAGCATAACAGTCTTACAAATCACTTGCTTAAATACACCACATAAATACACACCTGTAATAAATTTTAACTACCGAGTTAGAAGTCTTAACCCTGAAACCCTAGGAAGGAAGGCAAAAAATATAAAACGTGAACAATAGAACAATGAAAGAAAGCAATATTATGAAGTATCATAGATTCTAAAAAACAGACATCAAATTAAACAAGTAAATGACATACACAAAGGATAGGGTAGCAGAAAAAAGTGGCCAAATTTTGGAAATTGAAATCTCCAAATGAAACTACTAGATTTACCGATATTCACTATTCTTTTTTTATTGTTCACTTAAACCAGTGTAGTTTAATAAAAACACATACGCAAGAGATAGGGCAGCAGAAAAAAGTGAACATATTTTGGAAGTTTAAGTTTCCAAATGAAAGTACCAAGTTTACCTATGTTCACCTTTCTTGTTTTATTGTTCACTCAAACCAGTGTAATTTAGTAAAAGAACATAAGGTCAGACTTATAATTCAGACCTAAAGGGTATCTGGCATCAAGTGCAAGTATCCAGTATGCTTCCTTATTATGGATAGATCATTCCCAATCTCCACCACAAAATGGTCGGGGGACAGGTTCATACCTTTAACATTTAAACCCTCCAAGTTCCCTGCATGTCATTCTTTAAAATAAGATAAACCCGACACACATCCGCACGCACTAACTAGACTGCGGATCAGCGCCGGAAATATGCTCAGCAAACCATTTCTTTAAAGAGTGCTTTGTACTGCCAATGTAATATTTTTCGCAAAGTGTACAAGTTGCTATGTATACTACATGTGTAGTGTTACAATTAATAAAAGAGGAGATCTTGAAAGATTTTCCGGTGTTGGTATTGTAAAAACAATCAGTTCTGTCTACAAATTTACAAAGGTTGCACCACGTTCCCCAGCATTTAAGCATTCCCTTGTGTGTTAGCCAAACAGGTTTAGTTGTTTTGCTAGAATATACACTTGCAGATAAAAAAACTGTCCAAATTTTTAGATCGACGAGCCACGGATCTCCATCCACTCTCTAAGATTTTTTTCAGAGTTTCATCCTGATACAGGATCGGTAAATTTTTCTTAATGATGGCAACTATATTGTGGTAGTTAGTAACTATATGGTGTAGAGAATGTAAGAGTGGATGAATCAATATTTCTTTTCCTATGATGTGATTCATGATTTAATAGAAATTCTTTATGTTCTTTTTTACTCACAATATTTGTTGCCCGATCAATCATTCACTTTTTATAAGCTCTAACTGACAGACGATTAGAAATAATCTTGCTTTCTCTATTGTGATCCTGAGAGGTAGTACAATTTCTCTTTACCCACGTCAGTTCACCCACAGGGATATTGTGTATGACGTGTTTTGGATGACAACTATCCGCTATTAACAAAGAATTGCAGCTGATGGGCTTGCGGTATAGTGATGTAAAAATCCGTTTTGAAGCAACACCAACTGTCAGATATAAATCCTAAAAAGGTACAGAAACCTCAAAATGACCCAGGATGAACCTCAAATTAAACAGATCATTATTGATGTAATGCAAAAAATTGTCCAAATCCGCCGGCAGAGATACAACAGACGACCCAATCCGAATAAAGACCAGGTCGTCTATATATCTCCCATGCCATTGGATATTGGACAAGAAAGGATTTTCTAATATATACAAGTATCTTTGCTCCCAGAAGTGCATGTATAGATTTGCCAATGAGGGTGAAAATAACACCCCCATTGGGCATCCATATTGCTGTAGGTGAAAAATACCATCAAATTTGAAATAGTTTTTGGTCAACAAAAAATCAACCGCCATACCTAGAAATCTGTTGGTGTCATCATTGTAAATCGGTTGTCTGTATAGTATATGTGAAAGGCAGGACAGTGCTTGAAATGAGGTATGCTTGACTATAAGGCTGCGACATCAAATGTAGCCCACACAAAATCCTCCTCCCACTTTAAGTGTTCAAAGCATTGCAAAAGGTGTTTGGTGTCTTTGACATATCCATTCATTGAGGTGACGAATGGTTGTAACCTAACATCTACCCATTCAGATAGACGTTCGTTCAGGGAACAAATCCCTGAAACGACAGGGCAATAAAGCGGAGGAAATATTTCCTTGTGCACCTTTGGCAACGCGTGCATGATGGGACAAATAGGATTGTCTTTCACAAAATAATACACTGCCTTCTTATCAATGACCCCCAAAGAGATACCTTCAAGTAATACATTTTTTAGTTTATCTTTATATGCAGAAAATGGGTCTGTACAGAGGGGGATGTAAGTGGTCTGGTCAGATACCAATTTCAGGATTTCTCTTCTTTATAATAAACTGTCCAAAACCACTACAACTCCCCCTTATCAGAGGCTCTGATGACTATAGAGGAATTAAGTTTGAGGTCATTTAGCGAATTTCATTGCTCTCAAAATTGTGTGTTGGGTTTAATATCAATGTTATCAAATAGGTTTTTCAAATCTTTTTTCAACATCTTTTTTCAACAGTCTGGAACACATAATAGTATGGATTGGGTGTCCTCATGTTAACATCCTGTTTGGGTGGAAACCCCACAGGAATATTGTTTATTTCCAGCAGTGATTTAATTGTGACCTGTTCATCAAATTTATAAGACACATCAACGATCTTCCTCCCTACTGGTTCAATGTTTTCATTATCACTCTGAAAAAAATGCCACTTCACCATTAATTGCTCTCAAGAATCTATTTGTGTCTTTTATAGTTTGAAACAAGTCACCTTTGTAAGTGGGCACAAAATGTAACCCTTTAGGGTACCTTTACACGCGGCAACTTTTCTAGGAATTTCACTGGCAACTTACTGGACATTATAGAGACATTGTTCCATTTGTACACAGCAACAAGATAGAACAATGTGTCCATGATTTCACTGCAACCAGTAAGTTGCCAGTGAAATTCCTAGAAAGTTGCCACATGTAAAGGTACCCTTACTCAACACCTCTATTTGAATAGCAGACAAAATACAAGCGGATAAATACAACACAGTAAAGCATTACTTTCCTTCAATACCTCCTTCTCCGTTGGCGAGTTGGATAGCAATGCTGCCGATTTCCATCTCCCAGCCTCCATTCTCCCCCATTTTTTTGGCCGTGCACGCAATTGATTATATCCGGGGGCCTCTGAAGTGGGAGTGAAGCAGATGATATAGTGGAGAGGGAAAGATCAGTCAAGCCAGTAATGGTGGAATCAAAGCTAACTTATCTCTCATGTGGGGAATTCGGTCTTCTCCTTTTCAGGATAGAATTAGAATTTTTGCCAGGATTACATTTCCAGTTGTACACAGTTCCATTTTGGTAATCAAGGCAATCTCATTCAAACTTTGAAAACTTCAAGGGGGTGATGTTGTCCTGTAGGTTGTCGATTTTCCGTTTCAATTTTTTGTTAAAAAAATTGAAATCTTTATGAGTTTTATGAATTTTAAGAGACTTTCTTAGTTCATCAATTTTAATCTCCAAGTCTTTGACTTTCTAGGTCTCCTCCTTTATAATGAGACCCATTAAACTTAAAGAGCATTCAGAAAGTATAATGTTCCAATCTTTGTTTAAATCATCGCCAAAAGCTGTAGTGGCCCACATTTTCAACTGTAGTCCCCTCTGTATCATTTTATGTCCCACATATATTTTTCAAGTGTAGTCAGGTCCCACCTGGAATGTTGAGTCATTGTCTTTTCCAAACACATGAATATGGCATTAATATCCAATTAAGAAGCAGTGGGAAGTGCCTCCTTAGAGAGAAATAATCAGTGCAGCTCTCTGTCTATGGGTTTCAGTATAACCAGGAACCTGCTGCTGTTCAAGATCCATAGTGTGCTCAATATCAACACTCATTTGTGGGGAGGTGTGTTGACAGCATTTCAGACAAACAGCAGTGAAGGTAGCGAAGACAGGGATGAGGGAAGTGCCAACACCTTAATTCCTGCACAGGATCCTCAGAGTTATTGGATGTGGCTGGCTTCCACTTGCAACTACCGCGAAGAAATAAATCCGGACTCTGACCAGTCTTCAGAGCATCAGAAGTAAATTTTATTCAGGTCTCAGTAAAAATGCACTACAAGTAATGCGGATGAGCCTGACATGTTTTGACACACAGTCTTATTCATAGGCATAACACAGTCTTACAAATCACTTGCTTAAATACACCCCATAAAAACACACCTGTAATACATTTTAACTACCGTGTTAGAAGACTTAAATCTTGAAACCCTGGGAAGGAAGGAAAAACAGGGATGAGGAAGGGAAAGAAAAAACTGAGGAACAGTTAACAATATACAATGTCATATACATACAGGCACTGTAATTCCACACAAAAAAAACTAAAACATCATAGAACAGTGAAAGAAAGCAATTCTATGAAGTATGTATCATAGATTGTAAAAAACAGACATCAAATTGCACAAGTATATGACACTAGCTGTGAGCCCGATGCGATTGCATCGGGATTCTAGAATTTGTGTATAGTTTACTCAGTATATTTGAAATATGGCGGCATAGCGGGCACCGCTATTACGATTGTTCGGCGCGCTGAAGGCGGCGAGCTATCAGAAGAGTGCCGCGCTGTATGGCGCCATACTTCAAATACATGGAATATTTTAAGTTTCACATTTACCGCTGTAATGAAGCACTCTTCTGATTGGTCGCTGTGTGCTGCCGGCGACCAAGAAGAATAGCGCCGCACTTTCATCAGTAAATGTAAAACTCAAAGTAGTCCATTATATGTCTAAGATGGCGGCCCGATTCTAAAGAATCAGGAGTCTAGCATGCATATATACATTATTCATTCAAATGTGACAATAATGCACATAAGACATTATTCATTCAAATTTGACAATAATGCACATAAGACATGATATCTATCTATCAACTACCAATGTCTGTATGGTATATGTCAGTGTAGTACATATTATGATTCTAAGGCAAGGCATTTCGTACAGATACTGGCACCGATGTTTTTTACAGATTACGTATATTCAATTTATATATGAATATTAATAATCTATGATTTAGCCAGTACATGTTTCCCCACCAACCACGGGAAGGTAGCCTTACAGCTGGTGGGACCTACTCTACTCTATCCCTAATAATTAATAGTTAGACTCCTTTTAAATCAGATATTTTTCAGCTATTTGCAGAAGGTGTGGAATAACAAAATACAATTTCTGCACTTGGCACCAAAGGGCCTACCTACAGCTCACTTTCAGCAAGTTACATGTAATATATATGGAACTTGAAGTTAGCTTGCAGTAAATACGACAAACAGAGCTTGGACAGGTTCACTAAATGCAACCACTAACAATCAGAGCTAACTGTGATTTTGGTGGTTGAAACTGTCGAAACCACATGTGCCGCAACTGCTGCTAGAAAACCACAAATTCCATATATATTTCATGCAACTTACAGTAAGAATGCTGTAGGTCACCATTAGGCAGCAAGTGGCAAAATTGCTTTTTGCCCACTATAAATTCCACAAATAGCAGAAGAATTCAGATTAAAAATCAAAATGTATATTCTTTCCCTATGTGTCTAAATATGTACCTATGTGTCTAAATATGTACCTATATGTATGTATGTACTTATATGTACAGAACACAGTTCGAGATAGAGATGTGTGTGAACAGCCGTCCCACCCGTCTCTTAGCTGTTCACAAAAACCGCACCCTGTGTAAAAAGAAAATGAAATCTCTCAGCAGCTATACTGCTGGAGCTTCAGGTTCTTATCACTAAATGCAAGCATTTAGATACACATCTACAATCTACAACAAAATGTGTGTTTATATACATATACTGTGAGATATAAAAAGAATGTTTGTAAGCTAAAAAACTAATGACTATATATCTTAAATTACTATTTTATATCTAATAACTAATTATAATGACTTTATCTATAACAAAACTAATTTTTTTGGTATTTTTTTTTTCTATTCCTATACATCTATGGCAAAACTAATTTATTTATTTTTTTTAATTCCTATAGATCTATGGCTAAACTAATTTATTGTAATATTTGTGTTTAATTAGAAAGTAACTATGTATCTAAATCTAATATGTATATAAAGAATTTAAAGTAAAATATTTTTATACACTATATTTTTAGTGAAAATGAACACTAAGGACTATATATCTTAAATGACTATTTTATATCTAATAACTAATTATAATGTCTTTATCTATAAGTAAACTAATTTTTTTGGTATTTTTGTTTTGTTCTATTCCTATACATATATGGCAAAACTAATTTTTTTTTTTTTTTTTATTCCTATACATCTATGGCTAAACTAATTGATTGTAATATTTGTGTTGAAATAGAAAGTAACTATGTATCTAAATGTAATATGTATCTAAAGAATTTAAAGTAAAATGTTTTTATACACTATATTTTTAGTGAAAACTAAAACTAACGACTATATATCTTAAATTACTATGTTATATCTAATAACTAATTATAATGACTTTATCTATAACTAAACTAATTTTTTTGGTAATTTTTATTTTCTATTCCTATACATCTATGGCTAAACTAATTTATTGTAATATTTGTGTTTAATTACAAAGTAACTATATATCTAAATCTAATATGTATGTAAAGAATTTAAAAGATAAATATTTGTATACACTATATTTTTAGTGAAAATGAACACTAACGACTATATATCTTAAATGACTATTTTATATCTAATAACTAATTATAATGTCTTTATCTATAACTAAACTAATTTTTTTGGTATTTCTGTTTTTTTATATTCCTATACATCTATGGATAAACTAATTTTTTTGTATTTGTTTTTTTTTTTATTCCTATACATCTATGGCAAAACTAAGTTATTGTATTATTTGTGTTTAATTAGAAAGTAACTATCTATCTAAATCTAATATGTATCTAAAGAATTTAAAATAAAATATTGTTATAGACAATATTTTTAGTAAAGAGTTTTTCACTATTGGGCAGCAATATGACTTGAATGGGTGTATCCAGCACTCGTGAAAAAGCCACATATAACTGTCCATGTCCAAAAACGGGTTCTGGCAAAAAAATCCCTACTTTCTCCAGTGTTTGGCCTTGGGATTTGTTCATGGTCATGGCAAAAGCAGGCTTCACGGGAAATTGTCGACGTCTTAACTTGAAAGGTAAGGCAGTCTCTGATGGAGATAAATCAATCCTTGGAATAAACACCACATTTCCTTCTGCAGACCCAGTAATGACTTTTGCTTGAATCATATTGTCAAACAAGTGATGACAATCAAGCGAATCCCATTGCAAAGACCTTTTCTGCTGTTAAAGTTGCGCAAAAGCATGACAATGGTGCCGATTTTTAATTAAAGGCGATGAGAAGGCATTCCCGTCGTTGTGAGTGAATTTAAAAATTCCACTGGATATTGGTCTGGACCTTCAGTCTCATCAGGATCAATGGAATCATCACTAATGTATTCAGTGTATTCACCAGCAATGCAATCCATAACCTTAGAGTTCACCATATCCACATATCCACATGGTCATTTTTAGGCCACAAAATGGCATGAGATGCAGCAATCTGAATGCTTTCATTGTTATGTACATCATGTATCTAAATGTAATATGTATCTAAAGAATTTAAAATAAAATATTCTTATAGACAATATTTTTAGTAAAGACTTTTTCAGAATTAGGCAGCAATTTGCCTTGAATGGGTGTATCCAGCACTTTCACCTTTACATTGCATCGTCTTTTCACTCGTGAAAAAGCCACATATAACTGTCCATGTCCAAAAACGGGTTCTGGCAAAAAAATCCCTACTTTCTCCAGTGTTTGGCCTTGGGATTTGTTGATGGTCATGGCAAAAGCAGGCTTTACGGGAAATTGTCGACGTCTTAACTTGAAAGGTAAGCCAGTCTCTGATGGAGATAAATCAATCCTTGGAATGAACACCACATTTCCTTTGGCAGACCCAGTAATGACTTTTGCTTGAATCATATTGTCAAACAAAGCGATGACAATCAAGCGAGTCCCATTGCAAAGACCTTTTCTGCTGTTAAAGTTGCGCAAAAGCATGACAATGGTGCCGATTTTTAATTTGAGGCGATGAGAAGGCATTCCCGTTGGTGTGAGTGAATTTAAAAATTCCACTGGATATTGGTCTGGGTCTGCAGTCTCATCAGGATCAATGGAATCATCACTAATGTACTCAGTGTATTCACCAGCAATGCAATCCATAACCTTAGAGTTCACCATATCCACATGGTCATTTTTAGGACAAAGAATGGCATGTGATGCAGCAATCTGAATGCTTTCATTGTTATGTACATCAATGAGAATGTTTTCACCAAATATAGCAAGTATGAGTGAGCCAGTGCAGATCATGTCTTGTGGGATTTCAATATCATCATCTCCAAGGTTGAAATCATTGGACAATTCACCATTTCCGAGTTGAAGTAACCAACTGTTATAATCAGGATCAATGGAACGCATGTTGTTGAAGAGTGGCAATTGAGTGAAAAGCTGCCATTGTCGTGAGTATTTAATACAACTCTCTATAATGTCAGTTCTTGTACCATGAGGGATGATAGGCAGACACTGTCGAAAGTCTCCTCCCAGAACAATGACTTTTCCTCCCAAAGGTGTTGTATTTTTCTTGGAAATATCTGTTGTCATGACATCCCGTAAAAGTTGATCTATCACATGCAATGCATATTTAGATAACAGAGTGGACTCGTCAATAATGAAAAGTTTGGTACTTTTCAAATGTTGTGCAGCATCTGTATCATTTTTAATTCTGGAAACAGATGTTTCATTTATTGGAATTGGTATTCCGTAAAGCGAATGAATGGTTCTTCCTCCTTGCAGTAAGTTAGCTGCAATCCCTGTACTGGCTGCAGGTGAGACAATTTCGCCTTCCCCTCTTAGTTCATGAATTAATAAATCATACAGATATGTTTTCCCACTGCCACCTGGACCGTCGATGAAAAAGCACTTAGGTTGTAGACTTCTATCATGTAAAGCTTGATTGATAGCATCATAGGCCAAAAGTTGTTGGTCATTTAAAGTAGCTTTCATTTGCTGAGCTCTTCTTAACTCATCATCCTTGTTGTATTGTGGAGCGATGTGTGGCTTTCTTTTTCGTCGTGGTAGATTAAAATCAGTAAAAGTTTTGCCATGAAATTTTAGAACATTTTGGACATCTGTCATTGCATATCCTTCACAATTCTCACACTCCTCAGTGTTGGAGTGATATGCATGGCAGTAGTCTTGGATAAAGACTTGTTTAAATTCTTGCCACAACTCCAATGGATGAGCTGGAGGACCAAAAATACATATATATGCAAACATATCATGAAGCTGTGCAGGCATGTTGAGAACACAGGCATCCAATAAAGTATTTCTCCAAACACTGTCATCGAACAGCAATCCAAGGGCTAATGCCGCCTCTTTAAAAGTTGGGTATGTGACTTCATTAACAGTCTTAATGTTGTCAAAACTTGTAGCTCCTTTGACATGCAGTAACAACAACCTTAAATAGTACCGTTCTTGTTCTTTCATACTGACAGTATACATTCTTCCAATCACTGAAGAACCTCCTCGCTTTCTAATTTCCCATGCACCTTCTTTCCAAACATAGTGCTCTGGAATTTGGCGGTATAAGTAATCATGAGCATGTGGGTCATTCTCATTGAGCTCAAAGTAGGCCATAAGAGTAGATTTTCTGTGCATTGTGTAACTGATGTTGTCAACAGAGTCATCCTCATGAAAATAAAGTGGTTGAGAATGTGGGAGATGTACGGCAAGGCGAATAATGGAGTGCGATTGTCTATGCATCGGGTAAGCAAATATTCGCCAAGCTGCCTCCGATGCACTGACGTATCTTGAATCCATGAATTGATGTGTTTCATCATGGTGGATATTGGTTTGGCAAATTTCAAGATTGGCTTTATCATGTCCTTTGTAGACATATTTGAATAGGTATTTAACACTTTGAATGGAAGCACATACCTCAACTTTAATATGACACTTGTATTTTAATAGTAGGAAAGGGTTATAGGGAACAACCCAAGAATTATCAATCATCTTTGAATGGTGTTCAAAGAATGATCCTTCCTTTCTTTGATAAGTAGGGTATGCATCCTCAGCTAACACTGTTTTTATTTGGAAATCTTTAGGAAAATCTTTCTTACACTTTCCAAGATCCATACATGGCGAATTGGGGTTGTGTTGTCCACAGGGTCCATGAATTATGTGTTGCATCACAATTTGATGGAGCACAGGGTATTCTGCTGGATCAGGGATTTCAGCCCAAACTATATTATCCACTTCAACCTCAGTTCTTAGTTTGGATTTGCTATCCAGAATGATCAAAATGTGAGCGTGTGGTAGGCCACGCTTTTGGAATTCAATAACATGAACCATTGCACAAACTTTGCCAAATAATCCAGTGTTAATGTCTTTTAATAGGGCTTCCAGTTTAATTCTGAAGACACGGGCGACTAAATCAGGTCTATGTTCCACACGCTGCCATGGCTCTAAATTGATTATAATCTCCCTCCATTTAGGATTACAGGTCATGGTTACAAAAAGATCCGGTCGTCCAAATTTAGTCACAATAGCCATGGCATCCTGATAGCATTGCTGCATGTTTCTTGGACTGCCTTCAAAGGAAGATGGTAAAATGACCGTCTTGCCAATGGGAATACCTTTCTCAAAAGATTTTTTCTGGAGATGTTCCTGGAGTACGCAATAATCCTCTACTTTTAAATCCTTTTGGTGTTGACGGATATAATTTAAGCGATTAGCCTCGATTTTCACATACGCATCCACTAAGTACTGCTGTGTTAGTTTGCCACCATTCAGGACAGGATTGAACCGATTCCGTACACACAACAAATAGCAGTAATACTGGAGCTGTGTAACCCTGCGTGAACTTTGGCCTTGATGCTTGAGTCCCTCATGCCAGCCTTGTTCTCCATGAGGGAAAAATAAGGGATAGAGTAATGCATCTAAATTGCTGTGTAGAATACTGACTTGCTGTGTTTTTGGGGCCAAGGGGTTATTAGAATCAGGTTTCAAATGAATTAAAATGTCTCTATTGAATGGTGGCTCTCCATCAGCATGTTCAAAGACCACAGCAACTTCATTGGCAGTAGGATTGTTATAGCGTCTAGGGTCTTGCTGTCTGTCTTGTTTAATGGCCATGCTAATATTTGGCATGACGGTGCCATGTTCTACTGCCTTCTGTTGTTCTTCTAATTCAACGTCACGTAGCATTTTGTAGGCCGAAACAAAGGGATTAATATTATCCAATTGAAGAGCAATGATACTCATTAAAGTAGGATGACATTTAACATTTTCTGACTGTAGCCGTTGTTCTACAGCGCTTGCAGTATCTAAAATGTACAGTTGTGCATATGCTGGAGGTTGATCTTGAGCAGAATGGAGTGTTCCAGTGCGATGATAAATTTGGCCATGAATACGGAAACAGTAAGGGCCGTGTCCAGGTGGTCTAGAAACATTGGCACCCATGGAGGCAAAAGCAAAAGAACTATTAATGCTCCTGATATTCTCCATCAAATTTTTACTGTACTCACTCTCTCCTTTCAGGAGGCGTTGGAAGAACTCCGGGTATTGAGGTAATGGTACCTTTACTTTTCCCTTGTGGCAACAAAGACTAAACTGTTGATCTGATGGGCGTTCATCAGTAAAATGCAGAGCCTCACAATGTTCACATATTAACTTCATGGGACCACAGGTATGTTCTAGAATAGCATAATCCTGATCAGTAAATCCCATTGGATGTAGGAGAGGTGTACATAAGAAATGTAGATGTTTATTGTGTAATCCTACATAGATGAGACGTGGAAGGGACGTAGAATCAAAACATTCCATAAATGAAGAAATGGAATATATATTCCGTTCTGCCTTTTGCAATGTTGAAGTGGAAGAACTTTTGCGTAGGTCACGACGTGATGCAGCCAAATGGGTTAAGTGGAGTTGTTTAGACGTAGGAGACAGCGTATCTTGTCCTTTTTTTGCGGATAATTTTACACTGTTTGCTGTATGGCATCTCCTCAGCAGAGTGTTTTCGTTTACATGTTGCCTTGCGATGTGGTAAAGGCTGTTCAGTTGTAGTTAACACAGTAGAAGAAGAGGTGGCAGCAGTATGAGGATCAGATGAAGAGGAGGCAGCAGTATGAGGATCAGAGGAAGAGGTGGCAGCAGTATGAGGGTCAGACGAAGAGATGGTAGCAGTATGAGGATCAGACGAATCTCCTGTAGGCATAAACTTTTGTTGTTGGCGTCTTTGACGCGCAGCCATAGATTTTTTGCCTAATCGTTCCATCCTTCCTTCCAAAGACTCTTTTGAAACCCGTGTCTTGAAAGCAGCCTTTTCCTTGTCCAAGCGAAGGCGTCTTTCTTCAGAACTCTCCTCCGCACGCTTCTTGCGCATACGCACAGCCTCCTTGTCAACCTTTACTTTTTCTTTTCCCATGGAGGTCATGGGAGGTGTTAAAGGCTGTTCAGTTTGTAGACGAAGAGGCAGGAGTAGTATCTTTGTCAGACGGTTCTTCAGTGGCTCTAAGTTTTTTTAGTTTGCGTCTCCAATGCTCAGCAATGGCTCTTTTTGCCATTCGTTGGCTTCTTTCTTCGGAAGAGAGTTCAGAAATACGTGTCTTCAAAGCAGCCTTCGCAGCATCCAACCGAAAACGTCTCAGTGGAGAAGAGAGTTTGGCAATGCGTATCACTTTAGCAGCCTTAAGACGATCTAACCGAAGACGTCTCTCTTCCGAAGTCTCCTCTGCAATGCGTTTCGCCTGAGCAGCCTTAACACGAAGTAAGCGAAGACGTCTCATTTCTGCAGTCTCGTCAGCAGTGCGTTTTGCCTTAGCAGCCTTATTACTATCTAAGTGAAGACGTCTCTCTTCGGAAGTCTCCTCAGCAGTGCGTTTTGCCTTAGCAGCCTTACGAAGATATAACCGAAGCCGTCTCTCTTCCGAAGTTTCCTTTGCAATGCGTTTCGCTTTAGCAGCCTTATCACGATCTAACCGAAGACGTGTCTCTTCCGAAGTTTCCTCTGCACGCTTCTTCTTAGGCGTAGATGCAGCCTCCTTGGCAAGAGCGATATTTTTTGTTGGAGAGCTCATCTTTGTAAGAATAGGCAGTGAATCCAATCCAAAATTAGCTACAGTGTGTTAGTTAAGGAAACAATCAATAATAACTATGTCTAAATAGGCAAAAACAATAAAAGGAAAGTGTGTATTTCAATAACCTGTGAAAAGCAAATGATGGACTTCTTTAGAGTACGAAACAAATATTTAATGATGTTTACTGTATGGAGTTTTGAATGGAAATCAGTGAGTTTAAAGTCCTTAAAAAGAGACTTGAAGGCAAGAGAAATGGATGTAAGGGCCCTTTCAGATGCGCGTTGTAAATGCAGAGTTCCAACATTGTAAAAAAAGCGGATAAAGTAGCAATATGACGGCAAGTTCCGCATAACCGCCAGCAGGGGTGGAGTTGCAGAAGTTGGGGCAAAATGGCAGAGGTAGCGTAAATTTTTACTTTGAACTTATGGTTTTGGGATTATTGCGGAAGTAGTTGTTATTTTTCTCTCTGCAGTTGGGGAAATAGCGGCATTAGTGGGGAGCGTAAAATGGCGCAATGTGACCAAGCAGGGAGAAAAAAGAAATAAGGCAACTTCCACAGTACATGGTGAAACAGGGAGGTCAATGTAAAAATGAACATTAATCCGGCGATGTAGCGGGACCTTACGCAACTGCACCCCTGGTGGCGGGTATGGGGAACTTGCGTTAATATTCGGAATATTACCACATGTTATGGAATTATGTAAATCTGCATGTACAACGCGCGTGTGAAAGGAGCCCCAATCGGTCATATAGTGCAAAATGCCATGCAACCAATATGTTTGGTATGTAAAAGTAGTTAATGTCCGACTGGCACGACAATAAGCCAGTGGTAAGGTAGCATTACATCCAAACTGTTAAATATAAGACAGGTAGTAGTCCTACAGACTCGTTAGTATGAAATATAATCAAAATGGCATATAATGGGTTAATGTACTCCTAACAGTGTAACGACACACTCCTAAGTAGAAATAAAATATAGAAGAGTCTGTAAGGGGTTAATGTAGCACTGGCACGCGTACAAAATACTGCACGATCAATAAAATTAAAAATAGTATTAAAGAAGTTAGTATTCAAATGCCAGTAGTAGACCACGTAGTGACATAGGCACTGAATAGCCAAGACAATAGAAGGAGTTAATGTACTACTTGCACTCCTATAAAACAGTGTGGATGAGAAAATAAATAACAAATGGTATAGAAGAGGTTAATTTTCAAATGTCATGAGTACAGCACATAGTCACACAGTTAGTGAATAGCAAACAGAATGGAAGGGGTTAATGTAGCAGTTTGAACCCTATAAAACAGTGTGACAGAAAATTAAAATGCAAATGGCATAGAAGAGGTTAATGTAGAAATAGCCTTAGTACAGCACATAGTGAGATAGCAAGTGGAGCACAAATAGAATAGAAGGGGTTAAAAAAGTATGAAAAAACAGATCAATATGGGGAAATGTAGCTCAAAAGAAATTTGGATAAAGAAGGGGTTAATATAAGCATAGGCATTAGGAATATATACTCTGATGTGAGATTGTACTGTGAAAACAGCTTTTTAGGTTTAAAATAGTGCAAAACTTCAAATTTCGCGCTCTAAGATGAGGGAGGCGAAATGTTCATTCATAAAATGGCGGCAGACGCCAGCCGCTGTGGAATTGGGCAGCGGAAACTTCAAAAACATGGCGTCTTGATTCTGATTGGTCAGCAGCCTGCGGGGAGACTGGCGACTTGGATGCCCAGCGCCTGGTTCTGTTTTCGGCCAGAGCGCAAGGCTCAGGTCGGTCGTAGCATGGAAGTATGTAGCTCCGCCCCGCTGTGCTATGATTAATGGGCGGCAACTTCAGAAGATGGCGCTGAGCATCCGATTGGTCGGCGCTCAGCGGGGAAAGCCGTGCTTTCCCTGCCGAGCGCCTGGTTCGATTTTCGGCCTTAGTGCTCGGCGGCATCGGGGTCGCAGCTTTTACCGCGGAGCGCTGCGCTTGGAGCGCCGAACTCGGCGCAGAATTGTGGAAGTGTGTGGGAGTGTGTGGCGGCACTCAGCGCTTTTCCCGCTGAGCGCCGCCACACACTCCCACACACTCCCACAATTCAGCGCCGAGTTCGGCGCTCCAAGCGCGGCGCTCCGCGGTAAAAGCTGTGACCCCGATGCCGCCGAGCACTAAGGCCGAAAATCGAACCAGGCGCTCGGCAGGGAAAGCACGGCTTTCCCCGCTGAGCGCCGACCAATCGGAATCACAGCGCTACTCTGTAAAGTTGCCGCTGTCCAATCACAACACAGCGGGGCGGAGCTACACACTTCCAAGGTCCACGAACGCCGTGGCCGAAAATCGAACCAGGCGCTCGGCAGGGAAAGCGCGGCTTTCCCCGCTGAGCGCCGCCCAATCGGAATGATACCGCTATCTACCGCGACCAATCACAATCGCGCCTCATTCCTCCATGTATCCCTATGGGAAGACGGCCTCCAATCACAATCACGGCGCCATTTTTGAAAAAACACAGCGACCAATCACATTAGCGCCTCATTCCTCCATGTATCCCTATGGTAAGACGCCCTCCAATCACAATCACGGCGCCATTTTTGAAAAAACACAGCAACCAATCACAATCGCGCCTCATTCCTCCATGTATCCCTATGGGAAGGCGCCCTCCAATCACAGTCACGGCGCCATTTTTTTAAATACACCGCGACCAATCACATTGGCGCCTCATTCCTCCATCGTTCGGAATGGCAAAAAAGCAGTACATAAAAAGTAAAATAACAGAACCAAAAATAAATAGACATAAAAATAATTAAAATCAAAATGTATAAAATTAAAATATTTATAACATTAACTAATAAAAATAAAATAAAACTAAGGGAAAAAAAAAAATTAAATTAAAAATAATACATAACTATATATAGTAAAATAAAAAGTAATAAAATAAGAAAAATACTAAATAGTAAAAAAAAAAAAAAAAATTAAAAAAAGAGATATATAAAATTAAAATATTAATAACATTAACGAATTAAAATTCAATTAAACAAATGGAATACCAAAAAATTCGAAGGCCGATGCCGCCGACCACTATGGCCGAAAATCGAACCAGGGCCTCGGCAGGGAAAGCGCGACTTTCCCCGCTGAGCGGCGACCAATCGGAATCACAGCGCTACTCTGTGAAGTTGCCGCTATCCAATCACAACACAGCGGGGCGGAGCTCCAGACTTCCACGTACCCGAACGCCGTTGCCGAAAATAGAACCAGACGGTCGGCAGAGAAAGCGCCGCTATCCCCGCTGAGCGCCGACCAATCGGAATCAGAGCGCCATCTACCGTGGCCAATCAGAATCGCGGCGCCATTTTTGAAAAAACACAGCGACCAATCACAATCGCGCCTCATTTCTCAATGCTTCTCTATGGGAAGGAGCGCTAAGAATGCGATTGGTCGGCGGTCAGCGGAAAGACCGGCAAGTTGTATGGGCGGCGCCTGAATAAGTGTTCGGCCACAGCGGTCTGATGCACCGCGGAGGCCGCTAGAAGCGCCGAAATTTGCGCTTGTAGCACAGAAGTCGGCGCTTGCAGCGGCGAAGTGTCCGAACTGTGGCGCAGGCTCCATGCAGCGCCGATTGGCGCTGCATGGCGCAAGATAGTAAAAGTGGTGAAAATAAAAGATAGCAAAAGAGGTGAAAATAAAAGGTAGCATCAGGAATATAGACTCTGATGTGAAAAGGTATATTGCAAAAAGGATATCTTAGCTGATAAATCGCAGAAGCCGATCCGGCGCTTGCTTCCCGACGGCCCTCACGAAGGATGGATATCTTGGCTGAAATATAGTCCAACAGATGGTCCGGCGGTAGCTTCTCGTCCTCCCTCAAAGGGCCCTCATGAAGGATGGATATCTTGGCAGAAATATAAGAAAATAAAGAAGGTGTCTGACACCTTCTTTATTTTCTTGTGCACGGCCCACGCCTTCCCTCCGGGAAGCGCGAGTTTGAGCAGCTCGGTTCCAGGACCTCGCCCGCACTAATCCATCACTCCCCTACCTGTGGCTCGCCAATCATCGGCTCGCACGATCGAGGATCGCAGCACGGCACCCATTCGTCGGATCCTTCCGGCCTGGAGGCCGCGCCAGCCTGTTCCTCGCTCGCCAGCTAGCTGTGCGGCTCGACACTACTAAATCAGTCATCGGCTCGCACGATCAAGGATCGCAGCACGACCCCCACTCGCCAGTTCCATCCGGCCTGGAGGCCGCGCCGGCCTGTTCCTCGCTTGCCAGCTAATTGTGCGGCTCGGCACAACTAAACCAGGTGAGCACTGGGAGATTTTGATCTACCTCACTTACAGTGTTAAAGCAGTGTGGCGCAACCTGTTTTCTTTTACTTTGCAGAAATATAGTCCAACAGCTGGTCGCGCGGTAACTTCTCGTCCTCCCTCAAACAGAATACGCAGAGGTGGAAAGATGTGTTTAAAAAGATTCAAAATTCGCGCTATAAATAGCGGCCTTATCTCAATGGTGGGCGGCAACCTAAGAAAGATGGCGCCATGAATGTGATTGGTCGCTGTATATTTTCAAAAATGGCGCCGTGCTTGTGATTGGACGGCGCCTTTCCATAGGAATACATGGAGGAATGAGGCGCTAATGTGATTGGTCGCTGTGTGCTGGCGGCGACCAATCAGAAGAGGGCCTCACTTCGCATAAAGATACATAAGGGTGTTTCAGCGAATTTATGGCCGGGCCCCTGGTTCTAATTTCGGCCACGGGTCTCGGCTCTGATCGGTCGTTCCACGGGGCTAGAGACTCGCTTTGCGGCCATTGCTCGCTCGCTAGCAATGGCTCGCACTCATTGCGAGTCGTTGCTGATGCGCCAGCAATCTCCGCCAAGCGCCCATTGCGACTCTCCGGACCCGTGGAACGACCGACCAGAGCCGAGCCCCGTGGCCGAAAATAGAACCAGGGGCCCGGCCATAAATTCGCCGACACACCGCTATGTATTTCTATGGGAAGTGCGGCGCTCTTCAGATTGGTCGCTGTTTGCTGACGCCCACCAATCAGAATAGCGCCTCACTTGCCATACACATATAATGGAGCACTTTGACTTTCAAATTTACCGCTTGAAATGAGGCGCTTTTCTGATTGGTCGGCGAGTGCACACAGCGACCAATCAGAATAGCGCCTCACTTGCCATAGAGATAGAATGGGCTGGAGTCCTGGAGAAAGTGCCGAGCCACGCGAACAAAGCCACGGAAGTAGCGTCGGACGCGACGGAAGTCGCTACGGCAATTATATAATAGATACACAAAGGATAGGGTAGCAAAAAAAAGTGGCCAAATTTTGGAAATTAAAGTCTCCAAATGAAACTACTAGATTTACCTATATTCACTTTTTGTGTTTTATTGTTCACTCAAACCAGTGTAGTTTAGTAAAAAACATACACAAGAGATAGGGCAGCAGAAAAAAGTGGGCACATTTTGGAAGTTAAAATTTCCAAATGAAGCTACTAAATTTAACTATGTTCACCTTTCTTGTTTAATTGTTCACTCAGTCTAGTGCGTGAGGATCTGTGTCGGGTTTATCTCGTCATTTTATAGAACGAGGAAGCTTGATGGAACACTCCCCACAAATAGAGCGGGCCCCAGGGGTGTCGAATTGGTGAAATGTCATGATAATGGGAGTTGTAGTGGTTAGTACAGGGTGCGGGAAGGAGTAGCCAGGCACAAGTGTTGCAGTTCTTACTAGTGATTTTTCTTGCAGTTCAAGTCTGATTACAACCCAGCCAGGGTGCTGTGTCTACAGGATTGCAGCTTTGCCAGCTCGCAGATAGTCCAGGTTTACCTCACTGAGACACCAGGTATATACCTTTCCGTGCTGCCCATCCTGACATTTTATTCCTTTTTCTTCTCTGTGTCCTCATGCTACTAATCCCAAAGCAGGTGACTCTGCGCACTTCTGATCAATGGCCTAGCATTGTTACATTTTGTGGCTGTGTACAAATAGAACAATGTGTCCATGATTTCACTGCAACCAGAGATCTGTGAAGAATCTCTGCACAATTAACTGTGTGTGTAACTGGGTCTTAAGATCCAAACCAAATTGGGGCCGGCACAACATCTTGCTTCTCTCTCCTCACTAGCTTCCTTTTCTCCACCCCCTAAACCTACTCCTCCTTGCAGCCAGGAGATGGGGTCTACTCTTTTGGCAAGCTTCTTCCGCCCTGTATTTCTCTGACATGGAGTTTGGATTGGTGTTTGGTGTGTGTTGGTGTGTCTTAGTAAGGTTTAACCCTTTACCTGCGGACATGCCACTACACCTGTGGGGGAGGTCCAGTACCACTACCACTGTGGTGACCGAACTGCCGGGGTGACACACATACAATACACCAATATTTGATTATATACATGTCTGATGAATGAGGCACAAACCACCCTGTCTGGAGAATCTAGGCTATCACTGCTAGAAGTGTTGTCACAAACATGGTGGATTGCAAACAGTTAGGTGGGTCAGCAGGGAAAGTAAAGTTTTGCAGGACAAGGAGGAAAGAGAAACTACATTAAAAAAATATTTGTGGCGTCACTCACATGTCAGTATCTCTCATCAATGTTTCATTAGTATTTTTAGTACAAAACCATAACACAGTACTGGTGTGTGGACTACAATTATTGATCAAATAATGATGACAAATAGTAGTGTGAACTAGGCAACAGGGATTCACATTCTAGACAGTGTCAAGAATCTCACACTCCATAGCAGCAGCAGCAGCAGCAGGCAATTCAGCAGCAGCAGCAACAGGAGGAGCAGCATCAAGAGAGCCGAACAGCCAGGTGGGTCAGACAGATGAATCAGCCAGGTAGTGTTCAGCCAGGTAGTTTTCTGCCAGGTAGGTCAATTGTGAGTTCAAAGACAAAGTATGGCCATGTTCACACACATGCGTTTTTTTGACCATCTCTGCGTTTTTTGGTGTGTTAAAAAAAACGCAGGTGCGTTAACGCAGGGTACATTTGAGTGTACATGCGTTTTTCATCTCCATTTGCGTTTTTTTTCCTCCAGTACAAAAACGCTGCATGCAGCGTTTTTGGGTGCTGGAAAAAAACGCAGGGGTGGTTTCCCAAAAACGCATGCTTTTTTTAACATGGGCCCCTATGGGAAACGCATGCATTAACGCAGGGCACATATAGGCACCTGTGTTAACGCATGCGTTACCCATAGGGCCTCATGTTTAAAAAACGCATGCATTTCTGTAACATGGGGGCCCTATGGGAAACGCATGTGTTTTTAAATGGCACATTTTGCACCCTGCGTTAACGCTTGCGTTTTTGCCTGCGTTTTTGAGGAAAAAATGACAAAGTCCAAAAAGGTTGTATTTCCTTTCAGACACACAAGAGACATTTTTTAGCACTCCTAAAAAAACGCATGTGCTTTTAGGAGTGCTAAAACGCAAATTGTGTGTGAACAATGCCTCTATTAGGAGTCACAGGTAAAACACAGATTGTTTAAGAACAGTGTCAAGATGCTCACATCAGGTAGGTAGCCAAGGACTTCAGCTAGGTAGTTTTCTACCAGGTAGGTCAACTGTGAGTTCAAAGACAAAGTACTTTAGGAGTCAATCAAAAATTCCAGTAACAAATTTCCAAACATGCAACCCTAAAATGAACAAGGACACTGTGGGAGACATGACTCCCACCCACAGTGTACATGAAGCTAAAAAACTCAATTTCTCAGTAACACACAGAGTTTTAAAAAATATAAAGGCAAAACTGCAGAAACACCTTGTCATGTAAATGAGGATGACACATTGTCAGCACACTGCAAACCAGCAAGACAAAATACATCAGACACTTTGAAATTTAAAAAATGCACATGTTTAAAATTCAAAAAACGCAGTACCAAAAATTGCATGGACAGTTGGGAAGGACCACAGGTCCCACCCACAGTTTGCATGAAACAAAAAAGAAAACAAATGCTCAGTCACACTACAGGATTTTTCAACAATTTAAAAAAAAAAACTGGATCAGAGTTTGTTACTGGATATGGGGAGCTGTCCCCGCTGTGTGGTGCTGAACACTCCAGGTGCTGAAGTCGAGACAGGGCTTCAGCACCACACAGGGAAGGCAGCTCCCTCTATCCAGTAACATAGCACCAGCTTTTACAGTGAGAAATAAAAGCTGACAATTACTTAAACACTAATTGCTGATGATTTAACCCCCTGCACACACATGTGATGACACCATGTGTCCAGGGAGTGAGAATACTCTCTACATACATGGTGTCACCACACCAGCATCTTATTAACCCCTTCATCACCGAGATTTGAGCCACAGCAGCACTCTCTGTGCAAACATGCCGTGCAGATGATGCTGATGGCGTTAATAGCTACAATAACCCTGGAAATCAGTATTTCACAAAAATCATCACTATGTTAGCTAAACATATTGTACGGCTGCTGTCACAGTGGTACAAAATGATTAGTTACTGTACTGGCAAGTGAGAAATATAAACACGAGTGCGACTATCGCACGTGTGGTGTATGGGTGCGAGTTTGACTCGCACCCATATACTTTTAATGGCCTCTTGCGCGAGGGAATCGCGTGCAATCGCAAAGCGAGTATAATGCGTAAAAATCGCATTGATGTGACCTGTATCATTTAAAGATACAGGTCTGAATGCAATGCAAGTTTTTCACGCATTACACTCACGCAAGTCACACGCCAGTGTGCCATGAGCCTCAATCTTTCAATTATAGTTTTTCTCTGCAAGTTCCTCCCATGGTTTTGGCACACAAACCTGATCGAACCTGATCAGGGAAAAAACTGCAGTGTGAAACCAGCCTAAGAACACTGCAAACCAGCAATAAAAATACATCACCAAACACTTTGAAATTTAAAAAATTCAGTACCAACCGTTGCATGGACAGTTGAGAAGGACCATCCACAGTGTAAATGACACCAAAAAACGCAAGTTCTCAGTCAGACTACAAGATTTTTCAATAGCTTAAAAAAAAAAACATGGCAAAACTGCCGAAAAACTTGTCATGTAAATGAGGACTAGGCATCATAAGCACAATATAAACCAACAAGAAATTTTAAAAGATTCCTAAAATGTAGTGCAAAAAGTAAAAAAAATGCAAGTTCTCTGTCACAATCAGGGGCGGACTGTTCCAGGTGGACCCTGTGTTGGTGGTATAGCCCTCAACCAGGGCCACCCCCCACAGAAATGGGCCAGGGAAGCTTTGCGGCAGCAGGAGATGCGGCGGCTGACAAAGTGAGTGATCTCCGATAGTCTGATAGCACCCCATCTACCCCGCTCCACAAAATCTCCGATAGCACAACAACCCCCAATTTTTCCCCGCTCCTCACCTAAGGCTGGCTGGACAAAACTGCCTCCCGTTTAGAGCCACCAGCCCTGAAAAAAAACTGCTAAAATACACTGGGATGTGAAGGAGATGCCAACATTGTCTACAACAATGAAAAAAAAGACATAAAAAAAGACAAGCAAACAACAACCAAAAAAAAAACATGTACAAAAAACATTGCTAGAACTATGAATATACTCATAGAGATGCAGGGATTACGCAGCAGCAGAAAACAATGGGCACAGGCAGATCCATAAAAGTTTTTTTGGGTCCAGTCCAACAGCAAGAACGGTTGCAGAATATCATTACACCCCCTACTCCCCTACTCCTTGCTTTTATCTCTGGGGGGTTCCAGCATTCTGGGCATGGTTAGTAAGTGTGCCGCAACCAGCCAATCCACTTGCAGCAAATGGGGCATGAACATAAATGCAGCACTCATAGACTTCCATTGTATGGATGCCGCATTGTACAGATCCAGCAAAAATGCGATTAGTTTGTGGCGACCAAAAACCACTGCATGTTGCAGTTTGAGACCTGCCACAAATGCCGCATTTGCTGCAAACTGGGGAAAAATAGTGAAAACCGTACTTGCCGCACATGACTGCAAGTCCCATATGGATGAATGGGGCTTGCTGCATTCTTGCCACAAGTGTGCTATTATGCGGCAGATGCGGTAAATGTGCCAGATCTGCCGCGAATTTCAAAAAACGCTAATGTGAAAGCAGCCTGAAAGGACTGTAGCAGCTTTTTGAACGTTGTCGGGGATGAAGGTCTCCATTCCACAATGTACTTAGCTGCTGAACAGTCTCGGGGGAGTCACAGCACAACCCATCAATGGCCACCGCTGGAGAAAACGATGGCGTAATTAGGGGATGGCCATCCCCTCCAGGTTACATGAGAGGAACTCAGGCAACCCCGGAACTCAGGAACTCAGGATATCTGGCCCCTGTGGGTTTCTCTGCAGCTGGCTAGCTAACAAGACCAGGCCTGGCCAGCAGCTGATGCTCCATCCTCTTCATGTCAGCCTCCTGCTGCTAGTCTTGGAATTCCTGATTTACAGGTTTCCTGAATAACCTCTTGCTGCCCTTGCTATTCATGAAGATGAACACCTCCCCAACATAGAGGTTGTGTAGTCGTGAAGACTGATGGCAATGCAGCAGTGTGGACCAGTTTATGTAGCACGTCACCAGTCCCATCTGTGGCTAGGAACTCAAACCCCCTCTTCTGGAAGAATGTCGTCTCCCATCCCTGGGTGCATTGTACAGAGTATAAGGATAGGAAAATGAGAACTAGCAACATCTCTAGGGAAAAACCACATTGCTCAGGAACCTCCCAATTGGGGAAAGGTGCCTTAAGTACACAGCACTTACCAGCCATAGACAGGGAAGCAGTTACAGGGTAAGGGCGTACTGGAAATATTGTTACTGCGCGGTGCGTGCTGCCTAAGCGTGCTCCCAGGAGACCTGCACAGAGGACGCAGGCCCCAGAAGCCAGAAGATACAGTTGGAAAACAAGTGGATAGCGCAGGATCGCAAGTAGGATTAGTATGGTGTGGATGAAGTGCCAAGAGATGGTCAGACATCATGGAACTGCTGGCAGGATGAGTGCAACATGTATACTGGTTTCCCTGCCCATGGAGACTGGCACCATGGGCACCAGCATTACAGTACACCTCTCCTTATACCATCCCTTCTTCAGGCCATACAGGAACTTTTCAAGGAGAAGGGTAGCATTGATATTTGCTTACACTGCTTCTTACACCCACACTAAGCCTGTGTACTAATATGGCCGCCGTGCTTGCTCTCTGCCACTGTGCGCTATGCGCATTGCCTTTCTATGATACCGATGTCCTAAGATGGTGCCTGCGCCTTCATACTCCTCCTCTGTACTGGGTGTACCAATATGGCCCCTGTGCCTGGGCTTTGGCCCTTTTTTATGCTTCTGTCTCTCTATCCTTCCCCTGACATGCACAGTAGCCCTGCTATGCATTCTGGCCACTCTTACTCCTCTCTACTACATTCTTTTATGTTCCACAGACCGGATTCCTGTGCTCTTATGTTATGAGTGCTTTCCACACACACAGGATATTGATTCTAGATTTCTTTATCCACCACACTATGTAATAGCACCACTCCTACTCCATCTCACCCTTTCATCCCAGTTCCCTGAAGCACATTTCTTCACAGGTATCTTGAAGCTATTTGACCCTTATCTTTATTCAATTATTTAATCCTTTATAGTTGACCCAAATCCCCCTTTTGTCTGTAACATTTTTATTATATTTTAGGGTAATTACTCTGACTTTTACAACATTAGATATGTGTCTTTACTTGATCTATTTGACAGACTTGCAGCTTATATTCTTTTACTATTATGACCCTCATATTTATGCCATTTTACCTTATATTTTCAATTTATATTCTATTTTATTTTTTTTATTTTGTTTCAGCTTTAAATTTACCCCTTGTCTTGTAATGGGAGGCCTCACACCTTTCAGGTGGGCTGTCCTCTTAAGTGTCTGCCGCCAAATTGATGCTTTGTCTAAGTGTATGCACGCCACCAGTAAGAACCACGCTGACAACAAGTCAAAGTAGAGCTTAATAACAAAAGCTTTATTCTAGGAGGGGTTAGCAGTTTTTAATACTTTTCATTAAAGGGGCATTATTTAGGGGTGTTTCTAGGGGGTGTTAGCATCACATTATGCTGAATCTGCAGTTTTATTCTGAAGAGAACATTTAATCATATTTTGTGTGTTAGTTAGCAATTCAGTTTAGCCTTGATTAGTACATTCGGTACGGGAACATCAAAACATTATATAGAATCTGACACAGAGGAATTCCGGAGGTGGGGAGGAAGAAGGAGAAGAAGGAGACACAAGAATTAACTAGAGGAAAGGAGCAAGGCCTTTTTTCTACAAACAGGCCACTAGCCTGCACGCTGGAAGATTTCTGGGTGTCTGCAATAATTTATTAACTATTCATTGCCATGATATTCCCCCTTTGGAGACATTCAAAATCTTACCCTAATTCTTACATTTCCCTAGGGCGGTGGAGGGGGAAAGGGGAGAGGAGAGGGGAAGGAGACTTCACCAACTTTGAGACAAACCGTAACATCGGAACCCCTTTGTAGTTGTTACCCGCACCCTAAGCAATCCCTACTCTAGGGGTCTCAAGTTCTCGTATTTCTCCAAGGGATCTTGCGGCAATGGCAATGGTATCATTCTCAGGCGTATATTTCTCCTTGATCATCAGGGACTTTGAGATCTGCATACATTGTTGTCACTGTCTCCTTCATGACGTGAGACATCATCTTCTTGATGCAAGGTATTACACAGCATGAAATTAGAGCCACTACGAATAGAACACAAAGGATTATTATACCTAGTTTGATAAGTGCTCTCTGCCATCCATCCCACCACCCAAACCAAGTGTCCCATGGATCCTTAACACCAGAATTATGGGCTAATTCTTCTGACAGGTCTGTGAGTCCTTTTAGGGCTTTGGCTATGCTCCCATCTACCCTTGGTCAGGATCATATGGTCTGGCAGGCTTCTACCCCATTTATCTTTGCGTTCTTCTACCTGGACTGGTCTATATCCCCCATATTGCCCATAGCTGTTATAGATCTCGTGTCGTGTGCATCGCATCTGTTTACTATGGTGTAGAAGTCAAATGGATATGTGACCCTTGTAGCTGTGGTACTAACATGACCTCCCGTATAATCTCCCATATTCTCTTGTGACCTGCTTCCCCTGCTTTATACTGAGTATATATATCAGGATTAAGGAGCAAAACAATCATTTTTGGCTTCTGGATCTGGTGCCTTCTTGCAGTGGGATGCGTGGATCCATGTAGGCCTTCCTTCAACCTTCACAGCCGTGGAGGTGACCAGCAGGACTTGGAAGGGGCCATCATATCTGGGCTTAAGAGCACGTCTGCTGAATCTTTTGACAAGCACCCAATCTCCTGGCTGGATCTGATGCGTTCCCTCCAAGTTTTGAGGATCTGGAAGAGAGGAAAAAATTTGAGAATGTATTTTAGTCAAATGATTTGTTAATTCAATAACAAACTTAGTCAAACTGTCATACTGTAGGGTCAACTGTTGGGGGAAATACAAATCTAGTCTGGGGGCACTTCCAAACAGAATCTCATAGGGACTTAGCTTAGTTGCACTAGCTGGGGTGTGTCTGACACTGAACAATGCTAGGGGAAGACTTTCATGCCACGGCTTCCCCATTTCCTGCACTGCTTTCAGCATTTTTGCCTTTAATACCCCGTTTAATAACCCTTCCAGAACTTTCAGAATGATACGGAATATGAAGGGCTAACTCTGTCTCCAGGGCCTGCCATATCTCTTTGGTCAGATTGGCTGTGAATGCTGGCCCTTGGTCACTCTCTATGGTTTCTGGGACCATGTGGTTTCTGCACACTATCTCTGAGAGGAGTTTCTTTGCAGTGGTTTTAGCAGATTGGTTCTTCACAGGGAAAGCTTCTGGCCATCCAGAGAATATGTCCACGACTACCAGTGCATATTCAAATCCTCCTAAGGGCGGCCTCTGAATGTGGTCAATCTGTATGCATATATGCATTGGAAGGGGTACAAAGGTCTAGGTGTACACTTCTGTGGAGTTTTCTCTGTTTTTCCTGGGTTACACCGGGCACAGACTAGGCATCCTCTGGTGTAATTTGCTGCCATTGTTCAAAAGCCAGGTTCGTGGTAGTACTGTCTCACAAGATTGTGCATCTTCATTTTTGATTGATGGGTGGGGCCATGGGCCCATCTGGCAATCATTGGGTAGAGGGCTCGTGGGAGGCATGGTTTTCCTTTCAGTAGTATCAGATGCTTCTCATCTTGCACAGCTTCATCTTGGATCCATTTTTCCTTCTCTTCATTGGATGCTTTCTTCTGCAGAGTTAGGACCATGTTCTCCCAGGATTGTTCATCTGTCTTCTTCTTGTCCTCAGTCTGTCAAGAGATACAAGTTGGAGGGTTTTGTGATGAGTGGCTTCACTGCTGCTTCCTTAGCTGCCCTGTCAGCCAAGTCATTCCCCACGGCTTCTCTTGAGGTCCCTCCAGTGTGTGCCTTTACCTTAAGTACCGCAACTCTTTCTGGCATCAGCAAGGACTCTAGCAATTTCTTCACCACTCTATGGTGCCATATTTGAGTTCCATTGGCTGTAATGAAGTCTCTCGCCCTCCAGATAGGCTCGTAGTCATGGCAGATGACAAATCCATAGCGGGAATCGGTATAAATGTTCGCTTTCTTCTGGGCTGCCATCTTGCAACCTTCGGTCAATGCAGCCAATTCTGCTTCCTGTGCAGACATGGACACGGGTAGTGCTTTGGCCATCAACACAGTATCTTCTGTGACCACTGCCATACCCGTGTCCTTCTTGGTCCGCATATCTTGATCCATCCACAAAGAGAGTCAAATCTGGGTCTTCCAGCGGCGTATCCGTGACTGTGTCCGGAGGTTTCTTGTCTCATAAGCGCAAGACAGTCATGCTGAGCCATTTCAAAGTCGGCTTCCTCTTCCACCGAAGTGTCAGAGACGTCACATTCCCCCCTTGGAAGAGGGAGGAGAGTTGCAGGGTTCAAGACATCACACCTGGAGATTGTCACGTTGTCTGGGAGTAGAAGGGAACATTGTAGCCATAGGTGAGAGATGTTTAGGTTGGGTCTGGGCCAGAATGCCAGTGATATCATGTGGAGCCTTCACTTTCAGGCAGTGGCCCGGAATAACATCAGCAGTAGGTGCGTTGCAAAGACAGCTCTCATGCACGTAGGTGCTCCACGGGCAACTGGGCCCAATCTGGCAGAGTAGTATCCCAGTGGGCGTTGTCTTTCCCTATGGAACTGCGTTAGGACTCCAGTGGCGTGTCCTTTCTTCTACATCACAAACAGGCAGAAGGGGTTTTTTGTAGTCAGGGAGTCCAAGGACAGGAGAGCATACGATGGCATCCTTCAATGTGTAGAATCCATCAATGGCTTCAGCTGTCAGACAGAAAGGAGTGTCTTTGAGGCAGTCATAGAGAGGCTGCATGTTGACTGATGCATCCAGTAAGGTGTTTGGCTTGGTGTGATATACAGTGTCCCAAGAACACAACTTTGTTCAAGCAAAATTGTAGCTTTTCTCTGGATGCCTTACACCTGTTTTAGGCCAGGAACTGTAGGAGGGAGATGGATTCTTCTTGTGCTTCCTGGAGGGAGTCACAACACAGGAGAAGATCATCAACATACTGAAGGAGCGTAACAGCTGGGTGAGTCATCTTCCAGGGCTCCAGGATAGTGGACATTGCTTGACTGAACATGGAAGGGCTATTCTGGGCCCCCTGAGGCATTACCGTCCACGTGTACTGCTGATGTTCATGAGTGAACGCAAAGAGATGCTGTCAGTCGGGGTGCAAAGGGACACTGAAGAAGGCATTTGCCAAATCCACCACCGTAAACCTGGAGGATGTGGGTGGGATCGTTGATAGGAGGGTGTGGGGGTTGGGCACAATCGGAGTATCAAAGACTGTGGCTTCATTCACTGCCCGTAGATCTTGCACCATGTGAAACTTGGGAGGTTGTCCTTTGGTGTTTTCTTCTTAACTGAAAACAGTGGGGTGTTGCATGGTGACTTGGTCGAGATGACTGCTCTATTCTTGACATAAGGCATCAGTTGTGTGATAGCATCCGATTGGGCAATGGAGAGAGGGTACTGGGGCTTACGAGGTAAGCGGGCTCCTGGTTTAAGCTTGACTTCCACTGGCTGGACTGGGAGCCTTTCTTGGGCCCACAGGATGTCTGGTTTCTGTGAAAGCCAGGCTGCAGCCGTAGGTTGTATCGTCTCAGCAAAGTGAAAGAGGCCGAAAACCTGTGAAACTTCTTCCTGGTCCAGAGCAGTAGTAAGTGTGACAGTACCATTTTCCCGAAAGGAGATGTTGGCGTATAACTTCATCAGTAAGTCAGTTCCCAGTAGGTTCACTGGACAGGTGTTGGACACCACCAATCGAGATAACATGCTCTGTGTAGGTTGCAGGCTGACACAAAATGGGTGGGTCATAGAGGTATACTTGATTACTCCATCAACACCCACATATGGGATGGTTTCTTCTGTGAGGCAGTCTGTATAAATGTGAAATTGTCAAAGATCCACAGATATGCGTTCTGCGGTACGTGGAAGAAATAGTAATACTTGGAAACTAGCATTTGCCAGATTACTGTACGTGGCACGCAAATTAATTGCTCAGCATTGGATAGATGCGGAAGGCCCATCGAGAAATTAATTTCTGTCTCGGGTAGCACATACCATTAAAAGGAGAATTTACCATAAACATAAGCAAGAAAAGGTTTTCGGAACTTTATGGTGGCCATGGTTGAACTCAATCTGATCTCTTGATTCTAAGAGTTTGGGAGGAGGGGGGGGGGGGGGGAAATATACAATTGTAAAACTTGTCAATGACGATGGCATATTTTGTATGTTTTGAATTTTAAATAAAAACTTATCTGGTTTAAAAAAAAAAAGAGGGGGAAAATTTAAAAAGGGAAAAAATAACAATCTAAAAATAAAAATAAAAGCGTTTTGTCATGATGCCACCCATGGGATGTGGCCTGTATAGTCGTTGCTGCACTCTGGACCTCTGGAGATGATGGGAGTACCTGTTTTGTTAGTTTAGCTGTCCACAGGAAGAGTGCATCCCCAGGGCAACCGTAATGTCTATGGAGATGGTTAGGTGGATGGTAGGCCAGTGGGGCTGTGCTGCTGGCAGGGTTCAGAGTGACTCTCAGGCAGGCTGCTGCTGCCAGTTCGGCTAATCAGTCTACCTCTCTTCAGGCGCAGAAATGACAGTCTCACAGTGCTGAGCTGAGCTGCAACCAGGTTTACTTCACTTTCTCAGCAGATGTTCAGTTTACAAGGCAGTGCAGTGGTGGCTCCGGTAGTTTCTTAGCAGCCGTGATGGCTCATCCAGATTACCCCCTTTTGTGTTCCTTTCCATGGGCCTCTTTGTCTCTCACTTCCGCACGCAAAGCTACAATCCAGCGGCCACAGGCTTTTGTGGGCCACCTGCCTGGCACCCTAACCCTAGTACGGCAGCCTTCTCTTCATTGCACCAGGGTTAAGTCACGGGACATAAAGATCCCGCAACTGACCGGCATTGTTGTTGGAGCGCGGAGCGTCCTGGCCACCTCAAAGCTGGCACCCTGGTTTCTGCCCAGTCCTTCAGCGTTCCCGCTAATTTGGGAACACAAATGGATTGCTCACTATCTGTATCCCTAGGACTCTTTCTGTCTCTGTACGGTCTGCAGCCTGGGACCCGGACAAGTCTCATGGTGGTACAGGCCACCAGGTCCGTGTCCTTTCAGTCCCATGTGTGATGGTGTGCTCTCCTTTCCTTCTGACTGAACTCGACTCCTCGACTAGACTTGACTAACTGTCTCTCTTTTCTGTGGTGTTTTCTGGTTTGGTTTCCTCCCCAGACCGTGTCCTGTCATAACTTCTCCACCCTCCTCTTGTCTCCTCTCGCCATCCCATTGCTGGGTATAGAGTCCCTAGTCTTGGGATCGGAGTGTGTTGAGTGTGTGTTTGAGTGACTGGACTTACCGATCCCGGTTGCTGTGCCTTCTAGTGACAACCGGTCCGCAGGGGTGCCACACTCCCCCTGAGCAAAGGTTAGCACGTCCTCTTGCTGGAACCAGGTTAGATGGAACACAGAAACTCCAATTTTTTTTTGTTTTAACCATATAATAATAATAAATGTACGGGAGGGTTCGTGGCTTAAACGTAACATAACAAAAACATACTTATTTATATAAAAGGGTATGTGTATAGAAAAACTTAGAAAAAGTGCAAAGTCAGTTTGGCGATTGTCTTTGCACCTTAGTCTCTTAGTCTTCGGGTACCCACCACAAGAAAAACCCAAGAACATGCCCTGGGCGTGGCAACAGGGGCTAAAGATACCGGTGCTTCGGCCACGCCAGTGGGTCTTTGTTCGTTGCGGTTGTAAGTGCAATGTTTATTCAAGTGCAACACATTTTAATATTCACACAATAAAAAACTCAGCATAAAACCAACAGGAAGCACACCATAGTGAGCTAACTATTTACTTTTTTTAGTCCTGATCAGGCAGAGTTCATGATCAAATGTTCACTATAAACAGAGGGGCACTCTAATAGGAAAAACTAGGGGAAACAAGGGAAAGCAAGTGTTCAAAAAATATTAGAGTCTAATGCCAGTCCTGGCTTTTTAGTGCTCTTGCTGCCAAGGCAGCACATCTCGTCCTGCCCTGGTCACAGGCGGGGCCGGCCTTGAGTACTCTAGCACAGGGGTCTGGGTTCCACGGTCCCGTATGGTTGGTGGAGCGGGTCTGGGGATTGCAACAGGGACTTCTTCAGGCTGTACCTGGCAAACATGGAGGGCATAATTCTCTCCAGTGGCGTAACAATCTCGGTCACAGCAGTCACGGCTGAGACCAGGCTCGCACCTGTAGGGGGGCCCGCGCCTCCCTGCAGGGGGGCCCGAGCCTCCAGCCGCCCCCCGCAACTGCGATCGTCTTTTAGAGGAGAGGAGGGGAAGAGGGGGAAGCTTCCTGCCCCTCCTCTCACCTGATGCCCTGGCTCCCTGGCCTGAAATCTGCTGCCTGCACGCAGGTAACAGCAGCGAGCGCAACAACAACCCCCCCTGTTCCTCATCTGTTGCTGGCAGCCCCCCCCTTCCCCCCACTCGCTCCTCATCTGTTGCTGACAGCACCTCCCGGTTCTTATTTGTCTCTGCTAGCACCCACCCCCACGCTCCTCACCAAGTACTAAGTGGGGCCCCAGTCTAAAAGTTGCAGCGGGACCCGCCAGGGTCAAGGTACGCCACTTGTTCTCCCTCCTGATGCACATAAGTCACTTGATCCCCAGAGCGCAGATCCCTACCTGGGTGGTCCGCCCGGGAAGCAAAGATGTCTCGGCTTGCTCTGGGCTCTTTAATAAAGCCCCAACCTCCCCCGATGCAGAAGGCGGTCACTACTGCTTCCTGGCGTCGGGCCTGGTGGGTGGATTGGACCTTACGGGCTTTAGCCTTGGCCTGGATGTGTCACTCCATCACTGCTCTCTTTTGGGCCCTTCGCTCCTCATTTTCCACCTCCCACCGGGCAATACACTTCCATGTAAGCTCTTCCCAGGGGACTACCTCCACTTGGTTTAGACCCGACACTACCTCCCCTGGGAATCCCATCAGAGCCCCACCGGGATTCTCTTAATAGCAAACCATCCGCTCTTCGTGCGCCTCCTGGCATGGTGGTTCTGGGGTTAGGGTATTGGCTAGGCACAGCTCAGGAAATGGAGTGTCTTCCCAGGCCTGGTTGGTGTATGTGGCCGGGGGCCGGGGAGTGAGGAGAGTCTATTGGGATTAGGGGACTTTCTTCCAGCAGTAGGGCAGCTGTCATACCAGTCCCGGGACCGGACTCCATCTTGTCCTCCTCAATCTCCTGGATCGGGAAAGAAGGGCGTGATACCACCCACCGCATGGTCACCTTTTCCACAAGCGACTGCCGCCATTGCTCTATGGTTGCAAGGTGGGCTCATTCTAGCTGCCGACTTAGCTCGGTGACTTCCTCCGACAGACTGGTTGGCCTCCGGGGAACCGGGGGAGTCCGCTCCTTCCACCCCGCATGCTGCCATCTTTGATGACTCTGGGATCCCTAACCTCCCGCCACTTTCTTTGCTGCTCATGTCCAAGTCTTTGTCTTCTCCCTCCTTTTGTGGGTGTGTCCGTTTCTTGTCGTCGGCAGCCACACTTTTGGATAATAAAGGCTATGGGTCTGCACTCCAGACTCTTGGAGGGTGGAAGGGGCATAGGCCATTTTTTGCGCCTTTTGCTAGCCTGGCCCACAGTGGGGGTCTGTGGCACGCCTCTTTGCCAGCACATGTTTTCAGTATTTTAGGGCCGCCATTGCTCAGGCCCAAAAAATACAGTCTGTAAGGCACACAAGACCCGGAGTCTGTAGATCCTGTATATGATGCCAGGAAGCTGACTCACCCCTGGCGGGGTGGGGTACTTGGAGCGGGCCCTCTCATCATCGCCTGGGCTGCGGGATGTCACGGTGGTGTGACCCAGTCCGTGATCCCCTCGTTGGGTGATCAGTTAAAAAGGGGAAACATTGAAAAAGGGATAAAAGAAAAATATAAAAATAAAAGAGTTTTGTCATGACATGGCCAGTATAGCCGCTGCTTTCAGTCAGGACCTCTGGGGATGATGGGAGTAGCAGCTATGTTGGTTTAGCTCACCATAGGAAGAGCGAGTCCCCAAGGCAACCGTAAAGTCTATGGAGATGGTTAGGGGGACGGCTGTGCTGCTGGCAGGGTTTAGAGTCACTCTCGGGCAGGCTGCTGCTGCCAGCCCGGCTAATCAGTCTACCTCTCTTCAGGCACATTAATGACAGTCTCACACAGTGCTGAGCTTCAACCCGGTTTACTTCACTTTCTCAGCAGATGTTCAATTTACAAGACAGTGCAGTGGCGGCTCCGGTAGTCTCTTAGCAGCCGGGATGGCTTGTCCAGATCACCACCTTTTGTGTTCCTTTCCATGGGCCTATTGGTCTCTCACTTTCACACACAAAGCTACAATCCAACAGCCACGGGCTTTTATGTGCAACCTGCCTGGTCCCTTAGCCCTAGTACGGCAGACTTCTCTTCGCTGCGCCGGGGTTCAATCACAGAACATAAAGACCTCGCAACTGACCGGTATTGTGCAAAAAATCTGTGCAAAAAATCCGCACAGGAATCACACAAAATGCTCTCTGTTATAACAAAAAGTATTTTTTTCCTGTTTTTAGCAAGTGCTATCAAAAAAGTATCAAAAACAGGGCTACTGGTCTGTACGTTTTTTGCAAAAAATATACTGCAAGCTGCCTCACGTCGTCACGGTTGCCCTGACCGAGGCAGTCCCTAGCTGATGTATGCATTTAAAACCTGCGTGTGTGTGAACATACCTCAATTCAGGCTTTAGCCCGGACTCCACTCTGTGGGCTTTTACCTGTGAAACTGCTTGTGTGTGAACTACTCATGTCCTGTCCTGCGAACAGGAGAAATACATTCACCAGACAATAATGAGTAGTGCACACTGATGAATGCGATTAACAACCGCATTCATCCACCACCAGAAAAACTGCAAAAAATCAGTGCAAAAAATCCGCACAGGAATCACACGAACAGCTCTCTGTCATAACAAAAAGTATTTTTTTCCAGTTTTTAGCAAAAAAAAAAAAAAATACTTTTTGTTATAACAGAGTGCTTTTTGTGTGATTCCTGTGCGGATTTTTTGCACTGATTTTTTGCAGTTTTTCTGGTGGTGGATGAATGTTAATCGCATTCATCAGTGTGCACAACTCATTATTGTCTGGTGACCGGTATTGTGGTTGGAGTGTGGAGCGTCCTGGCAGGCACCCTGGTTTCTGCCTAGTCCTTCAGCGTTCCCGCTAATTTGGGCACACAAATGGATAGCTCACTATCTGTGTCCCTAGGACTCTTTCTGTCTCTGTACGGTCTGCAGCCTGGGATCTGAACAAGCCTCCTTCTGCCTAGTGTAATGCAGAAAGTGCTATAACTTTAAGTACAGCTTGGACTGAGCAGTGGATGTATCCTGCATGACTGGGTAGTGCTTAAGAGATATATATGGTTGCCGGTTTTCCTTTAGACCACCTATATTCACTGTCATACTGTGGCACCCTGTGCCAGGTCACCACACACTCCCTTGGGACACTGAAGGATTTCTCACAGCGAGTAACCCACTTACACACAACACCTTTCACCACAGGCCTGTAGGGGGAGCCCAACTGGTTGCCTTAAGCCAGTTCCCTGTATAAAAACAGGTTCTGGAGGGAAAACAGCGGAGTGTGCAGTCACTACAGAACTGTGAAAAGCTGAGTGAGCTGCTGGTATTGGAGCCGTGCTAGGCCCATACCAGCAACCACCTGAGACAGTGGTAGACCCACAGAGTAGAGGTCGAAGACAGAGGAGAGAAACTTGCTACAGAAGGAGGCAGAAGAGTCATACCGATTCGCCCCACAGAAGTTCCGGTCACTGGGTCCGAGCTGCAGGGACAGAGAGAATAGGCCCCGCAGAGAATCCAGCACAACAAGGAGGTTTAGCTTCCAGGACGCCCGCAGCACCATCAATTGAGAGCCAGGGACCATGAGTCTGGATCCATATGGGAACCCAATAGAGAGCCCTCAGTGCAGCAACCCGGGTGTGGAGAGTCACAGAGAGAGAGAGAAGTAACGGTCTGGTAGAGTTTCAAGCCTGCCAGACTCCAAACAGAGTAACTGAGTCAAGGAGGCCTACAACCCTACTCACTGTGGAGATCCTAAAGTGTTTCCCTCAACTCCGGACGAGTGTACCAGTACACATCACCAGTAAAGGTACCAAAAGACTTTTATGTGTGCGTGTCCCTTCTTCCATCTGCACCACACTGGCCGCGCTCCCCTTCTCCCACCTTGCACAGAAACGACTGTGCTGCCCTATTACTCTCATTACAACCTACAGCCCCGGGAACCCCGCTCGTCCTGTATGGAGCGGTTCCACCTTGCTGCCGCCCATCACCCCGGAGGCCCAAGCAGTGCCGATGCCATCACCAGAACCCTACAGGTGGCGTCACGATTTGACAGAATTTTTATTATTTTTTTTTTTCACTCATTTTTCATCTGCATCCCCCGGGCCCATGGCCTCAGGCACCGCTACCCGTGACTTCCCCTCCAGACCGCGCCTGATTGATCCGAGTACCCCCAGGGCCTGGGCTGGACAGATTCTGGCGTCACGAACAGGATCCCGTGCCCTGTGCAACTGGGTACTGTGCGCCATTTATTGATTGTGATTGTGAACTGTAAATTTGAATCGCCATTGCTGCGCCACAGAGCTGGAAAGGAAGGGGGCATTACAGTGCAAGGGTGCGAAGATAGGCCCCGCCCCACGCTCTGATGAGATCCGCCGGATGCAGCAGTCGGATCCGGAAACTCCCGAGGTGCTCCACTCCCCGCCCGCCGAGCTGACTACTTCCGTTGATTTAAAAGAGACTGGCAGCGATTAACTCGGGGGGAGCGAGATTGCGTGCCCCGGACCCTAACAACGCAGTAGTCCCGATCGTGAACCGGCAGAAGCTCCGGGCGGACAGCTCGCAGTCGTCAATCCACCCGGCGGTGCCATGCCGCCACCGACATCTGCACCAGTAGCTCCGATAATGCCCATATCTCTGCCGTACGTCCCCAATGCAGCCTGGTTACCCAAGTATGACGGCAAGCCAGGCGCCCTAGATGCGTTCCAGAGGAAGATATGCACCGTGCTGGACATGTACGCGATGACCGGTAAGCAGAGAGCATCAGTAGTAATGGGACAGTTAACAGGTGCAGCAGAGTTGGAAACCCGAAACTGGTCTGCAGAAGATCAGGAGTCTGTTGAGCATATATTTGAAAAGCTAAAGAGAGTTTTTGATCATCATACTGAATCTGAATTAAGACTGTTTTACCATTGCAAGCAAGGGGCACAGGAAAGTGTCCTAGATTATTCCCTACGCCTGAAAGAGGCACTGAGACTCCTTAAACAAGCTGATCCCGGTGGCGTTCGTGATGAAAATAAAACGCTTATCGAACAATTTGTAATGGGCCTCAAGTTACCGATGACAGGAAACAAGCGCGCTGGTGGGCTCTTCAAAACCCTGATGCAGAGTTTGCTACGCTAAAAGAGTTAACTGTTATGGCCACTTTACACGCGGCTACATTTCTAGCTTATCCACAGGTAACTTACTGGCTGCAGTGAAATCATGGAGACATGGTTCTATCTTGTTGCTGTGTACAAATGGAATAATGTCTCCATGATTTCACTGCAGCCAGTAAGTTACCTGTGGATAAGCTAGAAATGTAACCGCGTGTAAAGTGGCCATTAGGGGACAACAGCTCCCAGCAGTGCCAGACTTAACCCCACAGCCGCAATGGACTAAAACCCTTTCCTTGCCGGAAGCACCTTCCTCATCCCCAGCAGTAGAAACCAGCATGCAGGCTGTGACTCCTGACCGGTTTGACAGTCTGTGTTCAGAGGTGCGCCAGCTGACCAAAGAGGTGGCTAAGCTCCGAGGTGCTAGGCAACCCAAGACAGAAGCAAGGCCATCAGACAAGATCCAGCTCGCTGACAGCCCAGACGACGTTCCATGGATGAAGAGGAGGACACCACCGCTTCGAGGGAGGACCACAGATCGCTACAGTGCCGATGGACAGCCCATCTGTCGCAAGTGCAACAAAGCGGGGCACATCTACCGGTTCTGCCCTTTAAACGAGCAGCCCCTGGGGCCGAAGGGCCAACCCCAGGAGTAGACAGTCCAGGCCCGTCCAACTGGGAGCGCAGGTACGTGGGAGATTGTCCATAACTGTCCATCATCGACGGCACCGCTACCACTGCATTGGTAGATACAGGATCCCAGGTGACCACCATCCCGAGTATCCTCTCTGGTCTGAGATAAAACTGGAACCCCCAAACCCTGACTTGAACATTGTAGCAACTAATGGGTTGCCTGTCATGATAGAAGGGCAGTGGGAGGCAAGAGTAAAGGTGGGGAGGGTACAGTTAAATAACCAGGGACTCATAGTGGTTCAGGACAAACCAAATGAGAGGGATCCACATGTGATATTGGGTACCAATGTGATGGTTAACTGTCTAGATGAAGTGCTGTTTTTGCTCCAACAGAGTGCAGATACCGCTAAGCCAGGAGAGAGGAGAGCTCTTCAGAAGGAGATTCGAGCTCTCGTGTATCAGCAGCAGGTAACAATGTCTAATGGTGAAATTTGTAGCAGACGTGTAACAGACCCAATTCCTATTGTAGTGCCACCAAGGAGGGAAATGATGATCTGGTGTCGGGCAGCAGTAGGCCTCAAAGGGCAGGACTACCAAGCAGTAGTGGAGCCGGTGATGTGTGACAGTAGTCCTACACTCCTGACAGCCAGGGGGGTGGTTGATGTACGAAAAGGAAGGGTCCCTGTACATGTACTAAACTATGGTGATGATGAAGTAAAGCTGCCAAGGTATTACACTGTTGCAAAACTGTACTATGCAGATAACAACTCAATACATGAAGCTGAATCACTAGCTCAGATAGTGTCAGACGAACCCAATGATTCCAAGAGCCAGCTAGAGAAATGGTGTCAGGAGCTCAGTATAGGAACTGACAACACATCTTCTCACAAGACAAATTGAGTTTATCGGGTAGTTCGGGAGTATGAACAAGTCTTTAGCAAGCATCCACTTGATTTTGGGAGGATTAAAGGGGTACAACATCATATACCCACAGGTAATCATCCACCCATTAAAAAGAGATACAGGCCTATACCACCAGCACACTACCAGAAAGCAAAAGAGATGCTACAGGACATGAAGAATGCAGGGGTCATTAGAGATAGTTGTAGCCCCTGGGCAGCACCACTGGTCCTATTTAAAAAGAAAGACAGTAGTATGAGGATGTGCGTAGATTATAGACAGATCAACAGAGTAACACACAAGGATGCATACCTGTTACCACGCATAGAAGAGTCACTAGCTGCATTAAAGTCTGCCAATTACTTTTCAACTTTGGATCTTACTAGTGGGTACTGGCAGGTCTCTGTTGCAGAAGAAGATCGTGAGAAGACAGCCTTCACGAAACCAATGGGGTTATGCGAATTCAACAGCATGCCATATGGGTTATGCAACGCACCAGGAACATTCCAGAGGCTGATGTAGTGTTGCCTAGACCACAGAAACTTCGAGACTGTACTGCTATACCTGGACGATGTCATAGTGTACTCCAAGACCTATAAAGATCACCTGCAACACCTGAGTGAAGTGTTTTAATCGCTGTCCAAGTATGGTATGAACTTGAAACCTTCAAAGTGTCACTTGTTAAAATCCAAAATCCAGTACCTGGGACATGTGGTCAGTGCAGAAAGCGTAGCACCTGACCAGGACAAGGTTACCATCCAGAATTGACCAGCGCCAACCACCTTCAGAGAGGTACGTCAATTCTTGGGACTGGTCGGGTACTACAGGAGGTTTATCAAAGGCTACACGAAGATGGCAGCGCCCATGCAAGATCTCCTGGTAGGTCAATCCAAGAAAGGCAAGATCAGAGGCCCTCCATTCCGGTGGGGACCAGAACAAAAACAGTCTTTCCAGAAGCTGAAAGATGTCCTAACTGGAGAAGAGATCTTGACCTACCCTGATTACAATTTATCGTTCCTGTTATACACTGATGCAAGCAATGAAGGCTTAGGAGCAGTCTTGGCACAGAAACAGCAAGGTAAAGAGAAGGTAATAGCCTATGCCAGCAGAAAACTCCATCCAAGAGAGAGGAAACCCTGAGAATTACAGCTCTTTCAAGTTAGAGTTCCTAGCCTTAGTCTTGGGCGATCACAGAACGTTTCAAGCACTACCTGGCGTCCTCCCCGTTCATGGATTTCACTGACAACAACCGTCTAACGCATTTAGAGCAGCAAAGCTGGGAGCCATGGAACAACGTTGGATGGCGAGATTGTCAAACTACGACTTCACTGTCAAGTATCGGGCAGGTCATAAGAATGGCAACGCTGATGCCCTATCCAGAATGCCTAATCTACCAGATGAAGGAGAAGACATAGATGAACTGGAAGAAGTGGAATTACCAGCTTTTCACCGTCCAAGTACAGCCTCACGTCATCAGGCAAGTCAAAGACGTCAAGAGAGAACAGTGAACCCGTTATCTCATCATAATTGGAAGGAGACTCAGGACAGTGATCCAACTGTCAGTTAAATAAAGGAACTAATCTCCAAAGAACACTCCTGTCTGAGTCCAGATGCTCCGCCAAATGCCAAACGCCTATGGAAAGAGAAGGGAAGATTGTTCGTCTATCAAGGGAAACTGTGCAGACGTCACTTCAATCTCGGAACCCATGAACTTATCTGGCAAATAGTAGTTCCAAAAAGAGAAGTCCAAATGATCCTAGAAGCTTATCACAATGATGCAGGACACTTTGGTTGGAAGAAACTGGAGATGCTGTTAAAGCAGTGGTCCCCAACCTTTTTTGCATCGGGGACCGGCTTCATGCAAGCCCATTTGTCCGCGGCCCGGTGGGAGGGCGGGGCTTTGGTCATATGCGGGCGTGGCCATAGATATGGGGTGGAGTTTAGCACTCTGCTTCCCCCAAAAGATGTGTTACGTATTATTTTCAGGGGATGTTTTATTTTTCCATCCCCTTGCAGCCCCCAATGTGGTATCCACATAATTCCCTTGCAGTCCCCAATACCATATCCCCGATCATAATCCCCTTGCAGCCCCATCATCCTCCTCTTGCAACCCCATCCTCTTCTTCCAGCCCCAGTATCCTCCTCTTCCAGCCCCAGTATCCTCTTCTCCCAGCCCCAGTATCCTCCTCTTCCAGCCCCAGTATCCTCTTCTCCCAGCCCCCAGTATCCTCTTCTTCCAGCCCCAGTATCCTCTTCTCCCAGCCCCACCATCCTCCTCTTCCAGCCCCAGTATCCTCCTCTTCCAGCCCCAGTATCCTCTTCTCCCAGCCCCAGTATCCTCTTCTTCCAGCCCCAGTATCCTCTTCTCCCAGCCCCACCATCCTCCTCTTCCAGCCCCAGTATCCTCTTCTCCTAGCCCCACCATCCTCCTCTTCCAGCCCCAGTATCCTCTTCTCCCAGCCCCACCATCCTCCTCTTCCAGCCACAGTATCCTCTTCTCCCAGCCCCAGTATCCTCCTCTTCTAGCCCCAGTATCCTCTTCTCCCAGCCCCCAGTATCCTCTTCTTCCAGCCTCAGTTTCCTCTTCTCCCAGCCCCACCATCCTCCTCTTCCAGCCCCAGTATCCTCCTCTTCCAGCCCCAGTATCCTCTTCTCCCAGCCCCAGTATCCTCTTCTTCCAGCCCCAGTATCCTCTTCTATCAGCCTCACCATCCTCCTCTTCCAGCCCCAGAATCCTCTTCTCCCAGCCCCACCACCCTCCTCTTCCAGCCCCAGTATCCTCTTCTCCCAGCCCCAGAATCCTCCTCTTCCAGCCCCAGTATCCTCTTCTCCCAGCCCCAGTATCCTCTTCTTCCAGCCCCAGTATCCTCTTCTCCTAGCCCCACCATCCTCCTCTTCCAGCCCCAGTATCCTCCTCTTCCAGCCCCAGTATCTTCCTCTTCCAGCCCCAGTATCCTCTTCTCCCAGCCCCACCATTCTCCTCTTCCAGCCCCAGTATTCCCTTCTCCCAGCCCCACCATCCTCCTCTTCCAGCCCCAGTATCCTCTTCTCCCAGGCCCACCATCCTCCTCTTCCAGCCCCAGTATCCTCTTCTCCCAGCCCCTAGTATCCTCTTCTTCCAGCCCCACCATCCTCCTCTTCCAGCCCCAGTATCCTCCTCTTCCAGCCCCAGTATCCTCCTCTTCCAGCCCCAGTATCCTCCTCTTCCAGCCCCAGTATCCTCTTCTTCCAGCCCCACCATCCTCCTCTTCTTCCAGCCCCACCATCCTTCTCTAGTCCCCACCATGCACTTAAAGCCCTTATTATCCTGTTCCAGCCCCCACCATCTCCAGCACACACAAATAGCAGTCACCAGCCCCCCCCTGCACCTGCAGCATTAGGTTGTCTCGGCTGTATGCATAGATGTATGGGAGAAGTCTCCGCCCATCAAAGTGCAGAAGCCGGGCCAATCACAGTGGAACAGCCAGTAGTCAATCAGGGCCTGGCTGCTGCACCGTGATTGGCCCGGCTTCTGCACTGTGATGGGCGGAGAGATTCTCCCATAAATCTATGCATACAGCCGAGACAACCTAATTGCTGCAGCGGCGGGGGGTGGTGACATCAACCCGGGAGACGGGCCGCATCCCAGCACTCAGGGCCGCTGCAGAGCTCAGCACATTGTGTAGTGCTGGTCTGCGGCGGCGCGGACCGGCACACAGACCCTGCGGCCCGGTCCGCGGACCGGTGGTTGGGGACCCCTGTGTTAAAGGACCGTTTCTACTGGGTCGGCATTAGAGTTGAGCCACCACCCTAGTGTTCTAGTTCGATTCGATTCGTCGAATGGACGGTGTGTTCGTCGAATGTTCGTCGAATGTTCATCGAACACCCTCGAACACACTAAAACACTAGTGTGGTGGTCAATTTCAGTTCCACAAAGTATATACATACATTGCGGAACTGAAATGAAATAAAATCAAGGGTTAAAAATAAAACAAATCGATACTCACCTCTCTAATCCATCCAGCGACGCTTCCAGCACTGCCTACCTGTCGGAGATGTGAACCCGGCAGCGTTTCCCGGTGAAATGACGAGTTCTCGCGATAACTCGTCATGTGACCGGAAACCGCTGCCAAGATTATGACGTCACCGCAGGTCCTACAGGTCCTCACTACTATTCATTACTAGTGAGGACCTGTAGGACCTGCGGTGACATCATAATCTCGGCAGCGGTTTCCGGTCACATGACGAGTTATCGCGAGAACTCGTCATTTCACCGGGAAACGCTGCCGGGATCACATCTCCGACAGGTAGGCAGTGCTGGAAGCGTCGCTGGATGGATTAGAGAGGTGAGTATCGATTTTTATTATTTTTAACCCTTGATTTTACTTCATTTCAGTTCCACAAAGTATGTATATACCTTGCGGAACTGAAATCAAACTGAAATCGAACATGAACTCGAACTGCCAAATTTAGAGCAAATTGTTCTAATTCGACGAACGACTTGAACATCACCAAAAACAGCTCAAATTTGAGATTGGCGAACAATTCGAGTCGAACACCGCTCATCTCTAGTCGGCATGAGAGGTTCTATTGAAAAGTGGTGTAAGAACTGTGGACCGTGTCACCTTAGAAGGAAGGACCAGCAAAGTCAGAAAGATCCGCTACTGCCAATCATTACCAAGAAACCTCTTGAAATCGTGGCCCTAGACCATGTGAAGCTAACACCTAGCAGAACAGGGTACACCTATGCTCTTACAATGGTTGATCACTACTCAAGATTCCTGGTTGTCGCACCAGTTAAGGATTTAACCGCAAAAGTAGTAGCCAAGACCTTCCAGAGTCATTTCTGTCGACTACACGGATATCCAGACCAAGTATTGACAGATCAAGGTCCAGCATTTGAGTCAGAACTATTCCACGCGTTCTTAGGATTGTATGGGTGTAAGAAAATAAGAACCACACCGTATCATCCGCAAAAAATGGTCTGTGCGAGAAAATGAACAACATTGTCATCGATATGTTAAAGACCTTACCACTTGACGAAAGAAATCAGTGGCCAGAGAAGCTACCTGACTTAGTGGATATCTACAACCACATCCCTGTCAGTTCTACCAGCAACGCACCAACATACCTAATGCGAGCAAGACCTGGAAAACTCCCAATTGACTTGGAGATGGGAACAGTAGAACCAACCCAAGACCTCAGATGAAGATTGGAATTATCACCGTCAAGAACAGTACAAGAAAGTTCAGGAATGTGTTGAGAAGAACTTAGGTCAAAGTAGAAGTAAGCAAGAACATGACTTCAACAAACACGCCTCAGCAGAACCCTTAATACCAGGTGAACAAGAACAAACAAATTAGGTGATCATTGGGAATCAGAGCCATATACAGTCATGCAATCCAATTTTGATAATTCAAAGACTTGCGTAATTAGTAGAGATGAAGGAAGAACAACCTCAACAGTATCAAGAGATCATCTAAAGAGATGCCCTGATCAATTAAAACCACAAGGAGTAACTTATCCCTTATCAGCAGCTGAAGAACCAAAAAAAAAAGTAATTCATACTGAAATTGGAGATCTACCAGAAGACTCGCCTCAATACAATGGAGCAGTCATAATACCAGTCATTTCATTCTATCAACCTGTGGAAAATCAAGTCCCAATTCAACCTGTGGAAGAACCAGAACCAATACCAGAACCAAGAAGACCAAAAGAACCCATTCAAGTGCAAGAAGTGTAGCCTGTTGTACCGGAACCAGAGATTCCTGCAATCGGTGAACCTGTCAGTCCATTAGAAAGACTACATGAATACTACGGTATCCCAGAATCATGTAGATCCAATAGACTAAGAGATAGTGCACGCACAACACCAGGAATAGACACTAATGACACGCCAATACTGCGCAGATGAACCCGTGGTACCTTTGGTCAGTTACCACTCAGATTTAGAGAATAAACTGTAGAGTGTCAAAATAAAGAAATGTAAATAGTGACTTTAGTCCACAAATGTGAATAGTAGTGTATAGAAGGGTGGAGGAACTGGGCACAACCTCAAGCATATCAAGTTGGGAATAGAAAGTGCCAGGGGTAGAGAAAAAAGGTAAGATCCGGCCACTTAACCAGAGACACCCATAGGGAATTTGTGTAAAGTATGAAGTGCGTTAACCCGTAAATGTGTTTAAAGCCATCAGAGACTTTACTGCTGGACTTTACCTTTTCCCGTTTGTTTAACCCTGACTACAGTCACAGGACTAGTGTGGCTAAAAACGACTTTTCCTCCCTTTTCCAGCCTGCGACAGATGGACTAGTGCCGCAAGGACTGCTTTTCATATTTTTCCGTTTTCAGTGATTTTTGTATGTTTTGAATCTAATACCCTGTAAATACCTGTTATTATATATATATAGATATATATATGTGTGTGTTGTAACAAAAACTTTTGCTCAGTCCGAGAGAACTGAGGTTAACTAGGGGGAATGTGGCACCCTTTGCCAGGTCACCACAGACTCCCTTGTGACACTGAAGGATTTCTCACAGCAAGTAACCCACTTACACACAACATCTTTCACCCCAGGCCTGTAGGGGGAGCCCAACTGGTTGCCTTAAGCCAGTTCCCCCTATAAAAACAGGTACTGGAGGGAAAACAGCAGAGTGTGCAGTCACTACAGAACTGTGAAGAGCTGAGTGAGCTGAGCTGGTACTGGAGCCATGCTAGGCCCATACCAGCAACCACCTGAGACAGTGGTAGACCCACAGAGTAGAGGTTGAAGGCAGAGGAGAGAAACTTGTTACAGAAGGAGGCAGAAGAGTCATACTGATTCACCCCATAGAAGATCCGGTCACTGGGTCCGAGCTGCAGGGACAGAGAGAATAGGCCCCGCAGAGAATCCAGCACAACAAGGAGGTTTAGCTTCCAGGACGCCCGCAGCACCATCAATTGAGAGCCAGGGACCATGAGTCTGGATCCATATGGGAACCCAATAGAGAGCCCTCAGTGCAGCAACCCGGGTGTGGAGAGTCACAGAGAGAGAGAGAAGTAACGGTCTGGTCGGGTTCCAAGCCTGCCAGACTCCAAACAGAGTAACTGAGACAAGGAGGCCTACAACCTTACTCGCTGTGGATATCCTAAAGTGTTTCCCTCAACTCCGGACGAGTGTACCAGTACAGATCACCAGTAAAGGTAACAAAAGACTTTTATGTGTGCGTGTCCCTCCTTCCATCTGCACCACACTGGCCGTGCTCCCCTACTCCCACCTTGCATAGAAACGACTGTGCTGCCCTATTACTCTCATTACAACCTACAGCCCCGGGGACCCCGCTCGTCCTGTAGGGAGCGGTTCCACCTTACTGCCGCCCATCACTCCAGAGGCCCAAGCAGCGCCAGTGCCATCACCGGAACCCTACAGGTGACGTCACGATTTGACAGAGTTTTTATTATTTTTTTTCACTCATTTTTCATCTGCATTCCCCGGGCCCATGGCCTCAGGCACCGCTACCCGTGACTTCCCCTCCAGACCGCGCCGGAGTGATCCGAGTACCCCCAGGGCCTGGGCTGGACAATACCTCTCAGCCGTTATGAAATTTATTACCATATAAGCAGATTGATGGGTCCTTGTTTGTGTAATTAACCACAATTGGGACTGATCTTCTGGAGATTGGTCTTTTCTTAGACGAGCCATAGAAATATGTACATACAGAGATTGGACAAAATAATGGAAACACCTAACGTTTTGGCATCATAATCTTTGAACGTGTTATAAACATGCAAACCGTGACATATATTAATGTTCTGTAGTTGATTATTTGTGTTAAGTGATATGTGTATGTAAATTAACAGTTTGTTTTGTCGAATTGTAAGAACATTGATGAGAACTAGAGATGAGCGAGTATGCTTTTCACTACTCGGTATTTGCACGAATATCTCGGTACTCTGGGTACTCGGTGAGTACCGAGTAATCTCGCGATACTCTTGCTATGCTAGGGGTCCACCTCCCTGCATGTTGGCGCTCTTTACAGAGTCAGCCCGCATGCAGGGTTTGGCTAACAGACACTGTAATGCCACAGCCCTGTTGGTTGTGGCTTTACAGTGATTGGCTGGCTGCACAGCGTGATCAAGTCTTTATAAGACCTGACTGCACTGTGCTCGTCACTCTGCTCCACAGACAGTCAGTGTAGGGAGAGATGCTGCTGATGGAGGGACAGATTTGTGGCCTTTCAGCTACTGTAGGCGCAGTGCTGCCAATCTAATTACCACTACAGTCCTTCTGAGGACTAATAGAGCTGTATACAGGGAGGCAGAGTATATAGAAAACTTTGTTGTGCCAGTATACCAGCCTGCATCACATCTGCGGCTGGTGGATAGGCTGGAAATCTCATCCATCCCAAAACAGTGCTTTTAGGGATTAATTTAGCTCTCTATAGGCAGGAGAGGGTTGTGTCCAGCTAAAAACCAACTCTTGTCTGCATTCATTTACGATTTGTGTGTGCCAGGAGTGGGTTGTAGCGGAAATTAGGATACGCCAAAACACTCGGTATTCTCGTCAGCGTTTGTGTCTGACCGATACACCTGCTGGGATTTAACCTCTAATCTCTAATCTCTGTGCCCAGCTAAAAACCAACTCTTGCCTGCATTCATTTAGCATCTTAGTGTGGCAGGAGTGGCTTGTAGCTCCAAGTAGTATACGCCAAAACACGGTATACGCGTCAGCATTTGTGTCTGACCGTTCCAGCTGCTGGGATTTAATCTCTAATTTCTATGTCCAGCTAAAAACCAACTTTTGTCTGCATTCATTTACCATTTGTGTGCGCCAGGAGTGGGTTGTAGCGGAAATTAGGATACGCCAAAACACTGGGTATTCTCGTCAGTGTTTGTGTCTGACCGGTACACCTGCTGGGAATTAACCTCTAATCTCTAATCTCTGTGTCCAGCTAAAAATAAACTCTTGTCTGCATTCATTTAGCATCTTAGTGTGGCAGGAGTGGCTTGTAGCTCCAAGTAGTCTACGCCAAAACACGGTATACGCGTCAGCGTTTGTGTCTGACCATTCCAGCTGCCGGGATTAAACCGCTGTAATCTGTAATCTCAGTGTGCAGCTAAAAACCATCTTTTGGACGCCTTCATTTAGCTGTATACAGGCAGCACAACATTGAAAACTCTCGTCTGCATTAACTTAGCATCTTAGTGCAGCAGGAGTAGGTTGTAGCATAAATTAGAATACTCCAAAACTCTCTGTATTCTCGTCAGCGTTTGTGTCTGACCAGTCCACCTGCTGGGCTTTAATCTCTAATCTCAGTGTCCAGCTAAAAACTAACTCTTGTCTGCATTAATTTAGCATCCTAGTGCGGCAGGAGTAGGTTGTAGCGTAAATTAGAATACTCCAAAACACTCTGTATTCTCGTCAGCGTTTGTGTCTGACCAGTTCACCTGCTGGGCTTTAATCTCTAATCTCAGTGTCCAGCTAAAAACCAACTCTTGTCTGCATTCATTTAGCATCATAGTGTGGCAGGAGTTGCTTGTAGCTCTAAGTAGTATACGCCAAAACACTGTATACGCGTCAGCGTTTGTGTCTGACCGATCCAGCTGCCGGGATTAAACTGCTGTAATCTGTAATCTCAGTGTGCAGCTAAAAACCATCTTTTGGACGCCTTCATTTAGCTGTATACAGGCAGCACAACATTGAAAATGCGCAAGGCCAGTGGCTAGGGACAAGGAACTGGACATGATGGTGGTGCAGGCAGAGGCCGAGGCCGTGTGCAAGCTCGAATTGTGCAACGACAGACGCCCACATCATCTCGCTGGACCTTCCTGTCCCAATTTCTAGGAGACCGCAGCAGTACACCACTATTAAACCAAGACCAGTGTCAACAGGTTGTTAGTTGGATAGTGGATAATGCTTCCAGTCAGTTTGGCACCACCACAAATACTCTGTCTTCCACACGGTCAAGTGTCAGTAGCCGTAAGACTGGACCGCACATTTCACACCCTGATCCTCCTTCCTTCCACCATACCAAGTGCCCGGCCCTGGACATAACTGATCCCACACTTGGACACTCTGAAGAGCTGCTCACTTATCCATTTGTAGATTCTGGCCTCTCGCCAGCTCCAGTTGTAGTGGGTCATGAGGAGATCGTATGTACCGATGCACAAATATTTGAGCAGCCACGGTCTCACGAAGGCAACGGTGGGAACGTGTCTCAACAAGAGGTGGACGATGATTAGACACAATTGCATGAAAGTCAGGAGGAGGACCAGAGTGTGGAAGTGGAAGACGACGTGTTGGATGATCCAGTAACAGACTCAACATGGCAGGAGGACATGCAGATCGAGGACAGCAGTGCACAGGAGGAGTTAGGCATAGCATCACAACAGGGCGGAAGAAGCAGGGTGGTGTCCGCAGGCAGAAGGCAGGCAATCGTTCCCCGGAACAACAACACGACAGAAGTTGCCAGTAAAACTGTTAGGTCTTCCCGACTCTGGCTAATTTTTATGGTGTCTGCAGATAATTCCAAAAAGGCCATTTGCAGCACCTGCCATGTCAGCATCAGCAGGAGTAGCAAATCTAGCAACCTGACCACCACCAGCATGATTAAGCACATGTTGGTAAAGCACCCGACTTTGTGGGATGTACACCAGAGTCCAGGAGCAGTGTCTGCGGGTGACACCGCTGCGTCTTCCACTGTTGTGCATGCAAGACAATCCTCTCTCCATACTGCATGCGAAGATGCCTCCTGTCCTGCACCTGTAGTTTCACAAGCAGAAATAGCACCATCATCAACCACGTCCTTGTCCCAGCGCAGTGTTCAGTTATCCATACACCAATCTTTGGAACGCAGGTGCAAATACTTTGCCAACGCCCCACATGCCACAGTTCTAAATGCACACATTTCGTGACTGCTTGCGCTGGAAATGTTGCCTTTCAGGCTAGTGGAGACAGAAGCATTCCGCTGTCCCACGTTACACGGTCCCCAGCCGCAACTATTTCTCCCGATGTGCTGACCCCGCATTACATAAGCACGTGTCACAAAACATCATACGTGCCCTTAACAACACAGTTTCAGGCAAAGTCCACCAAACCATGAACACGTGGACAAGTGCTTGTGGGCAGGGCTGGTAAATCTCGCTGACGGCACACTGGGTTAATATTCTGGAAGCCGGGACCCAGTCTGAGCTTGGGACGGAACACGTCCTTCTGACCCACAGTGTACAGCTCTGGAACGTCATGCTCCTCAGCATCCTCCTCCTCCACTTCACCCTCCACACCAGTCCCAAGCCGGAAGCACTGCAGCACTGCCTCGGCTAAGTGGCAACAGGCTGTGCTGAAGCTAATATGCGTAGGTGACAAACCCCACAATGTTGAAGAGTTGTGGACAGCTCTGAAACAACAGGCAGATCACTGGCTCACACCGCTGAACCTACAGCCAGGCATGGTCGTCTGTGACAATGGCCGGAACCTGGTGGCGGCTCTGAGGCAAGCTGACACATGTTCCATGAGTGGCCCATGTGCTCAACCTCGTGGTTCACCAGTTTCTTAAATCCTACCCGGAGCTGTCGAATCTGCTCGTCAAAGTACGCCGCCTGTGTGCCCATTTTAGAAAGTCACCTACTGTTTCTGCCGCCCTTGCCGGCTTTCAGCGGCGTTTGCAGATTCCATATCACAGACTGGTGTGTGATGTCCCCACCAGTTGGAATTTTACACTTCACATGTTGGTCAGGATTTGTGAGCAGAAGAGGGCAGTTGTTGAGTACGAGCATCAACTAGGCCATCGGTATACGGTTCAAACTCCACACATAAGACCTCAGGAGTGGACATGGATATCCGACATATGTACTGTCCTCCAAAACTTTGAGGACTCCACTAAGATGGTGAGCGGCGATGACGCCATCATTGGCGTCATCATCCCACTTCTCTGTCTTCTAAAATGCTCTCTGCTCAAAATCAAAGATGATGCATTGTAGGCGGAGCACAATGAGTTGGAGCAAGAAATCGTACTGGGTGATCACACACAGCCCAGCCTCATCTCATCCCAACATGCATTGGAGGACTATGACGAGGAGGAGGATGAAGAAATAGGGCTACTTTCATGCGGAATACATGCACAACCGTCAGACCGTCGGTTCAGCGTGGATGGCCAGAGGACAGGGGAGAGGAGGAGGAGGAGGATGATTATGAGGCCAGCAAGGACAGTCATGCTGTTGGTGAGAACCCTGAAGTCTTGCCTGTTAACATTCTGGCGCACATGGCTGACTTTAGGTTACGCTGTAAAGAGGCCTTCATGTACGTCTCTTCCCAGGGGCATGGGAGTGCCACAAAATTTTTGGCTGCCCTGCCTAAGGCAATACTACAAAAGACCCACTTCCTTATAATGAGTACAATATTTAATGAAGCCCACATACACGCCTCTATCCAGGGGCATTGGGTTGCCTCCCAATGTTTAGCAGCCCTGCCCAGGGCAATACTACAAAAGACAAAGTTCCTTAACATGGGCACAACATTTAAAGAGGCCCTCATGCACGCCTCTATCCAGGGGCATCAGAGTGCCACACAATTTTTGGCTGCCCTGCCTAGGGCAATACTGCAAAAGACCCACTTCCTTATAACAGGCACAATATTTAAAGAGGCCCTCATGAACGTCTCTATCCAGGGGCATTGGGGTGCCTCCCAATTTTTGGCTGCCCTGCCTAGGGCAATACTACAAAAGACCCAGTTGCTTAAAATGGGCACATTATTTAAAGAGGCCTTCATGTACGTCTCTTCCCAGGGGCATGGGAGTGCCACACAATTTTTTTAAAAAACATCTTTCATGTAATCCAAAAAACTAACATACACCAACTCTGTCTCACAAGTGGGTATGAGCCCTTAATATTTTCTCCATGAAAATCCATTTTGGTTTCATTTTGTAACGTTTTCTTGACAGTCCATAATAGTCTGACAACATTGTTCACAGCAGTGACCTTGGAGTCTGAAATGCTTACAGGAATCTTCCCTATGCTGTTCCCATGTCATTTGAGCACTGTTCTGATACTTTTGTGACATTTTTAAGGTTTATCCATGCTGCCGAGGGTCATGCCAGAAATATACTCGGGTCTCCCATAGGATAACATTGGGCTTGGTGCTCGGGCTGAGTACACGAGTATCTTGGGATGCTCGTCCCGAGTTTCGAGCACTCGAGCATTTTAGTACTCGCTCATCTCTTATGAGAACCTGATACCAATGGCAGACCTTTCGGATTTTCATAAAGGCCAAATTGTTGGTGCTTGTATGGCGGGCGCTAGTGTAACAGAAAGTGCCCGAATGCTTGGCGTGTCTAGAGGCAGTGTCTCCAAAGTAACGACTGCGTTTGAAAGAGAAGGAAAAACGTCCACAGCAAAACACAGGTCCGGCCGAAAGTCGAAGTTGACTGAGAGAGACCGACAGACTCTAAAGCGAATTGTGAGAGAGGATCGCAAGACCACGGCTCCGAAAATCACTGCTGAGCTCAATGAACACCTACAGAACCCAGTTTCCACGAAAACTGTTCGGGGATGCACAAATCTGGTTTCCACGGAAGAGCTGCAATTAGAAAACCGGCTGCTCTCAATGACAAATGTTTCCAAGAGTTTATAGTGGTGTACAAACCTCCAGAATTGGTCCCTCGAGCAGTGGAAACGTGATATTTTCAGATGAATCATCATTTACCCCATTTTCCGACCTCCGACCGAGTGTGCGTTTGGAGACAGCCGTAGGAAGCATTCCATCCAGACTGCCTTCTCCCAACCGTAAAGCATGGCGGAGGTTCTGTGATGATCTAGGGTGCTATTTTGTGGAGATCTGCCGGGCCAATGATATCACCTTGTATGAATCCATACCTCAGAGACTTGAGGCTGTAATCGCCGCAAAAGGTGGACCTACACCATATTAAACTAACTTTTGTTGATTTTTCCAGGTGTTTCCATTATTTTGTCCAACTCCTGTATATTGAATCCTGTTAAACCGCCACTCTGAGACCACTCGATGGTGGTTCTCATCTTTTTTGAACCTCTAATATATGTATCTGTTCAATTGCCTTTTATGTATGTCACATTTAGAAATTGAAATAAAAATTGTGTATTTTTCGAAATGGAACTCTGGAGTGATTTATCACTAATTTTTATGAATTGAAACGGAGCTTTCCTGGGGTCTATACAAAGACCTAATTATATAATCCAATACCATTGGGGGGGAATAGCACCAGTTAAGTCACACTAGTTATAATGCTGCATCTGCCCCTTTTTGTGAATTGTGTAATTCCATTTATTACTGCCTGCAACAAAGCATGCACCAGCCTATTTCCCCCACTGTTTTTGTGTTCACAACCTGTCCACTGCTGTCCCTATTCACTTAAAAAGGCGGTTATTGCCCAATGCAAAGCAGTAGTTCAAACATTTCCTACTGCCTGCTACAATGCATGCACCAGGCTATTTTCCCCACTTTTTTGGCTGTGCCTGTGATAGCTAGGTTGGTTTTTGCCTTCCACATCGGAAGAGTTGTCAACAAAACCCAAAATGCCTAAAATCCTGTTGTTAAGGGACCAAGACGTGGGCGTGGATGTGGTGATGTCAGTGGTGTGCGAGAAGGCACTGAGTTTGTAAAAATATAAGAGGGTGGGGGACAAGAGGCGCAATAGTGCCCTATCACTGATGACACTAAGAGATGTAGAGTGGTGCTAAGGAGCCACTCACCTGATTCAGTTTTGATTCCCACAACTGGTTTGAAGGCGTTTAAAAATATTCCAAGCTGTTGCTGGACCTCTACCGACCACCAACCAGTGGCTATATCCAGAGAAATGATGGGAGTGTAGGTGTATCATGGTCCGCGCTGCTCCAATGCAAAGAAAACTCACCAACTTCCCTGAGGAAGGCACCAGGTGGGGCGCTGAAACGCGTAGGAGAAAGAAATAAAAGGATGGAAATCTGACTGATGATTTTCTGGCTCTTTGGTGAGTTTTCTTTGCATTGGAGCAGTGCGGATTGTGATACACCTACACTCCCATCATTTCTCAAGGCACTGAGTTTGTCTCAGTTCAGAAGAGGCTTCATGCATCCACTATTTTCTTGGATAAATTTCTGGAACGGAAACGTGCGTGGAAGCCAGAAGAGCAAAAGCAGATTCTGTCTTGGATAGCAGACAATGCCTCTATGTATTTGTGAAGCAGAAACAAATCTTCCACAACAACACAGTCTACTTGCGAATACACAGAAGGCTGGTCCATCCAATCTGAAGCTCATTCTCCTTCCTCCCACCATTATCAGTCACAGGAGACATATTACCCCAAGCTTGGCCACTTTAAGGATCTGTTTGGTATGTATTCTTTGGTTGGCTCTGGCCTAATATTGTGCATCATTGAAGAGGGACATGAGGAGGTGACGTGCATTAAATGCTCAAGTATTTGAAGAAAGCAACTTGGAGGAATGTCATTTACTGTTTCAAGAGGTGGAGGCTGATGATGATGAGACACAGTTGCCATTAGGTCAGCCTACAATGTCAACTGGGAAGGAGGATGAGATGGAAGAGAAGGTTTGCTTTTTTGGCAGTGCATTGAGCTGTAGGTTGGTTTTCTGCTAAGGGGAGAGAAAAAAAAAAACCTCTCTAAATCTTCTTCCTTAGCATGTGTGACACGAACTGAGTGTGACCGGAGCGTAAGTACGAACAGAAGTAAGTGTGTGACTTGTGATTCAGTGAGGAGGTATTTGGGAATCCTGTAACAAATACCTGTGTGAATTGCTTAGTGCTTTTCTATCTTTTTAATTTTATTGGGCTTTCTTACCTTTTTTTCTCTCTACAAGTTTATAGTCTCTTATTTTACAACCTGTAAGTTAAAGGGTTAACTACATTGCACTTAAGTCCTATGGTGTAGCTATACTAACAAGGGGTTAATTAAGGGAGGGGGTGAATAATTAAGGGTTTATAAGTAGCAGCTGGTTGGGGTTTCAGTCCTTTGGAAGTGCATTGAGCTGTAGGTTGGCTTTCTGCTAAGGCTGGCTTCACACCGCGGTGTGATCAGGTCCGGGGCTGTCCGATGTAAACCTGACAGCCCCGGACCCGATTTTGCAGTAATGCAGCTCTATGGGGCTGGATGGAACCGGATGGCAGCTATATGCCATCTGGTTTACATCTGTACGGGAGGATCCGGGCGAATTCGGATTTTCCTCCCGGACACAAAAATGTTGCTTGCAATGTATTTGTGTCCGAGGGAGAAAATCGGCCCAAATTGGATCCTCACGAATCCTCCCGAATCAGGGGCAATCTGGCACTCCCTAACACGGGAGTCTATGTCGCCGGATCGCCCCAGTCTGATAAAAACGTCGGATCCGGGAAACGGACGCCAAACACTGCTAAACTTCAGCACCACCAGCTGTCCCCTGCAGAGATTTCAGGACCGCGGCTAGCTCCCCACTTGAAAAATCAGCAGCTGTGGCTGCTATTAGCTGAAGCCGGTTGCAAACCGGACCTGAGGGCATATTTGCCCTCCAGTACTGTTTGCAAATCGGGTCTGGGGCTGTCTGATTCACATCGGACAGACCCGGACCCGATCACACTGCAGTGTGAAAAAGGCCTAAGAGGAACAAAAAAAAAAAAACCAAAGAAACAAAAAAACCTCTTTAAATCTTCTTCCTTAGCGGGTGTGACACGAGCTGAGTGTCACCGGAGAGTAAGTGCGAGCCTAAATGTGTGACTTGTGATTTTTTTGCTTATCATTTCTGTCTGGTGCAATCCTCATTAGGAAATGAGCTCCATAATTGACAATGCCATCCAGTGTACATCTTGCCACATGTATGCAATCCTTGAACAGCCAGTCGAGGGTGCATAATGCTGTGTGAGATGTGAGCACGTTGTGCATTTGGAAGTCCAGATATTGGATCTAAATGAACAACTGGCAACCCTGAGATCCATAGACAATATGGAAAGGAGTCTGCTGCTCATTGACTCAATGGGATAGATGTGGGGGAGGATGGTAGCATGGAGCTGCAGGACAGTGAGGCAGCTAGCTGGGTGACAGATAGAAGGTGGGGTAGAGGGAAGAGTACCAGGGAGGCTAGTCCTGATCTGGCACACCCCAAAAAAATTTGTTAAATTATCAGATGAGGGTGGTGTCAGTTCAGGGATAGCACTGCTGCAGCAATGCATGTCCTCTGAAAGCCGGAGGAGTGTCAGCTCCAGTAAGGAGGAAAACAGGAGAGCAGCACAGGCCAGACAGGTGCTGGTAGTGGGGGACTCAATTATTAGGGGAACGGATATGGTTCAGTGTGCTGCCTACCTGGGGACTCAATTATTAGGGGAACGGATATGGTTCAGTGTGCTGCCTACCTGGTGCTCAAGTCCGGCACATTGCTAATCGGGTTGACAGATTACTGGGAGGGGCCCAGCATTCATGGTGCACATTGACACAAATGACAAAGTTAGAGGTTGGTGGAAGGTCCTGAAAGATGATTACAGGGAATTAGGCTGCAAGCTTAAGGCAAGGACGTCAAAGGTAGTATTCTCTGAAATACTGCCTGTACCACTTGCTACACCAGATAGGCAATGGGAGTTTAGGTAGATAAATAAGTGGTTCAGGAATTGTTGTAGGAAGGAGGGGTTTGGGTTCCTGGAGAACTGGGCCTATTTCTCTGTTGGCTGCAGGTTCTATGCTAGGGACAGGCTGCACCTCAATGGGGAGGGTGCAACTGTGCTGGGGGAGAAAATGGCTAGAAGGTTGGAGCAGTGTTTCAACTAGGGATTGGGGGGAGGGTATTCATTGTACAGGAGGGGAAGATAGTGTAAATAGTAGGGATGGGCGAGTCTACTCGCTAGGACTCATTACTCTGCGAGTAGTAAGGGACTCGCAGGACTCGGTACTCTGCGAGTTTCCCAGCGATTACTCGCACAGTAACGAGTCAAATGCAAATCAATGGCAATCCTAGTTTTGTCAGAGACTCTGACAAAACTAGGATTGCCATTGACTTGCATTGGACTCGTTACTGTGCAAGTAATCGCAGGGAAACTCGCACAGTAACGAGTCCGGCTGTCTGCTCTGTGCCGGGCTCGGGTCCTGCGGGCTGCCGCAGCTCCAGGGTCCTAGAGCCCGCCTGCTCTCCCTGTGTACAGACATGAATGTCTGTGCACAGAGATGATGTAGCAGAGCTGAGATTGTTCTCAGTCTGCTCACTCCCTGTGCATAGACATCTATATCTATGCACAGGGATGTAGCAGAGAGGGCATCGCGTTTTGGACAACGTCGGACGGAAGAGGATTTTTTTAAATAAAGATGGAGTCCCTAATGGCTTTTTTTTTTTATTTCTAATAAAAACAATTTTCTCTGTATTGTGTTTTCTTTAAAACAATTTAATAGAAATTCATGGCGGTCATGTCTAATATTGGCGTGACCGCCATAAATTTCGGGCTTAGGGCCAGCTGATAATACAAAGCTGGCCTTAACCTCATTATTACCCAGTGAGCCACCCGCCACCAGGGCCACTGGAAGAGCGGGGTTCAGTGCCAGAGGATGGCGCTTCAATGAATGCGCCATCTTCTGGGGCGGCTGCGGGCTGCAATTTGCAGCGGGGGGTGCCCAGAAAGCTTGGGCCTCCCTGCGCTGCGGATTCCAGCCCCCAGCTGCTTAGCTGTACCTGGCTAGACATAGAAATTGCGCGGAGCCCCACGCATTTTTTTTTAAATTATTTCATGAAATTCATGAAATAATAAAAAAAAAGGGCTCCCCTATATTCTTGTGTCTGGCCAGGTACAAATAGGCACCTGGGGGTTGGGGGCAGCCCATCGCTGCCTGCTGGATCCGGCTGGTTCCAGAAATACGGCAAAGCCCACGTCATTTTTTTTCTGAAAAATCAATAAAACAATCCTAAAAAAGAGACTGCATCTTTATTAACCCATCGCCCATGGTCCAGGGGTTAATAAAGATGCAGTCCCTTTTATTTATATTGTTTTATGGATTTGTCAGAAAAAAATTTGATTTGGGCTTCGCCGTATTTCTGGAACCAGCCGGATCCAGCAGACAGCGACGGGCTACCCCCAATCCCCAGGTGACTATTTGTACCTGGCCGGACACAAGAATATAGGGGAGCCCTTTTTTTTATTATTTCATGAATTTCATGAAATAATAAAAAATAAATGCGTGGGGCTCTGCGCAATTTCTATGTCTAGCCAGGTACAGCTAAGCAGTTGGGGGCTGGAATCCGCAGCGCAGGGAGGCCAAGCTTTCTGGGCACCCCCCGCTGCAAATTGCAGCCCGCAGCCACCCCAGAAGATGGCGCGTTCATTGAAGCGCCATCCTCTGGCGCTGAACCCCGCTCTTCCAGCGGCCCTGGTGGCGGTGGGTAATAAAGGGGTTAATACCAGCTTTGTTATACAAGCTGGTATTAAGCCCGAGATTCTTAATGTCAGGCCAGGTTTGACCCGGCCACTAAGAATCTCCAATAAAGGGTTAAAAAAAACACCACACAGAGAAAAATTATTTATTAAAAATAAAGACACAGACACCATTAGGGACTCCAACTTTATTACCACCACATATCCCTCCAAAGACCCAGGTCTTCTTTCTTCTGTCTTCTCTCTTCTGTCTTCTGTCTTCCTTCTTCTTCTTGTTGAACTCATTCAGCTCTGCTACATCACACATCACACAGTAGGGGGCGGAAATGCGCTCCCCTGCTGTGTGATGAGTCAGTGAGGCTGTGAGCATAGCAGTGCCTACAGCACAAAGCCGACTCATTCATAAGCTGCTGGATTTAACTCCCTGTTTACCGATCACTGCAGCGCCGGTAAGCAGAGAGTTAACTGTGCTTTGACAGCGGCTGCAGTATGAGCGGCGCATATACCAGCCGCTGTCACAGCACAGTTAACTCTCTGCTTACCGGCGCTGCAGTGATCGGTAAACAGGGAGTTAAATCCAGCAGCTTATGAATGAGTCGGCTCTGTGCTGTCGGCACTGCTATGCTCACAGCCTCACTGACTCATCACAGAGCAGGGGAGCGCATTTCCGCCCCCTACTGTGTGATGTGTGATGTAGCAGAGCTGAATGAGTTCAACAAGAAGAAGAAGGAAGACAGAAGACAGAAGAAAGAAGAGAGAAGACCTGGGTCTTTGGAGGGATATGTGGTGGTAATAAAGTTGGAGTCCCTAATGGTGTCTGTGTCTTTATTTTTAATAAATAATTTTTCTCTGTGTGGTGTTTTTTTTAACCCTTTATTGGAGATTCTTAGTGGCCGGGTGAAACCATGCCTGAACTGAAGAATCTCGGGCTTAATACCAGCTTGTATAACAAAGCTGGTATTAACCCCTTTGTTACCCAGCGTGCCACCGCCACCAGGGCCGCTGGAAGAGCCTGGCAAGGCGACTGGAAATGGCGCTTATTATTAATGCGCCATTTTCAGGGACGGCTGCGGGCTGCTATTCTTTAGCGTGGGGGGGCCCTATAACAATTGGCCCTCACCCCGCTGAGAATACCAGCCCTCAGCTGCCTAGTTTTACCTTGGCTGGCATGGAAAATAGGGCGGGGCCCACGCATTTTTTTTTGCCAGGGGAAATTAAGCAGCTGAGGGTGGCAGCTCGCAGTTTGCCTGCTTTCATCGGGCTAGACTTAAAAATGCTGCGAAGTCCCACGCGTTTTTTTTTTTTTTTAAATAATTATTTATTTTACACCTACAACGCCAGGTTGGTTGCCATACACTAATGTGTATGGCAACCAAGCAGAATCACTGTCCAGATTGAGAAAATCAAGTCTGATTACAACAGCCAATCACAGAGGCTCCCACAGAGTATGAGCTCCTGTGATTGGCTGTTAGTTTCACAGTGCAGTGAATATGTAATGAGCTTAATAGGCGGCCCCGAAAGTAACAGCGGGAGCCTATTAAACATGATTTAGCTATTGTAGCAGATAGAGCCTGAAGCTTCCGAGACACATCTGCGATTTGTAAATCGCACATTACTCGCTATTACTCGCTTCCCCATTCATTAACATTGGACTCGCTAGACTCGCAACGAGTAGCGAGTCCCGGGCTCGGACTCACTAGAGTCAAGCGATTCCGAGTAATTTAGGACTCGCCCATCACTAGTAAATAGTAACCTGGGCACAAGTAATGAAATTAGGGGTGGCATGGGGGTGAGGTTAGAACAGTCAATATAGTAGGAAGAAATAGAGGTAAAGAGGGATGCATAAAGTGCACGTACACTAATGTCAGAAGCCTCACCAACAAAATGGAGGAATTAGAATTGATTTTATTGGAAAATAAGTATGACATGGTGGGGATATCAGAGACATTGCTGGATGAGAGCCATGACTGGGCTGGTAATGTACAGGGCTATATTCTTTTAAGATATGACCGTACAAATAAGCATGGGGGAGGTGTGTGTTATATGTAAAATCATCCTTAAAACCCATCCTGCATGATAATATATGTAAATCTAATGAAAATGTAGAGTCCCTGTGGGTGGAGATAAGGGGAGGGAGACAAAATAATAAATTACCGATAAGGGTTTGTTCTAAATCTCCAACAATAATGGAAGTGGAGGAGAATATCCTCATAAAGCAAATAGATGAAGCAGCGACTCAGGGAGAAGTCATTATATTGGGGTACTTCAACTAGCCTGAAATTCATTGGGGAACAGAAACCTGCTGTTCCAGCAAAGGTAATAGGTTTTACAATTATGAGAGACAATTACCTTTCACAACAGGTTCAGGACCCGACAAGAAGGGGAGCACTGGTAGACCTAATATTAACCAACAGACCACATATCAAATATACGGGTTGTAGGCCACTTGGGTAATAGTGATCACAAAATAAAAAGTTTTCAAGTATCCTTTAATAAGATGTGTAGTAGAGGGGCTACAAGGACACTAAACTTCAGGAAGGCAAATTTCCAACGGTTGAGAGATGATCTTACTGCAATAAACTGGGATGATGTCCTGAGACATAAAGGTACACAAAGCAAATGGGAGATGTTTATTAGCATCCTGAATAGGACCTGTGCACAATATGTACCCTATGGGAATAAACATGCTAGAAATAGGAGGAAACCACTATAGCTAGATAAAGCTGTAAGGGGCGCAAAAAGTGATAAAAAGAAAGCATTTAGGGAATTAAAGCAACTAGATAGTGGTGAGGAATTAAATAAATACAGAAAATTAAATAATATTTGTAAAAAGCAAATCAAGGCAGCAAAGATTGAGACAGAGAGACTCATTGCCAGGGAAAGTAAAACAAATCCCAAAATATTTTTTAACTACATAAATAGTAAGAAACTAAAAAATGATTGTGTGGCCCCCATAAAAATAGTCTGGGTGAAATGGTGGATAAGGATGAGGAAAAAGCCAATATGCTAAATGACCTTTTTTCAACAGCAATTACACAAGAAAATCCCATGACAGACAACATGATCAGTGATAACAAAAATTCTCCATTAAATATCACCTGCTTATCCCAGCGGGAAGTAGGGCACCGTTTAAAAATCACTAAAATTGACAAATCACCGGGCCTGGATGGGATACACCTCAGAGTACTGCAGGAATTGAGTACTGTCATAGATAGACCATTATTTTTAATATTTAAAGATTCCATAATAACAGGCAGTGGCGTAGCAACTGTTTGTGGCGCCCGGGGTGGTCAAAAAGTTGCCACCCCTTTGGTTGTTGATAATCCGGCAGTATAGATAGTATACACTGTCTGCCCCCATATACAAGAATATAACTACTATACTAAAACACAAAGAGAAGGGGAGCAATTGGGGGGTAAGTATTGGGCCAAATGGCCACTCACCTATTGGGGTTGTCACTGTGCACCGCCACCTCTGCACAACCCCAGTGTATAGCAACAAGCAAGACTCAAGGAGGGCCCTGGGCCGGAGCAATTTTCGCCGCTGTACTGTGGAGTTCATAGTGTGATATAAATGCAAAAAACTGTATTCTTAATATTATGTCACAATACTGGGATCTGAGGATCTTCTATTTGGAGGTCAGGGGCTCTCTGATGCCATGTTGCTGTCTGCCTCGCTGTCGTCCTCTTTTGACACTGCAGTGCGGTGGACAAGAAAGCATTAACTGGTTAATAATGAGAAGTATGGAGTGTGTACTAACTGAGCCATAAATCCTCCCCATACCAGTAGGATTACTATATGGATTTTAGTATTAGGGTACGAACACACTGGCGTGAAACTCTAATGAGTGCAATGTGTGATTTTCTCGCATTGCAATCAATCTCTGAGAGCAGATTAGCGAGTATCGGACGCTTTTTTCTCATCCAGATTCAGGATGAGAAAAAAGTTGCAACATGCTGCAACAGTATGCTATTCCCGCACGAGACTCACCAATGCAAGTCTACGAGTCCAACAAAATCACAGACCGCACACGGACCATCCGAGAGGCATCTGTTTTTTTCACTGATACATTATCATTCTGTAGCTGAGACAACTGTAAAATGTTCCTGTAAATGATTATACAGTAAATAGCTGCTGAGAAAAAACACAGATTGCACACGGATGTGATCTGAGAGAAATGTCGGAGACTCGCACAGCAGTTGCCAAACGGACCAAAAAACGGATGTAACTCGTCCGAATCTCCTGGAAGAGAAACAAACTGATTTTAAGGTGACGGGAGACAGTGTACCACCAAGTCCCCAGCACCGTGCTGTGCACAGACAGTATACGGTACACTGTCTGTGCACAGCACGAAGATGAAGACATGGTGGTACACTGTGCACAGCACGGAGCTGGGGACATGGTGGTACACTGTGTACAGCATGGAGCTGAGGACATGGTGGTACACTGTCTATGCACAGCTCAGAGTTGAGGACATGGTGGTACATTGTGCACAGCACGGAGCTGAGGACATAGTGGTACACTGTGTACAGCACGGAGCTGAGGACATGTTGGTACACAGTCTGTGCACAGCAGAGAACTGAGGACATGGTGGTACACTGTCTGTGCACAGCACGGAGCTGAGGACATGGTGGTACACTGTCTGTGCACTGCATGGAGCTGAGGACATGGTGGTACACTGTCTGTGCACAGCACGGAGCTGAGGACATGGTGGTACACTGTGCACAGCACGGAGCTGAGGACATGGTGGTACACTGTGCACAGCATGGAGCTGAGGACATGGTGGTACACTGTCTGTGCACAGCACAGAGCTGAGGACATGGTGGTACACTGTCTGTGCACAGCACAGAGCTGGGGACATGGTGGTACACTGTGTACAGCATGGAGCTGAGGACATGGTGGTACACTGTGCACAACACAGAGCTGAGGACATGGTGGTACACTGTCTGTGCACAGCACGGAGTTGGGGACAAGATGGTACACTGTGCACAGGACGGAGCTGAGGACATGGTGGTACACTGTGCACAGCACGAAGCTGGGGACATGGTGGTACATTGTGCACAGCACGGAGCTGGGGACATGGTGGTACACAGTCTGTGCACAGCACGGAGCTGAGGACATCCCAGAAGAGGCACAATAACCACAGACCGGAGGCGGGAGAACATTGAGCCCTCCCAGGAGAACTACAACTCCCAGCACCCAACACACTGCCCACAAACCATACAGTAATGCCAGAACAGGCAGGAGAACTACAATTCCCAGCATGCCACACCCTGCCAACACAGGAAGGTGGAGGCTGCCGCATAGAGGCAGAGACACCTGGTACAGCTGCCATTATGACCACACACAGCCCCACTCCTCCTGCGCACCCATGCCTCCTTTCCTCTGTCCTCCTGCACCCCCGTCCCTCCTCTCCCTCTGTCCTCCTGTCATCCTGCACCCGTCCTCTCTCCTCTGTCCTCCTGCACCCCTGTCCTCCTCCCCCTGTCCTCCTCTCCTCTGTCCTCCTGCACCCCTGTCCTCCTCCCCCTCCTCTCCTCTCTGTCCCCTCCTCCTCTCCTCTGTCCTCCACTGCTCTTTCTCCTCTGTCCCCTGTTCCTGTCCTTCTGCCCCCCTGTCCTCTTCTCTGTCCCCCTGTTCCAGTCCTTCTGCCCCTTGTCCTCTGTCCCCCTGTTCCTGTCCTTCTGCCCCCTGTCTTCTTCTCCTCTGTCCCCCTGTTACTGTCCTTTTGCCCCCCTGTCCTCTTCTCCTCTGTCCCCCTGTTTCCTGTCCTTCTGCCCCCCTATCCTCTTCTCCTCTGTCCCCTTGTTCCTGTCCTTCTGCCCCCCTGTCCTCTTCTCCTCTGATCCCCTGTTCCTGTCCTTCTGCCCCCCTGTCCTCTTCTCCTCTGCCCCCCTGTCCCCTATCCTCTGCACAGTTTCCCTCACCTCTCCGGATCCATGGGGGGCCGGCTGGGTGGAGGAGCCGCCAGCACCGTAGCGGCCTCCACCGCTCCAGCACTTGGAGCCATCACGGGACAGGAAGCAGCAGAGCTCCCAGTGGCTTCCTGTCAGCATGATCACTCTCAGCACTGGGGGGCCAGGAGCGGGGCACAGTACATGTGGGGGCCGGGGGGCAATGCACTGCCAGCGGCGACACCCTCCCTCCCCCACAAAGACTCCAGTTTTCATATGGAGTCTGGGGGAGGGAGGTAAAGAAAAAAAACAAAAAACTGCTCACACTCCCCTGCCGTGTAAATACAGCCCTGCTGCCGCCCCCACACACGTGCCGCCTGGGGCGAACCGACCCCCCCACCCCCCCCACGCTACACCACTGATAACAGGGTCTGTACCACAGGACTGGTGTATAGCAAATGTGATGCCAATATTCAAAAAGGGGACAAAAACTGAACTTGGAAATTATAGGCCTGTAAGCTTAACCTCTACTGTGGGTAAAATCCTAGAGGGTTTTCAAAGAGATGCTATACTGGAGTATCTGAAGAAGAATAACCTCATGACCCAATATCAACATGGGTTTACGAGGGACAGTTCCTATCAAACTAATCTAATAAGCTTTTATGAAGAGGTAAGTTCTGGACTCGACCAAAGAAATGCAGTGGATGTGGTGTATATGGACTTTTCAAAAGCTTTTGATACGGTGCCACCCAAAAGGTTGATACATAAAATGAGAGCAATGGGGATAGGGGAAAATATCTGTAAGTGGATTAAGAACTGGCTCAGTGATAGAAAACAAGGGGTGGTTATTAATGGAACACACTCGGAATGGGTCACAGTTAACAGTGTGGTACCACAGGGGTCAGTATTGGGCCCACTTCTTTTTAATATATTTATTATATCAAATATATTATATATATTTAATAAGTCCAATATTAGAGGTTACTGGGCACTATATGGTGTAACTAGGTGTAGCCACTATATGTATGACCTTCTCGGTGCCATGTGACTAGCACTATACCGTAGATATCCTAATATATCCAAATAGGCTTGTGTAGTCACATTAGACGCAAAAATTTAGCTATGTAAAAGATTTTAAATAGATCTGCAATCAATTATAAATAATCTCTCCTGAAAAATCCCATAAACAATACCTCCCTCAAATCTCATCACTCCTAAGAAAGCTGCTAAATCATTTTTCAAAAAGACAAGAGGTGGGGGAACAAGAGACGCAATATCACTCAAGACACTTAAAACGTGGGTGGTAAAACAAGGTTCACTCACCTAGCCCAGTTGTGAGACCCACAACTGGTTTGAAGGCAAAGGATTTTATTTGGCTGCTGCAGGATCTCCACCGACCACTCACACATGGAACGACCATCAAAGGATTGGGAAAGCAAGGTGTGTTACAGTCCGCCCTGCCAAGTCCCCACAAATCACCAGGAATCCAATTTGGATAGCAAAAGATCTTCTTTATTTCCTATCCTACGCGTTTCGATGCTTCTCCTGGCACCTTCCTCAGGGATCATATGATCATATGATGTTGTAGACTCTTAACCGAGGCTCCATGGACTTCATCTGCATATTCAAATTCTAGGGAGCAATGCACCTTGGGTTTCACTGTGTTTGAGTGCTTTAACTGGTGCCCGCAGTGTTATCCTCCACTGATCTCCACAAGGTCAGTGGGTGCTTTGTGATGTCTGTCTATCAAGCATTGCTCCCACCCAGCCAGAATCCTGCGCTACACTGATGAGGGGCACCAACCCCGAAACAGCTGTCTGTGGTTGGATACCTAGTCCATGGTAAACCCCTGGCCATATCTTCAAGCTCGCAAGGGCTGGATAGTGACTTAAGGGCTACTAATACCCTGGGCTAGGTCCTTCCCTGGTGGGATAACTGGCTAGTGTCCATGTTGTAGACTCTTAACCGAGGCTCCATGGACTTCATCTGCATATTCAAATTCTTGGGAGCAATGCACCTTGGGTTTCACTGTGTTTGAGTGCTTTAACTGGTACCCGCAGTGTTATCCTCCACTGATCTCCACAAGGTCAGTGGGTGCTTTGTGATGTCTGTCTATCAAGCATTGCTCCCACCCAGCCAGAATCCTGCGCCACACTGATGAGGGGCAACAACCCCGAAACAGCTGTCTGTGGTTGGATACCTAGTCCATGGTAAACCCCTGGCCATATCTTCAAGCTCGCAAGGGCTGGATAGTGACTTAAGGGCTACTAATATCCTGGGCTAGGTCCTTCCCTGGTGGGATAACTGGCTGGTGTCCATGTTGTAGACTCTTAACTGAGGCTCCATGGACTTCATCTGCTAAGGCTCCACAAGCCTTTGTTTTAATGATCCAGCGACATTCCTTTTGCAATAAAATCTTGCGTGTATCTCCACCTTTTTTAGACGGATGTACCTGTTCCAGTCCTGCAAAAGAGAGTACTTCAGCATTACCGTTATGGCATTCTCTTACATGTTTAATAAGCCGGGGTCTACCAATACCTCTACTTATCGATTTTTAGTGTTCTTTAAATCTTGTCTTGTATATAACTCCCTTATGGTTTTTCCAATATAGAATCTTTTACTAGGGCAGAAGACCACGTACACTAACCATTTAGTTTTACAGCTTATGTATGAAGATACTTTATGATAGACCCCTCCAACTACGATAGGATTCTCAGTAGAGTGAAATTTGCAACATCTACAATTTCTACAAAGAAAATGGCCTTTTGTTTAATTTTGTTCCAACCATGTTACGTTTTTCTTAAAATCAACTCTGTTTTTTACTAATAGATATTTTAAATTATTGCATCTCCTATAGGTAATCAATGGGGGACCCAAACCTACTGCATTTAACTCTCTGTCCCTTTCCAAAATATGGCAAAATTTCCTTATAGCTCTCGAAATTTTATTATACATGGGGCCGAATTTAAATGTAAAGACAAACCATTTCTTTTTCTGTTCTAATTTCTTATCAATCTTTTTTGTATAAGTTTCAGTAATTTTAGCTTTTGCTTCTTCCAATACTCTATGGGGATATCCTCTTCCCAAAACTTTTTTCTAACTCAGAGCATTGTTTTTGAAAACGCCCATCCTCATTATTTAACTCTTAATTCTCAAGAATTGGCTATAGGGTAGGGATCTTTTAGGGCCATTTTACACACACCAACTTATCTGTCCAACTTCTGAACAACTTACTGGTTGCAGTGAAATCATGGACACATTGCTCCATTTTGTGGCTGTGTACAATGGAACAATGTGTCCATGATTTCACTGCAACCAGAAAGTTGTTCAGAAGTTGGACAGATAAGTTGGTGTGTGTAAAGTGGCCATTAGTGTGCATCGGGTGTGCACTATCAAAATGCAATAAGGGCCGCTTTACACACACCAACTTCTGTGTCCAACTTGTTCGCAGATCTCTGGTTGCAGTGAAATCATGGACGCATTGTTACATTTGTACACAGCCACAAAATAGAACAATGTGTCCATGATTTCACTGCAACCAGAGATCTGTTCAGAAGTTGGTCACAGAAGTTGGTGTGTGTAAAGAGGCCCTAATGTGTTTGAAGCAGTTGATGTTTTTAAAAACTGAGGTTGTTAATTTGTCACCTTTCACTTCTAATTTTACATCAAGGAATTTAAGTTCCTGATCTCCATACATTGCGTGTTGTACTTGTTTATTTCATTAAGATGTAATACAAATGCATCAAAGTCTTCTCTTGTCCCTTCCCATACAATGAAAATATCATCGACAAATCTCAAAAATAATTTTAGATGTTTTAAATAGGGGTTAGAGGCAGTATAAATCATATTATCCTCTAAGTGTGCAAAAAATAGATTAGCTAAAGTACATGAGACCGCGGTCCCCATTGCTGTACCTTCCAGTTGATTAAACCATGAGTCACCAAAGAAAGAAGCATTATGTGATAGAATAAACAGTAATGATTCATGGATAAAATCAACAAGGGATTCATTTTGTTTTTCAGATCTGAGGATTTCTCTGATTACTGTTCCTGCTAATTGTTGGGGGATACGGGTATATAAACTTTCCACATCTATGGATACAAGCCTATAACCTTCTCTCCACTCAAAATCTTCCAAACACTACACAAAATCACCAGAATCTTTCACATATGATGGAATTTTCTTTAAAATAGGTCTGAGAAGCCAATCAATGCATTATGATAGTTGCTCAGTCAGAGAACCCACCCCGGACACTATTGGCCGTCCGGGGGGTTCTCTTGATTTTTATGTACCTTAGGTAAATGGTACCAGTGAGGTTTTCTCGGATATTCAATAAATAATTTTTCAGCTTGTTTTTTGTCTAGGACTCCTAGTTCTACATATTTCCTAAGGAGAGTATGTAACTCCCTATTATATTTGAAGGTTGGGCCTCCTGTTAGTTTTTTAAAGGTATCAGGGATATTTAATTGTCTATAGGCTTCCTTAATATAGTCAGCTTTATGCATTAAGACTATCTCTCCTCCCTTATTAGCTTTCTTCACCAGTGTATCTTCCCATTTTAATATGGTATTTAATGCCTCTCTTTCATCTTGTGTTAAATTTTGTCTTGGTGAAACTGGGGGGTAAAAGCTTGATCTCACACCTCCCTGAAACGGAGTAGTCTTCAAGGTTTCTGAGTCTAAATTCCCTATATCCGTGGGATCCACATCTAATAATAAGGCTACATCCTCTCTTACCTCGTTTAATGAGGATTCCTTGCTGAAAAAACCCAAGGCACCTATCTCAATCTGCTGTGTTGTGTCACTATTCAGATCTGATTTTTTATTTTTTTCATTTTTTTGATTTGCAAAATGCTTGAACAAATGGATTTTTCTAATAGCTTTAAACATATTGACTTTAAAGTCGAAAAACCTGACTCTTCCTTCACACAAAAATTGAGTCCCTTGTTTAGTAGTTTTTCCATATCTGGGGAAATTTCTTTATCCTTACCATCAGCAGCCAGATACAAAATCAACACAGCACTTGACAGGATGCAGTCAGACCCCATTATGTGGAGCAAGCCCAGGTGTAGGCTGATAAAATCACCTCTACCTACAAAGACATGTGGGAGGTGACTTGCCATGCACATATTGAGCCTGCATAGGACACCATTCACACTGATACATATGATGCAGAGTGTCTGATAGCTACCCATTGGCGCTACCACTTGACTAAACAGGCTGCCCAGTACGATGTCTCTGCACCACTGGATGAATGGCGCCCCATGGGGCCCAGCCGCACCCCGCAGGTGATAAAAAAGTGCAAAAAGTTTTTTATGATGAACAAAAAACTCTTTATATGGGGTATTGGTATATGGGGTATGTAGCAGTGTGAATGGCAAGTCACCTCCCATATGTCTTTGCAGGTAGAGGTGATTTTATTAGCCTGCACCTGGGCTTGCTTCACATAATGGGGTCTGACTGCATCCTGTCAAGTACTGTGTTGGTTTTGTATCTGGATGCTGACGGTAACAATTTTCTGATGCTGCCTTATGAGTAGTTTTTTGTAGATATTTGTTAGGACTCATGAGCATGGGGATCTGTGACGTGGATCATGAGCTTAAGTGTCTTGGCCAATACATGAACCAATACCCCATATAAAGAGTTTTTTGTTCATCATAAAAAACGTTTTGCACTTTTTTATCATCTGCGGGGTGCGGCGGGGCCCCATGGGGCACCATTCATCCAGTGGTGCAGAGACATCGTACTGGGTGGCCAGTTTGGTCAGGTGGTAGGGCCAATGGGTAGCTATCAGACACTCTGCATCATATGTATCAGTGTGAATGGCATCCTATGCAGGCCCAATATGTGTATGGCAAGTCACCTCCCACATGTCTTTGTAGGGCCTGATTCACATGTCCGTGCCTCCGGCACGTAAGCAGTCCGTGCCAACACATGCCGGAGGCACCGACATACGGGGACACATGTTTCCCTGTGGACCCATGCAGACGTCTGTGATTACGCACGGACCATGTCTCCGTGTGGAGCACATGCGTGTCCGTGTGCTCCACACGGCGACAAGTCCGTTTTTTTGCAGAGCCACGGACCGCATTTTTGTCCAAACGTCCTGCACACGGATGTGCACAGTGTGACATCCGTGTGCACGGACCACGGACAAAAGGAAAAAGCTTCAAAATAAAGAATTTCATACTCACCTCGCTTCAGCGCTGACAGTTCCTCTCTCTTCCAGTGCCGCTCATTAGGGCTCAGGAATATTCACTTCACTGAGCCCAAGAGCGGACTGGAAGAGAGAGGAACTGTCAGCGCTGGAGCGAGGTGAGTATGCGGTGACAAGCTGTCCGTGTGCTATCCGCAGATGCACGGATAGCACACGGACAGCACCCATTGTGTCACACGTCCGTGACACATGGGTCTATGCCCCGCCCCAAACGGCCTTGTTCCACACGTCCGTGGTAACACGGATGTGTGAAACCAGCCTAGGTAGAGGTGATTTTGTCAGACTGCACCTGGGCTTGCTTCACATAATGGGGTCTGACTGCATCCTGTCAAGTGCTGTGTTGGTTTTGTATCTGGCTGCTGATGGAAAGAATTTTCTGATGCTGCCTTATGAGTAGTTTTTCGTTGAAATTCTTTATCCGACAAATTGAAGATTTTAATTGACTCCTCTTCCAAAGGAGGTTCAATCAATCTCTCCATGACACAGTCTTTCTTTTCTCCTAAAGGCCACTTCACACACACAGATATCTGAGTCCAATATCTAAACCAATCTCTGGTTGCAGTGAAATCATGGATACATTGTTCCATTTTGTGGCTGTGTACCACATGGAGCAATGTATCCATGATTTCACTGCAACCAGAGATCTGTTCAGATATTGGACTCAGATATCTCTGTGTGTGAAGTGGCCTTAAGGCTGGTTTCACACTGCAGTTTTTCACTGATCAGTGTCCATCAGTGTTTGTGTGCCAAAACTAGGAGTGTCTCCAAAACTCAGAACAGGTGTCAATCTTTCAATTCTAGTTTTTCTCTGCAAGCTTCACTCCTGGTTTTGGCACCCAAACACTGATGGACACTGATCAGTGAAAAACTGCAGTTTGAAGCCAGCCTAAGGCCGGCTTCAGACTGCGTTTTAGATCCGATCCATAGCTGTCCGCTTGAAGCAGACAGCCGCAGACCGGATCAGCACACAGGACCGGGGGCTATTATGCCCTCCGATCGTGTGTGCAGCCGCACGCAGTTCCTGCTGCTGATAGGTGAGGACCGCGGCCGCCGCGGTCCTGACCTGTCAGCGGCTGCAGCTGCGTGCGGCTGCACACACGATCGGAGGGCATAATAGCCTCCGGTCCTGTGTGCTGATCCGGTCCGCGGCTGTCTGCTTCAAACGGACAGCTACGGATTGGATCTAAAACGCAGTTTGAAGCTGGCCTAAGCTGTTATGCTTCCGCTTCCCTCTTCCCCTTTGGATAAGTTTCCTAAAGGGTCTTTATCCATCTGATTTGCTTTAAGTACTGATTTTTTCGCTGGTGGTAACTCATCGTCACTTATTTCTCTCTAACTCACTATTGCTGGAACTTGTACTTGCATCATATTTCTTTTTCCCTTTTGGTTTATTAGGGGTAAAGGGCGATTTTGGTGGATTTTTTGGAGTTTTTGGAGTGCCAATGTGGAAATTGTAGATATTGCAAATTTCACTCTACTGAGAATCCTATCGTAGTTGGAGGGGTATATCATAAAGTATCTTCAAACATAAGCTGTAAAATTAGTAAAGGTATTGGTAGTCCCTGGCTTATTAAACATGTAAGAGAATGCCATAACGGTAATGCTGAAGTACTCTCTTTTGCAGGACTGGAACAGGTACATCCATCTAAAAAAGGTGGAGATACACACAAGATTTTATTGCAAAAGGAATGTCGCTGGATCAGTAAAACAAAGGCTTGTGGAGCCTTAGGTCTGAACGATAAATATGATTTAGCGGCTTTCCTATGAGTGATGAGATGTGAGGGAGGTATTGTTTATGAAAATTTTTAGGAGAGATTATTTATAATTGATTGCAGATCTAGTTAAAATCTTTTACATAGCCAAATGTGTGCGTCTAATGTGACTACACAAGCCTATTTGGATATATTAGGATATCTACGGTATAGTGCTAGCCACATTGGTTAATTAAGGTAACAACACTACACAGTATCAACTTCATATTACTAACGAGAACACTGTGGCATGGAAAATGTTTTTTCATATTAATCTTATTTAAGACATATTTGATTATGTGTAATACACTTGTTATGGTTTTCACTTTTATAATTGTATATGCTTATAAATTGGAGCACAAATTTCACGATGCACTGCAATGAGGTCAGAATTCCGGTGTATATAACCCCGGAAGTGATGGCAGATGCCATAACCAGGACCCATCGAAGCGGTACAGACCGCGAAACGGCAGGCCGTCGTCCGCCGTCCCTGCACTCCCCTCCCCCATCTGAATTGTCCATGGATTTTGCTGGACTCTGCATAAAAGCACAAAGATCTTCCATGGTGAGTGCCGCTGACTAGTCTCTTGAATGCATATATATTTAACATATTTATTAATGACCTTGTAGGGGGAATACAGAGTAGAATCTCAATATTTGCAGATGACACTAAACTCTGCAGGGTAATCAATACAGAGGAGGACAATTTTATATTACAGGAGGATTTATGTAAACTAGAAGCTTGGGCTGATAAATGGCAAATGAGCTTTAATGGGGATAAATGTAAGGTCATGCACTTGGGCAGAGGAAATAAAAGGTATAATTATGTGCTTAATTGTAAAACACTGGGCAAAACTATCACTGAAAAAGACCTGGGTGTGTGGGTAGATGACAAACTCACATTTAGTGGCCAGTGTCAGGCAGCTGCTGCAAAGACAAATAAAAAAAATTGTTAGCTGTGGAGATGTTGCCTTTTAGGCTTGTGGGAAGACAGTTTTTCATTATCTCTTGGCTGTGGCTACCCCACGATAGTGTTCCCAGCCGCCACTATTTTTCCTGGTGTGCCATCCCTGATTTATACAACCACATGTCAAACAATCTGTACCATGCTCTCACCACCTGAGAAGGTCCACCTAACAACAGACACCTAGACAAGTTGTTGTCCACAGGGACGATACATTTCTGTCATGGCACACTGGGTCAACCTGGTGGAGGGTGGGACAAAGTTGCAAAGTGGAACATCACACATCCTACCATGCCAAGAATAGTGGGCCCAAATTCTATCCTGGTTTCCACCTCTTCATATTTGACTTCCTCTCTCCATTACTCCTGCTCCTGATCCACTGCAAAATTACCCTCCCTATCACTGCCAAGCTGTGAGCTGTGCAGCAGTGCATCGGGAAAGTGGCAAGACACTCTGCTGAAGCTGATCTCTTTAGATCAGAAACCATCCCCTCAGCAGACCTGTGGCAAGCTTTAAAAAAACAAAGCGATCAATGTCTCTCCTCGGTTCACCTCCAACCCAGTCTGGTTGTCTGCGATAATGGACATAACCTGGTGGCTGCTTTAAAGGTCGGCAAGCTGGTACACATACCATGCATGGATGACGTGCTGAACCTAGTTGTTCAGAAATCTCTGAAAGCTATCCCTGACTTGCCAAACCTCCATGAAAAGGTGCGATGTATTGGTGCCCATTTCCACCATTCATCTACCGCTTTTTTAGCTCTTATAGTGCTGCGTAAGTGCTGGAATTTGCCAAGTCACCAACACATTTGGGACCTGCACACGTGGTGGAACTCTACCTATGATATGTTGGTGAGGATTAGTGAGCAATAGAGGGCAATAGCTGAATACCAGCTTCAATATGCCCGTCAGATTGAGAGTCAGCCATCACACATAACAATTGTCAAGTGGCTGTGGATCGCTGACATTTGTGAGGTTTTTTGAGTACTGCACCAATCTCATGAACAGTGATCAGGCTAGTATCAGCGTAACCATCCCACTGATGTGTCTTTTGAAACAATCACTTCATAATCTCAAAAAGAGGAAGCTTTTTCCAACATGTTGGTATGGAGCCAGATTTCCCAATGGGTGATACCACTCAAACCAGGCAATATTCTGAGACAACATTGGGTGATGAGGAAGAAGTTGAGGAGGATGAGGAGGGAGAAGACTTGTTTTTCTGTGCTTACGAGAGGACTTCTAAAGAGGGGATGTGAGGCGCCCCTGTGACTAGGCGCCACAGGGTAGTATTGCACTTTAATAATAATGTGTTAACCCTGTAAAGTTGCCAGTTCAAGGTTCACCTTATGGAGTCTGTTTTTATACCCACCTAGGACCCCACCACTTAGAATAGGGGGGCCGGTAATTTAGTAGGTCCCAAATAGGGGAAGGGTGGAGCCTAGGATAGGCTAGTGGGAGGGAAAGTTTCAGTTTAGACAGTTAGTGCTGGGAAGGCAGTCAGCGAAGACTAACCTGACGGAAACTCTGCTGTGAGGAACCCCAACCTTCACGGGGGGAAGCAGGACAGAGGGCAATGGGCCAGGACTGATTGGAGCCGGCTGGTCACATTGGGGAAGCATCGGCAGTGTGGGTAGCCTTAGCAGTCAGACGTTCATCTCTGGCTGCAGACTGATGAGCTGCAGGCCCATCACTAAAGGGCTAGCTGACAGCACCACAAGGTACCTCACCCTTCAGGACCACATCAGATCCAAGATCACAGGGGTAACGGCCTGAGTACCGACGTTGGAGGAGTGACAAGTCTCCTCTTAAATCCGGGAAAGGACACCCAAGCCCCACCGTGGGAGATCAAGGGACTGGCGGGAGAACTCTGCGAGGCTGGTAGAAGTTAAGAAGAATAAGTTTAACTCAGAAAGCCATAGAAGTAAGAACGTCTAGAGACTCCATAACGGGAAACCTGGAACTGGTGACAGACCCCTGTAAACCAGACTGTACCGTATACCATCTGCAGGTACCCATTAAAGTGGAGTAAAGTTGAATTGGACTCAGTCATTCTTATTGCGGTGCCCGGAGGGCTCAGCACCATCAGCAGAGGGGTAAGAACTGCAACACCAACACCTACCAAAACTCCCCCTCATCCACAGTCCTTAACTGCTGCCCTGAGGTAATAGCTCCACCTGTAGGGAGCTGCTCCACACTCTGCTGCACCCACCATCACCTCAGCAGCCGGCTTGCAGCGTCGGAATTATTTTACCGGGAACTACAGGTGGCGTCACGATCCCCTGTAACTACTCCCTTCTACCACCACCATCTACTCAAATGATAACCAGGGAACGGAACCGGGATCCCAACCATCTGTGATCTCCCTATCCAACCGCCATCAGTCCCGGTGTCCGAGTACCCCTCTAGCCCTGGCCACATCAGATACCCAACCAAGCTTCATGTCTGTCCAGGCTGGATGGACTATAATAATAATAATTTATTCATTTATATAGCGCTATTAATTCCATAGCACTTTACATACATGAGTAATGCTGTCTCTCTTGGAGCTCACAATCTAAACATCTAAACATCCTATCAGTATGTCTTTACAATGTGGGAGGAAACCGGAGTGCCCGGAGGAAACCCACGCAAACACGGGGAGAACATACAAACTCCTTGCAGATGTTGTCCTTAGTGTCCTTGATGGGAATTGATACACTTGCTGTTACTCTTTGTGTGCGTGTGATGTGTATACATTTCCCCATGCGTGGTGAATATCCCATGTTGGGGCCCCACCTTAGTGACTATATGCTGGTATATGCTGTTAGTCTTTGGCGCTGTCATTAAGCCCCTCTCATTCACAACTGTCATCTGGTAACTGTCACTTTTCCCCCATATGTAGATAGGGCCAAAATTGTTTGGTGAACTGGAACGCGAAGGGTTAAAATTTCGCCTCACAACAAAGCCTATGACGCTCTCGGGGTCCAGAGGTGCAACTGTGTAAAATTTTGTGGATGTAGTTGCTACGGTGTAGATGCCACTGCCGAACATACACACACACACATACACACATTCAGCTTTACAGTATATATTAGATATTGTTCTACATTCTAGGCTACTTTGTGACCTTCTCAAGCACTCTGAGCGAGACTGAAAAAGATTGCTATTACCCATATTATTAGGTATGCAATTTTTTTTTTGTAATGATGTTTACATTTTATGTAATGAGGTCTACATTAGTGATGGGCGAATCTTAAATTACTCGGAATCGCTTGACTCTAGCGAGTCCGAGCACAGGACTCGCTACTCGTTGCGAGTCTAGCGAGTCCAATGTTAATGAATGGGGAAGCGAGTAATAGCGAGTAGTGTGAGATTTACAAATCGCAGATGTGTCTCGGAAGCTTCAGCCTGAAGCAATCCTAGTTTTGTCATTTATTTGCATTGGACTCGTTTACTTTGCAACTGTAATCGCTGGGAAACTCGCACAGATAAGAGTCCTGTCTGCTCTGTGTGGTGGCTGCCACAGCTCCAGGGTCCTAGAGCCCGCCTGCTGCCTGATGTAGCAGAGCTGAGATTGTTCTCAGTCTGGTCATTCCCTGTGCATAGACATCTATATCTATGCACAGGGATGAGCAGAGAGGACATCGCGTTTTGGACTGCGTCGGACAGAAGGGGATTTTTTTAATTAAAGATGGAGTCCCTAAAGGCTTTTTTTTTATTTCTAATAAAAAATTTTCTCTGTGTTGTGTTTCTTTTAAAACAATTTAATAGAAATTCATGGCGGTCATGTCTAATATTGGCGTGACCGCCATAAATTTCGGGCTTAGGGCCAGCTGATAATACAAAGCTGGCCCTAACCTCTTTATTACCCAGCGTGCCACCGCCACCAGGGCCGCTGGAAGAGCGGGGTTCAGCGCCAGAGGATGGCGCTTCAATGAACGCGCCATCTTCTGGGGCGGCTGCGGGCTGCAATTTGCAGCGGGGGGTGCCCAGAAAGCTTGGGCATCCCTGCGCTGCGGATTCCAGCCCCCAGCTGCTTAGCTGTACCTGGCTAGAAATAGAAATTGCGCGCAGCCCCACGCATTTTTTTTAAATTATTTCATGAAATTCTGAGATTCTGACTCTGAGACTCTGACTCTGAGACTCTGACTCTGACTCTGAGACTCTGACTCTGACACTCTGAAACTCTGACTCTGACTCTGAGACTCTGACTCTGAGACTCTGACTCTGAGACTCTGACTCTGAGACTCTGACTCTGAGACTCTGACTCTGAGATTCTGACTCTGAGATTCTGACTCTGAGATTCTGACTCTGACTCTGAGACTCTGACTCTGAGACTCTGACTCTGAGACTCTGAGACTCTGACTCTGAGACTCTGACTCTGAGACTCTGACTCTGACTCTGAGACTCTGACTCTGAGACTCTGAGACTCTGACTCTGACTCTGAGACTCTGAGACTCTGAGACTCTGAGACTCTGACTCTGAGACTCTGACTCTGACTCTGAGACTCTGACTCTGAGACTCTGACTCTGACTCTGAGACTCTGACTCTGAGACTCTGACTCTGAGACTCTGACTCTGAGACTCTGACTCTGAGACTCTGACTCTGAGACTCTGACTCTGACTCTGAGACTCTGAGTCTGACTCTGAGACTCTGACTCTGAGACTCTGACTCTGAGACTCTGACTCTGAGACTCTGACTCTGAAATTCATGAAATAATAAAAAAAAAAATGCGTGGGGCTCCGCGCAATTTCTATGTCTAGCCAGGTACAGCTAAGCAGCTGGGGGCTGGAATCCGCAGCGCAGGGATGCCCAAGCTTTCTGGGCACCCCCCGCTGCAAATTGCAGCCCGCAGCCGCCCCAGAAGATGGCGCGTTCATTGAAGCGCCATCCTCTGGCGCTGAACCCCGCTCTTCCAGCGGCCCTGGTGGCGGTAGCACGCTGGGTAATAAAGGGGTTAATGCCAGCTTTGTTATACAAGCTGGTATTAAGCCCGAGATTCTTAATGTCAGGCCACGTTTGACCCAGCCACTAAGAATCTCCAATAAAGGGTTAAAAAAACACAGAGAAAATTTTTTATTTGAAATAAAAAAAAAAGCCATTAGGGACTCCATCTTTAATTAAAAAAATCCTCTTTCGTCCTACGTAGTCCAAAACGCGATGTCCTCTCTGTTACATCCCCTGTGCATAGATATAGATGTCTATGCACAGGGAATGAGCAGACTGAGAACAATCTCAGCTCTGCTACATCATCTCTGTGAGCAGGCGGGCTCTAGGACCCTGGAGCTGCACAGAGAAGACAGCTGGACTCAGCTCGCAATGTAACAGCAGTTATTTGCGAGTTTCCCTGCTATCACTGGCACAGTAGCGAGTCTAATGCAAACAATGGCAATCCTAGTTTTGTCAGCGTTTGCCATTGATTTGCATTGGACTAGTGCGAGTAATCACTGGGAAACTCGCAGAGTACCGAGTCCTGCGAGTCCCTTACTACTCGCCGAGTAACGAGTCCTAGCGAGTAGATTCGCCCATCCCTAGTGCACACCTATGTGCTAACTATATACAAGAGAGTTCTTGTTGTCCATAGTCCACAGCCTCTCAGTCCTTTAGTTAACGGGTTCTGCATACTATGACAAATAATTCTAAATCAAACTAAAGCATATTTTCATCAAACAAGCACACATTAACTTTTACTTTTCAACTCTAAGCACACATTTTTTTTTACAGGTACACACTTATTAACGAAAGCAAAAAGAAAATCTAAATTCACGACCTAACTGGGTCAACATTATCTATGAACTATTTCCAAATCCTGGCACACTCTGGACTACTGCAGGGTAGAGTGTGGCTTCTTCCTTTGCCAGGGCGGCACCTTGCTACTAGAGCTGTCTCTGCTCTTCTGGAGGCTATTGGTGCTAGTTGGTGCAGCCTGGTCCTTGGCTGTGGCCGGTGTCTCCCACAGGAGTTCAATTTGAGCAGCCGCCTTCCTGGTCTTGACTACCTCCAATGCAGACCCTTTTAATAAAGTCTGCGTGGCTGAATCACGGGTCTTGGGTGCAGCTGGGACAGTAGCCTTGGGGCTGGGCTCCCTGAAGGGTGTGGGCTGTGGCTGAGTCGGTTTAGGCTCCGGGACTTGTGGAACCTTTGGCTGCAACACATGAGACTCTGCTTTCTTCAAGGATGGCGCCCCATCTTTCACAACATTAACATCGAGGGTGTACCACCCCCACTTGCTCTGGTGCTGGGTGAAGGTGACACGATCACCGGGGTACAGGTCGTGCCCGGGATGGCCCTCCAGCAGGTGGTTTTCCACGTCCCGCCAGGTCACAAAGAATTCCTTGGCCTTCCCCCACTCCTTCACAAAACCCCAGCCCCTGGTTAAAATGGACCACCATACCCACACATATTGGCCCTCTGTCCATGGCCTTTGTGGATATTCTGCTTTGTCTGGAGGTTCCGCTCCTCCATGGCCTGCCATTGTACCCGCCGCTCCTGCTCTCAGGCCTCCCTTTGGGCCTCCTGCTAGCAGCAATATTCTTACCAGCTTAGAGTCTCAACTGCAGCTTCCCCCTGCTTGGGCCTCTCCCGGGAAGCTCATTAGTTCTTCACCCTGGTTGTCCCATTTAAACACCACCTGCTCCACCCTGATCCCCTTGGGTGCAGGTTAAGGTGGGAGTGGGATCGCCAACCTGTCTATCTGCATGAAGTGGTCCCAGGGAAGGTATTTACACACCCGCTGGGTGCGAGGGCAGTCGGGGTGTCTGGGGGGGGTGCCAGTACCTGTGGTTGTCTGTTCGGCGCCGACCTCATCCTTTTCCTCTTGGGCTGGTGATGGTGGTATGGACTTTGGTGGTTGGAGGTTTGTCCACCTCCGGGTCATCCTGTCCAACAGGGCATCTTTCCAATTTTCCACCGCCTCCACCTGGGCTCTCCTCAACTGCTGGTCCTGGTTCTCCACCTCTCCTGCAGGAAACCTTGGTCAAGGAGCGACAGCTTCTCAAGGCCTGCTTCAGATCTGCTGGGGGAGTTCTCATTCTCCACCCCAGACTTCCAGGTCCTCTGATCACCTCTCTCCATGGTGCCATCCAGGTTGCATGCCTCCATCCTGCTCCTCAGTCTATCTCGCTTCCCATCTCCTGCTCCCTTCTCTGGGCGGTTCCCTCTCTCCCTGTCACCAGCCACACTTTGGGGTGTGTCTCTCTGGCTGACAGACAAGTCCTGCTGTATAGAAGTTCCTTTGGTGGGTGGGTACAGTATTTCACACCTTCTGGCGACCCAGCCCACAAAGGGATGTCACACCACTCCCTCCTTGATACACATGGCACCTGTTCTTTCTGCCGGGTGCCATTCAAAGTTTTTATACACGGTCCTTAGGTGCATGAGACACATTTTACTGGGCCGGTAATAATGTTTGTGAAGCCAAGTTGACCCGCCCTGTGGGGGCCGTGGGGTATTCGGTGCCGGGCCTGCTGACAATGTCGGGGATGTCACGGTGGCGTGACCCGATCTATGGCCCCGATCCGGTCAATTCAAAGGGGAAGGGGGCTGTCTGCGTTACTATTAAATGGTTCACTGGACGTGGGACCTGGTAATAACTTTTGCTTCATGTGATGCCACCTGTGGGTTGCAGCTAATGATGGCCGCTACTGCTACAAAGTTCCTCTGGGGTTAGTGATAATGCAGCTTAGTTGGTAGACCCTCCACAGGTGGGGTTAACCCCAGGGCAGCAGATTTTATGGGGTGAGTTGGTACTAATGTTACAGCACAGGACTGATGGCATGTTGATAAAGTTCACAAATACAGTGGGGTGCAGTCTAAAGTTCTTTACTCACAGTCCGTTGTTCCAATCGTCATTGTGTAACAGCCTGCTGAGTGCTGAGTTCTTGGAGGAAGGGATCCAGCTACTCCTGGGTAACGTGGTTGCACTTAACCGGTACCCTGTCCTCTGTCCTTTCACTGGTTGTCTCATTCTGCACTTGCTTCGCCTTCCTGCCTTGCACCTCGCTCACACAGTGCCCCGAGCCAGTGGCCGTGGGCCTTTGCATAGCAACTTCTCTCTCTCAGTCCCCTGAACACTATGTGGCCACCTTTTCAGTGGGTGTGCATGGTTTTGGCTCCAGCACTTGGAGATCCCACAGCCTCCAGGTTGCTAGCTGAGCCTGCTTGTTCTCCATTAGTCTGGAGCCTGGTGCCCCTTCACTGCAGCGTGACCCCTCCACACTGTCTCACTCAATGTGGATGCAGGTGTCCCCGGATGGACTGCTCACTACCTAGTCCCCTAAGACCACTTCTGTCTCATGGAGCACTACTTTGTTTCTCACAACTCCTGTGTCAGGTGTCTTGTTTCCCAGGTCTTAGGATGAGCTCCCACTGGCTCTAGTCCCTTTGACACCTCTCTCTCTCTTGCTCATGTCCTTCTACCGACAGGATCTCTGAACCTCACAAACTCCTACTGCTCTCGCCAGTCACCCATCAACTGTCTTCTAGATGGGTCTACAGTCCTTTTATATTCTCTGTCACATGTCCTGTGTCACTAACGTGTGTCCTCCCTGACTTCACTCCCTCCTGGGTGCTCCCCTAAACTCTGCTCTCCACCCATTCTTACTACCCTGGATCCTCCCCTCCAGACAGGTTCAAGGACTGTGCTTTCCCTCAGGAACATTCTCGCACTGAAAGTGGGGTACTACACCTCTGGCTGGGTTGCAGTACCTCTGTGGTGACTGGATCCGCAAGTGCGCCACACATATAAGGGACAAATACTGCAACACCATAGACACCTCAAGTCTGAGAGCCTCGTTCTGGTGTACAGACTTTCATTGAGGGCTTGTGAGGAAGCTTTAGACTCCTCCATGTGTGCTGTCTTTCCCCTGCGACTGTCTCCTCCCTATGCACTGTCTCCCCCTCCTGTGCTGTGTCTCCCCCCTTTCTTTGCCTTTCTCCCCCGAGCTTGTCACCCCCTGTACCTGTCCACCTTGTGTGCTGTGCCTCCTCTCTGTGCCTGTCTCCTACCTATATGCCATGTCTCCTCCCTCTCTGTGCCTGTCTCCCACCCCTCTTTCCCTGTCCCCTGTATGCTGTGCCTCCTCTCTGTGTCTATCCTCCCCTTTGTGCTGTGACTCCCTCTGTGCTTGTCCCACCTTTGTCTGTCTCCCTACTCTCTATGCCTGTACCCCCTGTACCCTGTGCCTGTCCCCCTTTATGCTGTGCCTCCTCCCTGAGCCTGTCTCCCTCTGTCAGCTATGCCTCCCCTCTGTGCCTGTCCCCCCATGCCTGTCTTCCTCCCTCCTCTGTGCCTGTCCCCCCTGTGCCTCCTCTTTGTGTCAGTCACCCCTGTGCCTGTTTCCCTTCACTCTGTGCCTGTCCCCCTCATACGCTGTGCCTCCTCTCTGTGCCTGTCCCCTGTTTGCTATGCCTCCTCTCTGTGCCTGTGCCCCATGCACTGTGCCTCCGCTCTGTGCCTGTCTCCCATGTGCTGTGCCTCCCACTATGCCTGTTCCCCCTGTGTACTGTGCTTTCCCTATATGCCTGTCTCCTACCTGTATGCCAAGTCTCCTCCCTCTCTATGCCTGTCTCCCTCCTCTCTGTGCCTGTCCCCCTGTATGCTGTGCATCCTCTCTGTGTCTGTCCTCCCCTTTATGTTGTGCCTCTTGTCTGTGCCTATCCCCCTGTACGCTGTGCCTCTCCATTATGCCTGTCCATCCTTTGCCTGTCTCCCAATTCTCTGTGCCTGTACATCATTTACACTGTTCCTGTTCCCCTGTACACTTTGCCTCCTCTCTGTGCCTGTCTCCCCCTGTACGCTGTGCTTCCCCTCTATGCCTGTCCCCTCCTGTGCCTGTCTACCTCTTCTCTTCCTGTCCCCCCATGCCTCCTCTCTGTGTTAGTCCCCCCATGCCTGTCTCCCCCCTCAATGTGCCTGTCCCTCTTGTATGCTGTGCCTCCTCTCTGCGCTTGTCCCATCTGTATGCTATGCCTCCTCTCTGTGCCTAGCCCCCCTGTGTGCTCTTTTTCCCCTTTGTTCACTCCCTGCTCCTCTCTCCCTCCTAACCTGTGCTATCCAGCAGGTGCTTTGTAGCAGCATCCGACTGTAGTGAGCTCCGCAGCAGTAGCAGGTCTCTATCTCCTGCATTGTGGTCTGCGGGAATAGCCTATACCCATGGCAGCTGCAGGAGGGAGGAATCTGGGCCCCCAGTGCTGGAGTCCACAGCACTTGCCTCCGAGTCCTCCAGTCCACACACTGCTGCATGCCCAGCACCTGCACTTTTGGATGGAGAGAGAGGTCAAGCTTTATGAAGATAATGAATAAGCCCAGCTATGCTTTGAGGGCTGGGCTCAACTCTGCTATGGGGTAAATGGCCCTGCCCTCTCAAATCCACAGCCGAGTCCTCGCCAGCCACCGGGCCCCTGACATGAGTCATTCTAGTCAGGCCCTGCTGGCGGCCCTGGACGATGTTCACTACATTGTGTATTTGAATTTTTTACCTCTTAGCACCTGATTGTATTATGGTGAACCAAATCTATAGCTGATGGCACCTTTACACGCCGCTACAGAAGGTTGGAAACAACCGGGTGTCTCACGTGCACGAGCACGTTCCAACGGTTGCGAACGGTACCCGATACCGCCTTTACATGCCGCTACAAGGTGCTCTACAGAAGGTTTAATCTATCCCTGGAGGCACCACCGGGTGCCACAAGTTACCTTCTGTAGAGCACCGTCCCTCATTTACACGCCGCTACAGAAGGTAATATGGGAGGACCTGGTGCAGCAGGGACAACACATAGGCGTGCCAGAGTTGTGGATTACGAGACGCTCGTACGATGATTGGACAATGCAATAGCATCATGATTGGCCAGCCAGCGCAGGAAGGCTGGCTAATACATGACGCTATAGCAAATGTGTAGTGTGACTGGTCAGCTCCTTATGTAAAACAAAAAGGAAAAGGGGCGCAAATGTGTAGGATCCCCTTATTAAAAATGTCTAAGTGGCGTGGATAGGTGGCCACTCACCTTATCGGGTTGTGCAATTCCTGCACAACCCGGTTTAACAGCCTCCGCCGCCGGCGGTATATGCAATGCCTCTCCGCTCTCCTCTCTCCTGTTCAAGGCAGATTGTTTGTGCTGTTCCTGAGCTGCTCCAGCCGCCACTCCCTCAAAAAGGGAGTAGTTTTCATGCAAAAAATAGTAATGGCGGTCTAATTAGGAGCGCTCTAAGGAACAAGCAGACATGTAAACATGTCTGCTTGTTCCTTAGAGCGCTCCTAATTAGACCGCCATTACTATTTTTTGCATGGTCAGCTCCTTAGATATGCCGCCCTATGCAGCGACAACCATTCGTAACGCAGGAGCTTCCACCAATGATCACTGAAGGGGGGCGGTTTCCCGGAGGCTGTGTCACGCCCCAGGGAGTTAGCTATGTGGCGAAAAAAACCTTACCGTACCTTATTTAGACGCCGCTACCATCGGGTTGAAACCAACCTGTTTTAGAGCACTGCTCTCAAACAGGTGCTGAAAGTTACGGGTGGCAACAACCTAGTTTACACGCCGCTACCTCGGGTTGATTTGACGGTGCAAGATACATTTGTCTCCGACACCTGGTTGTTTCCAACCTTCTGTAGCGGCGTGTAAAGGTACCATTATTGATAATCATCATCAGATGGAGACCCAGCGGCAATCACACCCGGAGGAGCTGTTGTGCCGCAAAATCACCAGAATGCACCTACATGTTCAAGGTCGGTAAGTACCACCGACCTAAGACATATAAGTATGTCCAAGGTTGTAAAGGAGTTAATTATATTATCTATAAATCTTACTTATGACTATTTATGCATGAACCACTGAATTGTAAATTGCTGTGGTATATGTTGGCACTATATAAATAAAGATTATTATAGCTGTAAGAATATTGTCGCTCCAGTCAATATCACATACTGGGAGAAATCTATATCAAAAGCCTAAAGGTACCGTCACATGCCGCCATATGGCTTCCATATCGCTGGCAATTTGACATGAGTGCACATGTTTTGGGCAATTTTTTCTGACCGCCGTGGAGCAGTGACACGTATCGATTTTGTGTGCGTTACCATTGGTCAACCTTGTCTGGAAGTCTGCCCACTACATGACACATTTGCCCTTTCTATTATCTCACTACTCCACGCTCGTGTCATGTGTTGCGGCTTCTGCAAGACACTTTGGCATCGCCAAAGTGCCACACAGGACTGCTCATCTGTTGCTCAGTGGATTACACTATGAATGGCTATGTGTGCGTCTGTTGGTGACGTCGGTAAGCAAAAAACAACACTCTGGACATATGTGCATGGATTGTGTCAGGCCATGGCAGAACTATGTGTGTGCAGACATGTTTCTCTGCAATTGTTAATTGTCCATGTGTGTGAACACATACCCATGTGTAATGCCATTTAATATGGATAGGGAGACACAGTCACAGCATACAGTGTGTGCCAAAGGCCTGGTCCTGTGTATAGGACATTTGCAGACAATGCTGCAGGGACCCGTAACGACCATTGTGGTCTCACATACCTCTCTGCACAGCATAATGCTATGTGCTTACCATCCCCACCGCAGTTTGGAAATTGCCACCGATCCGCAAAACCACTGGCAACGTGCATCCATTCTGCGGGGACTGTTGTTAAACGCATGTAGGATGGCAGCAGGCAACTCCAGACGGCCTCACACATCTCGGGTATGAGGCGGCTCAGCAGTGACTGCTGCAAAGTATTGCAGGTCCATCATCGAACGACCTGTTGCCAGGAACCTCAAAGTAACAGCCAACCGGTCCTCAGGTGGAACAGCTCGACGCATCACAGTATCCTCACGGGCTATCCACGGGCAAACGTATTCCAATAAGAACTTGAAGGAGTCCCCGGACATACGGAGATAGTTCCTGAAGTCATGCGGATTCCTGTCCTCCAGCTGACGGACCATGTGGCTCAGGTTGTCTCTTTGCAGAAGCCACTCCCGAGACCACACACACCATGGTCTACGAGCCCGCCATCTCTCAGCTCTATCCTTCAGCCACAAGTCCTCCTCCAACAAGGCAAGAGCCATGAGAAGACTCTGTTCAGTGTCCATGATAAGCTCACTAACCAACCCCTGGAAAGAAAAAAACTATGAGCCAACAAACATGTGAACACTGACCAAAATGCCAGATTAACTACTTCCATACACACCTGCTATGCATAAATGCAGCTAAAACATGGCTCCCATTCTCTGATCATCCCCCTGTCAAATTTACGCCATTATGACTTCATTGTACAAGCTCGTTTTGCCTACATACATACACAAATAGTATATATACACACATCACGTTCCTCATTAACTACATGGACATCCCCACCATACATTTTTGCTCTGAACCAACCCATATCTTAGCCCATCATGTCTACGTACTCCAAGAAGGACTACATCAACCCAACCACGATGACCCCTTAATTGACATTCGTAGGCCCCCCCCAAAACCATATCGGGCAACATGTAACACATGCATAGGGTCGGAACGGAGCCATGTGAAGGCTTCATGACACACTACAGGAGTCAGCATGATCACAATACATCCATGTAGTGTTGAAAAGGCAGGAATCTCTCCGTCACACATTACCAAGCCTCCAGACACAATGAAGGTGTCAGCATAAGCCCAACACATCCATTTTCTGTCTGCAAGTCTGGATAAATCCACGATAACTGTATATCCTTGCTAAACTACCGCAAAGAGGCAACTTGGCTACACATTCCAGAATTGACAATACAAAATCGAGGGTCCATGATGAGGGTGCATCCTCCATTCTGTAACCATGCATACACTTGGTCCAACACAGCACAACAATGTCACACATTCAGAGTATGTACTGCACACACATGGAGGTGCTGTTCTGCTGACCAACACAGTAGAGTTGTCCAAAAAAACATTGTCTGAACACAAACCACACTCAGCCATCGTAGAAGGGACGTCTGAACAGCAGTACTTACCCAATGACTCTGGGCAGCTAGCTGGACTTTGCTCTTGCGTTGCAGGTTTATATATCGTAAACAGCCAATCATAGCGCACCGGCGTCATCTAATACACACATCCACCTTGGCATTGCCACGCCCAACTCCTGTGATTTGTTGACTCTGGTGCGTTATGATTGGTTGGCGGCCCCTTTTAAGATGGTGGAGTTTACTTGTATCACTTGTATTCCACAACTCACATGCGACAGCGTGGTAGCGTCTCTTCAAGCACACTCTGCTGCTCAGACGGTAGGTATAGCGATGTGCATGCCTTGTTCATCTGTACATTACTGAGTATTTCCTGGTACCCCTACCTACTGGCCTATATGTCATGTTTTATTGCACGCTGTTGTCAATGTAGCATTGTAGAGATATTGTTTGTGAGGTTTATGTAGGCAAGGTACGCCCCTCAATGTAATGTGTGACACATAATGTGGTCCTACATAGTACACCTGGGCAATGTATTTTGTGCTGCTTTTCTGACGGTGGGGGAAAAAACCTCCCCAAACTGTTATGTACTTATACACAAGAACATAGTGTTTTACTACTCTTTTGCTGTGCTTTCATAGTGGCCATGCTAATACATGTCTACCAACAAAGTCCGATCACGATTGCTCCATCTACCAGCCTTTCACATAACTACATCTGCATGTTGTCTTGTGCTGGGGTGAGCATATGTATACACATTAAATAATGTCAGGCTTCTGTGCACTCATGTGCTCAAATTATGCAATGCTCTTGACCTGTTTGCGTCATGTGTCCTTTAGTATTGTAACATCATGACATCATACGTACATGTATGTGTGCTTGTGATGTGGGCTGTGGTTATGTTGCAGATGGGGACAATCAGGATTTTGTCCGGGCCTTCCTGGCTATGTACCAGGACCATGAATGCCTGTGGTGGGTGCATTCCCAGGATTACAAGAACAACCAGGTGAAGGATGTGGCCTATGGCCACCTTGTCTCTCTCTCCCAACAGCACCACCCTGGGGAGAGGTGGGACAAGAACTAGGTAAAAGCCAAAAGCAAACACCTGCACACCGTATTCAAAAAGGAGCACAACCGGGTCCAGAGGTTCCAGCGGTCTGGGATGGGAAGTGAATAAGTTTATTGTGCCACAATTGTGGTATTATGACCTCCTCACTTTCACTCTGGACCAGGTTGTCCCTCTGAGAATGTGGGGCAACAGGGTGTTTGATGAGGCAACGGCGACCACATCCGAAGCCACGGCGCCATCACAGGAGGTACGTCTACTGATTATTGTTGTGCCTGATTACGGTACCCCTTGGTGGTTGTACTCTTGTGTTATTTTTGTAAGCCGCTACAGGCACTATCCTGTAGGTATTTCCTACCTAATCTATGTGTTGTGGTGAAGGCTCACACACTAGGCTCCTATGTTATTGTTTTGGTGATTGTAGAGCCACATCACTTAGCATGTTGGACCGTCAGATGAGTAGAGTGATCAGGTATATCTAGAGGGTTGAGAATGCGCACATAGGGTCTTATCCTTTATAGGCAGGTAAATGTGAAAAAAATCAGATTTGCTCACCTGGTCCGGTTGTGTAGCACACAACCAGCGTAATCGCTCGAACAATGCAGCTGCTGCAGGGACTGTACTTCCACGAGGTGCGGTGCTGTGATCAGGTATTTTGGACGAAGTACCTTAATGTCCGCGCTGCTGCCAGAGAGGAAAATACACCAACGACACTGGGACGTCTGAGTACTGGTAGTAGATGTTTATTTCCAACACGTTTCAGGGCCACGTACCGAGCTCCTTCCTCAGGGAAGATGAGTAGAGTGCACGCTTTTCACTGTTCCATAGTCTTGCTTTCATATGTGCAATGTTTGTGTTGATCTAGCACACTGGCTTGGTAATGCTGCTGCTGCTTATCTGTAATTTGTAACATACATTTGAGGGTTCATGACTAGAGATGAGCGAGTATGCTTGTCACTACTCAGTACTCGCACGAATATCTCGGTACTCGGGGTACTCGGCGAGTACCGAGTAATCTCGCGATACTCTTGCTATGCTCGGGGTCCACCTCCCTGCATGTTCATGCTCTTTTCAGAGCCAGCCCGCATGCAGGGATTGGCTGACAGACACTGTAATGCCACAGCCATGTTGGTTGTGGCATTACAGTGATTGGCTGGCCGCACAGCATCATCAGGTCTTTATAAAACCTGACCGCGCTGTGCTCGTCACTCTGTGCCATTAGACAGTCAGTGTAGGGAGAACTGCTGCTGATTGAGGGACAGATTTGTGGCCTTTCAGCTAGTGTAGGCACAGGGCTGCCAGTCTAATTACCACAACAGTCCTTCTGAGGACTAATAGAGCAGTATACAGGCAGGCAGGGAGGCAGGGTATATACCAAACTTCGCTGTGCCAGTATACCAGCCTGCATTGCATCTGGGGCTGGTTTCCAGGCTCATCCATCCCAAAAACCGTGCTTTTAGGGATTTATTTAGCTCAATATAGGCAGGAGTAGGTTTTAGCTCAAGTTAGGGTAGTGCTTGTCTGCACAAATTTTTCATCTAAGTGCTGCTACTGTCGGTTGCAGCGTAAATTAGGGTACACCAGAAGCCTCGTGCTAAAAACCAACTTGTCTGAACTAATTTTGCATCTAAGTGCTGCTACTGTCGGTTGCAGCGTAAATTAGGGTACACCAAAAGCCTCGTGCTAAAAACCAACTCTTGTCTGCACTAATTTAGCATCTAAGTGCTGCTATTGTCGTTTGCAGCGTAAATTAGGGTACACCAAAAGCCTCGTGCTAAAAACCAACTCTTGTCTGCACTAATTTAGCATCTAAGTGCTGCTATTGTCGTTTGCAGCGTAAATTAGGGTACACCAAAAGCCTCGTGCTAAAAACCAACTCTTGTCTGCACTAATTTAGCATCTAAGTGCTGCTACTGTAGGTTGCAGCGTAAATTAGGGTACACCAAAAGCCTCGTGCTAAAAACCAACTCTTGTCTGCACTAATTTAGCATCTAAGTGCTGCTACTGTCGGTTGCAGCGTAAATTAGGATACGCCAAAAGACTCGCTATTGTAGTCAGCGTTTGTGTCTGACTAGTCCACCTGCAGGGCCTTAATTTCAAAACTTAGTGTTGTGCTAAAAACCAACTCTTGGCTGCACTAATTTTGCATCTAAGTGCTGCTACTGTCCGTTGCAGTGTAAATTAGGGTACACCAAAAGCCTCATGCTAAAAACCAACTCTTGTCTGCACTAATTTAGCATCTAAGTGCTGCTACTGTTGGTTGCAGTGTAAATTAGGGTACACCAAAAGCCTCGTGCTAAAAACTAACTCTTGTCTGCACTAATTTAGCATCTAAGTACTGCTACTGTAGGTTGCAGCTTAATTTAGGATACGCCAAAAGACTCGCTATTGTAGTCAGTGTTTGTGTCTTACCAGTCCACCTGCAGGACCTTAATCTCTAATCTCAGTGTCGTGCTAAAAACCAAATCTTGTCTGCATTCATTTAACATTTGTGTGCGGCAGCAGTCGCTTGTAGCTCCAAGTAGTATACGCCAAAACACGGTATACGCGTCAGCGTTTGTGTCTGACCGTTCCAGCTGCCGGGATTAAACCACTCTAATCTGTAATCTCACTGTCCAGCTACAAACCAACTCTTGTCTGCATTAATTTACCATTTTTGTGTGGCAGGAGGGGGTTGAAGTTCCAATTTGTATACGCCAAAACAGTCAGTATACTTGGGTCAGCGTTTGTGTCTGAGCAGTATAGCTGCTGTAATTTCATCTCCAATCTCAGTATCCAGCTCAAAAACAACTAGTCAGAATTTTCAGTTGACAGGCGGGTGCGTTTATCTGTAATGATTCCACCTGGGGCAATAAAAAACACGCTCTGACAAAACGCAAGCGGCAGGGCAGGACTTCCAAGGCGTAGAGGGACAATTCCTGCCACGTGTCCAGCTTGGATACCCAATAATTAGAAGGCACAAAGGAATCTAGGAGCACTTTCGTACGATCGGCAAGGTACTCCTTCAGCATCTTTACAAATTTTACAGTCCTTGTGACAGTACCCTGCACCTGAGGGCCTGTGCTATGGGAGGGGCTAAGAAAACTCTCCCAGATCTTTGAGAGTTTTCCCCTACCTCTGCTGGATTAGATTTATGCCTATCTCGGCCGGACACCTTGGTTGTCCATCGAACCGCGACCTCTGCCGCAAGAGTTTTCAGAAAGGAATGTTTTGACTAATTCTGCAACTAGGGCCTTCTGGTACTGCAGCATTTTTGTAGACCTCTCCACCTCAGGAATTATTATTTATTCATTTATATAGCGCTATTAATTCCGTAGCACTTTGCATACATGAGTAATGCTGTCTCTCTTGGAGCTCACAATCTAAACATCCTATCAGTATGTCTTTACAATGTGGGAGGAAACCGGAGTACCCGGAGGAAACCCACGCAAACACGGGGAGAACATACAAACTCCTTGCAGATGTTGTCCTTTGTGTCCTTGGTGGGAATTGAACCCAGGACCTCAAGCCCAAGTTCTGCAAAGGCTGCAGTGTTAACCACTTGAGCCACCGTATAAGAGAAATAAAATTCTCCTTGTAGCGTGAATCTAAAAGTGTCACCAACCTGTAATGAGTGTCCGCCAAGATGTTGATAACGCGAGGGTCACAAGACAGGCAGCATCACATAAAGTCAGCCATGTGCGCTAGACTGTTAACAGGCAAGACTTCAGGTCCTCAACAACAGGATGATTGTCCATGCTGTCTTCATCATTCTCCTCCTCCTCTCCCCTGTCCTCTGGCCATCCGACGGTAAGATGGTTGTGCATGTATTACCGTCAATTCCACATGAAAGTAGCTCCATTTCTTTATCCTCCTCTTCCTCGTAATAGTCCTCCAATGCACGTTGGGATGAGATGATGCTGGGCTGTGTGTAATCACCCCGTACGGTTTATTGCTCCAACTGATCGTGCTCCGCCTGCAATGCATCATTTTTGATTTTGAGCAGACAGCATATTACAAGACAGAGAAGCTGCATGGTGACGCTAATTATGGCATCATCGCCCCTCACCATCTTGGTTGAGTCCTCAAAGTTTTGGAGGACGGTATATATGTCGGACATCCATGTCCACTCCTGAGGTCTTATGTGTGAAATTTGAACCGTATACCGACAGCCTAGTTGATGCTAGTACTCAACAACTGCCCTCGTCTGCTCACAAATCCTGACCAACATGTGCAGTGTGGAATTCCAATGCGTGGGGACATCACAGACCAGTCTGTGATACGGAATCTGCAAACGCTGCTGAAAGTTGGCAAGGGTGGCTGAAGCAGTAGGTGACTTTCTAAAATGGGCACACAGGTGGCGTACTTTGACGAGCAGATCCGACAGCAGCTCCGGGTAATATTTAAGAAACCGCTGAACCACGAGCTTGAGCACATGGGCCAGGCATGGAACATGTGTCAGCTCACCTCGCCTCAGAGCCGCCACCAAGTTCCGGACATTGTCACACATGACCATGCCTAGCTGTAGGTTCAGCGGTGTGAGCCAGTGATCTGCCTGCCTTTTCAGTGCTTTCCACAACTCTTCAGGATTGTGGGGTTTGTCACCTACGCATATTAGCTTCAGCACAGCCTCTAGCCGCTTACCCAAGGCAGTGCTGCAGTGCTTCCAGCTTTGGACTGGTGTAGAGGGTGAAGTGAACGAGGAGGAGGAGGGTGAGGATCATGAAGTTCCAGAGCTGTACACTGTGGGTGAAACCCTAACTGAGTTAGGGCCTGCAATCCTTGGTGTCGGAAGGACGTGTTCCGTCCCAAGCTCAGACTGGGTCCCGGCTTCCAGAATATTAACCCAGTGTGTCGACAGAGAGATTTACCGCCCCTGCCCACAAGCAATTGTCCACGTATCTGTGGTTAGGAGGACTTTTCCGGAAGCTACTTGTTAAAGGCACGTATGATGTTTTGTGACACGTGCATATGTAATGTGGTGACAACACACCGGAAGAAATAGTGGCGGCTGGGGACTGAGTAACGTGGGACGGCCGCCGCCATCAGGTTGCGGAATGCTTCCGTCTCCACTAGCCTAACAGGCAACATTTCCAGCGCTAGCAGTCGCGAAATGCGTGCATTGAGAATTGTGGTATGTGGGGCGTTGGCAGTGTATTTGCGCCTCATTTCCAAAGATTGTTGTATAGATAACTGAACGCTGCGCTGGGACAAGGACGTGGTTGATGATGTGGTATTTCTGCTTGTGCAACTACAGGTGCAGGACAGGGGGCATCTTCGCATGCAGTATGGACAGGAGATTGTCTTGCATGCACAACAGTGGGAGATGCAGTGGTGTAACCCACAGACACTGCTCCTGGACTGTGGTGTACATCCCACAAAGTCGGGTGCTTTGCTGACATGTGCCTGATCATGCTGGTGGTGGTCAGGCTGATAGTTTTTCTGCCCCTGCTGATGCTGGTATGGCAGGTGTTGCAAATGGCCTTTCTGGAATTATCTGCAGACACCTTAAAAAACAGCCAGAGTCGGGGAGACCTAAGGGTGCGTGCCCACATAGTGGTTTAGTGACGTTCAAACCGTCAGTAAACCGGTGGAAATTTGCAGGAGCCTAGAGTTCTGAGCTCTGAAGTCTCCAGCTGTTTTCCACCGGTTTCCCAGCGTTTTTTCAGCGTTTGCACAGCGTTTTACAGTCGGTTTTTCTGGCGGTTTTAAAAGCGGTTTTCTATGGAGGATTTTGTTCATTTTCTGCCTCAGAAACGATCACAAACCGCTGAGAAGAATTGACATGTTGTATGCTCCTAAACCGCTAGGAAACCGCTCAACCTCTGGCAGATCCGCTCACATAAACCGACTATGCGTGCACAGCGTTTTCTAAATTACATAGGGTTACTTGTAAGTCCTAACGCTGCTTAGGATTTACATAAATTTAAATAAAACCTATGCTAAACCGCCGGCGGTTTTCGCTGCTAAACCGACGTTAAACCACTATGTGGGCACGCACCCTAACAGTTCTACTGACAACTTCTGTCATGTTGTTGTTCCGGGGAACGGTTGCCTGCCTCCCGCCTGCAGACACCACCCTGTTTCTTCCGGCCTGTTGTGATTCTTCGCCTCCCTCCCCCTGTGCACTGCTGTCCTCGCTCTGCATGTCCTCCTGCTAGGTTGGGTCAGTTACTGGATCATCCACCATGTCGTCTTCTACTTCCTTACCCTAGTCCTCTTGACTTTCTGGCAATTGTGTTTCATCATCGTCCACCTCTTGTTGCGACGCATTCCCACCGTTGCCTTCATGAGACCGTGGCTGCTCAAATATTTGGGCATTGGTACATATGATTTCCTCATGAACCACTTCAAGTGGAGCTGGCGAGAGGCCAGAATCTAAGAACGGATAAGTGAACAGCCTTCAGAGTGTCCAAGTGTGGGATCAGTTATGTCCGGGGCCGGGCATTCGGCATGGTGGGACGAAGGAGGATCAGGGTGTGGAATGTGCGGTCCAGTCTCACGGCTACTGACACTTGACCGTGTGGAAGACAGAGTGCTTGTGGTGGTGCAAAACTCACTGGAAGCATTATCCGCTATCCAACTAACAACCTGTTTACACTGGTCTTGGTTTAATAGTGGTGTACTGCTGCAATCCCCTACAAATTGGGACAAGAAAGGTCGAGCGAGATGATGTGGGTGTTTGTCGTGGCGTAATTCGAGCTTGCACATGGCCTCAGCCTCTGCATGCACCACCATCACGTCCAGTTCCTTGGCCCTTACCACCGGCCTTACGCATTTTCAATGGTGTGCTGCCTGTATACAGCTAAATGAAGGTGTCCAACAGATTGTTTTTAGCTGGACACTGAGATGACAGATTAAATTACAGCAGGTATACCGGTCAGTCACAAACGCTGAGATGGGTATACTGAGTGTTTTGACGTATTCAAATTGAAGCTACAACCCCCTCCTGCCACAAAAAAGGTTAAATGAAGGCGGACAGGCTGACTGTGATCAAGATGAACAAGGGTTGGGTTGGGCCCGACTTCACCACACCACCACCAAATGATAGCGTAATTTAAATTTGTGCCGGTAAATTGCCATGCACCTCCGCACACCCACACATGGGTACACACTTCATGACTTTGGCTACTTGCTGTACTGCTCTTCCTCCTCCTCATCCGCCACCATCATATGATCAGTGTGACTGTAGTTCATGATGCCACAAAAACATAATTTTTTTTACATCATATTTATGATGATGATGACTCTCACCATTCAAAAGTTAGGCAGTAGTTTCATGTATACCCCCCAGGGGTAAATGTTTAGGTCCATGCTTACAGAATGGGCATTACAAGTACAGGAGACCCGCTCCTTTGTAATGGCAACAATATTTAGAGGCTCTCCTCCATGTTTCTTTCCAGGGGCATTGAAGTGCCTCACAATTTTTGGCTTCCCTGCCTAGGGCAATACTAAAAAAGACACACTGGCTTACAATGGGCACATTTTTTTAAAAAGGCCATCAAAATGAAACAAGAACAAAGCAGATAGTCACCGAGCAGAACGAGGGCAGATGAGGGCACACAGCGGCAGGACCCGACGCGATACGCGTCGGGTCCTGCCGCTGTGTAGCGGCGATACGCGTCGGGTCCTGCCGCTGTGTGCCCTCATCTGCCCTCGTTCTGCTCGGTGACTATCTGCTTTGTTCTTGTTTCATTTTCAGGTGGCTGTTCTCAGCTCCATACTAATATACTTGATATTTTTTTCTTATGCCATCTTTCCAGGTATTTTCCTCTGGATGTTTCTCTTATTCCCTGGTTTGATCTAGGGTTTAACAAAATAAATTAATTAGGCTCCTTCCTAATACCGAGCCTGGCATCCATATAGAGGTATCTGAGCTTTCATCTCATGTCACCAGGGCATTGAATTACTGAATGATTTATTCCATCTCTTTTTGCTTTTTGCAACAGAACGATTATTGTGTCATTTAAAATATTGCATTGGGCACACAGCACTTGTGTGATGGTGCTTCACCCACCACATTTTTAAATGGTTTTAATTCTTGCATATTATATGTTGTCTGCACGATTGTCTTCTTTTTGTGTCTTTATAATAAAATTTGAATATTTTGGATAATCACTTTGTGATTGGTGGATGTGTTTCTGATCACTGTCATTCATACACACTACTTTTTCTATACTTGATTCAATTATTCTTAGTGTGTGACATGTTGATCACTCATTAGTGCCACCCAACCCTACATTCTCATGCACGTCTCTATCCAGGGGCATATTGGAGCCTCTCAATTTTTGGCTTCCCTGCCTAGGGCAATACTAAAAAAGACACACTTGCTTAAAATGGGCACATTTTTTTAAAAAGCCCTCATGCACGTCTCTATCCAGGGGCATATTGGTGTCTCCAATTTTTGGCTTCCCTGCCTAGTGCAATACTAAAAAAGACCCACTTGCTTACAATGGCCACATTTTTTTAAAAGGCCCTCATGCACGCCTCAACCAGGGGCATATTGGTGTCTCCAATTTTTGGCTTCCCTGCCTAGTGCAATACTAAAAAAGACCCACTTGCTTACAATGGCCACATTTTTTTAAAAGGCCCTCATGCACGCCTCAACCAGGGGCATATTGGTGCCTCCAAACCTTTAGCTTCCCTGCTTAGGGCAATACTAAAAAAGACACACTTTCTTCCAATGACCACATTTTTAAAAAGGGCCTCATGCACGCCTCCATCCAGGGGCATATTGGTGTCTCCCAATTTTTGGCTTCCCTGCCTAGGACAATACTACAACAGACACACTTGCTTACAATGGCCACGTTTTTTTAAAAGGCCCTCATGCACGCCTCTATCCAGGGCATCTTGGTGCCTCCCAATTTTTGGCTTCCCTGCCTAGGGCAATAGTAAAAAAGACACACTTGCTTACAATGGGCATTTTTTTTTAAAAGGCCCTCATGCACGCCTCTATGCAGGGGCATCTTGGTGCCTCCAAACCTTTTGCTTCCCTGCCTAGGGCAATACTAAGAAAGACTTACTTGCTTAGAATGGGCACTTTTTTTTAAAATGCCCTCATGCACGCCTCTATGCAGAGGCATCTTGGTGCCTCCAAACCTTTGGCTTCCCTGCCTAGGGCAATACTAAAAAAGACACACTTGCTTACAATGGGCACTTTTTTTGAAAAGGCTCTCATGCACGCCTCTATGCAGGGGCATCTTAGTGCCTCCAAAACCTTTGGCTTCCCTGCCTATGGAAATACTACAACAGACCCACTTGCTTAAAATGGGCACATCATTTAAAGAGGCCCTCATGCACACCTCTATCCAGTGGCATATTGGTGCCTCCAAACCTTTGGCTTCCCTGTCTAGGGAAATACTACAGCAGACACACTTGCTTACAATGAGCACATTTTTTGAAAAGGCCCTCATGCACACCTCTATGCAGGGGCATATTGGTGTCTCCCAGTTTTTGGCTTCCCTGCCTGCGGAAATACTACAGCAGACACACTTGCTTACAATGGACACATTTTTTGAAAATGCCCTCATGCACGCCTCTATGCAGGGGCATTTTCGTGCCTCCAAACCTTTGGCTTCCCTGTTTAGGGCAATACTAAAAAAGACACACTTGCTTACAATGGGCACATTTTTTGAAAAGGCCCTCATGCACGCCTCTATGCGTGGGCATCTTAGTGCCTCCAAACCTTTGGCCTCCCTGCGTAGGGAAATACTACAACACACCCACTTGCTTAAAATGGGCACATCATTTAAAAAGGCCCTCATGCACACCTCTATCCAGTGGCATATTGGTGCCTCCAAACCTTTGGCTTCCTTGCCTAGGGCAATACTAGAAAAGACAAACGTGCTTAGAATGGGCACTTTTTTTAAAAAAAGCCCTCATGCACGTCTCTATGCAGGGCATCTTGGTGCCTCCAAACCTTTGGCTTCCCTGCCTAGGGAAGTACTACAACAGACCCACTTGCTTAAAATGGGCACATCATTTAAAGAGGCTCTCATGCACACCTCTATCCAGTGGCATATTGGTGCCTCCAAACCTTTGGCTTTCCTGCCTAGTGAAATGCTACAATAGACCCACTTTTTTAAAATGGGCACATCATTTAAAGAGGCCATCATGCACACCTCTATCCAGGGCATATTGGTGCCTCCAAACCTTTGGCTTCCCTGCCTAGGGAAATACTAGAGCAGACAGACTTGCTTACAATGGGCAAATTTTTTGAAAAAGCCCTCATGCACGCGTCTATGCAGGGGCATCTTGGTGCCTCCAAACCTTTTGCTTCCCTGCCTAGGGAAATACTACAGCAGACACACTTGCTTACAATGGGCACATTTTTTTTAAAAGGCCCTCATGCACGCCTGTTTCCAGGGCATATTGGTGTCTCCCAATTTTTGGCTTCCCTACCTAGGAAAATACTAGAGCAGACACACTTGCTTACAATGGGCACAATTTTCTGAAAAAGCCCTCATGCACGCCTCTATGCAGGGGCATCTGAGCGCTTCCAAACCTTTGGCTTCCCTGCCTAGGGAAATACTACAACAGACCCACTTGCTTAAAATGGGCACATCATTTAAAGAGGCCCTCATGCACGCCTCTATCCAGTGGCATATTTGTGCTTCCCAATTTTTGGCTTCCCTGCCTAGGGCAATACTACAGCAGACACACTTGCTTACAATGGGCACATTTTTTGAAAAGGTCCTCATGCACGCCTCTATGCAGGGGCATCTTGGTGCCTCCAAACCTTTGGCTTCCCTGCCTAGGGCAATACTAAAAAAGATACACTTGCTTACAATGGGCACTTTTTTTGAAAAGGCCCTCATGCACGCCTCTATCCAGGGGCATCTTGGTGCCACCAAACCTTGGTCTTCCCTGCCTAGGACAATACTAAAAAAGACACACTTGCTTACAATGGGCACATTTTTTTTTAAAAGGCTCTCATGCACGCCTCTATCGAGGGGCATATTGGTGTCTTCCAATTTTTGTCTTCCCTGTCTAGAGCAATACTAAAAAAAACACACTTGCTCACAATGGGCACATCATTTAACGGGCCCTCATGCACGCCTCTATGCAGGGGCATCTTAGTGCCTCCAAAACCTTTGGCTTCCCTGTCTAGGGAAATACTACAGCAGACAGACTTGCTTACAATGAGCACATTTTTTGAAAAGGCCATCATGCACGCCTCTATGCTGGGGCATCTTGGTGCCTCCAAACCTTTGGCTTCCCTGCCTAGGGAAATACTACAGCAGACCCACTTGCTTACATTGGCACATTTTTTTAAAAGGCCCTCATGCACACCTCTATGCAGGGGCATATTGGTGTCTCCCAGTTTCTGGCTTCCCTGCCTGCGGAAATACTACAGCAGACACACTTGCTTATAATGGACACATTTTTTGAAAATGCCCTCATGCACGCCTCTATGCAGGGGCATTTTCGTGCCTCCAAACCTTTGGCTTCCCTGTTTAGAGCAATACTACAAAAGACACACTTGCTTACAATGGGCACATTTTTTGAAAAGGCCCTCATGCACGCCTCTATGTGTGGGCATCTTAGTGCCTCCAAACCTTTGGCCTCCCTGCGTAGGGAAATACTACAACAGACCCACTTGCTTAAAATGGGCACATCATTTAAAAAGGCCCTCATGCACGCCTCTATCCAGTGGCATATTGGTGCCTCCAAACCTTTGGCTTCCTTGCCTAGGGCAATACTAGAAAAGACACACGTGCTTAGAATGGGCACATCATTTAAAGAGGCCCTCATGCACGCCTCTATCCAGTGGCATATTGGTGCCTCCAAACTTTTGGCTTCCCTGCCTAGGGAAATACTACAACAGACCCACTTGCTTAAAATGGGCACATCATTTAAAGAGGCCCTCATGCACGCCTCTATCCAGTGGCATATTGGTGCCTCCAAACCTTTGGCTTTCCTGCCTAGTGAAATGCTACAACAGACCTACTTGCTTAAAATGGGCACATCATTTAAAGAGGCCCTCATGCACACCTCTATCCAGGGGCATAATGGTGCCTCCAAACCTTTGGCTTCCCTGTCTAGGGAAATACTAGAGCAGACACACTTGCTTAAAATGGGCACATCATTTAAAGAGGCCCTCATGCATGCCTCTATCCAGTGGCATATTGGTGCCTCCAAACCTTTGGCTTTCCTGCCTAGTGAAATGCTACAACAGACCCACTTGCTTAAAATGGGCACATCATTTAAAGAGGCCCTCATGCACACCTCTATCCAGGGGCATATTGGTGCCTCCAAACCTTTGGCTTCCCTGTCTAGGGAAATACTAGAGCAGACACACTTGCTTAAAATGGGCACATCATTTAAAGAGGCCCTCATGCATGCCTCTATCCAGTGGCATATTGGTGCCTCCAAACCTTTGGCTTTCCTGCCTAGTGAAATGCTACAACAGACCCACTTGCTTAAAATGGGCACATCATTTAAAGAGGCCCTCATGCACGCGTCTATGCATGGGCATCTTGGTGCCTCCAAACCTTTTGCTTCCCTGCCTAGGGAAATACTACAACTGACCCACATGCTTACAATGGGCACATTTTTTTTAAAAGGCCCTCATGCACGCCTGTTTCCAGGGGCATATTGGTGTCTCCCAATTTTTGGCTTCCCTGCCTACGGAAATACTAGAGCAGACACACTTGCTTACAATGGGCACATTTTTTGAAAAAGCCCTCATGCACGCCTCTATGCAGTGGCATCTGAGCGCTTCCAAACCTTTGGCTTCCCTGCCTAGGGAAATACTACAACAGACCCACTTGCTTAAAATGGGCACATCATTTAAAGAGGCCCTCATGCACGCCTCTATCCAGTGGCATATTTGTGCTTCCCAATTTTTGGCTTCCCTGCCTAGGGCAATACTACAGCAGACACACTTGCTTACAATGGGCACATTTTTTGAAAAGGTCCTCATGCACGCCTCTATGCAGGGGCATCTTGGTGCCTCCAAACCTTTGGCTTCCCTGCCTAGGGCAATACTAAAAAAGACACAATTGCTTACAATGGGCACATTTTTTGAAAAGGCCCTCATGCACGCCTCTATGCAGGGGCATCTTAGTGCCTCCAAACCTTTGGCTTCCCTGCCTAGGGAAATACTACAACAGACCCACTTGCTTAAAATGGGCACATCATTTAAAGAGGCCCTCATGCACGCCTCTATCATGTGGCATATTGGTGCCTCCCAATTTTTGGCTTCCCTGCCTAAAGCAATACTAAAAAAGACCTACTTGCTTAAAATGGGCACATTATTTAAAGAGACCTTCATTTACATCTCTTCCCAGGAACATGGGAGTGCCACAAAATTTAAAAAAAAAAAATCTTTCATATAATCCCAAAAAACTACCCCAACTCTGTTCACAAGTGGGTATGAGCCCTTAATATTTTTTCCATGAAAATCCGTTTTGGTTTCATTTTGTAACGTTTTCTTGACAGTCCGTAAAAGTAAAAGTAATAGTCTGACAACATTGTTGACATCAGTGACCTTGGGGTCTGAAATGCTTCCAGGGGTCTTCCCCATGCTGTTCCCATATCATTTCAGCACTGTTCTGATACTTTTGTGACATTTTTACGGTTTTTCCATGCTGCTGGGGGTCATGTCAGAAAAATACTCGGGTCTCCCATAGGATAACATTGGGCTCGGTGCTCGGGCCGAGTACACGAGTATCTTGGGATGCTCGGCCCGAGCTTCGAGTACCCAAGCATTTTAGTACTTGCTCATCACTATTCATGACAAGTGTTTGACCATTTTGTTTGGCTTCTTTACAGGAGCCTCCAGAGCTGCAGTTCACCCAAGATTGGTCATCCGTGATTGATCCTCCCCCATCAACATCTGAGGAGGAAGTTGTGCCTGATCCCAGTGCGGCAGGGCAGCACCCTGGACCCAGCTCAGTCATTCATCGTCGACGCCCACCAAAACCTCCGACGACTGAGCTGGGAACGTGGGCAAAGAGGGTGGTGCTTCCCACTGAAAATCAGCCAAACACTGGGATTGGGTATCTGGTTAATGAGAGGGTGGCCAGGCTGGACCCAGGGCAGTGCAGACTATCTGAGAGGCTCATCATTCGGGCCCTGGAAGCGGCTGAGGACATGGCACTGACGGCACCAACCCATCTGGTGTTCCCCAGTAGACAGTCGTCAGTGTCCCATGGTCCGAGGCCACCTACATATGGGTCCAGACAGACTCCTGACTTGTCCAGGGGCCCCAGGCAATCCCTCCATAGTTGGGCTTCTGGTAGGGGATATGGGGCCACAACCCACGTCTGACACATTAGAGGAATACCTACATGAGGAGAGATGCTACCAATAACTGTTGAGTGAATTGTGAGCCAAACATTTATTTGTTTGTAAAACACGGTATGTGTTAATCTTTTTGTTTATGTACAGAATAAACTTAATTGGTTAACAAAACACTCAGTCTGGCTGTGTAACTGTCATGTATGTGTATGTATGTACTGTGATGTTGTATTACAGGGCAAGGATGTGTCTCACTTGTATAGCCAACATAACTACCATCACATGGTAAGGTACAGATGTTGACATATGCTACATCCATTTGGTCCATGTGTGTGAGAATGTCTTGGTAAATTCTTTATTGGCCCTAAATGGGTCTACAAGTGTGTACTCGGCCCTTAACATATGCTTTTTTGTTTTGCCATACAATGATGGGAAGTAGTTTTTTTTACCATTGGATGTGTGATATTGTCAGGGTTACATTGGGTGAGTAATGTTGTTTTGGGCTACATACATGGGTTGGGTGCCTCCCTGCAGCCCATCCGTGTTTTTAAAGTAAGGTCTGCACATTTCTACACTAGTAGAAACTTTTGTGGCTTGGTGGGATTTTAAATCCCCCTATTTTTTTTTTATAAAATACTAAAATGACACACACAACAAAAAACACATATCATGGCAACATGTCACACACTCGACACACAAGGGGAGGAAAAAAACCACAACAAACAAATCATAATGGCTGTTGCAGGCCAAGACCCAGGCTGCCCACCAGTGAGACGCTGGATGATGGCCCACATTCAGTTCAAATTGGCCTGTGCCTCCCAGTGGGCATCAACCAAATCCTGTATGGTTTGGTGTCCTGTATGGGGAAAAAAACAACATCAGGAACATGTTTGGCAGAGTTTAACAATGTTCTGGCCATGTGTAACCATACTTACGATTTAGCATGTGATCCCGCACTTCCCTTTCGGGTGGTGGTGAGGCCCTTCCAGGCCACCCGCTCAGAGCTGCTGGGCCATCTGCATTTATCAAAAGCACAAACAAACAACATTAGTAAGGCAGTATGTCCGGGGGACACAGGGCAAAATTTAAAAAACTTTCTTTTTTAATATGGGCCACACTTACCATCCGCGCCACCTCCACCAGGCTCACTATCACCCTGTGGGGACCATTCCCCGACAGGGCTGCCAACTGGAGTGGCTAAGTTGGGTGGAAGTGGGCCAGGAGGTGACGGCATTTGCTGCCGGTGGTGTGTGGCTACTGTGCCCGCAGGTGGGTCTCTTGTGATGCACAAGAAGAAGATGAGTCTGGTGAAGGACGCACAGATCATCAAATATGGCGCCTTTGACACGGGCAACAAATGCAAATGCAGGACAAGCCACTAATCACTGCAGACGGGGCGCGGAAAACAGCACGTTCAGGCACGCCTATGGAATTGATTCCAGAATGTCTGAGCTCTCTTTCTACATCGCTATTGCCCTGTCACACGCCAAGATGCACTAATATCGCCTGGTGGATATCGCCTGATTTCACTGCATGGCAGGGCAATCAGGCGACACTCCACCTGCGATTTCTCGCCGTAGAATTGCCCAGTCACACGCCACTACGCACATGCGATGTGGTTTCCACATCACCGAATTCGGGAATTGCCAGCATTCTCTCCGGCGATATGGAGGCATGTGACAGTACCTTAATGGTTGTTGTTTCCATCAAAAGCAAATAGTACCTTGTAGACTTGCTATCGTGTTATATATGATCTTTTAGATGTTGACTACTAAGCCTAACACCTTCTGAATACTGTAGACTGAGCAGAACATATTAAATAATCCATATTTCTCTTGTATTTACTGCAAGCTCTTACAATCTGTGCATATGGCCATACATGTCTGAATACACAAACACATGTATGTGTTCCATATCCGTAATGTGAAATGTTTCTGTGCTACCTAATGTTACTAGATTTCCATGGGGAAGAATTAGCTGCAGAGAAAGAAAGAACCCCTTTTTCTTTGTGCTGTATAAACCTCTGCTAATGGAGTGTGGCAGTCATTATTTATGGGAAGGAGTATGGCATATGATGATTTGTGCAGGATGCGGAAGGGAAATATTAGGTTAGTGGTTTGCACATTCCTGCACAATAGTTACTGATCAGCTTCTGTATACAGCAAGAACTATTCAAATAGACCTGGAAAGCATAAGGTCATGTTAGGAGGAAATGCTGGGAAGTGGGGGAGAGAACTAACTCTTTAGACGGCTGAACAGATGACATAATTTCTTTCACTGTAGATGATTACTGGTACATAGAACATTACTATTCCTTTTAGACAAGTTTTGAATTGATATATAAATACATATTAGTGAACCCATAGGAAAACAAAGGATGTGGTATTAGTTTAGGCCCTATTGCAATATTCTAGAGACTCATACAGTTGTGTCCAAAAGTTTACATATCCCGGCAGATTTTTTGCGTTCTTGACCTTTTTCAGAGAATATGAATAATAACACAAAAACTTTTTTTCCACTAATGGTTAGTGGTTCGGTGAAGCTATTTATTGTTAAACTACTGTGTTTTCTCTTTTTAAATCATAATGACGACCAAAAATATCTAAATGACCCTTTGATTGGTAAGTTTATATAGCGCAGTTCTTAATGCCGTGTACTGCCCCCTCTAACATCAATGACAGCTTGAAGTCTTGAGATAGTTGTAGATGAGGCGCTTAATTTTCTCAGATGGCAAAGTTACCCATTCTTCTTGGCAAAAAGCCTCCAATTCTTGTAAATTCCAGGGTCTTCTTGCATGATCTGTGCGCATGAGTTCTCCCCATAGTGGTTCAATGATATTGAGGTCAGGAGACTGAGATGGCTACTCTAGAACCTTTCACTTTATTCTGCTGTAGCCAATGACAGGTCGGCTTTACTTGGGGTTTTGGATCGTTGTCATGTTGGGACGTTCAAGTATGTCCCATGCGCAGCTTCCGGGCTGATGAGTGCAAATTTGCCTTCAGTTTTTGATGATAACGTGCTGCATTCATCTTTTCTTCAACTTTGGCCCAGTTTCCTGTGCTTTTGTAGTTCACACATCCCCACATCATCAGCAATCCACCTCCATGCTTTACAGTAGGAATAGTGTTGCTTTCATCATAGGCCTTGCTGACACCTCTCCAAATGTAATGTTTATGGTTGTGGCCAAAAAGTTTGATCTTGGTCTCATTTTACCAAATTACCTTGCTTAAAATAGATATTTTTATGTTTCGGACCCTTTCTTTAAGTAACTTTTACTTAAAGAAAGGGTCCGAAAGATAAAAATATCTATTTTAAGCTTTCCGGCAAGGTCCTGTGCTTCCAGGACCTGTGGTGACGTCATGTTCTCGCGGAACTCTGGTCATGTTACCGGAGTTCGCGAGAGAACATGACGTCACCACAGGTCATAGAAGCCGCAGGACCTTGCCGGAGGCTTCGGTGGACCGCGGACAGGTGAGCATTGATTATTTTTTTATTTTTAACACTAATTAGCTGTTTATTTTGGCTGAAAATGCGGCAGATGCGGTTTTCTGACCGCATCTGCCGCATTTTCGAACCAAAACCGAACATGTTCGAAATTCGCCGAATTTGAACCAAATTGTTCGAATTCGGCGAATGACTCGAATAGCGCCAAAATCAACTCGAATTTGAGATTGGCGAACTATTCGAATCGAACATTGCTCATCTCTAGACTATAATTCCACATATTAACCCCTTAAATGCTAACCTGTGTGGACAGCATGTCTCTAGGGAGGGTGGGCACGCCCTAGAGACTTGTTCCCCACATCTATTATAAAGATTAACCCTTTGGTCGTCCCTGCGGCAGCAGGGATGAACAAAGCATACAGTAACCGGATTCTCCGGATTACACATCCTGAGCAATCCGATCACCGCATGCGGAGATAAAGGCACATTTTTTTACAAAAATATGTGTGAAGGCACTTGCAATTACTACATCCAAATCTGGATGCCGTAACTGCAATTTTCCCTCCTAATGTGACCCTAGCCTAACACAATGTAGCCATGTATCCTTCGCTCCCAGCCAGTGTTCTTTACGTTGGTATTAAATCTACAGAGTGCTTTAAGGGTATGTCACACGCGTCGATATCGCTGTCAATGTCGCTCATACGTCACAGATTTTCAGTCGCTCAAGCGACGTAAAAGTGACGCAGGAGCGACATTGAAGCGTGTGACCAAGCGATGCAACCAGCGATATGTCGCTGATCGCCGATTGCAGGTTTCACTGCCAGATGTAAAACCTGTCGCTCATCGCTCAGTAGACCTTGTGCATCGCTGCGTGTGACACTAAACTCAGCGACGTATTTTCTATTTTGACAACGTACAAGCGACTAAATAAAATCGCTCGCAAGATGGCGACATCACCGCATCGCTGGGTCATATTGACGCGTGTGACATCTTACCTGCGATCATTCCACATCGCTCAGGCGATTAATAATTTGTGACGCATGAGCGATATCGCGGGCGACATTGACACGTGTGACAGGCCCTTTAGAGTTTTATAATTAAGTTGTAGGTATGGCATCAGATACTTAAGGGCCTGTCACACGTGTCAATGTCGCCCGCAATATCGCTCATGCGTCACATATTATTAATCGCCTGAGCGATGTGAAATGATCGCAGGTAAGATGTCACACGCGTCAATATGACCCAGCGATGCGGTGATGTCGCCATCTTGCGAGCGATTTTATTTAGTCACTTGTACGATGTCAAAATAGAAAATACTTCGCCGAGTTTAGTGTCACACACAGCGATGCACAAGGTCTACTGAGCGATGAGCGACAGGTTTTACATCTGGCAGTGAAACCTGCGATCGGCAATCAGCGACATATCGCTGGTTGCATCGCTTGGTCACACACTTCAATGTCGCTCCTGCGTCACTTTTATGTCGCTCGAGCGACTGAAAATCCGTGACGTACGAGCGACATTGACAGCGATATTGACGAGTGTGACATCCCAGTCACAATAGATAGATAAAGATTCTGTTGCCCTCTGCATGAGATAGAAAGTGTAACAGGTCTGCCAACCTTGTGTTCCTCTCCAGCCGTAATTCTACATAATAGTCATATTTGTCAACTACGAAAGATAAATACATTTCCTGGCACAGTAGTCAACAAGAGGAACACCCTTTTATAACTCATATACAGATGAAAAAAATAAAAATAGCAGTGCAGATTGGGGGACGCTAAGGCGAACATTTCAACAACATAATAAGATTCCACTTAACTATTAATTGGATGTTTTGTTAAGGAGTTAAAACAATAACATTCCGGAAGGTGAAATTTAATCATCTTAAAGATGTTCTTTCTTAAACTCACTGGTTAGGAAAATGTCCTCATAATAAGACAGATACTAGTAGTAAATGGGAAAATTTTTAAAGCATCTCAAATTTTTATTGTGAGAAGTACAGATCTTACAAGAGTGAAAAGGTTAGAAATATGAGTAAACCAGTGTGACTAAATAAAAATGTAGGGGGCAATAAATTAAAAAAAGAAAGCATTTAAAGTAATAAAACAGCAAGGTTATAATGAAGTACTAAAAAGCAAAAAATAAAAAAACAAGAGAAAAGCAGAGCAGCAATACTGGAGACAGAAGGACTCACTGCAGAAAAAGAACAACAAATCCTGAAATATACATTAATAATAAATAGTAAAAAAGTTAGAACTTGGAGTTTTACCCCTTTAAAAATTAATGACGGAGAAATTGTGGAGGGTCATAAAAAAAAAGTAAATGTAGTAAATATTTTTTCCCAACTGTACACACAGAGAAGAATGAAGGCCTAAAGTCATCAAGACCTCATTGTTCATGTTGGCGTTGATGAGTGGGCATGTGAAAGTGAGACGCACCTAATACATTAAGAGGCACACACCTCTTAATAAGTCAGCCTTTGTTCACCTCTTACAAATCCAGTCAGGGAATGGAGTAAGATTTGTGGCATAAGGGTACGGACACATATGCGAGTGAAAAAACCGCTCCGGTTCACGGATCCGAGAGTTGGACGACTTTTGTCAGAGTTTTGGTCCGTTTTGCATCCAACAGTGATGCTAGTGTCCGACATTTCCTGAGATCACATCCGTGAGCTGTCCAACAGTAATCCGAGTGTGGTCCGAGTGCAATCCCAGAGTTGCATGCGATTTTTGAATGAAAGCTTGGCAATTGTTTCAGCTATGAAAACTCTAATCAGAGTTGGCTGATCCGACTGTGGTCCATCTGTGGTCCGTGAATTTTGTAGGACCCATAGACTTGCATTGGCGAGTCTCGGATGTGAATTGCATACTGTCACAGAATGTTGTGACTGCTTTGATGTCTGTGAATCGGATGAGAAAAAAACGCCCGACACTCGGAAATGTGTTTTCAGACATTGAATAACATTAGTCCGACTGCAATGCGATTTTGATTCGTATTGCAGTCATCCGAGTTTCACGCCCGTGTGTCCAAGTCCTAAGACAGGGATTCCCAACAACTGGGCCACAGACCAGGACCAGGCCGTGGAGGTCTCTGTGCTGGTCTGTGGCTCAGAGTGGTGAATGCTGCCTGCCGTTATGTCACTGCCTGCCACACCTTCAGCATTATGGTGCCACTCTGCTCTCTTCCTGTGATTGGAGCAGTCGGTCAATCACAGTGCAGCAGCCAGGCCCTGATTGGCCAGTAGTTGCTGTGCTGTGATTGGCCTAGCTGCTGCTCTATGATTGGCCTGGCTGCTGCACTGTGATTGTCCCGCCTGCTGCATTGTAATTGGCCAATAGCTCCGCATGTACATCTATACACGCAGCTGAGGAAGAGAGCAGAGCATCATTGTAATGTTGCAGGTGCAGCGGCGGTGGACCAGTGAGAAAAAGGTGTGTGTGTGTGCTGCATGGGGATGATGTGGGCTGCAAGAGGAGGATGATGGAGGCTGCAAAAAGATGATGGGGCTGCATGGGGATGATAGGGGCTGCAAGAGGAAAATGATGGGGTCTGCAAGAGGTGGATGATGGGGGCTGCAAGACGAGGATGATGGAGGCTGAAAAAGGAGGATGTGGAGGCTGCAAAAGGATGATGGAGGCAGCAAAAGGATGATGGGGCTGCATGGGGATGATGGAGGCTGCAAGATGAGGATGATTGGGCTGCAAGAGGAAGATGATAGATGCTGCAAGAGGAGGATGATGGGGACTGCAAGAAGAGGATTATGGCGGCTGCAAAAGGATGATGGGAGCTGCATGGGGATGATGGACGCTGCAAAAGGAGGATGATGAAGGCTACAAAAGGATGATGGGGGCTGGAAGAGGAATATGGGTGCTGCAAAAGGAGGATGATGGAGGCTGCAAGAAGAGGATGATGGAGACTGCAAAAAGATGATGGGGATGATGGAGGCTGCAAGAGGAGGATGATGGGGGCTGCAAGAGGAATATGATGGAGGCTGCAAAAGGATGATGGGGGCTGCAAAAGGATGATGGGAGCTTCATGGGGATGATGGGGGCTGCAAAAAGGCGATGGGGCTGCATTGGGATGATGGGGGCTGCAAGAGGAGAATAATGGAGGCTGCATGGGGATGATGGGGGCTGCAAGAGGAGGATGATGGAGGCTGCAAAAGGATGATGGGGGCTATAGTATTGGGGGCTGCTATGGGATGATGTGAATATTATGGGCTGCAAGGGGATGATGGGGATATTGTGCACTGCAAGGGACTGATGAGGGCTGCAAGGGGATAATGAGGGCTGTAAGGGGATACCATATTGGGGGCTGCAAGGGGATGGAAAAATAAGAAATCCACTGAAAATAAGACATAGCACATCTTTCAGTGAAACAGGGTACTAAATTCCTATCCTTGTCCATAGCCCTGGCCCATATGACAAAAGCCGCACCCCTATGCCAACTCGCCGTGGCGGGCCACAGAAAAATGGGTTTGCATGAAGCCAGTCCCCAATGCAAAAAGGTTGATGACCACTGGCATAAGGTATTTAAAAGCTCATCCTAAATTAGTAGAGAAGGCACCACCATGTTCCATCTTGCCCCTCTTTTGCCACAGCTCCAACCATTTTGGCGAAACTAGTTGAATCTGGCGCGAAAGTGCCCAAAGTCATTACATTTTTGTGCAATACTTTTCAAAGCATTTTGTCTGCTGTAATCGATGCATTTGGTGATGAATTGTCAGATAAAATGCAAAAGGGAAACAAAAACATTCCCTGAAATGAGGCCTATACGTGAAGAATGACAGGATTTGATCTGCTCAACATGTTTTTTTTTAGAAACTGGACTCAGTCTGGTCTAAAAATGTATAATGTACCGGTCCTTCATGGATTTACTTATGTTCCCTCCTGGTCACTTTGTGCATTTGATCAGATATACCACATAGCTTCTTTTGCGTTTATTTTATTCCTTAATGGGGTCTGTCTTTCCAGTGTGGGGGTGTGAAATATTATATTGTAAAGACTAAAACACTGTAAAAAGGGAAATGTGCCTGTTCTCCGACTTCTTAAAACATGTTTTATTGGTTTTTGTCTGAAACTGCGAATGTACGTCCTTACTAGGTGTTCCCAGATATTCTGTAGTCTTTTCAGGCACATCATAGCTGGTGCTTGAAATTTAGGGATGTGTTGATATGCCCTGCTAAGAAGAGGTCAATGTTTTCTTATGCTGTGTTGATGGAGGGGATAATTGGGTTGTAGGTATACATAAAAGATCTATGATGAATATTATTACTCCATTGCATGGTGGATGCATAAGTAAATACGATAGGTTGAAAAAAGACCCAAGTCCACCAAGTTCAACTCTCCTCCATCCATCATACATTTTTGTCTCTTATTGACAATATTATGAGCCCTGAGGAAATCATCCAGCCCTTTTTTTAAAGTGGGTATGGTTTCTGCCATTACTACATCTTGTGGTAGAGCAGTCCATAGTCTAACTGCTCTATAATATGATATATATTAATATTCATTCATTTATATAGTGCTATTAATTCCATAGCACTTTACATATATGAGTAATGCTGTCTCTCTTGGAGCTCACAATCTAAATATCCTATTAGTATGGAGCCTGGAGGAAACCCACGCAAACACGGGGAGAACATACAAACTCCTTGCAGATGTTGTCCTTAGTGTCCTTGGTGTGAATTGAACCCAGGACCTCAAGACCCCAGTGCTGCAAGGGCTGCAGTGCTGACCACTTGAGCCACCGTGCCGCCCGCCACTGCCACCTGCAGTGAGTGCCCCCTGGCCCTAGTATTGTCTTTGCAATGAATAAGTCATGTTCTAGTCCTTTGTATTGACCACACATGTATTTATACATATAAATGAGATCTCCTCTGAGATGTCTTTTTTCCAAGCTACACAAACCCAACCTAACTTCTCGTCATATGGGAGGACTTCCATCCTTTGCAATATTCTAGTTGCCCACCTCTTAACTGGCTCTAACTTCTGAATATCCTTTTTAAAATGTAGAGCCCAAAACTGGATCCCATAAACTTTGTGTGGCCTTACAAGTGATTTATAGAGGGGCAACAATACACTGGGATCCAGGGTTTTTCTCTCTTTTTATACACCCTAAAATCTTGTTTGCTTTTCCAGCAGCTGTTTGACCATGAGTTCTTCTGCTCAGTTTACTTGTAACCAGAATACCTAAATACTTCTCCAGTCCTGTAGTCCTTAGTTTTATTCCATTTAATGTGTACACAGTAATAGGATTATTCCTTCCCAGGTACATTACTCTACATTTATGAACATTAAATCTCATTTGCCAAGTGTCTGCCCATTCAGACATTTTATCCAGATCATTTTGTAATATTGTCCTGTCAAGTTCAGTTTTTAATATCCTGCATACTTTGGTGTCGTCAGCACAGACTTTACTGCAATCTCATCCACAAATTCATTAGTGAAGAGATTAAAAAGAATTTGTCCTAGCACAGATCCAACTGCTAACTATAGCCCACTTAGGGAAAGTACCACTTACAACAACTCATTGTTTCCTATCTCTTAAGGCCCAGTTACACACATAGATAATTGTACAGAGATTGCAGAGTAGACCCCATCTCCTGGCTGGAAGGAGGAGTAGGTTTAGGGGGTGGGAAAAAGGAAGCTAGTGAGGAGAGAGAAGCAAGATGGTGTGCCGGCCCCAATTTGGTTTGGATCTTAAGGCCCAGTTACACACACAGATAATTGTGCAGAGATTTTTCACAGATCTCTGGTTGCAGTGAAATCATGGACACATTGTTCTATTTGTACACAGCCACAAAATGTAACAATGTGTCCAAGATTTCACTGCAACCAGAGATCTGCAAACAATCTCTGCACAATTATCTGTGTGTGTAACTGGGCCTTAAGTCAATTCTTTACCCACCTGCATATATTTTTCCCAAGTCCCTGTTCATGGAGCTTCAGTATAATGGTACGGACACACTGGAGTGAAAGTTGGACGATTGTAATGCAAGTTGTTCTCGCATTGCTGTCGGACCAATATTATTCAATGTCCAAAAGCACATTTGCGAGTGTCGGGTGTTTTTTTTTCTCATCCGATTGACGGACGAGAAACCAATCACAACATGCTGCGACAGTATGCGATTCACGTGCAAGACTCGCCAATGCAAGTCTATGGGTCCGACAAAATCACGGACCACACAATAGACCTCACACGGACCATCCGAGAAGCATCTATTTTTTTCATTCATACATTATTCTTCTGCAGCTGAGAACACTTTAAAATGTTTCTGCAAATTATTATACAGTAAATAGCTGCTGAGAAAAAAACGGATGGCACACGGACACCACTCGGATGTGATCTGAGAAAAACGTTTGACACGTTTGTCGCATAGCAGTTGGATGCAAAACAGACCAAAAAACGGACGTCACTCGTAAGACTCTCAGGAACGACTATCGGACCGCATTTTTTCTCGCCAATGTGTTTCCACCCTAAGGCTGTTATGTGGTACAGTATCAAATGCTTTTGCAAATTCCAGATAAATCACATCCGCTACATTGTCAACATCCAGATTTGCACTTTCCTCCTCATAGAAAGTCAACATGTTGGTTAGACATGAATTATTTTTCAAGAATCTATGCTTGTTGTCAGTTATTATTTTATCATCTGCAATGTAATTTTGCATGTAGTCTCTTAAAATGCCCTAAAAAACTTTACACATCACTGATGTCAGACTTATAAGATGGTAGTTGCCTGCATCCACCTTCTTATCTTTTTTAAAATATCAGTATCACGTCAGCTATTTGCCAATCCTGAGGTACCAACCCTGCTATATGAGAGTCCAATGTTTTAATATCTTTGGTGATTTGGCTTGGCCAAAGCTGCGGGGAAGTTATGGGGATGGCGTGCGGTAGACGCCGCCATTTTCTATGTGCCTACTTCATTCACAAGCTGCAATGGTTGCTAGTGGTTGAGGTTTTCAGGAAATCGCTGTGGATGGAGATCCTCGACTATTTTCTAGAAGTCTTAACCTCTGCCAACCAGTTGCAATTTAGAAATGAATTAGGCACATAGAAAATAGCAGCGCCCACCTGATTCATTTCTAAAGTGTAACTGGTTGGCAGAGGTTAAAACTTCTAGAAAATGGCCAAGGATCTCCATCCGCAACCATTTTCTGGAAACCTCAACCACCAGCAACCATTTGCAGCTTGTGAATGAATTAGGCACATAGCCTACCGCACGCCACCGCCATAATATATATACAGTTGTTTACAAAAGTTTACATATCATGGCAGATTTTTTTGTTTTCTTGGCCTTTTTTCAGAGAATATGAATGATAGCACTAAACTTTCTTTCCACTCATGGTTATTGGTCACTGTTATTAAAACTGTGCATTCCCCCCTCTAAGTGGCCTTGTGTTTTGGATCGTTGTCATGTTGAAATGTCCAAGTACGTCCCATGCGCAGCTTACGGGCTGATGAGTGCAAGTTTGCTTCCAATATTTGCTGATAAGGAGATGCATTCACCTTTCCTTTAATTATGACCAAATTTCCTGTGCCTTTGTAGCTCACACATCTCCACATCATCAGCAATCCACCTCCATGTTTTACAGTAGGAATGGTGTTCATTTCATCATAGGCCTTGTTAACTCCTCTCCACACATAACGCTTATGGCTGTGGCCGATTTTGGTCCCATCACTCCAAATTACCTTATTCCAGATGTTTTGAGGCTTGTCTGTGCTGTTTGTTGTATTGTATGTGAGATACTTTGTGGCATTTGTGCTGTAATCACTTTCTTCTGGCGACTTGACCATGTAGCCCAATTTTCTTCAAGTGCCTCCTTATTGTGCATCTTGAAACAGCCATACCACTAGTTTTCAGTGAGTCCTGTATTTCAGCTGATGTTATTTGTGGGTTTTTCTTTGCATCCCAAGCAATTTTCCTGGCAGTTGTGGCCATAGGTTTTGTTGGTCTACCTGATTGTGGTTTAATTTTTACAGAGCCCCGGATTTTCTATTTGTTAATTACAGTTTGAACACTGCTGACTGGCATTATCAATTCCTCGGATATCTTTTTGTATTCCTTTCATATTTTATACAGTTCAACTATCTTTTCATGTAGATCCGTTGACAATTCTTTTGCTTTCCCCATGACTCACAATCCAGAAACGTCAGCAGCTGGATGAAAGATGCAAGAGTTTGTCTAGATTCCAGAAAATCACTCAGCTTTTATGCACACACACTGATTACAAGCAAATAGGTCACAGGTGAGGATGATACCTTTATTAGCCATTCAATTGTGTGAACTTCTGTGCATGTTATCAGGCTAAAATCAGCAGGGTGAACTTTTGATCAGCCTCAGGGTCATTTGGATGTGTTTGGTTATCATTGTGATTTAAATAGAGAAAACTCAGTAGTTTTACTATAAATGGCTTCACCTATCCACTAACCATGAGTGGAAAAAATGTTTTTGTGGTATCATTCATATTCTTTGAAAAAAAAAAGACAAGAAAGCAAAAATCTGCCGAGGTATGTAAACTTTTGAGCACAACTGTACATATATACATCAGGAAGGGGGTGCAATGTACAAGGGATGGAGGACATGTACACCAGGATGAAGGGCGCATGACATATATACAAGGATGGGGGACATATATAAGCCAGAATGGTGACATATATACCAGGATAGGAGGGCCATGTACAAAGGATGGGGGACACATATACCAGGATGGGGGACACATATACCAAGATGAGGGACCATATATACTAGAATTGGGGCCACATATACCAGGGTGGGGGTCATATATACCACGATGCAGACATATATACCAGGATGGGGGACATACTGTATATATCAGGATGGAGGATACATATACTGATTATAAGACGGACACTACCATTATAAGACGGGCCCCCATTTAACATTAAAAAAAAATCTCTTTTCCTTTAGCAATTTGGGGGGGCATTTTATAATCTGGTGCATCTTATAGACTGAAAAATACGGTAAGTAGAAGATGTATTTTGTGTCTGATGCCTGACTAATAGTCTTGGGGGACCTTTTTGTATTTATTGGTGTCTGAGACCAGATGGTATTTTTTTTTTAGGTAGTGACATTGATTCATCACAACAATTGTTTCAACTTTGCCAACCTGTTTGCTGATCATTTCTTGGTTCAAATGGAGACTACTAATAGCTAGTTTTTCATTTCTGGTGAAGTTTTAATGTGTTAGAGAATTTGCTGCAAAACTTCTGGTTTATGACATGCTTTATGTTACTACTAATCAGGTCTATGGTTAATCGGTTGTATTGTATGCATGTGGTGGATTAAAGTTACTTTGGTTGCAGAACCCCAGATGAGTAATTAACAAATCCACAGTAGAAATATCCTCACTTGGAAGCATTTGACTTAGGCTGGTTTCACACTGCCATTTATATTATAACTAGATGGCGGCCCGATTCTAAAGAATCGGGTAGTCTAGAATCCATATATAATTTATTTACTAATAGTTAGGGGAGTGCGGTGAAATGAATTGTGTGTATACAGGTGGCTTAGTGGGTAGCAGAGTATACGGTGGCTCAGTGGTTAACACTGTGCGGTGGCTCAGTGGTTAGCACTGCACGGTGGCTCAGTGGTTAGCACTGCGCGGTGGCTCAGTGGTTAGCACTGCACTGTGGCTCAGTGGTTAGCGGCGAGTGCGGTGGGCAGGGTGGTCAGCGCAGCGGCGCTGTGTGGGCAGGGTGGTCAGCGCAGCGGCGCTGTGTGGGCAGGGTGGTCAGCGCAGCGGCGCTGTGTGGGCAGGGTGGTCAGCGCAGCTGCGCTGTGTGGGCAGGGTGGTCAGCGCAGTGGCGCTGAGTGGGCAGGGTAGTCAGCGCAGCGGCGCTGTGTGGGCAGAGTGGTGAGCGCAGCGGCGCTGTGTGGGCAGGGTGGTGAGCGCAGCGGCACTGTGTGGGCAGAGTGGTCAGCGCAGTGGCGCTGTGTGGGTAGGGTGGTCAGCGCAGCGGCGCTGTGTGGGCAGGGTGGTCAGCGCAGCGGCGCTGTGTGGGCAGGGTGGTCAGTGCAGCAGCGCTGTGTGGGCAGGGTGGTGAGCGCAGCGGCGCTGTGTGGGCAGAGTGGTCAGCGCAGGGCAGAGTGGTCAGCGGTGGGCAGAGTGGTCAGCGCAGGGCAGAGTGGTCAGTGGTGGCAGAGTGGTCAGCAGTGGGCAGAGTGGTCAGCAGTGGGCAGAGTGGTCAGCGGTGGGCAGAGTGGTCAGTGGTGAGCTGAGTGGGGCGGACGGACGGACGGACACACACACACACAGACACACACACACACACAGACACACACACACAGACACACACTCCGATATACTTACCACTGTCCCTGCTTTTTCCCTGCCGCCTGCGTCTTCCTGAGTCCTGTGTTCTGGCGACATGTCGTTGGCCCCTGGAGCTCTGGATCCAATATGGCGTCCGGGAAGTCTTGTGAGACTTCCCAGACGCCATATTGGATCCAGTTCTGCCAGGAGCGGCAACATGTCGGCGGCGGAGAAGACGGAGGAGAGGTGGTAAGTATAGGCGACTGTGTATGTGTGTGTGTGTGTTGTGTGTGTGTGTTGTGTGTGTGTGTGTTAGGTGCGGCCGTAAGCGTAGCGGGCTCTATGAGTCCCGCTCCCGCTTACGGCCGCCATCTTGGCTCACCCTGAGCGGGTGTAGCTCTGGGCAGTGACCGGACGTTGGGACAAAGTGACGGATGTGACGTCACAAATCCCTCCGGCTTTTATACATTAGATTAATTTTATATTAATTTTGTAGGGCTCAGCGCTCACACCACCTCTTTATTAATTTGGTAATTTTGTCTGTTTTTCCACTAAAACAATTTATTGGCAATCATAAGTACATAGCATAACAATTAAAAGTTCATTAAAATTATGAATAAAATTATGAATAAAAAGTCTTATGAATAAAACGTTTTTTTCTTTTTCCAAATTATTAGGTTGTTGTTGATATTCTTGTAGCTGTCTTCCTTTTTCTTATGTGTTCGTGTTCCTATACTACATGGAAAAAGTTAATTATTCACCTTTTTTATTTTAAAACCACTCCGATTAAATCTATCTTTTTCTACAGTGTGATACTCACATTCATCTAAATCATGCTGTTTAAATCACTTCGGTTATTATTGCGGCTTCTTGTCTCCTCAACACTTTATTCACTCTGTCTCCTTTTTAAGAAACAGTAGTTAATTTGGTTATATAGATAAAGTGTACAACGATGGATCCAAAACGTACCGAAAAGCCAATTCTTGAGATTAAAAAGGAATTGTACAGAAGATCAAGATTTCAAAGAGGAAATTAATGTGATGAAGGCAGATTTTATTACAAAAGGATATAAAGTATATGAATTAGAAAAATATCCTGGTAGCTCCATCAGTGAGACAACCTAAAATGACACAAAAGAATGATAATGAAAATGATAACAATAGATGGAACGAAGGGCTTTAGACCATGTAGGATCTGTAAACCCTGTCAAATGATGAAAATGTCCAGGCGGAATGTGACTGAATTTTTCAACACGGAAAAGATAAAATCTTTTAAAATAAAAGACAATCTAACATGCTGTACATCTGATGTCATTTATACAATTACTGTGTAGGAAAATTTACGTAGGGAGGACTTCAAGAATGCTATCAGTAATGGTACCTTTACACGCCGTCACAGAGGGCAGCAACAGGCAGACACCGCACGTGCACGTTTTCAACGGTTGCTAACGGTGCCTGATGCCGCATATACACGCCGCCACAAGGTGCTCCACAGAAGGTATTTTCGTTCCCCGGAAGTGCCGACGGGTGCCACGGGTTACCTTCTGTGGAATACTTTCCCTGATTTACACGCCGCCACCACAAGGGAATATGGGCGTACATATTTTGCGGCGTAAGTACATAGGCGTGACAGAGTTCTGTAATACGCGACGCTCGTACTGTGATTGGACAATGCAATAGCATCATGATTGGCCAGCCAGTGCAGGAAGGCTGGCTAATACATGACGCCATTGCAAATGTGGAGTGTGACTGGTCAGCTCGCTGAATATGGCGCCCTGTGCAGGGATAGCCAATGGTTACACAGTAGTCCCAACCAATGATAGCTGATGGGGCGTGGTATACATGACGCTGTGGAACGCCCCTGGGTTTTCCCTAGGCCACGCAAAAACCTTGCCTGTGCCCGGATTACACGCCGCCACCATAGGCATTATGCCTGCTTGTTTTTGAGCAAGGCTGAAACACAGGTATCCAAAGACACAGGAAGGAACAACCTGAATTACACGCCACCACTTCGCAGTCTTTTCAAGGCAAAAGGCACAATTGTGTCTGGTGCCTGGTGGTTTCTACCTTTCGGTGGCGGCGTGTAAAGGTACCATAAGGGTGATGGAACACATGCGGAATATTAAAAAAGGATTTATAGAGCATCCCCTTAGTAAACATTACAAAGAATATCACCAATCATCTATTAAAGGGACAGAGTTTATGGCTATACAAAAAATTAATAAAAATTGGAGTGGGGGAGACCATTTAGCCAAAATGTCACGAAATGAAACACAGTGGATTTATGAACTGAATACTCTTGCGCCTAGCGGATTGAGTCAAGACGCAGAATACTTTGGTTTTCAATAAATGCATCTATATTTAAAAAATTCTAGGATGTGTATATGTACAAATGAGAGGCAATTGTTGAGGACGAAATACATAAAAAAAAAAAAAATTATCTAAATCCCTGTATTAAGTCCAGATGAAAATATATAAAGTAAGTTCATAGGAGATATGTAAAAATAATGCTTACAATAGGAGGATGAAGCCGCAGATAATGTGATAGGCATAACAGCACTACAGCCAAAAGAAACTATAATAGCGCATAAATTAAATTCATGATTGGACCGATTATACCTGTGACTGAAAAGGTGTTTTTGGAACTTGTGAATATATGTGAGAGAGTTGATAAGAAGGGTCAGGTTACCAGGTTGTCATGACAGCGCTGAAATAAATGAAGGAAGGAGACAAAAAAAAAAAGAGGATGACAGAACTGACTATCCTATAAAAAGCTGAGAAGGACAAGTGGGAGCTAATCCTGAGGAAGGTGAATAATTAACTTTTTCCATTTAGTATAGGAACACGAACACATAAGAAAAAGGAAGACAGCTACAAGAATATCAACAGCAACCTAATTATTTGGAAAAAGAAAAATTTTTTATTCATAAGACTTTTTATTCATAATTTTATTCATAATTTTAATGAACTTTTAATTGTTATGTAATGTACTTATGATTGGCAATAAATTGTTTTAGTGGAAATACAGACAAACTTCCCAAATTAATAAAGAGGGGGTGTGAGCGCTGAGCCCTACAAAATTAATATAAAATTAATTATAATATAAATGAAAGTGTTATAACTAGAGATAGATTGCACAGGCAGTTTCTGGGGTAATACAGCTGCATAACACAAAGAACAGCATTTTCAGCTTTTGCCTTTCCATAGCTAGCTCCGGTGCCTACTAATATATAATTATATATACTAGATGTTAAATTGGTTTCACACTGCGATTTTCTTCAATCCGTGGCTGTCCGATGTAAAACAGACAACCACGGATCTGATTTGGCCCTCATGTTATCCTATGGGGGTCGGATCGGATTTGGCCTAATTGCCATCCGAATTTGTGGGATCCGATTTGAGACTACTCCGATTTTAGACATAGCACAAAATCTGATGGCAATTAGCCCAAATCCGATCCTCAGCCTTTAACATGGGGGCCTATGAGCGCGGGTCCGAGGAAACAGATGATCGTTCTTCGGACCCGATTTGAGTGTACTGAGCATGCTCAGTACACTAAAATTGCTCCTAACCTTCTAATTTCACTTCTGCAACGTATAATATACATTGTAGAAGTGAAATTAAGTAAAAGAAAGAGTAAAAAATAAAAAATCAGTAATCTCACCTATCCGCGATCCACCGCTGCCTCCAGCAAGGTCCGGGTGCTTACAGAACCTGCGGTGATGTCACAACCCGGCAGCTTCATCGGGTCACATGACCGAAGTTACCGCGGTAACTGCTGTCATGTGACCCGATCAGCTGATCGGCTTGTGACGTCACCGCAGGTCCTATAAGCACCCAGACCTTGCTGGAGGCAGCGGTGGATCGCGGATAGGTGAGAATACTGATTTTTTTTATTTTTAACTCTTTCTTTTATGCTATATTTTACTTCCCTAGGGACATGTGACTTTGGCAGCCAATGACAAAAGTCTTTGTGTCTTCAACTTGTGGATGTTTTATGCACCCTAATTGGCTGCTGAACATCCACATGGAAAGTGCCAGGGGAAAATATAGACCAACGCTCCTCTGACCTCTACATATCCCTGTAGCATGTTGGCAGATATTAATCATGTTAAATATGTTGTACCAAGTTCTGCAATGACATCGGCCACTAGGGGTCACCAGAAGTTAAATGTACCATTACACGCTGCAATGTCGTTAAGATTTCACTAACGATCTCGGTCGTTAGGACAATTTTTGACATCGTTGGTGAGATGTCACACATATAGATATCGTAGACGATGCACCAATGATGTAGCAAGCAGCTATCGTTCGCACAACCCAGTGAATGATACTTGCTCACTGCTCTGAATAGGTGAAGTCGTTCACGACATCGTTAACGCGGTGTCACACAGAATGATGTAGCAGGTTGACTGATCGTGGATCGTTTGATATGAGAACATGTTCTCAAATCTGCAATCAACGATCCAACGATTTATTGTAGTCATATGTCGGTGTTACACGAAATGACGTCCTAAAGATGTTGTTTCAACGACTCCAAACCCATGACGTTTAAGCTATATCAGTCACGATTTCATAACGTGTAACGGGGCCTTAAGAGAGAGCGAGATTTTGTGAGAAATCCCCACGAATCTGATTGGGAGGGGCTGTGAGCTGAGGAAGAAGGAGAAGCCATAGTGTGTGACTCATGGTGCTGGGAACTCACCATGTCCAAGGAGAGAGAAGACGTGCCTGATTCCTGTGACATGTGGAGCTCCCCAAGGAATTGTGTTGTCAGAGTGCCCGATAAAAAACTGCTTGTCGTGAGTAACAGCGTATGACCAGTCAAAATACAAACAGATAGGGAAATCTAGACAGAGACTGCAAAAAGCCTGCAATAAACATTTCTGTGTTGAGCCTTGCTGGTGAACTGAAGAGTTTGGTTTAGGAAATATGAAGAATTTTACAGAGCAATATTTTAAACAAGTGCATTATACAGAGGAGCCTTATTGTGCATTATAAAGGAGAACTGAATACGACCCCAATTCCTGTTGCACCAGGCTGTCCTGAAAAACCTGGTGAGAGAAAAACAACTGAGATTCCCCTGTGGCAGGAGAGTGAATTGAATATTGTGTAAATAGCTTGTGATTAGTGATGGGCGAGTCCTAAATTACTCGGAATCGCTTGACTCTAGCGAGTCCGAGCCCGGGACTCGCTACTCATTGCGAGTCTAGCGAGTCCAATGTTAATGAATGGGGAAGCGAGTAATAGCGAGTAATTGTGACGACCGTCCGCTGTAAGGCTGAGCTGCTGGTAAGGCAGCACCCCGAGAAACCCCGAGACCCTTAACCCCTATACAGGGATCTGGAATTATAGCGGAGCCCAGGGGGTAGCTACCTATGGGAGCAGCAGAGCAGGGAGGTCATCTAGGAAGGGAAAAATCAGGAAGCGAAGAACGTAGTCAGGAGTCCGAGTCAAAACCGAGAGGGCAGCGAAGGTACAAAATCGTCAGGCGGTACAGAGTCGAAAATCCAGGCAAAGGTCAGAGTCAAAACCGAGAGGGCAGCAAAGGTACAAAATCGTCAGGCGGTACAGAGTCAAAAATCCAGGCAAAGGTCAGAGTCAAAACCAAACACACACACTATGTCACTTGGGGAACCAAAACTATATCTGGCGGCCTGCAAGACAGGCTCCAATGTATTTGAAGGGCGCGGTTACCTCCCATAGGCTGGAGCTCACAGCCTGATGACCTCATCCGGACCGCCCCTAGAGCCAGGCCAGATGGAGATGCACGACTGGCTCCACCCATCCCACCTCTGACAGAAGAACGCAGGCTGCGCCTAACGGACACCTCTGCAGGGCCCGCTCTTCTGCGACCAACACCACCCAGAGGGGAAACACAGCGGCGCTCAGCGACAGAGGCAAACGTCGATGGAGCAGGTCCATATGAGGACAAGTCCTTCCTATCACCAGCACCACCAGACGAAGGAATCCGGCTCCTCCCAGTGGCCGGGGCAGGAACACCGGCCACCGAGTCCAATGGCGATGTGACAGTACCCCCCCCTCTACGAGGGGCCTCCGGACCCACAAAACCCGGTTTATTGGGATGAAGAAGATGAAACCTCCTGATCAAACCCTTGGCATGGATATTACCGGCAGGCACCCAGGACCTCTCCTCCGGACCATAGCCCTTCCAATGTACCAGATACTGCACGGATCCTCTCACCAAGCGGGAATCAAGGATCCGCTGAACTTCGTATTCCACGGCACCCCCGACCAAAACCGGAGGAGGAGGGGACCGGACAGGACGAATCGGAGATCGGTACAATTTGAGAAGGGATTTACGACTTGTATGGGGCAAAAACTTCGAGACAGGGCATCAGCCCTCACATTTTTAGTACCTGGTCGGAAGGTGATAACAAAATCAAATCTGGAGAAGAACAAAGCCCACCTAGCCTGTCTAGGATTCAGTCTTTTCGCTGACTCCAAGTAGGTCAGGTTTTTGTGGTCAGTAATTACGGTAATCTTATGTTTGGCGCCTTCGAGGAAGTGGCGCCATTCCTCGAAGGCCCATTTGATTGCCAACAACTCTCGGTTACCTATGTCATAATTCATCTCGGTAGATGAAAATTTTCGGGAAAAGAAGGCACACGGACGAAGCTGAGTGAGGGATGCAGTGCCTTGTGACAGCACTGCTCCCACTCCAACTTCAGAGGCATCTACCTCTACAATGAAGGGGCGGTCCAGATCAGGCTGAACCAATATTGGGTCAGAGGAGAAACATTCCTTTAACTTAGAAAACGCATAAATTGCTTCAGGCTTCCAATTAACCACATCCGCCCCTTTACGCGTCAAATCAGTGAGTGGTTTGGCTATCTCGGAAAACCCTTTGATAAATTTGCGGTAATAGTTAGCGAAACCCAAGAATCGCTGTAGTGCCTTCAGAGACTTGGGTTGTACCCATTCCTTAATGGGTTTAATTTTGGCAGGATCCATGCGAAAACCTTTAGCAGATATAATATACCCCAAAAAGTTTATCTCCTCCTCCATGAAGACACATTTCTCTAATTTGGCGAATAAAGAATGCTCTCTGAGTCTCTGGAGCACAGTACGGACATGTCGGACGTGCGACCAAAGACCAGGAGAAAAAAACAGAATGTCGTCCAAATAAACGACCACATATACACCACTGATGTCTCTGAATATATCGTTCACGAAATTCTGAAAAACCGCAGGTGCGTTACTTAACCCGAACGGCATTACGAGATACTCAAAATGGCCGAGAGGTGTATTGAACGCGGTCTTCCACTCATCGCCTTCTTTTATACGGACCAGGTTATATGCTCCCCTGAGGTCCAGTTTGGTGAAATACTTGGCTCCCAACAGCTGATTATAAAGATCAGGGATGAGTGGAAGCGGATACTGGTTTTTCACAGTGATCACGTTTAATTCGCGGTAATCAATGCAAGGTCTGAGGCCGCCATCTTTCTTTCCCACAAAAAAGAAACCGGCCCCTACTGGTGAGATGGACGGTCTAATATACCCCTTTCTCAGACTGTCTGCTATGTAATCATTCATAGCCTGACGTTCAGGACCAGAGAGGTTAAATATTTTCCCCTTTGGGAGACGAGAATCAGGTATCAAATCTATGGCGCAATCATACTTTCTGTGAGGGGGTAATTTCTCTGATTCCTGAATAGAAAATACATCCTCAAAATCTCTAAAGGCATATGGTACAAAGGGAGGAGACTTGACCTTCACTTGGTTTACAGATAGCGAGATACAGTTATCCTGACACTTTGGGCTCCAGCGCACGATGTCACCCAAGTGCCAGTCTATGACTGGGTTATGTTTACGTAACCATGGCATGCCCAGGATTACTGCAGATGATAAATTACTGATTGCAAAAAATGACATCTTTTCAGCATGTAAAGACCCCACCAGCATTGACACTTCCTCAGTGACAAATTCCACTCCACCCTGGATGAGGGGAGTGCCATTAACTGCAGTGGTTCTAATGGGGGCATTAAGCCTTAGCAGTGGTACACCAAGAGTTCTCGCTACATGGAGATCTATGAAATTCCCCTCTGAGCCACTGTCAACATAAGCCTCCAAACACACAGATTTCTTAAGGTAAGTCAAAGAAATAGGTAACAGGACTTTGGCCGCATTTGCGGGCAATCCTACCTGGGCACCTGAGCAGGCATAGCCAGAGCCCCCCAGGTGCTGACATCCAGGGAATGAGGCCTTCTGATCTCCAGCATTCATGCAGAGGACTTCAGATGGTAACTTGTGCAGCATGTTGGTATGAGAAGATGGGAGTGTTCCTCCACAGGACTGAGAAGCTGGACACAGATGCATTGATGGAAGCAATTAACAGCTGACACAGCTCAGAGTAAAGAAAAAAAAAACAACAGGTAAAACCATTGGGAAAAGGAGAGAAAAAAAAAGGTAAGGGAATGCGTTTAAATATATATATAGTCGATATATATATAAAAAAAATGGTATGGCCAGATATAATGTGACGACCGTCCGCTGTAAGGCTGAGCTGCTGGTAAGGCAGCACCCCGAGAAACCCCGAGACCCTTAACCCCTATACAGGGATCTGGAATTATAGCGGAGCCCAGGGGGTAGCTACCTATGGGAGCAGCAGAGCAGGGAGGTCGTCTAGGAAGGGAAAAATCAGGAAGCGAAGAACGTAGTCAGGAGTCCGAGTCAAAACCGAGAGGGCAGCGAAGGTACAAAATCGTCAGGCGGTACAGAGTCGAAAATCCAGGCAAAGGTCAGAGTCAAAACCAAACACACACACTATGTCACTTGGGGAACCAAAACTATATCTGGCGGCCTGCAAGACAGGCTCCAATGTATTTGAAGGGCGCGGTTACCTCCCATAGGCTGGAGCTCACAGCCTGATGACCTCATCCGGACCGCCCCTAGAGCCAGGCCAGATGGAGATGCACGACTGGCTCCACCCATCCCACCTCTGACAGAAGAACGCAGGCTGCGCCTAACGGACACCTCTGCAGGGCCCGCTCTTCTGCGACCAACACCACCCAGAGGGGAAACACAGCGGCGCTCAGCGACAGAGGCAGACGTCGCTGGAGCAGGTCCATATGAGGACAAGGCCTTCCTATCACCAGCACCACCAGACGAAGGAATCCGGCTCCTCCCAGCGGCCGGGGCAGGAACACCGGCCACCGAGTCCAATGGCGATGTGACAGTAATGTGCGATTTACAAATCGCAGATGTGTCTCGGAAGCTTCAGGTTCTGTCTGCTACAATAGCTAAATCATGTTTAATAGGCTCCCACTGTTACTTCCGGGGCCGCCTATTAAGCTCATTACATATTCACTGCACTGTCAAACTAACAGCCAATCACAGGAGCTCACACTCTGTGGAGCCTCTGTGATTGGCTGTTGTAATCAGACTGGATTTTCTCAGTCTGGACAGTGATTCTGCTTGGTTGCCATACACATTAGTGTATGGCAACCAACCTGGCGTTGTAGGGTGTAAAATAAATAATTATTTAAAAAAAAACACGCGTGGGGCTTCGCAGCATTTTTAAGTCTAGCCCGATGAAAGCAGGCAAGCTGCGAGCTGCCACCCTCAGCTGCTTAATTTCCCCTTGGCTGGCAAAAAAAAATGCATGAACTCCGCCCTATTTTCCATGCCGGCCAAGGTAAAACTAAGCAGCTGAGGGCTGGTATTCTCAGCGGGGTGAGGGCCCATTGTTATAGGGCCCCCTCACGCTAAAGAATAGCAGCCCGCAGCCGCCCCTGAAAATGGCGCATTAATAATAAGCGCCATTTCCAGGCACCTTACCGGGCTCTTCCAGCGGCCCTGGTGGCGGTGGCACACTGGGTAATAAAGGGGTTAATACCAGCTTTGTTATACAAGCTGGTATTAAGCCGGAGATTCTTAATGTCAGGCCAGGTTTGACCCGGCCACTAAGAATCTCCAATAAAGGGTTAAAAAAAACACCACACAGAGAAAAATTATTTATTAAAAATAAAGACACAGACAGCATTAGGGACACCAACTTTATTACCACCACATATCCCTCCAAAGATCCAGGTCTTCTCTCTTCTTTCTTCTTTCTTCTGTCTTCTGTCTTCCTTCTTCTTATTGAACTCATTCAGCTCTGCTACATCACACATCACACAGTAGGGGGCGGAAATGCGCTCCCCTGCTGTGTGATGAGTCAGTGAGGCTGTGAGCATTAAGCAGTGCCGACAGCACAGAGCCGACTCATTCATAAGCTGCTGGATTTAACTCCCTGCTTACCGATCACTGCAGCGCCGGTAAGCAGAGAGTTAACTGTGCTGTGACAGCGGCTGGTATATGCGCCGCTCATACTGCAGCCGCTGTCACAGCACAGTTAACTCTCTGCTTACCAGCGCTGCAGTGATCGGTAAGCAGGGAGTTAAATCCAGCAGTTTATGAATGAGTCGGCTCTGTGCTGTCGGCACTGCTATGCTCACAGCCTCACTGACTCATCACACAGCAGGGGAGCGCATTTCTGCCCCCTACTGTGTGATGTGTGATGTAGCAGAGCTGAATGAGTTCAATAAGAAGAAGAAGGAAGACAGAAGACAGAAGAGAGAAGACAGAAGAGAGAAGACCTGGGTCTTTGGAGGGATATGTGGTGGTAATAAAGTTGGAGTCCCTAATGGTGTCTGTCTCTTTATTTTTAATAAATAATTTTTCTCTGTGTGGTGTTTTTTTTAACCCTTTATTGGAGATTCTTAGTGGCCGGGTCAAACCTGGCCTGACATTAAGAATCTCGGGCTTAATACCAGCTTGTATAACAAAGCTGGTATTAACCCCTTTATTACCCAGCGTGCCACCGCCACCAGGGCCGCTGGAAGAGCGGGATTCAGCGCCAGAGGATGGCGCTTCAATGAACACGCCATCTTCTGGGGCGACTGCGGGCTGCAATTTGCAGTGGGGGGTGCCCAGAAAGCTTGGGCCTCCCTGCGCTGCGGATTCCAGCCCCCAGCTGCTTAGCTGTACCTGGCTAGACATTGAAATTGCGCGGAGCCCTGCGCATAATTTATTATTTCATGACATTCATGAAATAATTAAAAAAAAGGGCTCCCCTATATTCTTGGGTCTGGCCAGGTACAAATAGGCACCTGGGGGTTGGGGGCAGCCCGTCGCTGCCTGCTGGATTCGGCTGGTTACAGAAATACGGCGAAGCCCACGTCAAATTTTTTTCTGACAAATCCATAAAACAATATAAATAAAAGGGACTGCATCTTTATTAACCCCTGGACAATGGGCGAGGGGTTAATAAAGATGCAGTCCCTTTTTTAGGATTGTTTTATTGATTTTTAAGAAAAAAAATGGCGTGGGCTTCGCCGTATTTCTGGAACCAGCCGGATCCAGCAGGCAGCGACGGGCTGCCCCCAACCCCCAGGTGCCTATTTGTACCTGGCCGGACACAAGAATATAGGGGAGCCCTTTTTTTTTAATTATTTCATGAATTTCATGAAATAATAAAAAAAAAATGCGTGGGGCTCCGCGCAATTTCTATGTCTAGCCAGGTACAGCTAAGCAGCTGGGGCTGGAATCCGCAGCGCAGGAACGCCCAAGCTTTCTAGGCACCCCGCGCTGCAAATTGCAGCCCGCAGCCGCCCCAGAAGATGGCGCATTCATTGAAGCGCCATCCTCTGGCGCTGAACCCCGCTCTTCCAGTGGCCCTGGTGGCGGGTGGCTCACTGGGTAATAATGAGGTTAAGGCCAGCTTTGTATTATCAGCTTGGCCCTAAGCCCGAAATTTATGGCGGTCACGCCAATATTAGACATGACCGCCATGAATTTCTATGAAATTGTTTAAAAAAAAACACCACACAGAGAAAAATTTTTTTTATTAGAAATAAAAAAAAAAGCCATTAGGGACTCCATCTTTATTTAAAAAAATCCTCTTCCATCCGACGTAGTCCAAAACGCGATGTCCTCTCTGCTACATCCCTGTGCATAGATATAGATGTCTATGCACAGGGAGTGAGCAGACTGAGAACAATCTCAGCTCTGCTACATCATCTCTGTGCACAGACATTCATGTCTGTACACAGGGAGCATATATGGAAAGGAAAGAAGTCCGGCTTTCAGGATCACGCTGTTCCAGTTCACAAGGAGTTAATCCAAGGACCAAGCAGTAATCATAACTTTCTTTATTCTATAAAACTCTACGCGTTTCGTGTACACGCTGTACACTTCCTCAGGAGCAAAGTTACACTGTCATCACATTCCATTCTCCTTATATACTAGCTTCCCCAGGAAGTGAGCTAGATGCTACATCATTGCACATAAAAAATTTCACACATAGCTATCAATATAATATAAAATCACAAAGTTCATAAATAAAACACACTCCTATAAAAACACATATATATATATATAAAACTTCACACTAGAAACAATTTAAAACATTATAATTAATTTGTGATTATACTCAAAAAAAATTTTTTAAATGTCTGCGTACATCAATTTGCAGGACGACCTTCACAGATCTCTTTCATAATGGCACTTATATTTTCCTTTCAGTATTAACCCTTCTTCCTTCAACATATACTTTTACTTATATTTCAGATAGATGATCATATACTAATATACTAATTATTGTATATACTCCTATGTGGATTTGATCCTACACAGCAGACTCATGCTCTGCACTTCAGGAAATTTTCCTGTTCTCTCAGCCAGAGGCTCCACATCTCCAGAGTGAAAATCCTTATTTAAAGATATCAGATATTTCATTTAAACCATATGGTTGTAGAGTCTGCAAACTATGAATCCAGTAAATTTCCTTTCTCATCAGAATGACACTCCTGTTCACAGTATCTTCTGATACATGATCAATTGGAGCTACTTTAATACATGGTCTCTTCCCATGTTTTATAGTACAATGTTTTGATACTCCATGGGACATAAAATCTTCAATTATATTGTGTCTGTGTGAATTCATGCAGTTATGCAGCTCTTGTGTGGTTTTTCCCACATACTGCAAACCACATTCGCATTCTATCAGATATATCACAAAACTGCTTTTACAATTCAGGGAAAACTTTATATCAAACACCTTATTATTCTGAATTGATCTGAATGTGGTCATATTATGCATAATCATGCCACAACACAGACACCGAGCGGTATTACATTTAAAAACTCCTGTTTTTTTACATTGTCCAGCCCTAATTTTTTCTTTTTTCAGGCGACTGGGGGCCAGTATATTTTTCAGAGTAGAGGATTTTTTAAAGGTTAGTCCTGGTTTATTCGGTAGCATACTCCCCAACACTGGATCATTTAGAAGAACAGACCAATGATCCTGTAAAATATTCCTAATTTTTTGGTTTTGTTTAGTAAAATTAGTTAAAAAATTTAAGGAAAACCTATCATTCTCCTTTTCTTTTTTCTTAGGGTTTACTAGGTCCATCTGTTCCAAACCTGCACAATCATTATATGCTTTTTCTAGCAGTTTTTTTGGGTAGTTTTTCTCAATAAACCTATTTCTCAATTCCTTGGCTTGTGATTTAAAATCTGACTCCAAACTACAATTTTTCTTAATCCTTTTATACTGGTTCCCGGGGACATTGATTAACCATTTATAATAATGGCCACTATTGAAATCTAAAAGACTGTTTGCATCACACTTCTTAAAAAAAGTTTTAGTAAAAATTTTCCCTTCTGAATGGAAAATTGTCAGATCCAAATAATCTATACTCTCCATATTATATACCCATGAAAAGGTGAGACCCCAATCATTCCTCTGAATGCTCTCCAGAAATTGTTCTGTATTTACATTTATTATCATAGATAATCATTAGGTCATCTATATATCTTTTAAAAAATATAATATGCTCCGAAAAAATGGAATTTTCTATATAAATTAATTCAAAAATGGCCATGAATAGGTTAGCGAAAGTTGGTGCCACTTTCGAACCCATCGCGGTCCCGACTCGTTGGTGATATAGTTTTCCCTGAAAATCAAAAAAATTATTGTGCAGTATAAATTCCATGCTATCCATTAGAAAGGTTTTCTGATTCAATGGTAAACGGGCATCTTCTTTCACATATCTCCTAAAACAATACAATCCTAGATCATGTCTAATATTTGAATAGAGGGATGCTACATCTATAGTCAAAAACATGTATGAATCTTTCCACACTATATCCTTTATCAGATGAATCAGTTGTGCGGAATCCCTAAGGAAACTTTTCACAGACATCACATGGAAATACATTATATTATCTACATACGCTGCCAATCCTGACGTAAGGGAGCCTATCCCTGAAATGATGGGCCTCCCTGGGGGGTTGTTTTAATTTTTATGGATCTTAGGGAGATGATAGAAAAAAGCTCTAGGGGGATTTTTCATTGTCAGAAAATTATATTCATTTTTATTTCAAATTCCCTCCTTTTTTCCAATTGCAATTAATTTATTATATTCAGTCACTGCACTCTTATAAATATCCATTGTGACCACTTTATATGTATTCTCATCATTTAATATTCTATATGCCTCTTTCAAATATTCCTTCCTATCTTGGATTACAACTCCCCCCCCTTACCAGCTGGTCTAATAGCCACCTCTGTATTCTCTTTCAGACTTTTAACAGCCTCCCTTTCTGCTCTGGTCATATTTCTTTCATTTTTATAATCTGCAGGATTTATATTCTCAAAATCTTTCAGTACCAAATCAGAAAATGTTTTTAAATGATGTCCCTGGTTCTGTATCGGGTAAAAATTAGATTTATTCCTCAATGTAGTGTGTAATATTCCATTTTCAGTCTGCTGTAATGAGACTTCCTCATCTAAGGACACTTTTTTACTATCCTGTATCAGGAATATTACACACTATAGAATATTAAATGATAAGGGGGGGGCTGTTTATTACTACTGGGGGACCCATAATAAGGAGGGGGCTGTGTATTGCAATAAGCACGGCATCCCCCCGCCGTTGATGGACGGGGGGATGCCGTGCATATTCATTGCACTAATGAGGCGGCCCCACGTGACCGCCTGCGGTCACCGCGGCCCCCTCCTGCCTCCTCCAGCCCTCGGTCACAGCCCCCCCCCCACAGCATACCGTATGACCCGTGTATAAGCCGAGGGGGGACTTTTCAGCCCAATTTTTGGGCTGAAAAACTCGGCTTATACACAAGTATATACGGTAATTTCCTTTTTTGTGACAATAAATACGAACATTTTTCTGGGCTGTGGTCATAAAATCAAAGTTTGTGCTGAATGTAGTTGTTTTTCCATAGTCTAGAAACATAAGCAGTTGAAATATTACACTTGTAAATGTGGCGCCCTGCTCACGCAGGTAACCACAGAGCTCTCTAATGCACAGCTGGGCTTCCACAGCAGGTACCTACTACATACAACACCATCCACCCCGGTACAGTAGGGGGAGCCCCACTTGCTGACCTTAGCCAAGATCCCCTATATATACTGCTGCTGGGGGAGGAGTTAGTCAGAGTGTGTGCAGATGCTAGAAGAGCTGCAAAGACGTCCTGGTGGTCGGTGCTGTGATTAGGCCCGAACCAGTTACCCGGAGTTGCCCTTCTGCGTCCCACAAACCTAAGTGGGACTGAAGGCAGGGAGCACAGAACAGAAAAGGGAGTGAGGAACTTGAGAGAGTTCGTCCCAGGAGAAACGCCGGATATTGGGGATCCGCACCTGTGGGGGACTATAGGCCCACAGAAAACCCTGTCGCACCGTGGAAGCTTCAGCTAACCGGTCTCTCAGGTGGGACAAGAGAGGGAGCCAGACACAGCAGGCCAGCCGCAGTGTCCAGATAGGGTCATCCCGGAGACCGCACAGGAGGAGAGAGAAAGACAGGCAAAGGAAGAGAGTGGAGGCAAGTCAGGCTGCAGCAGGCTGTGCTTCAGGAACTACACAAAGCAGAGGAGGCCTTATACCCACTTGCTGTGGGAACCCACTTTGCAGTCCATTCACTCGTCAGTGCCCTGGATCGTTTACCTGCTCAACACCAGTAAAAGGTAAAAGAGACTTGGCTGTGTGCGTGTATCCTTATTCTCCACTCCCAGCACCCCTCATAGACTGTACCAACCCTCCCCACACGGTCCCAGCTCCACTCCAAGCTGCACCCTTCTCACTATGCTGCCCCTGAGGTCTTGGTCCTGCCTGCAGAGGACCACACCATCTCGGCCGCAATCCCATCGGCCTCCGGCAGACTGTGGCGGCGCTGGTGCATATCACCAGAGACTGCAGGTGGTGTCACGACAACTACTAAAATTGTACATAATCCCCTGTAAATAAATCCCTTTTAAGAGATAGGCCCAGGACACGGGGTCAGGCGCGGCCGCCATTCCCCATGACACAGCAGTTAACCCTTTCCCGCCTGACACCTGAGTACCCCAAAGCCTGGGCTCGACATATATCTTTTCTGGCATTGACGAACAGGATCCCGTACCCATTATTACCGGGTACTCTGTGCCGTTTTATTGACTGTATTGAGTGACTGTTTAAGCTACGCCGCCATTACCTCGCTGAAGAGCGGGAACAAAGGGGGCGTGCCAGCCTGTAAAGCGCGAAAATGAAACCCGCCCCTCGCTCAGCTGAGCATTCCCGAGCACTGCGGCCCAATCCGGAAACTCCTGAACTGTTTAACTCTTCAATGACTGGCTTTAATTCACTAGGGGGGCCTCCAAAATGTCGGCCTCCTCCAGCGACGACGACGCTGCGTACGCTGACACCCGGAATTACACGGAAGGACTCATGGCTGCCTTCCGTAGCACTGCCAGCACTCCCAGCGCTTCGGGTACAGTCACCTCGATAATGCCCATGTCATTCCCATACATCCCGGGGGCCAAGTGGTTGCCCCAGTATGACGGCTGCCCTGATACGCTGGACGAGTTCAAGCAAAAGATCAATAGCGTCCTGGATATGTATGCGATGACCGGCCAACAACGCACTGCTGTGGTACTTGGACAGTTAACTGGCGCAGCCGAGAAAAAAGTGCGTCCTGGTCTGCTGCTGAACGCAGATCAGCCTCTGATATATTCAATAAACTGAGAGCTACCTTTGAGGAGTGTAATGAGGCTGATATATGCATGCGCTTCCATCACTGCTACCAGAGGCCGGGAGATGATATAAGAGCCTATGCCTGGCGCCTGGAAGAAGCACTGCGTGCCCTTATACATACTCACAGGGAACAGGGAATAGGAGTAAGCTCACCCCTCCTTCTCAGAAGATCCAGTCAGGTGCTGCAGCTGACGGCCGGCCACCGCCCAAGTCAAGGAATATAATGAAGATATGCTGGCACCTTCATCCGATGAAAAAGTTTTTACTTTATTATGTAATTCACAACATTAAAATAAAAGCATCTTGGTGGCTGAGCATGCCCCGTCAGACGCGTTTCGATAAAAATCTTTATCAATGACAAAGAGGCAACAAAACAACATGCAATATATATACAAAAAACATTACACCTATGAGATTACAAACGAGTGTCACCTGAATGGGTTAAGTAAAAAACAATGACTTAAATGGTCTCATTATAGAATATAGGAAAAAAGTTCTCTAAAATGCAAAGGAACTACTTTATATTACAACATGAAGGATAGCAGCAAAGATACAAGAACATATGCACATGTATAATGTATATAGCAATAGATTAAATGAATAGTGGCAATGTACAGAGAGAGGGGATACACTTAACGCAAAATATTATACACAATTGTTAGATGTACTGGATATAACCTGGATTAGGAAGAAAAAATAGGAGCCTGTCCTGGTATAAGGATGTATATAAACAGGACTAGTTAATTTCAACAAAAAGCACTTGTATTAATAAAAATACATCAAATCGCTCCTATAATTCATTCCCCCAGGAAATCTGCTGTTCAAGCATAATATCCAGAAACTTTTGCGATTTAACATGTCTTGGATTCGATCCCCTCCTCATACTGAGCTCCTCACCACCTCCAATCCTTTAACAGACAACTTGCTGGTGTCGCCACCATGATATTCAGAAAAATGCTTAGATAAGCCTGACATAGAGCGTCTATTCCCTGAGGATGAGGGGTTGGCTGCTGATATATGTTCTGAGATACGTTTTTCTTAGAGGCCGACTGGTACAACCAATATAGTCTAAATTGCAGGACATGCAAGAAGCCATGTAAACCACAAAGGTGGTCGCACAGTTAATGTAATTTTTTATTTTATAAATTCTACCGCTAGATCTATCCTGGAATACATCTGTTTTTTTCATGTACCTGCATAGATTACAACGAGGTTGACCACATTTAAAATTGCCAGTGTATCGTAGCCAAGTGGGTTTGCTATGGCAGTCCACTTGCTTAAAGAGACTCGGTGACACATGACTGGCAAGATCACGACCCTTCCTAGCAACGCACCTGAAACCATAATTTAGAACCTTGCGCAATGATGTATCTTGATATAGCATCGGAACATATTTATGTAAAATGTCCACGATGCCGTTGTAATCAGTGCTAAATGGGGTAGAAAAGGTAATGGGTTGTTTCCTATTTTGAGATAAGGGACGTTGATTATGTTGTTTATGACAGTCCATCAACTGCTCTCTGGTTTTACTTTCGACGATTTTTTTGGCGCGATTGACAACCCACCCTTTGTAGCCCCTGGTTTTCAGTCTTTGTTCTATGTCAGTAGCCTGTTTGTTATAATCACTCTCTAGGGTACACATGCGTTTGGCTCTAATGAATTCTCCTACCGGTAAGTTTTTAACCGTATGAGGAGAATGGCAACTATCAGCATGCAGTAATGTGTTGCCGGATATGGGCTTTCTATAAAGATTGGTGATGACCCTACCAGACCCAGCATCCCCTGTAAGTGTACAATCAAGAAAGGGAGCAGAGGTACCATGATCCTGCATAGTGAACTTTAAATTCATGGCATTATCATTACAAAAATCAAAAAATGGTGTGATACTGGGGTTGGATGAACCTCCTGGGGGTACACCCCAAACAAAAATGAGATCATCAATATAACGTCCATACCACTTAGGGAAAAGATGGTATGGATTGTTTGGGGAAAAGAGGAACTCCCTCTCCCACACAGACATGTAAAGATTGGCCAATGAGGGGGAAAATTTCGCCCCCATTGGACAACCGCATCCCAAAAGCCTAAGTGGGACTGAAGGCAGGGAGCTCAAAACAGAAAAGAGAGCAAGGAACTTGAGTGAGTTCATCCCAGGAGAAACACCGGATATTGGGGATCCGCACCTGTGGGGGACTATAGGTCCACAGAAAACTCTGTTGCACCGTGGAAGCTTCAGCTAACCGGTCTCCCACGTGGGTCAAGAGAGGGAGCCAGACACAGCAGGCCAGCCGCAGTGTCCAGAGAGGGTCATCCCAGAGACCGCACAGGAGGAGAGAGAGAGACAGGCAAAGGAAGAGAGTGGAGGCAAGTCAGGCTGCAGTAGGCTGTGCTTCAGGAACTACACAAAGCAGAGGAGGCCTTTTACCCACTTGCTGTGGGAACCCACTGTGCAGCCCATTCACCCGTCAGTGCCCTGGATCATTTACCTGCTCAACACCAGTAAAAGGTAAAAGAGACTTGGCTGTGTGCGTGTATCCTTATTCTCCACTCACAGCACCCCTCAAAGACTGTACCAATGCTCCCCACACCGCCCCAGCTCCACTCCAAGCTGCCCCCTTCTCACTACGCTGCCTCGGAGGTCTTGGTCCTGCCTGTGGAGGACCACACCATCTTGGCCGCAATCCCCTAGGCCTCCGGCCGACCGTGGCGGCGCTGGTGCACATCACCAGACACTGCAGGTGGCGTCACGACAACTACTAACATTGTACTTAATCCCCTGTAAATAAATCCCCCTTTCAAAGATAGGCCCAGGACACAGGGTCAGGCGTGGCCGCCATTCCCCGTGACACAGCAGTTAACCCTTTGCCGCCTGACACAAAACAAAAATTGTGATAATTTCCTTCAGGGAAGCCACTATTGGGGAATAGTGTTTCTGGTTACAGCAATGTAATTATCGGGCGGAGGTCCCGAAAAGGTTAGGGGTTTTTACCGTGTGATGTTAACACCCCTCTCCCCAGGGCTGGTGTGGTGCGGCAAGGGAAACTTGTACGGTTCTAGGGTATGCTTCTGGATCATATTAACTATTTTTTACACTGTTTATGTGGTGGTGGGGTTGCCAGTTTGGTTGGCGCCCCAAGGTTTTGTGTAAGTTTTTAATAAAGGCTGCTGTGGCCATTTCTACCCAAGTCATGGCTGTCATGTGTTTATTTAGTTATAACAAAGGGACAGATGTGATGTAGAATACAAAACAGAGATGACCCAATAATTCCTTATTGAGTTGTCAAGAAATGCCTTAGAGTCCATAGGGCAGAGAGGCATCATGACAAGGCAGAGGAATAGGTTGTGTAAAATACAGGCTGTGTAAAACATGGGGTTTCATATGCAGGTCATGGAAGGAAATCTGCAGGTTTTCAGAATGGTGGGGAGGGTAAAGTGGGAACAGTATGGAGGAATATAAAGAAGAGAGAGGGTGACTGTCTGTTCTTTCTGGATCAAGAACTGACAGCCCACCCACTCACCCCTTTTTATGAGTAATACATGTGTTAGTAAATTGTTTATGTGGAAGTATATTTGTAGAATGTGACCCCGCGCGGGCAGGGCATCTCCCATTGGGAGCCATTTGTTGGCATGTATGGTTCAGGATTATTGTACATGTATGCAAAGTATACCCCGAATCACATGAAAGTACGGGGAGGCAATGGTGATATTGTAATGAGGTGTACAATTCAGATTGTATTATTGAAATTGAAACTGAAAGGAACTGTGCACAGTCCGCACTTGTCCACCAGGGGGCATCAGTGGACTGTACAATCACAGAGCTGGGAAACTCCCAGCCATCTCTGTTGTTTAACCAGGAAGTGAAAGCAGAGAATCAGAGGAGTATAAATCCAGAGCTGAGAAGATCTACCTGCGGATGTCTGTTTAAAGTGGACTACTTTGCTACACCTTGCCGGAAAAATCACCCCGCAGAAGCCCCTGTGACTGATCCTGGGCCACTGGACTTTGGTGCTGTGACTCTGGCCGCTCTACAAAACCTTGCCCGCCGAGCACCCAGAGTGCATGTGCTGGGGCCGTGACCGACATAAGGGAGCCATTTGTGCTGCTGTGATCTCCCTTCTGCTGTTGCTCTGTGTGCCCTGAGACTGGGAGAGACAGACTGTTACCTGCAGAAGGAGACCAAAGAAGAAGAGTGAGGAGATCCCAGGCCTGCTACGTGGGAGCGACATCTTCTTCTGTGATAAGACTGGTACGTGATTTTAGGGAAAGTTAGGGAAAGATACCTTCATTGTTGTGTTTTCTTTTCTTGCTGCGTACCCGGAAGAAGTGAAGATCCAGAGACTCTAATATATACAAGTGCGCATATAGTTCGGTTGACTGTGAGATAAATATGTTTTACAGTAAAGAAATGTTATTATCGGTTAAACCTGAGTATGCAGATTCTGTTGAGAAAGATCATACACACACACCCGCGGCCTTACCACCGGTCGCTACAATATCATGATATTATTATGAATATTTGTTGATTAGATGGTGGTGGGATAGATATAGATGTATGTATACATATTTATATATGTATGTGTATTGTGCCCCATGGCCAGGGTGCATCACATGGGCTTTGTAATGTATGGCCAGGCATGTTAGCTCATGGCCGGCATACAGGAAAAGAGCCTGTTCACATGAGACTGTTTTAATCTGGGTGATTGCTAGACTTTGCAGCACACAAAGAGTTAACAGCAGCAAGGTCTGTGCAGGAGGATGTGCTGATTAAAAACACTACATTTCAGGTGCGGGTGTGGCAGCCAGGATAATACTTACCTAGTGATTTGAGATTGGACTATTAAGTCTGTGATGGTGGGTTTACACACACCAATTTATCTGTTCAATCTCTGAACCAATCTCTGGTTGCAGTGAAATCATGGATACATTGCTCCATGTTGTACACAGCCACAAAATGGTGCAATGTATCCATGATTTCACTGCAACCAGAGATTGGTTCAGAGATTGAACAGATAAATTGGTGTGTGTAAACCCACCATCAGAGAGAGAGCAGAGCAGAGCCTCTGGGAGAGATGAGTCCAATTTCTTTGTTAGTGGAGCCATGAGGCCAGAAGGCCGAGGGTTTTGCAGCACCTGCAGTTGGGAAGACTGGCTGACCCTGGAGGGGCTCGCGATGGAGTGTTTGGTGTAGCCGCTTGCCTGGAGGTCTGGGCCTGTGATGGCAGACTTGGATGTGGCTGGCGACCTGGTAAGGCACGTGCTGAGGAGTCCTTGGGGATGCCTGGCTTTCCCTTGAGCTCAGGTAGCTAAACCTGGGTCTGAGCCTGGTTCTGACCGTTGTCCTATACTAATGCCCGTGTGTGTGTCCCAGAATGTATGCAGGGACAGTCAGGGCCAGCGTCAGCACCTGGCATACCTGGGCAAGTACTGGGGCCCTGAGCAGCGGGGGCCCACTGGCAATCAGGGACAAGCAGCCCTGATGGCCAAGGGTCTATCAGGGAAGGCAGCCTGATAAGGAGGGGCCTAGCAGCGGGGACATTCAGGCAGCTGAGTGCTCCCGCAGCGCTGCCAGTGCACATGGCTAATTTGAATGCGATTCAAATAAGCCATGTGCTGGCTCCCATCTGCACTCCCTCCTCAGCTGACTGCAGCAGAGTGATGAGTCATCACCCAGCAACCTCATCACACTGCTGCAGCCATGCTAGCAGTGAGGAGGAGCGTGGACTGGAGTCTGCTGCAATGAGGAGCAGGGACAGCAACTGAGGAGGAGACGAGCTTCGGGGAAGTGAAAGGAAGGTGAGCATAATCTTTTTTTTTTGTTTTTACTATGTGCATCATGATGGGGGATTATAGAGGCTGTCACTGGGCTGCTTGGAGGTTGTGCTGGGCTGTGGAGGCTGCTTCTGGGTAATGGAGGCTGCTGATGGGGTATATGGAGGCAGTGCTATGGAGGCTTCTGCTGGGTTATGTAGGCTGTGCTATGGAGGCTGCTGCTGAGGTATATGGAGGCTGTGCTATGGAGACTGCTGCTGGGACATAGAGGCTACTGCTGGGTTATAGAGGCTGTGCTATGGAGGCTGCTGCTGAGGTATATGGAGGCTGTGCTATGGAGGCTGCTGCTGGGGTATATGGAGGTGGGCTATGGAGGCTACTGCTGGGACATAGAGGCTGCTGCTGGGTTATGGAGGCTGTGCTATGCAGGCTGCTGCTGGATTATGGAGGCTGTGCTATGGAGGCATGGAGGCTGCAGCTGAGGTATATGGAGGCTATGCTATGGAGGCTGCTGCTGGGCTATGGAGGCTGAGCTATGGAGGCTGCTGCTGGCCATAGAGGCTGCTGGGTTATCGAGGCTGCTGCTGAGCTATGGAAGCTGCTGATGGGCTATGGAAGCTGCTGCTGGGCTATGGGGGCTGTGCTATGGAGGCTGCTGCTGGGATATGGAGGCTATGGAGACTGATGCTGGGCTATGGAGGCTAGGCTATGGAGGCTACTGCTGGGACATAGAGATTGCTGCTGGATTATGGCGGCTGTGCTATGGAGGCTGTGCTATGAAAGTTGCTGCTGGGGTATATGAAGGCTAGACTATGGAGGCTGCTGCTGGGACATAGAGGCTACTGCTGGGTTATGGAGGCTGTGCAATGGAGGCTGCTGCTGGGCTATGGAGGTTGAGCTATGGAGGCTGCTGCCGGGCCATAGAGGCTGATGGGTTATGGAGGCTGTGCTATGGAGGCTGTTGCATGGCTATAGAGGCTGCTGCTGGGATATGGAAGCTGAGCTATGGAGGATGCTGCTGGGCCATAGAAGCTGCTGCTGGGTTATGGAGGCTGCTGCATGGCTATAGAGGCTGCTGCTAGGATATGGAAGCTGAGCTATGGAGGCTGCTGCTGGGCCATAGAAGCTGCTGCTGGGTTATGGAGGCTGCTGCTGTGGGCTATGGAGGCTGTGCTTTGGAGGCTGCTGCTGGGATATGGAGGCTAGGCTATGGATGCTGCTGCTGGGCTATGTGAAGGCTGTGCTGGGCTGTGGAGGCTACTGCTGGGCTATGGAGGCTGTGCTATGGAGGCTGCTGCTGGTTTATGTAGGCTAGGCTATGGAGGCTGCTGCTGGGCTATATGGAGGCTGTGCTGGGCTATGGAGGCTGTGCTATGGAGGTTGCTGCTGGGCTATGGAAGCTAGGCTATGGAGGCTGCTGCTAGTCTATGAAGGTAAGGCTATGGAGGCTGCTGCTGGGCTATTTAGGCTGCTGCTGGGGTATATGGAGGCTGTGCTATGGAGGCTACTGCTGGGACATAGAGGCTGCTGCTGGGTTATGGAGGCTGTGCTATGAAGGCTACTGCTGGGTTATGGAGGCATGGAGGCCGCTGCTGAGAGTATATGGAGGCTGTGCTATGGAGGCTGCTGCTAAGGTATATGGAGGCTGTGCTAAGGAGGCTGCTGCTGTGCTATGGAGGCTGCTGCTGGGACAAAGAGGCTACTGCTAGGTTATGGAGGCTAAGCTATGGAGGCTGCTGCTGGGCTATGGAGGCTGAGCTATGGAGGCTGCTGCTGGGCCATAGAAGCTGCTGAGTTATGGAGACTGTTGCTGGGCTATGGATGGCTGCTGCTGGACTATGGAGGCTGAGCTATGGAGACTGCTGCTGGGACATAGAGGCTGCAGGTTAAGGAGGCTGCTGTTGAGCTATGGAGGCTGCTGTTGGGATATGGAGGCTGCTGCTGGGTTATGTGGGCTGTGCTATGGAGGCTGCTGCTGAGCTATGGAGGCTAGGCTATGGAGGCTGCTGCTGGGACATAGAAGCTGCTGCTGGGTTATGGAGGCTGCTGCTGGGATATGGAGGCTAGGCTATGGAGGCTGCCTCTGGGCTATGTGAAGGCGATGCTGCGCTGTGGAGGCTACTGCTGGGCTATGAAGGCTGCTGCTGGTTTATGGAGGCTAGGCTATGGAAGTTGCTGCTGGGCTATATGGAGGCTGTGCTGGGTTATGGAGGCTGTGCTATGGAGGCTGCTGCCGGGCTATGGAGACTAGGCTATGGAGGCTGCTGCTGGACTATGGAGGTTAGGCTATGGAGGCTGCTGCTTGGCTATTTAGGCTGCTGCTGGGGTATATGTAGGCTGTGCTATGGAGGCTACTGCTGGGACATAGAGGCTGCTGCTGGGTTATGGAGGCTGTGCTATGGAGGCATGGAGGCTGCTGCTGAGGTATATGGAGGCTGCTGCTGGGGTATAAGGAGGCTGTGCTATGGAGGCTGCTGCTGGTACAAAGAGGTTACTGCTGGGTTATGGAGGCTGTGTTATGGAGGCTGCTGCTGAGGTATATGGAGGCTGTGCTAAGGAGGCTACTGCTGTGCTTTACAGGCTGCTGCTGGGACAAAGAGGCTACTGCTAGGTTATGGAGGCTATGCTATGGAGGCTGCTGTTGAGCTATGGAGGCTGCTCTGGGCTATGGAGGCTGCTGCTGGGCTATGGGAGCTGTGCTATGGAGGCTGCTGCTGGGATATGGAGGCTATGGAGGCTGCTGCTGGGCTATGGAGGCTAGGCTATGGAGACTGCTGCTGGAACATCCCAGGTTGCTGCTGGGTTATGGCGGCTGTGCTATAGAGGCTGTGCTATGGAGGTTGTGCTATGGAGGTTGCTGCTGGGGTATATGGAGGCTAGACTATGGAGGCTGCTGCTGGGACATAGAGGCTACTGCTGGATTATGGAGGCTGTGCTATGGAGGCTGCTGTTGGGCTATGGAGGCTGAGCTATGGAGGCTGCTGCCGGGCCATAGAGGCTGCTGGGTTATGGAGGTTGTGCTATTAAGGCTGCTGCATGGCTATAGAGGCTGCTGCTGGGCTATGAAGGCTGAGCTATGGAGGATGCTGCTGGGCCATAGAAGCTGCTGCTGGGTTATGGAGGCTGCTGCTGGGCTATGGAGGCTGTGCTATGGAGGCTGCTGCTGGGCTATGGAGGCTGAGCTATGAGGATGCTGCTGGGCCATAGAAGCTGCTGCTGGGTTATGGAGGCTGCTGCTGGGCTATGGAGGCTGTGCTATGGAGGCTGCTGCTGCGGATATGGAGGCTAGGCTATGGAGGCTGCTGCTGGGCTATGTGAAGGCTATGCTGGGCTGTGGAGGCTACTGCTGGGCTATGGAGGCTGTGCTATGGAGGCTGCTGCTGGGCTATATGGAGGCTGTGCTGGGCTATGGAGGCTGTGCTATGGAGGCTGCTGCTGGGATATGGAGGCTAGGCTATGGAGGCTGCTGCTGGGCTATGTGAAGGCTATGCTGGGCTGTGGAGGCTACTGCTGGGCTATGGAGGCTGTGCTATGGAGGCTGCTGCTGGGCTATATGGAGGCTGTGCTGGGCTATGGAGTCTGTGCTATGGAGGCTGCTGCTAGACTATGGAGGTTAGGCTATGGAGGCTGCTGCTGGGCTATTTAGGCTGCTGCACTGCTATATGGAGGCTGCTTCTGGGCTATGGATGCTGCTGCTGGGCTATATAGGTTGTGCTATGGAGGCTGTGCTATGGAGGCTGCTGCTGGGCTATATATATAATATGTAGATTGTGCTGTATATATTTTTTGGAGGTTGTGCTGTATTAGAATTTTGAGGCTGTGCTGGGCTGTATTTATTATTATGAGGCTGTGCTGGGCTATATTTATTATTTGGAGGCTGAGCTGGGCTGTATATATTAGTTGGAGTCTGTCCTGGGCTGTATTTATAATATGGAGGATGTGCTGTGCTGTATATGTTATTTGAAGGCTGTAATGTACACATAAAATGGGTGCTGTGCTGCATATATTATTTGGAGACTGTGCTATGATGTGTATATAATATGGAGGCTGTGCTTTGCTGTATACATTATTTTGAGGCTGTCTGTATATATTATTTGGAGGCTGTGTGTGCTGTATATATAATATGGAGACTGCTGCAGTGCTGTATATAGTATTTGGAGGCTGTGCTGTATATATAATATGGAGGCTGTGCTTGGCTATATTTATTATTTGGATGCTGTGCTGGGCAGTGGGCTGTATATATTGGAGACTGCTGCTGGACTGCCGCAACATCCAAATAATATATACAGCAGAGCTTCCAAATAATATATACAGCCAAACAGCAGCCTTCAAATAATATACACAGCTCAGAGTCTCTAAATTATGAATATACAGCCAAGCACCTCCAAATACAGTTGTGGCCAAAAGTATTGACACCCCTGCAATTCTGTCAGATAATACTCAGTTTCTTCCTGAAAATGATTGCAATCACAAATTCTTTGGTATTATTATCTTCATTTAATTTGTCTTAAAAGAAAAATCACAAAAGAGAATGAAGCAAAAAGCAAACATTGATCATTTCACACAAAAAAACTCCAAAAGTGGGCCAGGACAAAAGTATTGGCACCCCAGCCTAATACTTGGTTGCACAACCTTTAGCCAAAATAACTGCGATCAACCGCTTCGGTAACCATCAATGAGTTTCTTACAATGCTCTGCTGGAATTTTAGACCATTCTTCTTTGGCAAACTGCTCCAGGTCCCTGATATTTGAAGGTGCCTTCTCCAAACTGCCATTTTTAGATCTCTCCACAGGTGTTCTATGGGATTCAGGTTTGGACCCATTGCTGGCCACCTTAGAGGTTTCCAGTGTTTTGTCTCAAACCATTTTCTAGTGCTTTTTGAAGTGTGGGCAGCACCGTGGCTCAAGTGGTTAGCACTGAGCCTTTGCAGCACTGGGGTCTTGAGGTTCTGGGTTCAATTCCCACCAAGGACACTAAGGACAACATCTGCAAGGAGTTGTATGTTCTCCCCGTGTTTGCATGGGTTTCCTCTGGGCACTCTGGTTTCCTCCCACATTGTAAAGACTTGATAGGATCGTTTAGATTGTGAGCTCCCAAGAGAGACAGCATTACTCATGTATGTAAAGTGCTATGAATCAATAGCACTATATAAATGAATAAATATTATTATTATAAGTGTGTTTTGGGTCATTGTCCTGCTGGAAGACCCTTGTCCTCTGAGGGAGACCCAGCTTTCTCACACTAGGGGCCCTTTCATTATGCTGCAAAATTTGTGGTAGTCTTCAGACTTCATAATGCCATGCACACGGTCAAGCAGTCCAGTGCCAGAGGCAGCAAAGCAACCCCAAAACATCAGGGAACCTTCCGCCATGTTTCACTGTAGGGACCGTGTTCTTTTCTTTGAATGCCTCTTTTTTTCTCCTGTAAACTCTATGTTGATGCCTTTGCCCAAAAAGCTCTACTTTTTCTCATCTGACCACAGAACATTCTTCCAAAATGTTTTAGGCTTTCTAGGTAAGTTTTGGCAAACTCCAGCCTAGCTTCTTTTATGTCTCGGGGTAAGAAGTGGGGTCTTCCTGGGTCTCCTACCATACAGTCCTTTTCATTCAGACACCGACGGATAGTACGGGTGACACTGTTGTACCCTCAGACTGCAGGGCAGCTTGAATTTGTTTGGATGTTAGTTGAGGTTCTTTATCCACCATCCACACAATCTTGCGTTGAAATCTCTCGTCAATTTTTCTTTTCCGTCCACATCTAGGGAGGTTAGCCACAGTGCCATGGGCTTTAAACTTCTTGATGACACTGCGCACAGTAGACACAGGAACATTCAGGTCTTTGGAGATGACTTGTAGCCTTGAGATTACTATGCTTCCTCACAATTTGGTTTCTCAAGTCCTCAGACAGTTCTTTGGTCTTCTTTCTCTTCTCCATGTTCAATGTGGTACACACAAGGACACAGGACAGAGGTTGAGGCAACTTTAACCATGTCAACTAGCTGCAAGTGTGATTTAGTTATTGCCAACACCTGTTAGTGCCACAGGTAAGTTACAGGTGCTGTTAATTACACAAATTAGAGAAGCATGACAGATTTTTCTAACAGTGTCAATACTTTTGTCCACCCCCTTTTTATGTTTGGTGTGGAACTTTATCCAATTTGGCTTTAGGACAATTCTTTTTGTGTTTTTTCATTGAACACAAATTAAATGAAGATAATAATACCAAAGAATTTGTGATTGTAATTATTTTTAGGAAGAAACTGGTATTATCTGACAGAATTGCAGGGGTGTCAATACTTTTGGCCACAACTGTATATACAGCTCGCAGCCTCTATATTATATATATAGCCCAGCAGCAGCCTCTATACTATTTATTCAGCTCTACAGTCTCCATATTATATATATAACAGCCCAGAAGCCTCTATCATATATGCAGCCCTGCACAGCCTCAATATTATATATAGAGCCCACCCAGGAGCCTCTATATTATATATACACAGCCCGCAGCTTCAATATTATATTTATGAATCGTGGTATGTGTTAAAGGGACCCACTGAGATTGTTTTGCCGGGGCCCACAAAAACCTGGAGCCGGCCCGGGACAGTATAGAGCAGCACGAGCTTTGTGTAGTGGCTGTGAGCACCTTAGCAGCCTGTATGCATGGACTGAACTCCTCCAAGGGGAACCGGGCCAAGGAAGAGCCTGGCCGTGGGTCAGAGACTGTTATGTGTGAACAGGGGTGAACTGGCTATGCCCGGATCCCTGTGGGACTGTGAATGACCTGTATGTTCTGTGTGTAATGAGCACTCTAATCCTGTTAAATGTTGTTCAGACTGTCCTGTGTATATGTTACATTGATGTAAATAGTGCCAGGCGGCCATTACCGCCATTGGGACTGACTGTAAGGTCGTCCGGGTCCCATTGACCAGTGTATGAGATGTATGCAGTGTAACAGCCTGTCTGAGAATGGGTGGCCTGTGTCAACAGGGATGTATCGGCTGCGTACCAGATCCCTGCGGGTCCATAAGGGTCTTGTGGAAATATATGAATATGTACTATAGCATGTTAAAATGGAAATACTGCTATGTGTTGTGATGAAAATACTGCCATGTCTGGTGTACAAAGTATAGATAAGGCTAGGCGGCCATAACCACCATAGGGAGCTATGATTAGTGCTTCTTGTGTTCTATGGAGCTGCAATCAGTGCTCCCGTGTATATAAGCCTTTTTAAAGAGGTATATGTAAATTGTAATGTGCTGTTATGTGAGATGTAATGTTGTGTTACTATGTGAGTATATTATGTATTATATGTGATGAGAGCAGTTTATGAGTGATAATAAACTGCAACATAATGGTGTCATTCCGTTGCTAAGCAAGCCCCTAGGCGAGCGCTTCCTCACATATGGTGGAGAATGCGGGCATGGTAGCCTGGTGAGGCAAGTGCAGCCTGATAGCTATGGTAGCTATGCATTTCATCTCACCTGTGGCTGCACTGCATCTCACCCGTGGCTGCAATACCCTCCTGGCTGCCTCTCACCCGTGGCTGCACTGCATCTCTGCCTGCAATACCCTCCTGGCTGCCTCTCACCTGTGGCTGCACTGCATCTCGGCTTGCAATACCCTCCTGGCTGCCTCTCACCCGTGGCTGCACTGCACTCTGCTGCAATACCCTCCTGGCTGCCTCTCACCCGTGGCTGCACTCACCTCTGGCTACATTACCCTCCTGGCTGCTTCTTACCTGTGGCTGCAACCCACCTCACCCGCGACATCATCTCATCTCACCCGTGGCTGCACCTCATCTCATCTCACCCGTGGCTGCACCTCATCTCACCCGTGGCTGCACCTCATCTCACCCGTGGCTGCACCTTGTCTCATCTCTCCTGTGGCTGCATCTCATCTCTCCGTGGCTGCATCTCATCTCACCCGTGGCTGCATCTCGTCTCACCCGTGGCTGCATCTCGTCTCACCCGTGACTGCATCTCGTATCACCCGTGGCTCCATCTCGTCTCACCCGTGGCTGCATCTCATCTCACCCGTGGCTGCTTCTCGTCTCACCCGTGGCTGCTTCTCGTCTCACCCGTGGCTGCATTTCATCTCACTCGTGGCTGCATCTCATCCGACCTGTGACTGTATTTCGTCTCACCCGTGGCTGCATCTCATCCCACCTGTGACTGCATCTCATCTCACCAGTGACTACATCCCACCCCTGCTACATCTCATCCCTGGCTGCTTCTCGCCCCTGGCTGCTTCTTCCCCTGACTGCACCCAACCCCCGGCTGCATCTCACCTCCTGCTACACCTCAACCTAGTTGCATCCCTCCCCTGGTTCCATCCCTACCCTAGCCTGCATCTTATCCCTGAACTGCATCTCCTCCACCGGACTACACCTCATCACCTGGCCGTACCTCAACCACGGCCAATCACCCACCATCGGGAACTTACCCTTGCCACACCAGATCCCCGCTACCTCTGTCCCTACCCACCTCTCCTCCCCTACTCACCCCACCATGTTTCCGCTCCTTCTCACCTTCACTCCCATCCTTCTCCACTTCCTACTACACCCACTCATCCCCCCACTGGGCAAAGAAATCCTACTCTCATCCTCCATCCTTCCTACCGACCTCACCCAATGCTCTGAACTATTCCCCCACTTTCAACCCACCACCTCTAGACGTACACGCCCACCACGCAAGCTCCCCTGCTCCCACCTCCTAACCCTCTCCCTGCTCCTCCTACTCTCCGGTGACATGTCCCCTAATCCTGGCCCACCCCACCATACCACCTCACTCTCCTCCACCCCACTCCAACGGCCCACCACCAACCCTCGTAACCCCCTCAATCTCCAGTCCCATTCCCCCTATCCCGGCTTCCCCTGTCCTCCTACCCGGCGCACTCTGGAACACCCGCTCGGCCCGTAACAAACTAACACTTATCCACGACCTCTTCATCTCCAGAAAACTCTCCTTCCTCGGCATCACGGAGACCGGGCTTACCCCCTCTGACACAACCTCCCCGGCTGCCCTCTCCTACGAGGGATTCACACTCTCCTACACTCCCCACCCACCAACACCCGCGGCGGTGGCGTCGACCTACTTCTAGCCAGCAACTGCTCCTTCTCCCCTTTTACTCCACCCCCCCTCCCCTCCTTCGAGGCACACTCCGTTCGCATCTACTTCCCCTGCAACCTCCAACTGGCCTTGTCTACCGCCTCTACCTTCTTCGACCACTTCACAACCTGGCTCCTCCACCTCCTCTCCTCCGACATCCCTACCATCGTCATGGGTGACTTCAACATCCCCATCGACACCCCCACAGCAGCTGCCTCAAGACTCCTATCCCTCACCTCCTCTCTTGGCCTCTCCCAATGGATCTCCTCCGCCACGCACACTGGTGGCCACACACTTTAACTTGTCTTCACCCGCCTCTGCTCCCTCTCCGACCTCGCACACTCAACCCTCACCCACTCCGACCACAACTTACTGACCTTCTCGTCCCACTTCCCCCCTACACGCTCCCCCCCCCCCCGCCGGACAATCCCCACCCCGCAGAAACCTTAAGCTCATTGACTTCCATTCACTCTCTGAATCCCTCCTCCCCCTCTCTGACCTGGCCTCTTCTCATGACGCTGACTCCACCGCCTCCCTCTACAACTCCACCCTCACCACAGCCCTCGACCAGGCTGCACCGCTCACGTTTAACACAACACGATTAAACGTCAACAATGGCTCACGACCCTCACCAAAAAACTCCGATGGATGACTAGGGCAGCCGAGCAGAAATGGAAGAAGTCCCACTCCGCAGAGCACTTTACCCTATACAAGCGTTCCCTCAATACCTTCAAAACTGCCCTTGACTCCGCAAAACAAGCCTACTTCTCCTCCCTAATTACCACCCTGTCTCACAACCCCAAACAACTCTTCAAAACCTTCAACTCCTTACTTCGCCCCCCTGCACCTCCTCCCTCACCTCTCATTTCCGCCGACGACTTCGCCACCTTCTTCAAAGACAAAATTGACAAACTCAGACAAAGCTTCATCCTTCTCTCCTGTGACCATTACAGTCACCAGACTGTTGTACTTACTACCTTGATACAGACTGAGGACCACCTCTCCTCTCTTCTATCACGATCACACCTCACCACCTGCGCCCTGGAACCACTCCCCTCCCACCTCATCCCTAACCTTACCACAGTCCTCATCCCTGCCCTGACGCACCTCTTCAACATATCACTCAAATCCGGCACATTCCCCTCACCGTTCAAGCACGCCCTAATCACGCCCATCCTAAAAAAAACCTCGATCCTACAACAGTCTCCAACTATCGCCCCATATCTCTTCTCCCGTTTGCCTCAAAACTTCTTGAACAACACGTCTATTCCGAACTGTCCTCCCACCTCTCTTCCTGTGCTCTCTTTGATCGCCTACAATCTGGCTTCCGACCGCAACACTCAACCGAAACAGCCCTAACCAAAGTCACTAACGACCTTCTGATCGCCAAGAGCAAACGACACTACTCCGTCCTCATCCTTCTCGACTCTCTGCTGCCTTTGACACTGTTGACCACTCCCTCTTACTCCAAATTCTTGAATCTCTTGGCATTACTGAACTCGCATTCTCCTGGATCTCCTCCTACCTGACGGACAGGACCTTCAGTGTCACCACCTCCCACAGCACCTCCTTGCCCCACCCCCTCTCCGTAGGTGTCCCCCAAGGCTCGGTCCTGGGACCACTACTCTTCTCCATTTATACCCTCGGCCTAGGCAACCTCATTGAGTCACACGGCCTCCATTACCACCTCTACGCCAACGACACCCAGCTCTATCTGTCTGGCCCCGACATCTCCTCTCTTCTATCCAAAATTCCTCCATGCCTATCCGCCATTGCATCCTTCTTTTCCACCCGCTTCCTCAAACTCAACATGAACAAGACTGAATTCATCGTCTTTCCCCCTAACAACCCTCCCCCCCTTCCTGACCTATCCATCACCGTCAACGACTGTTCCCTCTCACCCGTCCCCCATGCCAAATGTCTCGGGGTAATCCTCGATTCCTCCCTCTCCTTCAAGCCCCACATCCAAGCCCTCGCCACCGCCTTCCGACTTCAACTAAAAAACATTGCCCGCATTCGCTCCTTCCTTGACCACAACACGCCCTCATCATCTCCCGCCTGGACTACAGCAATCTTCTGTTCACCGGCCTCCCTGCCACCTCCCTTGATCCTCTCCACACCATCCTCAACTCTGCTGCCCGACTCATCCACCTATCTCCCCGCTACTCCCCCGCCTCCCCTCTCCGCCGAGCCCTCCACTGGCTCCCCTTCCCCCAGCGATCTCGCTTCAAAACCTAACCCTGACATACAAAGCCATCCACAACCTGTCCCCTCCCTACATCTCTGACCTGGTTCTCCGCTACCTCCCTTCACGCAACTTGCGCTCCTCCCAAGATCTCCTTCTCTCAACCCCCCGCATCTCCACCTCCCATAACCGCACACAAGACTTCTCTCGTGCTTCTGCCAGACTCTGGAACTCCCTCCCTCATCACATCAGACACTCCCCGACCCTGGGAACCTTCAAGAAAAACCTGAAGGCCCACCTCTTCCTACAAGCCTACAACACACACTGAGACCCTATCCACTGCACCAACTCACCTGTCCCCCTCCTACTGTCTCCCTCCCCACCCCCTTTAGACTGTGAGCCCTCGCGGACAGGATCCCCGGCCCTATTGTACCCGTATGACTACTTGTGATCTGTCATCGTTTGTCGCCGTTTGTGGTCGTCGTCTCGACCACTTGTCTATGTCTACCCTCTAAATTGTAAAGCGCCATGTATCCTAATAGCGCTATATAAATACTTATTAATAATAAAATAGTTGCAGGAACATTAATAAGGGCTCGCTTGCTACAGGGAACCGCTCGGCGCTCTCCAGCATCTTGCCGGTGACTTGGAGGGGTCACGAAGATGTCGCACTCAAATTTCCGGGTGGCTTCGGGGGCCCAAAGACATCATTTCATCGCACCCAAGCATGTTTTTGGGTGACTCAGCGGGGTCACGAAGACAAGTCGCTGCACTATGAACTGTGTCATGAGACTGTCACAAGGGAATAAACAAGGTGGGAGGAGGTAGGTGATCATATGACCGGCATGATGGTACATGGCCGGCTTGCATCACAGGTACACAAGCCTGGAAAGGTGCCACGGGGTGCAGCACCATTGCGCCTAGTTGGTTTGGTGTCATTCCGTTGTCAAGCGAGCCATTAGGCGAACGCTTACTCACAGTATATATAGTGGGGAAAAAATGTATTTAGTCAGTCATCAATTGTGCACGTTCTCCCACTTAAAAATATGAGAGAAACCTGTACTTGACATAATAGGTGACGCGCACCCAGGGCTGTGGGAAATTCGGCTCTCAGGCTTTTTCAGTCTGGGAAGTCACGGGTGGTCATCCCGGAGCCATGCCCTGGGGGTCAACTGAAAAGTTTTTGGAAGTTCTATTTACAAGTTGTCTTCGTGACACCACCTGCTGAGTCTGGTGATGACCACCAGCGCCACCACAGTCCTCCGGTGGTCGGTGGTATTTCGGCTTGGATTGAATAGTCCCCGCAGGCGGGACTGGACCACCGGGGCAGTGATGCTGTAAAGCAAACAGTTTATATTTGAAAAGATGCAGCAGAGTCAAAGCTTCACTTCATCGGATAACTTTACTTGAACACTCTCTTTCAGCTTACAGTTCAACAGTTCATTAGATGGTATACTGGCGAATGCTCCAGGCTACAATTGGGATGTCTGGCTTGAGATGGAACCCTCCTTTATGTTCCTTTCCTTTCCTTCTATTCTGTTCCCAGTATGAAGCCTAATCTCCTGTAGATGATCTGGCCTCCTGCTGCTTCTAGCTTCTGTCTCCTCTCCCTTTTGTACCCGTAGGGTTAACCTTCTATTGAATGCCGCAGCCGCCTACTGCGCTTCTGGCTTCCCTCTTGTGGGATCTTTGGGAGTCAGGGCCGTATTTATAATATCTCTGTTTTGCGGATTTTCTGTGAGACTTGGAGTACTCACAGGTGCGGGCTCCGGTACCCGAGTTTCTTCCTATGGGGCAAACTCGATCCATTACTCGCTCCCCACTCAAGTTAACTCAGCGTCTGTGAGTTTCCTTGCTTTCTTTGTTCCTGTTTGGGATCTGTTCTTTTCTCAGGGCCCCTCAGCCGAGATGGCCTTCTTGGTTTCCAGCAGGCTGTCTGCCTGTTCCTTCCACCTCCTCCTCTCACTCTCCGACTCACTCTAACTCTTCTCTCTCTCTGAGCTCTCCGGTTCCCTAGAGGTCGCTAAGACCCTCCCTGGGTTCCTCCTACCCACTGTCCTAGTGTGTGATTGCAGCTCTAGGGCTCCATCTTGTGACCATAGTCCCAATTGTTGTGGAGTACTACACCGCTATTCTGGGTGCAGTACCCCTCCTGTGGTACCTACGTAGTGAGACGCCACACTCACCCATGATTGAACATGCTTCTCCCGAGGATCACACTTGCCCTTTGGGAAGTGAAAAAACATTTTTATATTGATGTCCAAAATATAAGAACTGCTGGGCACTAACTTGCAAAAGGTCACTGTCACAGATGTGACTCAAGCCTGTGGGTTAGCCGTGCGGTGCTGGCAGATTAGCAATTATCCAGTAACAGCAAACAGAAAAAAATAGCCGCACTCACCGACATTTGATCTCTTACGTTCTTTATTCATAGTCCATCTTCATGAAAAGTTGACCATGCTGAGCAGGGAGGGGAGTGCAAGGGAGGCAGACGACGGTTCACCGTTTCGCGGCCGTATGCCGCTTCTACGGGTCCTCATACGGCCGTGAAACAGTGAACCGTCGTCCGCCTCCCTTGCACTCCCCTCCCTGCTCAGCATGGTCAACTTTTCATGAAGATGGACTATGAATAAAGAACGTAAGAGATCAAATGACGGTGAGTGCGGCTATTTTTTTCTGTTTGCTGTTATTTTTATATTTATGTTATCATCAACATCAACGGGTAAACTATATACAATCAAGAATATTTAAGTTTTCTTTCCCGTCCGGGGAGGCGCATATCTTTATAACGTTTCACATATAAAACTGTACATTATTCACTCTGGCCCAACGGGACCGACTTCGCATGCGGGCCGCTCTTCACATCATCACTCATAATAGGGTCAATGTTCAGAATAAAAAGTTCTCAGGGGTCTCCGGGGACACACTCTTCATTTAAAAGGATTTCAGCAAGAAAAAGGGGTATATACAGGGGAAAGCAATGTCTCTCATTGGGAGTCCATACTTCAATGTCATTAATCTGTTTTTGATACTCTGATGGCGAACCATCCAAGCGGGGCAGGATATCTCTCATAGGTAACATGTTTGTCTCTGTATAAGTCACGTCGGGCGTATCCTTGTCTCAAAAACGATTCTACATCCCTCCAGGTGAAAAAGACATCATCTAACAGTCCTGGTTCTCTTATAAAACCCCATCTGTCCTTATGGTACACAGAAATGACTGTACCCAGTTTACGCAGTTCTATGGGTAATGGGGGCTGTGCACGGGCTTCATCTCTGAGTCTTTTAGTCGTACGCTCTCTTTGGTACCATTCCTCCCTTTCCCTGTGCCTGACTACTGGGCTCCTCTCTTCTGTGGCTGACCGGGTGCTTGGCAGGGGTTGGTATGGGGGTGGTGATGGGCTGTGTCTATGGCGTTGGGAGTGGCACATACATACACCTCCGCAACGCTTGCTATGGCGGGGGGTCTTTGGCAATACTGCTTCCAGGTCGTCCACCAGGCCTCTTTTGGGGTACTTGTTCCCGAGGCTCCAGCCGGTTCCTCGTAGTCAATAATATAGAATGATCCCTGGCACACACAATTAAAAAAAAAGTAGACGTGGTATTTGCAATTGATGCTTTATTTATTCATCAACTCCCGATGATCGTTTCAAACATGAGTTTTTCATCAGGGGATGGATCTATAACAGTCATATACAAGAGACATGACAATCAGAACACATGATAAATGTACAAAATTCATCAAAATTACAAATGAGATACAAAGCATATTCTGTTCTACAGTACAATGTAGGGAGGCAACACATTGTCAGCATATTATAGTCATATGTCACTCAAGAAAACAAAAAAAGGGGGGTGCGAAGACTATTACCTCATGTTCAATGATACGGATCTAATGAGGTCACACAGATGATACAAGAAATGATGGGTGTATCAATCATGGAAACTTTTCAGCTAAAGAAATAACAAAACATCATTTAGTGCATGTTGCAATGTGGGTGACCAAAGTTATAGCTAGAAAAAGCAAATAAAAAAGAAAAGAGATCTATACCTGGTCTATGAATATGAGTCTAGAGTGCACTAAGAGTGCACTAAGTCAGAGCGGTAGATTCCCAAGGGATCAAAAATCAAAGTATGGCGGCCGTCAGACGCTTCAATATCTTGAACGATATCGTTTAAGCGATCTGCTTTTTGCTCGCTTAAGCGATATCGTTTGTGCATCGCTACGTGCGATCAAGCGATTTTACAATGTAAAATCGCTTGATCGTGACATCGCAGATATGGGAGCAGGACCTCATATCTAGCGATGAACGATTTAACAATGTGCTTCATCGTGGTGTATGACACCACGATGAACGATCTCCCAGCGGCAGAGCATATGCTGGGAGATGGTAACTATGGTACACATCGGGTTACTAAGCGCCGCGCGGCGCCTAGTAACCCAATGTGTACCATAGTTACCAGCGATCTCGCTGGCCCACATCGCTGGTGAGTCAGTGTGTGTGACAGCTCACCAGCGACGTGAACGATATTGTAAGCGATCGCGCGTGCACGTGATCGCTTACAATATCGCTCACGATATTATAAAGTGTGACGGCCGCCTAAGTGAGATGCCTACAGGGAATAATGATCAATTAGATTATCCTATTTTATATTTTTGATGATTAATGTGACTACAAATTACGTAATTACCTGCGGTCATTCGCTGTCAAAGGACAGATCCTAGTCAGAGTTTAGTCTGACATATTTAGTGCTGTACTTATAAAGAAGCCTTTTGTAGGACAAAGGAAATATGAATATGAAATAACAGCATGCTTGATATGGGAGAAATAAATAAAGCAGTAGTAGTAATGGGCGAGTCCTAAATTACTCGGAATCGCTTGACTCTAGCGAGTCCGAGCCCGGGACTCGCTACTTGTTGCGAGTCTAGCGAGTCCAATGTTAATGAATGGGGAAGCGAGTAATAGCGAGTAATGTGCGATTTACAAATCGCAGATGTGTCTCGGAAGCTTCAGGCTCTATCTGCTACAATAGCTAAATCATGTTTAATAGGCTCCCGCTGTTACTTCCGGGGCCGCCTATTAAGCTCATTACATATTCACTGCACTGTCAAACTAACAGCCAATCACAGGAGGTCACACTCTGTGGGAGCCTCTGTGATTGGCTGTTGTAATCAGACTTGATTTTCTCAATCTGGACAGTGATTCTGCTTGGTTGCCATACACATTAGTGTAAGGCATCCAACCTGGCATTGTAGGGTGTAAAATAAATAATTATTTAAAAAAAAAAACGCATGCGGCTTCGCAGCATTTTTAAGTCTAGCCCGATGAAAGCAGACAGCTGTGAGCTGCCACCCTCAGCTGCTTAATTTCCCCTTATTGATTTTTCAGAAAAAAAATTACGTGGGATTCGCCGTATTTCTGGAACCAGCCGGATCCAGCAGGCAGCGTCGGGCTGCCCCCAACCCCCAGGTGCCTATTTGTACCTGGCCGGACACAAGAATATAGGGGAGCCCTTTTTTTTTATTATTTCATGAATTTCATGAAATAATAAAAAAAAAATGCGTGGGGCTCCGCGCAATTTCTATGTCTAGCCAGGTACAGCTAAGCAGCTGGGGGCTGGAATCCGCAGCGCAGGGAGGCCCAAGCTTTCTGGGCACCCCCGCTGCAAATTGCAGCCCGCACCCGCCCCAGAAGATGGCGCGTTCATTAATGTGCCATCCTCTGGCGCTGAACCCCGCTCTTCCAGCGGCCCTGGTGGCGGGTGGCTCACTGGGTAATAATGAGGTTAAGGCCAATATTAGACATGACCGCCATGAATTTCTATTAAATTGTTTAAAAAAAAATCACAACACAGAGAAATTTTTTTTATTAGAAATAAAAAAAAAGCCATTAGGGACTCCATCTTTATTTAAAAAAATCCTCTTCCGTCCGACGTAGTCCAAAACGTGATGTCCTCTCTGCTACATCCCTGTGCATAGATATAGATGTCTATGCACAGGGAGTGAGCAGACTGAGAACAATCTCAGCTCTGCTACATCATCTCTGTGCACAGACATTCATGTCTGTACACAAGGGAGAGCAGGCGGGCTCTAGGACCCTGGAGCTGCGGCAGCCCGCAGGACCCGAGCCCGGCACAGAGCAGACAGCCGGACTCGTTACTGTGTGAGTTTCCCTGCGATTACTTGCACAGTAACGAGTCCAATGCAAGTCAATGGCAATCCTAGTTTTGTCAGAGTCTCTGACAAAACTAGGATTGCCATTGATTTGCATTGGACTCATTACTGTGCGAGTAATCGCTGGGAAACTCGCAGAGTACCGAGTCCTGCGAGTCCCTTACTACTCGCAGAGTAACGAGTCCTAGCGAGTAGACTCGTCCATCCCTAGTAATAAGTTAAATAAGACAATCCCCTGACTGATAAAATGCACTCTATAAGAATACACACCTAGTGAAATCCCAGGTACAAACTCAAGGAGTCATCGGTGCTATACACCTAATAGGAAAAACAGGAATAAACTGGCTGATATATCAAAGCAAAGCCAGTGCTATAACAGTGCCAATACATTTCCCCACACTAAACGCTGGTACAGACCTGTATGTGGTATAGTGAAGTGTCCTAAGCATGGAGTGCATTGTAATGGCGGCGAACGCCGCACTAAATAGTGTACAGCTGTTCTCAGAGACCGCCTCTGGCTTCCTGTATCCGGAATGCACGGAAGTGGTCGTGGAACGCAAGCCCGCGCATGTGCGGTACGCAAACTAGTAAAGTCGCGGTCCGTGCCTGTGCAATAGGGAAAATGCTTTCTAAAAGGGAAACCAGGCATATAGGAGGCTCAGAATGACAATCTGCTTGGGAGAAGTAACAGGCTGTGCCATGATCAGTATCTAATGTTTTGAAAGAAAGGGGAAAGAAGAAAGGAAAATAATTAGTACCCACATTAACAACCATGAACACCAATGTTGCTCATACAATATAAACTTTACAGTGAAATAAGTAATTGGCAGACGTTTACTAAAGTAAGAGCTATACATACAGAAATGCTAACTATATGATCCTTAGTGTAAAACACTATTTTTGTCCTAATCACTACTCGAATCCAAAATTTATGATAACCATTAGAGACATACAAGGGTCAAATCATGATGTCACATTCTCTATTAAGGTAATTAGGTTTGAGAGTCTGAAGTGTGTGAATCCAAAAGGCCTCCCTCATTTTGAGTCTTTTAACCCTATCCTTTCCTCCTCTGCCTATTGGAATCTGCTCCAGTACCTGAAAACGAAGCTGGGATATATTGTGTCCATTTTCTAGAAAGTGATGGGGGATGGGTAACATCACTTGTCAACATCGTATTGTGGACTTGTGCTTGGATATCCGGTCTCTGATACATTGGGTAGTCTCCCCAACGTATCCGAGACCGCATGGACATTTAACAAGATAGACCACGTGTGACGAGTCACACGTATAAAATCCCTTAATGGGATAGTGATGTGGCCAGGGCAGTGGGGGTACTCGGTCACCGGGTCTGCTAAGTAGGGGGTCACAGGTGGACGGTATCCCGGTGCCGTGCCCTGGGAATCATTTGAAGGGGGGGGTGAGGGAATTATTTACAGAGGGACGTGACGCCACCTGTAGGGTCCGGTAAGGTGGTACCAGCGCTACCAGCCGGCCGCTGAGGTGATGGAGGGGCAGCAAAGTGTGGTACAGCTCCCCACAGGTGGAGCTTTACCTCAGGGCAGCAATAAAGGAAAATGGTGAGGGAGAGCAGTGAAGGAGGAAGATGGTGGGTTATAGCCGATGAACAGTCACACATACACACAGGGATAGTTGTTCCGGTACCTTTTACTGGTAGTCACAAAACAGGTAGAGTTCTGAGTAATAACCGGGTCCCTGGTGCAATTTAGGATCAACTCCTTAGAAAGATATGAGGCCTCCTTTATCTCTATTCTTTCTCTTGAGGGATGAGTCTTGCCTAAGTTTGAGCTCTCCAATTCTCTATTGTCTAAAACTAACAATCAGGCCCTTCTGCGGGAACCCGGTTTATCCTGTGGCCCTGGTCCTCTGTTTGGTTAGTTTTTAATGTCTCTATTTTCTAAATTCCTTTGCAGGGCTATACTTGCATCCCCAAATTGTCTTGGGAATTTTACTTGCCCTATCTATTCCCACCTCCTCCCGGACTCCGGTCCCTTCCCTGGGGGAACATACTAAAATAGTCCCTTCTTATCCTGACCCTCTTCTTTGTCCGGACCACTCCCGGTGTACACTTTCAAACGGTCCCTCAGTCCGACATCTGCCTGTCTCCTGAGACCAACTAGTCCTCCTCCTCTCGCCCTGATCTATCCTAGAACGTGGAATACCCGACTTAAGTGACAGGCCAGTAGAGCTCCCCCTTCAGGTCTGGAGTGGAAGGTGTTGTGTGCTCAACAAACCAAGGTGTCAATCCTTCCTTGCACCAGTGTAACCTGTGGCAATCCCCCGCAGGGGTGCCACAATAGTGTTTACCCGTTCTTGGGTGAGTGAAATGGGACCCCTTCATTACATGTGAGCATTGGAGGCAATGTAGGCATGGAAAGGTACCTTTACGTAAGGTGATAAGAACAGTTTGTCTGGGTGTGGAAAGTAGTGAACCAATATCTGCCCGGACCAAACTTTTACGAAGATTAGGTGCTTTCTTGTAACAAAACAAAGGAGGTTGGCTAAACTCAAGAACCTTAGGGTAGGCCTGTTGTAATAGGGGCCAATGGTGCCTAATCGAGTTGTGAATTAGACTATGAAAAGGATGATATGTATTTACAAAAGCCATACGAGGTTTTTATCCCGAGAAGAGGCCTGAGTATTAGACTCTAAGTCCAATATATGTGAAGGATAGCCCCTCTCAAGAAACTCTCTTTCATCTCATCACAACGTTGTTTGCAAACAGCAGGATCAGACACGATCCTTTTGACCCTTGTAAATTGTGATTTGGGCAGTAGCATGTTTCAAATGTCTAGGATGTGCGCTACTAAACAGAAACATACTATTTTTGTCAGTAGGTTTGCGGTAAAGGTCGGTAAAAAATCGACCATCATGATGAAGACTGACCTGAGTGTCTAAAAAACTGACCTCTTTTTTATCTTGGTGTATAGTGAATGTTAAACCACTACACATCCGATTTAGGTCAGAATAAAACTTCCATATTAGAAATATATCGTCGATATAACGACGGTACACACACACATGTTGTTGAAATAATGGATGAGTGTAAACAAATGTTTCCTCAAAATATGCCATAAATATGTTAGCGTAGGGGGGTGCGACGTTGGAACCCATCGCAGTCCCCTATGCTGAACAAAGAAACGGTCACCAAACATGAAGTTTTCCTCTAAGACAATTTGAAGTGTGTCTAAACAGAACCTTTTCTGATCAGTAGTGAAACCCTCATGTTTGTCCAAAAACCAGGCAACCGCATTGCGTCCTTGATCATGATTAATACTCGTGTAAAGACTGTTAACATCCATGTGGCAAGAATGTAACAGTCAGACGATAAAAAAATTGTTTTAAGTACGGCAAGGAAATCATTATTATCTTTTAAATATGATGGGATGGAAGGAACCAGTGGACTAAGGATCCTGTCTAGGGTAATAGCCAAAGGTGATAACACCGACTCAGTACTAGCCACTATGGACCATCCAGGTGGTGCTGTCAGGTTCTTGTGAACCTTTGGAAAGGTATAAAATACAGGAATAATGGGATTCTTTTTAACCAAATAATCGGCTAGTGTACTGTCAATGGAACCCAGTTGGAGGTGCTTATCAATGAGAGCTTTGATACGTCGTTGGACTTGGATGGTAGATCACATGAGATGGCTAATATGTGGAAGTGTCAGACAACTGTGTATTAATTTCATCAATGTAATAGGATTTGTCAAGAACCACTACGGCACCACCTTTATCGGCAGGTTTTATTATGATATTGGAATTATTATGAAGAGACCGAATGGCCTGTGATTCCAATTTACTTAGGTTATGTTTTAAAGGGAAATCCCCATTATTAATGGAGGATACCAATCGAGCTGCATCACGAGAGACCAACTCGATGTATGTTTCCACCGGATGGTGAGATCTGGGTGGCATAAATGTACTAGACGTCTTCAAACCTAAGGATTTGGACAAGAAGGTTGAGGACGGTATTTGTGAAGTTGTCTGCTCAGTCTCCATTCTCGGGGGAATCGTCCCCTGAGAAGTGTGCCTTGAGGCAGATTGACCTAAAGAACCTCCTGAATTCCTGTCCAAATTGAAGGAGCTAAAGGAGGGCGTGGAACAGAATGTTAAGCCCTTCTGAAGAATTGCATGTTCTGTAGGTGATAAGGTGTATGTAGAGACGTTGTAAACAAGGTTGGGCCTACCTGTGCACGTGTCCTGACCCCTTTGGTTTGGGTTTTCCGCCTCTTCCCCTCCGCGTTTCCCTTTTCTGGGACGTTGGCCTAAAAAATTAAGTGAACTATTGGAACCAAATTCACTGCCGCTACTCGGTGGACCATATGGAGCATTAGGTACTTGCAGCAAATCACCACAACGCCACCGGTACACCTGTTTATTTTTATAATCATCTTGGTCACAAATGAATTTAGCCCTTTTACGGGCTTGCAGGTTTTTCTTGAAATCCGCTATAGCTGTAGTAGTCTTAAACTTAAGATCATTTAGCTCAGAACTAGAAAAACTCCCGCCAATTGTTCCTCTGTCGTCTGAATATTTTCTTCCAAGGTAGTTATTTCTTTACCAAGGCGTTCGATAGTGAGCAGAATAATGTCCATCAAACACTTATTTAGAATTTTTTCATATTTGTCACAGAATTCTTGGTCATCCGAAAAAAGAGTAGGCCTCAGGGGTACCCGCAGACCCCTGGGATCCATTGGGTCCGGTGGTACTCTGCAAGAGTGAAATAATGTAACTCCAACGCAATCTGCGTTTTCTAATGTTGAGGTATTCTCTTGACCGTGTCTCTCCGGACGGAATAGTCAGGAATGGGTCTGTAGAGATAGCTCTGGACAATATAGATGTTGTATCCTCTTCATTGAACGAGAAAACTGGGCAAGCCAGAGGCGGTCTCTGAGAACAGCTGTACACTATTTAGTGCTGTTATTTCATATTCATATTTCCTTTGTCCTACAAAAGGCTTCTTTATAAGTACAGCACTAAATATGTCAGACTAAACTCTGACTAGGATCTGTCCTTTGACAGCGAGTGACTGCAGGTAATTACCGTAATTTGTAGTCACATTAATCATCAAAAATATAAAATAGGATAATTTAATTGATCACTATTCCCTGTAGGCATCTCACATACTTTGATTTTTGATCCCTTGGGAATCTACCGCTCTGACTTAGTGCACTCTTAGTGCACTCTAGACTCATATTCATAGACCAGATATAGATCTCTTTTCTTTTTTATTTGCTTTTTCTAGCTATAACTTTGGTCACCCACATTGCAACATGCACTTAATGATGTTTTGTTATTTCTTTAGCTGAAAAGTTTCCATGATTGATACACCCATCATTTCTTGTATCATCTGTGTGACCTCATTAGATCCGTATCATTGAACATGAGGTAATAGTCTTTTCACCCCCCTTTTTTGTTTTCTTGAGTGATATATGACTATAATATGCTGCCAATGTGTTGTCTCCCTACACAACAGAATATGCTTTGTATCTCATTTGTAATTTTGATGAATTTTGTACATTTATCATGTGTTCTGATTGTTATGTCTCTTGTATATGACTGTTAGAGATCCATCCCCTGATGAAAAACTAATGTTTGAAACGATGGTGATGGTGCTGGTGTCAGGGGCTACGTCTGCGTCCCCACGTCCCAGGTCTCTGCCCGTGGTGGAAGGAAGGCTTTGTACTCTTCTACAGCTCTGATGGCGACTTCTGCCTCCCGCGCCTCGCTGGCCATCCCTCTTGCCAATAACTCGTATGTCCTCTCTGCACTCCATCTCCGGCACACCCATGCTATCGTTTGCTCCTGCCAGGGCCGGGTGAAAGCTTCCCGCCAGTAGTCTGCATCCCCCTCTAGCGTGAGTAGGGACACAGCTGCCGGATCACCTCGTTCGGCGCGGGCCTGCTCCTCCAGCTCGCGGACGACATCTCTCCATCGGGGTGCTGCCATGCTGCCGGGTACTAAGGAGTCTGATGGCATCTGTCCTTCTCTACCGGTTTGTACAGCGATGGGCAGGCATTCCCCTGGAACTTCCTGTGGGCCCCCCCCTGATTGATTGATGGTAATCGGGGCGGCCACACTTTTCACGCCTCCAGCTAGGCCCTCCTTCTTCTAGGGACTGAGGCACTCCCCCGGACCTGCACATGTTGTTTACTCCATGGCGTCGCTGTCATCTTGGGTCCCCACGCGGCAATGGTGGGAATCCATCTTGGCACCGGGAAAAGTCAGAAAAGTCAATAAATGTCAATTTTAAGTCCAATTCAAAGCACACAGTACCCGGTGGTACCGGGCACGATATCCTGTTCGTGACACGCCAGAAGTTGATGTGCACCCAGGGCTGTGGGGTACTTGGCTCTCGGGCTGTTTCAGCCTGGGAAGTCACGGATGGCCATCCCGGAGCCGTGGCCCTGGGGTCAACTGAAAAGTTGATAAAGACGCTTGTTGCGTTGAAACGCGTTGTGGAGACTGGATTCCCAAACAGATTTATTAAAGCCTGAAGGTAATTTAGCTTGAACGGCGTCCCGGTCTCTGCCTTGAGCGCTGATACAACATCACTTCTCTTTTCCTGTCAACTGAAAAGTTTTTGGAAGTTCTATTTACAAGTTGTCTTCGTGACGCCACCTGCTGATGATGACCACCAGCGCCGCCACAGTCCTCCGGTGGTATTGCAGCTTGGATGGAATAGTCCCCGCAGACGGGACTGGACCACCGTGGCAGTGATGCTGTAAAGCAAACAGTTTATATTTGAAAGGATACAGCAGAGTCAAAGCTTCACTTCACCGGGTAACTTTACTTGAACACTCTCTTTCAGCTTACAGTTCAACAGTTCATTAGATGGTATACTGGCAAATGCTCCAGGCTGCAATTGGGATGTCTGGCTTGAGATGGAACCTTCCTTTATATTCCTTTCCTTTCTTTCTATTCTGTTCCCAGTATGAAGCCTAATCTCCTGTAGATGATCTGGCCTCCTGCTGCTTCTAGCTTCTGTCTCCTCTCCCTTTTGTACCCGTAGGGTTAACCTTCTATTGAATGCCGCAGCCGCCTACTGTGCTTCTGGCTTCCCTCTTGTGGGATCTTTGGGAGTCAGGGCCGTATTTATAATATCTCTGTTTTGCGTATTTTCTGTGAGACTTGGAGTACTCACAGGTACGGGCTCCGGTACCCGAGCTTCTTCCTATGGGGCAAACTCTATCCATTACTCGCTCCCCACTCAAGTTAACTCTGCGTCTGTGAGTTTCCTTGCTTTCTTTGTTCCTGTTTGGGATCTGTTCTTTTCTCGGGGCCCCTCAGCCTAGATGGCCCTCTTGGTTTCCAGCAGGCTGTCTGCCTGTTCCTTCCACCTCCTCCTCTCACTCTGCGACTCACTCTAAGGCTGAAGGCACACTGATCCCTCAAAAACGGCGCGTTTTTGAAGCGCAATACTGATGCGAGTTTGATGCGTGTAGTAGTGCTAGTGCGGTGCTAGTGCGGTGCTAGTGTGGTGCTAGTGTGGTGCTAGTGCGGTGCTAGTGAGATTTTTTCATTCCTACTGCGATCCGACAGACTAGCACCTTCTCCTGGTGTCAAGACTGCACTGATTTGCTGCCACTTATTTGTCAATCAATGGGGTCACTTGTGGGGGAGCTCCAATGTTTAGGCACACAGGGGCTCACCAAACGCGACATTGTGTCAGCTAACAATATGAGCTGATTTCCATTCAAATTGTTAGCGGACACCATGTCGCGTTTGGAGAACTTGGCAGTTGGGGGCTGCAATCCTCATCATAGAGAGATCCAAATGTTGTGGGCCCCTCACGCTGCAAATTGCAACCCACAGCCACCTCAGAAAATAGCACATTCATTGGAGGTGCCATTTTCTGGTGCTGTACCCCAACTCTTCCAGTTGCCCTTGCGCTGGTGGCAATGCTGGTTGCACACAGGGGCTCTCCATACGCGACATGGTGTCCGCTAACAATTCCAATTGTTAGCGGACACCATGTCGCGTATGGAGTGCCCCTGTGTGCCTCAGCATTGGAGCTCCCCCACAAGTGACCCCATTTTGGAAACTAGACCCCCCAAGGAACAAATCTAGATGCATAATGAGCACTTTGAAGCCCCAGGTGCTTCACAAATTGATCCGTAAAAATGAAAAAAATATTTTTCTTCCACAAAAATCTTATTTTTTTATTTTTACGGATTGGAATTGTTAGCGGACACCATGTCGCGTATGGAGAGCCCCTGTGTGCAACCAGCATTGCCACCAGCGCAAGGGCAACTGGAAGAGTTGGGGTACAGCACCAGAAAATGGCACCTCCAATGAATGTGCTATTTTCTGAGGTGGCTGTGGGTTGCAATTTGCAGCGTGAGGGGCCCACAACATTTGGATCTCTCTATGATGAGGATTGCAGCCCCCCAACTGCCAAGTTGTACCTGACTGGCAACCAAAAATATGGCAAAGCTCCATGTCATTTTATTGGTAGAAGTAATTAAAAAAAATGACGTGGGGCTTCACCATATTTTTGGTCCAGCCAGGTACAACTTGGCAGCTACAGACTGCCACCAACCCCCAGCTGCCTTGTTGTACCTTGCTGGCAACCAAAAATACAGCGAAGCCCATTTTTTTATTTCTAGAACAAATTCTAGAAAAAAAAAATGACGTGGGGCTCCGCCATATTTTTTGTCCAGCCAGGTACAACTAGACAGCTGGGGGCTGGAATCCGCAGCATGGAGAGGCCCAAGCGTTCTGGGCCCCCCATGCTGCGAATTGCAGCCCGCAGCCGCCCCAGAAAATGGCGCATTCATTGAAGCGCCATTTTCTGGTGCTGTACCCATGCTCTTCCAGTTGCCCTGGTGCCGGTGGCAAACTGGGTAATAAAGGGGTTAATGCCAGCTTTTTATTGGCAGCTGGCACTAAGCCCGAGATTCATAATATTGGGCCAATGTTAGACCCGCCATTAGGAATCTCTGGTAAGTAGTCAATAAATACACACAGAGTAAAATATTTTTATTTGCAAAAAAACACAAACAAAATTCAGACTCCATCTTTATTAGAAAGATCCGACGTAGTCCATAACGAAGGTCCCGCGACGCTCGATCGCCTCCGACGTAGTCCACAACGAAGGTCCCACGATGCTCGATCGCCTCTGCTCCAGAGATTGCAGCAAGGGATCAAGTGTCCTCTTCCTACAGTCTCTGGGGTCAGAGTTATGGTGCACTGTATGGCAATGATCTGTCATACAGTGCACCATGACTATGATCCCTGAGACTAGAAGAGGACACTTGATACCTTGTTGCATCCATCCATCCATTATCCACGCATGTACACATCCATTCGTGCACACATCCACACATGCAGTCACACATACGCACACATCCATCCATGCACCCATGCATCCACGCATCCACTAACCCACACATCCACTAACCCACGCATCTACTAACCCACACATCCACTAACCCACGCATCCACTAACCCACGCACCCACACATCCACGCATCCACTAACCCATGCACCCACACATCCACTAATCCACGCAACCACACATCCCCGCACCCACACATTCACACATCCACGTACCCACGCATCCACGTACCCACGCATCCACGCACCCACGCATCCACAGATCCCCGCACCCACACATTCACACATCCACGTACCCACACATCCACGTACCCACGCATCCACGTACCCACGCATCCACGTACCCACGCATCCACTAACCCACGCACCCACACATCCACACACCCATGCATCCACACACCCACGCATCCACACACCCACACTCACGCATCCACACACCCACGCATCCACACACCCACACTCACGCATCCACACACCCACACATCCACTAACCCACGAACCCACACATCCACTAATCCACGCACCCACACATCCATTAACCCACGCATCCACTAACCCACGCACCCACACATCCACTAATCCACGCACCCACACATCCATTAACCCACACATCCACTAACCCACGCACCCACACACCCACGCATCCACGCACCCACACATCCCCGCACCCACACATTCACACATCCACGTACCCACGCATCCACGTACCCACGCATCCACGTACCCACGCATCCACGTACCCACGCATCCACTAACCCACGCATCCACTAACCCACGTATCCACTAACCCACGCATCCACGCACCCATGCATCCACTAACCCACGCACCCACACACCCATGCATCCACGCACTCACGCATCCACGCACCCACACACCCACGCATCCACTAACCCACGCATCCACTAACCCACGCACCCACGCATCCACACACCCACTAACCCACGCACCCACTAACCCACTAACCCACACACCCACGCATCCACACACCCATGCATCCACACACCCACGCATCCACACACCCACACTCACGCATCCACACACCCACGCATCCACACACCCACACTCACGCATCCACACACCCACACATCCACTAACCCACGTATCCACTAACCCACGCATCCACGCACCCATGCATCCACTAACCCACGCATCCATTCATCCACTAACCCACGCATCCACACACCCACGCATCCACTAACCACGCACCCACGCATCCACACACCTGCATCCACTAACCCACGCACCCACACACCCACGCATCCACACACCCACACATCCACTAACCCACGCATCCACACACCCACACATCCACTAACCCACACATCCACACACCCACACACCCACGCATCCACACACCCACACATCCACTAACCCACACACCCACCCACGCATCCACACACCCACACATCCACTAACCCACGCACCCACACACCCACGCACCCACACACCCACACATCCACTAACCCACGCACCCACACACCCACGCACCCACACACCCACACATCCACTAACCCATGCACCCACACACCCACGCATCCACACACCCACACATCCACTAACCCACACATCCACACATCCACACACCCACACAATCATTGATTGATTCATTCATTCATACAGTACTTACCTCAGGGCGGAGCAGCACCGGAGGAGGGGCGTTCCAGCGAGGAGAGGAGGCAGAGCGGCGGCTACACCGGCGGGATCGGACACGGGGATCGAGGAGCGGTGAGATCGGACACGGGGATCGGGGGGTGGGATCGGGGGCCGCAAGCCGCAAGCCGCAAGCCGCAGGTGGGGGCCATCCAGAGGAGGGGTAGGCCTGAGGAGGGGTAGGGCATCGCGGCGGGTGAGGCCGCAATCAGGTTCCGGTATCGGGCGACGGGCGTGGGGGGCAGTGACAGGTGGGGCCGGGGGTCATCTTGAGAAGGGGAAGGCCTGAAGGAGGGGGAGGGTATCCGCCCCCAACGCCAGCAGCGCGGCGTGTGAAGCCGCACACAGGTCCCGGCTGTCACAGAGATCACAGCCGGGATCACAGCCTCAGTACCTGGCGGGGCCGGTCCGACGGGAGGCTCTGCACAGCTTGAGGGCTCTGGCTCCTGGTGGTCTGCGGTGTGTGCCCTGCTTCTTCCCGCCCGCTTTTTGAAAGTGTGTGCTGGAAGTGTGTTTTTTCACGCGGGAGACTCGCACTAGTCATTGCACGGTGCGTTTTTTTAACGCACCCATTGATTTCTATTGTGGCTCAATGCGTACAACTCGCATGCAGTCGCAGCATGCCGCGACTGAAACTCGCTTTGCGAGTTCAATGCTTAAAATGCGCACCAGTGTGCCCGACATGATAGAGAACCACTTGTTCTAGTGCAATGCGAGTTTATCTCGCATTGCACTCGCGCGAGGCACTGGGATCATGTCGGATGATGTGCCTTCAGCCTAACTCTTCTCTCTCTCTGAGCTCTCCGGTTCCCTAGAGGTCGCTAAGACCCTCCCTGGGTTCCTCCCACCCACTGTCCCAGTGTGTGAGTGCAGCTCTAGGACTCCATCTTGTGACCATAGTCCCAATTGCAGTGGAGTACTACACCACTTCTGGGTGCAGTACCTCTCCTGTGGCACCTACGTAGTGGGGCGCCACATAGGTAGACCTCAACTATGGGTCATTCCATGTCAAGTGAACCAATGATTATTACCTCTATATTTTTAATTCTTTTGAGATTTTGTTATTTGATAATAGCATGTCAGACAATGCAAAATGTGAAGAGAAAATTTTTTTAAAAAATGTATTTATTTTTTAAATGATTTTCAAAGTTCGGAAAAAGTGTGAATTTCGATGTTGCCTGCCTTTACGTTTCTCCTCATAACTAAGGCTAGGAATAAGATATAGAGACAAAATAAACACCATTCTACTCAGAACTATACAGGCTTTCACCAGATATGTCACAAGAGGATCTTTGTTAATATTTTACCCATGTGATTGCAAGCGCAAAACTTTAAAATGCATTTCCAAAAAATCGGCGCGCTTTAAATATTTCAAAAATGTCCCATGTGTCTGCTTTGCTCTTAGCCACATCTGTACCAAATTTCAAGTTGGGATCGCGATGGGATCATATTTTAAAATATTTTACTATTAATAGCGTCAATGGGTCATTCCATATCAAGTGATCTAAATATGAATATTTTTTTTTTACCTGACGTCTTTAGATTTTTTTTATTTTTTTTCCTTTATGAAGTACTACTTTAGTTAATTACAAATTAAAAGTTTAGAATTTTTTTCTTCATCAGTTAATTTTTTACAGATTTTTAAAGTTTACAAAAAGTGTGAATTTTGGCCTGGTATGACTCTACATTTTTTTTATCTTGGGCTAGAAATAAGATAGAGAAACAAAATAAACACCATTCTCCTCAGAACTGTCCAGGCTTTCACCAGATACGTCACAAGAGTATATTTGTTAATTTTAATTTTTTACCCATGCAAACTCAAACGCAACATTTTGAAACGCATTTCCGAAAAAAACGTTTTAATAAAAATTTTGCAAAACTGCCCATGTGTCTTTTATGCTCTTAGCCACATCTGTACCAAATTTCAAGTTGGGATCGTGATGGGATCATATTTTAAAATATTTAACTATTATAGTGTCAATTCAAAAATCTTGAATTCAGATCTGTTCAACCTGCGGTTTAAAAGCGTGGGGTCTATATTTATCAAATCCATTATTTTTAGACATTACTGTATTATTTTGATATGTTACAGCTTAGAAGCAGGAGAGGACATATAGGAAAAAGCTTTGTTAGGGCTCAACCTGAGAAAGCACAGGGATAGACAGTGAATGCAGAGCAGCTGATAGGCCAGCAGCTCTGTCAATCATGTTAAGTGTCTACCCACTGCATTCAGGAAGTAAGACAGCTCGTTCAGACCTTTCATGTCCTGACATGTCTGGACATCTTCACTCATGAACAAACAATAGTCTGTACAAAGCCATCAAGGCTGTGTACTAAAATATGGGTGAGTAAATATATTAATAGTTTAATGCTTTTATTATTAAGGGCCAATACACACAGTGCTATTCTTAGGGATCATCATTCAGAAAAACAGCCCCATTGATTTCTATGGGGTTCACCACATGCAGTGTTTTTGGAAACACTCAAGAGTGAGTAAATCACTGCTTGAACTACTTTTTAATCGCTGCAATAAACGCAGCATTTATCATTTATATAAAAAAAAGCTGCCATTTTTTTCACTAGCGATTAAAAAAACTAACGCATATGTGGTAAAAACTTGGTAGAAAAACAAGCTGCCAAAACTGCAGCGTGTATCTGCAGACAGAAAAAACTGTGCGCGCTAGCCCTAAAACTCACTTTATAGTAACACAGTTCTATCTCAAGTGTACTGTAAATCTTTATTTTTATTACCTATCTTCCTTAGTTAATATTAACTGTATTTTTCCCACACAGCAATGGCTGCTACTTCTCAAGAAACAGCATTTTATCATAGACACTGTTGCAATCCTTTTGAAAAAATATGAATATGATTGGCGCTGGTGGCTGGCTACTGTACTCTCCAAAGATTGTGAAAATGAAGAAGTAGAATTGACTTTATTGCATCCTTCTGGTCCAGCGCCATCCTTTGTGTATCCAAGAAAGCCAGACATTTTAAAAGTGCACAAAAATCAGATATTAACTCAGGCGGAGCCTAACACCGTGACAGGCCGGACATACTCTGACACACAAGGAAATGGTGATTGCTAGTAAGCGTTTATGGACAAGATTACATTTCACCCACTAGAAGGGACAAATTGATAAAATGCCACTTTAAAAACATACTATTAATTGTTTGATTAGTTCATCATTTATAGAACGATGATTTAACTACTGTACTATTCTTATTAAACACTTCATAAATCACATGTTTAGTGATAGAATAGAAAACAAATTTATATGTATAAATAGGGGTTAACATTTTTGGTTCTTTTAATCTTGTTTAAAGGGGTTGTCTGGGCTTATGTTTTATTTCATATTTATATCTAGGCTGCAAAATGTTGACAATCTGAAATATACATGTTGTCAACATTTTGCAGGGTTTCCTAGATATAACACATTTACTGCTGGCAGAGAATGTCCAGGGGGTGTGATTGTGCATGCTGGTCGTTTACACCTACTCTAGCACAATCACACCCCCTCCCCTATTCCTAGTATGGCCAGCCACCCCCAGGCCATACATGCCCGCCCCCTGCCCACTAAACACTATGGAATGAAACCACCCCCTGGTCTCCTACTGGCCGCCCCAGCCCCTAACATCACCACCCACCCTCTGCAAAACAGCGGTCCCCAGTGCACTGATACAAGGTGCCGAAACCGCTGCTGTGAAAGCGATTCCGGCACACTGTGTCAGTGCAGCAGGGGACCCGCTGCATATGTGTGCTGCTCACCCTCCGTCTTGTGCAGCCGGTGGTCCTCCGCCCTGGTCCCGGTCATGTGCAGCCGGGTCCACACTCTGCAGCCGTATCTGTGCTGTGTGGAGCGGTGCCCGTCGCCTGCTTTCTCCAGACCTCCAGTACCATAGAGCTGGTGGAGCGGTATAGAGAGGACCGCTCCACAGGCTCTGCTCTATGGTACTGGAGGTCTGGAGAAAGCAGGCGACGGGCACCGCTCCACACAGCACAGATACGGCTGCAGAGTGTGGACCCTGGCTGCACATGACCGGGACCAGAGCGGAGGACCACCGGCTGCACAAGACGGAGGGTGAGCAGCACACATATGCAGCGGGTCCCTTGCTGCACTGACACAGTGTGCCGGAATCGCTTTCACAGCAGCGGTTTTGGCACCTTGTATCAGTGCACTGGGGACCGCTGTTTTGCAGAGGGTGGGTGGTGATGTTAGGGGCTGGGGCGGCCAGTAGGAGCCCTGGGGGTGGTTTCATTCCATAGTGTTTAGTCGGCAGGGGGCGGGCATGTATGGCCTGGGGGTGGCTGGCCATACTAGGAATAGGGGAGGGGGTGTGATTGTGCTAGAGTAGGTGTAAACGACCAGCATGCACAATCACACCCCCTGGACATTCTCTGCCAGCAGTAAATGTGTTATATCTAGGAAACCCTGCAAAATGTTGACATGTATATTGCAGATTGTCAACATTTTGCAGCATAGATATAAATATGAAATAAAACATAAGCCCGGACAACCCCTTTAATCAAACTTGAGGATATGATCACCTTTCTTCTTTTGGTTTGTTCAATACATTCAGGTTGATAATGCTGAGCGTTGTGTTCTGATGATTAAGATGTATTTATCCTGGCACTTATGGGATTTGTTTTTTGTGTTTCTTTTTGTTGCATATAAATGTTTTATTCAATAAGTTGTGATAACTCATACAACCATAAAATAAACAATATATAAATTTGACAGGTCCCAAGTTGAATCTCTGCACAAATATAACCAAGAACACAATCAGTCATTTTTTCACAATTGCCCGTCAATAGTTTGAATTTGATATAAAGAAACATAGTCTTGTAACATATCAAATGAAAGCTGTTACCGTTCTGAGTAAAATGATGCCTCTCCCACTTCATTATCTTATTTCTAGCCTGAGATAAAAAAAAATGTAAAGTCATACCAGGCCAAAATTCACCCTTTTTTTAAACTTTAAAAATCTGTAAAAAATTAACTGATGAAGAAAAAAATTCTAAACTTTTAATTTGTAATTAACTAAAGTTGTACTTCATAAAGAAAAAGAATTAAAAAAATCTAAAGACGTCAGGTAAAAAAAATATTCATACTTAGATCACTTGATATAGAATGACCCATTAACGCATTAATATTAAAATATTTTAAAATATGATCCCATCGCGATCCCAACTTGAAATTTGGTACAGATGTGGCTAAGAGCATAGCAGACACATGGGCAGTTTTTGAAATATTTAAAGCATGCCGATTTTTCGGAAATGCGTTTTAAAGTTTTGCGCTTGCGATCACATGGGTAAAATATTAACAAAGATACTCTTGTGACATATCTGGTGAAAGCCTGCACAGTTCTGAGTAGATTGGTGTTTATTTTGTTTCTCTATCTTATTTCTAGCCCGAGATATGATAGACAAAGGAAAGCCATACCAGGCCAAAATTCGCACTTTTTTAAAACTTTAAAAATCTGTAAAAAATTTACTGATAAAGAAAAAAATTCAAAACTTTTTTTTTTGTAATTAACTATAGTTGTTCTTCATATAGAAAAAAAATGTAAAAAAATCTGAGGACGTCAGGGAAAAAAAATATTCATTTTTGGATCACTTGACATGGAATGACCCCTATGTGAGACAAAATGAGAAAACCAATCCTGAAAATCATATTGTCTGAAATATTTTTCACTAAAATTTGAAAAAAAAAAAATTAAGTATTAATAACTAGATGGTGGCCTGATTCTAACGCATCGGGTAGTCTAGAATACCTTGTAAACAGGAGTGAACTGCGTCACACTGACTGACAGCCTTGTAGATAGGAGTGAAGTGTGTCACACTGACTGACAGCCTTGTAGACAGGAGTGAAGTGCATCACAGTGACTGTCAGCCTTGTATACAGGAGTACAGTTCGTGACACTGACTGACAGCCTTGTAGACAGGAGTGAAGTTCGTGACACTGACTGACAGCCTTGTAGATAGGGGTGAAGTTCGTCACACTGACAGCCTTATAGACAGGAGTAAACTGCATCAAACTGACTGACAGACCTTATAGACAGGAGTAAGGAGTGAGGATGAGTCAGTTGTGTTGATGAGGCGGCTGTGAGGATGGAGGAGGCTGCAAGGATGGAGGAGGCTGTGAGGATGGAGGAGGCTGTGAGGATGGAGGAGGCTGTGAGGATCGAGGAGGCTGTGAGGATGGAGGAGGCTGTGAGGACTGAGGAGGCTGTGAGGATGGAGGAGGCTGTGAGGATGGAGGAGGCTGTAGGAGACTGTGAGGATGGGGAGGCTGTGAGGATGGAGGAGGCTGTGAGGATGGAGGAGGCTGTGAGGATGGGGTGGCTGTGAGGATGGAGGAGGCTGTGAGGATGGAGGAGGCTGTGAGGATGGAGGAGGCTGTAGGAGACTGTGAGGATGGGGAGGCTGTGAGGATGGACGAGGCTGTGAGGATGAAGGAGGCTGTGAGGATGGAGGAGGCTGTGAGGATGGAAGAGGCTGTGAGGATGGAGGAAGCTGTGAGGATGGAGGAAGCTGTGAGGATGGAGGAGGCTGAGGGGATGGAGGAGGCCGTGGGGATGGAGGAGGCCGTGGGGATGGAGGAGGCTGAGGGGATTGAGGAGGCTGTGAGGATGGAGAAGGGCTGATAGACTACTAGTCCCTAGTCCCTATCCCTAATCGCTACTCCTATGGAGCAGCCCTAAAAAGGGCTGATATTACTAGTCCCTACTCCTTAAACCTATCTATCTAACTTTGTATTCACATACTAGCTGACTGAGAGAACACAATTTAGTTTGCACTGTTTAGCTGTTGCACACAGCAGCAGCCGCAGGTGCCGTCTACCACCTGCAGTAGCTATCAGCAAAATGTCGGCCATCTTTAAGATGGCCGGGTTTTATAGGGCTAGGACATGTGACAGACATAGCCAATGATAACATTAGTTGTGTGAAAAAATGCACTTTGCAGTGTGGCACTGTGATTGGCTAGCAGCCTGAACCGCCCCACTGTACATGCTTTAGGAGAAAAGAGAAAAAAAAAAAAAAGCGACCGTATTGCTGCAGCTCTGATACAAGCCCATCCTGCACAATATACACACAAACTGGATATTAACATTCATTTGCAGTATTAGGACTAGATTTAGGGTTAGGAAGATTAAGCTTTTGTGGATCGAAGCGTTATCGAAAATATACTAGAACTGCCGAATTCCAAGCTAATTGTTCTAATTTGGCAATTGACTCGAACACCGCCAAAAACAGCTCGAATTTGAGATTGGCGAACAATTTGAATTGAACATCGCTCATCTCTACATAAAGACATGGTAAGTGTCAGCCTGCTCACTCTTCCAAAGCACTTCAAAATAGAAGGTGGTTAACATTCACCAAAAATTTCAGAGGTGAGTGAAACTGACTTTGAATTTACGGATGAATGAGTCACAGGAGAAAAGTGGCAGTAGTTTTCTACATTAAGCAAAAAGAGAAGGAGAAGGAGTAAAGGAGGATGAGACACAGGTATAGGCATGTTGAGTCCTGCTCAAATCATGTACCACACAGCAAGGGGACCCCAACAAGAGTCCTCACTCTTCCCAAAGGGTCAGAACACAGCAAAATGGCATCAATTGTCCCAGACCAAAAACTGCTGAATGTTCCAGCCTGCATGGCAAAGGGTCTGGAACAGGACCTGGCCTAGCATTTCAAGGTTAAACATTGCTCAGCAAATGTACGTTTTGTAGAGTATTAGAGGAAAACCTAGAGAGGTAGGTCAGTGACCTGTTTAGGCCTAGTGTGCTGGATAAACTCAAAGCTCATGCAAGCGCTCCCATCAATGTTATGACCTACCACATACAGGTGGGACAACTATACGTTTTGTGGAGTATTACAGGAAAAAATAGTCAGGTAGGTCAGTGACCTGTTTAAGCCTAGTGGCACAGATACCCTCAAAGCTCATGCAAGCACTCCCTTCAATGTTAAGCCCCGCCACACCCAGGTGGGACAACTATAAGTTTCATTAAGTATTACAGGAAAAAGTAGTCAGTCAGATCAGTGACCTGTTTAAGCCTGGTGGAGCGGACAACCTCAAAGCTCAAGTAAGCGCTCCCTTTATTATTATGCTACACCACACCCAGGTGGGACAACTATAATGTTTTGTGGAGTTTTACAGCAAAAAGTAGTCAGGTAGGTCAGTGACCTGTTTAGACCTAGTAGGCAGGGTACCCACAAAGCTCATGCAAGTGCTCCCTTCAATGTTATGCTCTGCCACAAAAAGGTGGGACAGCTATACGTTTTGTGGAGTATTACAGGAAAAAGAAGTCAGGTAGGTCAGTTACCTGTTTAGGTCAAGTGGCCTGGATAACCTCAAAGCTCATGCAAGAGCTCCCTTCCATGTTATGCTCTGCCAAACGCTGGCGTGTCAACTTTGAGTTTTGTGGAGGCTTACAGGAAAAAATAGTCAGTTAGATCAGTGACCTGTTTAGGCCTAGTGGGCCGGATAAACTGAAAGTTCATGTGTGGCACCCCTGCGGGGGATTGCAAGGAGGGAGTTACATCTTGGTTAGCACAGCACACCACACCTTCCACCCCAGACCTGAAGAGGGAGCTCTACTCGCTGCCTTAAGTCAGTTCCTCTTTAAAACATCCAGGCCTGAGGGGAGGAGTTAGTCAGTACCCATAGTTAGTCTAGAGAGAGAGTTGGAGAGAAGAGGAGTGAGGAGCTGGTCGCTGGGAGAGATCTAGGACCAGGGACCACTGACCGCTGTGTGCACCCTAGGGAAAGGGTCGGAGGCAAGTGGAGAAAGAAGGGAACTAAGAAAAGGGAACCGGTTACTAAAGCCCTTTAGTACACCTGGACACCGGAGTCCGACGCTGCCAGTGTTTAGTGCTACAGCAAAAGCCCGGAAGACTCAGGAGGAGTTCAGCCCTGAGGAGAGCAAATAAGAGACGCTAAATTGACCAAGTATAGGACGAAAAACAGGGACCACGCAGAAGGACCTCATTGCCAGTTTAGGACAAAGCCCAGAGAGGGAGAGGAAGCAGTGGGTTCAGGCTTAGGCAGGACTCATCCCAACCACAGAGCGCAAAGACAGATGAGGCCTCATAACTTTAAGGTGGAAGTCCCAAGTTGCACTGGGGACCTGGTTAATAATACTCTGGACTGTACCTGTTATCTTGTCACCAGTAAAAGGTACCGAAACAACAATCCCTGTGTGTCTGTGTGCCTGTCTAACCACCGCAATTAACCGCCTTGTCTCCAGAGACGCAACTACTACTCCCCTCATCCATCTCCACTGCCCTGAGGAAAAGCTCCACCTGTGGGGAGCTGTACCACACTCTGCTGCACCCACCAACTCCTCAGCGGCCGGTTGCAGCACTGGTATACCCGTTACCAGGTACCATAGGTGGTGTCACGTTAACAATCCCCTTATCACCCACCGTTTCCTGTCATTGAGGGTCCAGGGCACGGGACCGGGGATCGACCAGCCGTAATTCCCCCATCAAAGCCACCATCAGCCCCGGTACCCGATTATCCCATACTCTGTCGACTGCCTCAATTCTGGCGTCATGAACAGGGTCCCGTGCTCGGTAAAAGAGGGTACTGTGTGCCAAGAACGGAAACTTTATTAACTGTTTCTAAACTGTACAATCGAGCCGTCATTACAGAAATTGAGCTGCGCCACAGCGCAGAAAGAAAAGAGTGGAAGATAAGCCCCGCCCCCTGAACTCTGCCAGAGATTCGCAAAGCGCAGTTCCCTGCTCCGGAAATATCCAAGGTGCTCCGCTCCGTCTGCAAAGCCACCGACGACCGGGAAAGTTTGTTTCATCTCACCGGTTGGCAGCAATTAACTAGGGGGCCCCATCATGAGTGACTCGGATGATGCACAGGTCCCTGACAGGGGAAATGCCCGGAACACAGCGCCCAGAGCAACGGTCCAAATAATGCCGATATCCTTGCCGTATATACCGGGTGCCAAATGGTTGCCAACATATGAAGGCAAACCCGGTATGTTAGCAGCCTTTAAGCAAAAGATGTGTGCAATGCTGGACATGTATATGACTCACCGCCGGCCCGTGGACTCCGGTTTAGACAGGCTGTAGCTCCTTCCTCCTTGTGACGGGTGGGCCGCGCCTGCCGGTAGTAAGGCCCGGTTGAGTGCAGATCAAAAGTTGACGACGGGGGGCGTGACCTGGCCATGGAAGTGTGAGGAAGCACCTCCATAAGCTCTGCAGACTCGGGACTTTATAGAGCTATTCAACTTCACAATCTCTGCTCCAATGTCACGGAGAAAGAAGCCTGAAGATGCTGTGACAGCCCTGACAACTCCTGAGAAGCAAGGGAGAGAGGCAGGCATGGCAAAACTGTTTGGGACAGCAGGAAGAAAGGCAGCACGCTCCTCTGTAATGGCACAGGGAGGACCTCATGCTCAGAAGCTGCAGGCACAGTCACCTTCACAGCTGCCACAGAGAAACCCCTGCAAACAAAACACTGGAAGCCAGGTAACAGCTGTTATCAGCTCCTCAGATAAGGGGAAGGAGAGATCAAGGGAGTCTGCAGTTGTGGAAACATTAGAGGAGATTGCAGACACTGGAGAGGAGACGGAGGAGACATGGAGGGATACTCCCCCCTCCCCTACACAGGCTGCAATAATGGTGCCTGCTTCAGACCAGTCCAGCAGCTCCTACTCTGAACTGAGGGCTATTAGGAGCATGATTGCTGCTCTCCCCACCAGACAAGACCTAGACTGTTTAATGGCCCGCATGGAGGCATCCCAAGCCAAAGCCCTGAGCCCCATTAAGGAGGATATAGAGACTCTAAAGTCACAATCCACTGCTGTGTCTGAGACCATAGCTGCCATTGAAGAGAGAGTCACTGCCTTGGAGAGACATGCTACACGCTCTAATGCACATATTGTTGCCCTGATTCTACAAGCAGATGACCAGGAGAATAGGGAAAGGCGCAACAACATACGCCTGAAAGGATTGCCTGAGACCATTACAGCTAATATGCTCCTTGACAGGACTCTAGACATCTTTAATACGGTAACACAAAGATCACCAGGCTCATCATATAAAATTGATAGGATACATAGAGTATCTCGCCCTGGCCCAATTGACCCAGACAACCCCAGAGATGTTCTGTGTAGACTTCATAATTTTACAGACAAGGATGCTCTGATACAAGCGGCTTGGTCCTTTGGCGACATTCTGATTGACAACGTAAATGTTCGCCTCTTCCCAGATGTTTCTAGTCGCACCTTGTATATGCGACGGCAGCTGCGCCCCTTACTTGTGAAGATTAAAGAGCGGGGAGCCACGTACCGCTGGGGTCATCCCTTCCATCTTATTGTGAGAAGAAACAATAAGACATATTATCTTTGGCATAGGGATGACCTTCCTGGACTATTTTCGTTCTTGGATATCCCATCCATCCCGATCCCGGATTGGCTCTCTTTGGAAGGATTTCAGAGGTTCGCAACAATGGGCCACCAACGCAGTTCCCTTTCAGATGCTGTCCGCAAGAGGAAGACACGGAGTGGCAATGCTCCACGTACGCCCTCGTCACAGCCTGGCAGCCCGAGGGGCGGAAGAGACGAGGCGTTTGCAGATCTCCCAACCTGACTCTTGACTATTAATGCATGCATTTGATGTGATTTTTCCCCCCTGATAAGATCGAGATATGTTAGGGAGGTTGGACGTATGGAGTAGTAAGCACCAGCTGTTATTTTTGTTGTTATTTGGACTTTTACTTATCTCTGTTTAGTGCCAGAGAGTCGCTGGCGTCCGATAGGATAGATTTTTCACCCTCAATATTAACTGGTTGTTGAGATTAGCGGGATATCTAACTGACCAACGTATTGCGAATTTGTCCCGGGACTGCGGGTCGTTATCCGTGGTCGATCACATTCTCTACGATCCTCTCATCTTTTTCTTTTCTGAGAGGATTGTGAAAGCCGATCTTCACGGCATAGACTTGTGAAGTCTCTATAGTCTCCCCTATTAGTCCCCTTGGGACGAGTAGTGTCTAACCTTATCTTTCTTGTTCTACTCCCCCCCCCCCTTTTTTTTTTTTTTTTTTCTACATTCACCTCCTGTCTCTCCCTCCCTCCTTCTCTTCCCTTGTCATCTTTTCTCATCCCCCCTCCCTTTCTCCTTTCTATTTTAGCTTTATTTTTACCTTTGAGCCTCGGTTTTACCAGTATCGCAAGAATGTCGCATAATGACCTAACAAAGGTAAAAATAGGTACGCTGAACGTACAGGGTTTACACGATGTGGGAAAGAGATCAATCCTGTTTAATTACTTGAAAAATAACAAAATACATGTTGCCTTTCTCCAGGAAACTCATCTTTGTGCGGCTAAGCCATACAAATTCTCCAGCCCACTGGTACCCTTCGATGTATCACAGCTTTTCAACTAATTCTCACTCTTCCGGTACCAGCATTGCAGTAGCAGGATCACTGCCATGGGAATTCATAGACTCTGACGGCGACGGAGATGGGAGGATGCTCATGGTCAAAGGTAAGATTGCTTCACAGACATATACTTTTGCCTCGCTATACCTCCCCAACTCGGGTCAGATATCTGTGCTCCTGCGTTTCCTGGACAGGATTGACGCATTTGCAGAGGGGATACTGGTCCTGGGGGGAGATTTTAATGTCACGCTGGAACCAGACCTTGACACCTCCAGGGGTAAAACTAGTCTAAGGCAGCAAGTAGGAGACTACATCTTGCGCTACATGATCACCAATTAATAGATGCCTGGCGTCTACTGTTCCCGACATGTAAAGACTTTTCATTTTACTCTCAAATACACGATACAAATTCTAGAATCGACTTTTTCCTTATGAAACATTCTGACCTGACGCACTTAACTGACGCCACAATAGAACCGATCTCCTTTTCGGATCATGCTATGGTCACGATTTCTCTTGCTCTTGCCTCCCCAATTCCTAGGCAGTGGCAGTGGAGGTTGAACGCCTCTCTATTAGAAGATTCGGTAATATTGGCGGATGTCACAAAAACGATTGCAGATTATTTTGACCTAAACACCGCTCCTGACATGTCACCCGTGACAACATGGCAAGCTCATAAGTGCGTAGTAAGAGGCATCTTAATAAAACACGGGGCTAGACTGAAGAAGAGTAGAGACGCTGAGATCCGAGACCTTATGTCCAAACTGAGAGAGCTCGAGACGAGACACAAACGGCAGAACCTCCCGGCTTTGAGGAAAGAGCTGCTCGACGTTAGAGAAAAGCTACGCTCTGTATTGCTCTATAAGGCGAAGGGCGTGCTTTCCCGTTGCCGTCGTCACTTCTACGAGTATGGGAATAAGGCGGGCAGGTCTTTAGCTAAGGCCTCACGAATTCACAGGGCGACTACGTATGTGCCTGAAATAACACATCCCACTACCTCACGACGATCAAAACTCCCCATGGACATAGCTGAGGCCTTCAAGCAATACTACTCTGCCCTGTATAATTTAGACACCACTAAGTCATCCCTGTCTGGCAATACACTTAAGACACGTATTAAAGAGTATATACGATCTTCGGGGCTGCCAAAACTTCCGGATGTGGCGCTGCAATCCCTAGATGCTTCGATTTCGGACCAAGAAATTATAGATGCGCTGTCCTTGACCAAATCAGGTAAAGCACCTGGCCCCGATGGGTTTACAATTGGCTACTATAAAAAATTAAAAAAGTCCCTACTGCCACACTTGAGAACATTCTTCAATGCCATGTCGTTAAAAGTCCCACCCCCGAGAGATGCGCTACGCGCCACCATCACAGTAATTCACAAATCAGGGAAGGACCCCTTGGTATGCTCTAGCTACCGCCCCATATCTTTATTAAATGTGGATCTTAAGCTATTTGCTAAAATCTTGGCGGCGAGGCTTTCCCCATTCATACCAAGCATAGTTCATCCAGATCAGACTGGGTTTGTCCTGGGACGAGAGGCCAGGGATGACACCACCAAGGCCATAAATTTAATCTATAACGCAAAACTCTCTAACACCCCATTGATGTTGTTATCCACGGACGCCGAAAAAGCGTTTGACCGTGTACATTGGTCCTTCATCGAAGAGACACTGTCTCATATCGGTTTGGGACCAAAGATGCTTGAATGGGTCTTGTCCCTGTACTCCGTCCCATCGGCAAGAGTGAGGGTCAACGGAGTCCTCTCAGAATCTTTTGATATTGCCAACGGCACTCGCCAGGGATGCCCGCTGTCCCCACTGATTTTTATTCTGACCCTGGAACCTTTGTTACGTCATATAAGGATGAATGGAGATATTTCTGGCCTACGAATTAAGTCGACGGAACACAAAATTGCCGCATGTGCTGACGACCTTTTATTTTTTGTGACGCGCCCTGAGATCTCTCTGCCAAACTTGCTGAAAGAATTGGAGACTTTTCATTATCTCTCTAATTTTAAAATTAACAGAGCTAAATCGGAGGCATTAAATGTTTCCCTTCCCGACAGCTTGGTAGACAGATTAAAAGACGCCTTTACATTTCACTGGTCACCTAAGGCCCTCCGCTACCTGGGATTGCTAATCACACCGGACGTCCGAAATTTATATAATGCCAATTTCCCTTCTTTGGTAAAATCAATTAGAGCCGACTGCGAGAGGTGGTTGTCGGCCACCTTTACGTGGATGGGTAGATGCCAACTCTTTAAAATGACTATTCTTGGGGGGCGTGTCCAGCAGCCGATGGCGCCGGTCGCATTGTGAGGAGGCTCCGCAGCACGGACCGAATACACGGCACTACCGCGGCCCTCCCGCTCCCGCTTTGAGACAAGCGACAGCCCAGCACCTCGCACAACCTCCGGTCATGCCCAGGACCGGGTCCCGCCGCCGGGAGACCACCAACAAGCTCACTGATTACTTCAATCAGGAGCCCCACAGTGGATCCAAGATGGCGCCGGCCGGGAACAGCCCAGCGTCTCCCTCCAGCGCTTCCACCCGGGCCTCGCGGTCCCCCCGGTCCCCCAGACGCCAGGAACACCGAGGCAATAATGTGAGTAGAGAGGAGTCCCCTCTCACAAAACGTAACATGCGGGATATGCTGGGATCAATGAGGGACGCGATGCTGGGGGAGATGCGCTCCATGATGGCGGACATTAAGTCTGAAATGGCGGCCTTAGGAGAGAGGACTACCACTGTGGAATCCAAGATGGAGGAGTATGCTTCGGCACACAATAACTTGGCAGACAGCTATGACATGATTGACAGGGAGATGGGCTCAGTAAAGGCAACGCTGTGTCACCTAGAGGATGGACTCCGTAAGAATAATGTAAAGTTAAGAGGAGTTGCAGAACCCCAAGATGGTGAGGATCTCCCGATGACTGTCTCAGCCTTTCTATCAGCTGCCCTCCCAGATGCTAACCCTGCATTAATGGAATTACTAAAAACGTACAGGCTACCTAAACCTACGAAGCTCCCTAAAGAGGTCCCGAGGGATATCCTGATCTCTTTCTTACACCCTAAGGCGAGAGACATCCTGCTCCAAGCGATGAGATCCAATCCTTCTCTCCCCTCACAATTCGCCAAAGCCTCTGTCTACCCTGACCTTTCACCAGGCACACTGGCTAGAAGAAGGGAGTTTGCCCCCAGCTGCCTCATCTTGAGGGAGAAAGCCATACAATATGCATGGGGCACACCAGTGTCTGTTAACTTTCTATATAAAGGCAATAGACATTCGTTCTCCTCCCCCACTATGCTACGCAGAGCTCTACGCTCCTGGAACTTATCTGCTCAGGTCTCAAGCTCCCCTCGCCCCCGGCCGGAGGGACCCCAAGGATCTGGTTCTGGTGAATGCACCTGAGGTCGACAAGGGATCGGAGGATTCCGAATCGGTCTGTGTGGACTAATACACCCTCCTTTGGAACCCATACGGACTCCCCACGCCGAGATCCAGCACAGGTTTCGGACACTTATAGCTCCCCTCACCGACAGAACTGGTGGATACTTCTTCACCTGTGGGTCAAGAACTGGGGAAACTCGTGTGTGGTTCCCTGCCTAAACCCCCCCAGTCAAGGCCCCATTGGCCTGACTATACTCAAGTTTATTTAAGTGTGTTCCCCTCCCCCCTCCCCATCCATTCCCCCCTTCCCCCCATCCCCCCCCCCCCACATCCCCCCCCCTCCCACCCCGTAGTTCACCCAGTCACACGTCCTCCCCAACCCTTCCAATTCCCTCTTGGTTGGGCATCCTTACTCTCCCCGTTCCACTCCCACCCGCTACCCCTCCCCCCTTTCCATTCCCTTCTTTCTGCTCTCTTTTTCCTCCGCAGCTCATCTTGGACTGTTCTCTCCTATACCTCTCCAGGTGACCTCGCTCCATAATCACTGGTAGTGAGTAAGTATGAAAGGGAACGATTCGGTTCTACCGGGGACTGGTTCCTCTCTGAATCTGGTTTCTCTAAATGTTAAAGGACTGAACTCTCCGGTGAAACGCTCTTCCCTTTGGAAGGAGGCCAGGAGACTTCACGCTGATGTGATGTGTGTTCAGGAAACGCACCTTTTAGCCGAAGACAATTTTCGTGTGAAAAACTCCTCCTACCCTCACATCTACTTTGCAAACCACAATGTGAAAAAAGCAGGAGTATGTGTGATGGTAAGCGCCAAGGTGCAGTTCCAGCTGAATTCTGCTGAAGCGGATCCGCTGGGACGGTACCTGATCCTGAAGTGTAACATATCAGGGGAATTGTATACACCGGCGACTGTCTATGCCCCAAACTCGGGCCAATTAGGGTTTCTGAGATCCCTGTTTAAAAAACTCAACCAAACAAAAGAGGGTGCCCTGGTGGTGTGTGGGGACTTTAATCAAATCATGGTGGCGAGATTGGACTCCTCAGCCCCACACGCAAGGAAAGGGAGGGAAATGGCAACACTATGCAGTGAATTCAGGCTCCACGACATTTGGCGGTATCAACATGCAGAGGAGAGGGATTACTCTTTCCTATCTGGTTCCCATAATACCTATTCCAGAATCGACCTGTTCCTGGTTGGAGAGGAAACCCTACCATTCTGCACCTCCACCGCAATTGGTCTGATCTCTTGGTCGGACCATGCCCCAGTATCGTTGGGAATCAGGCGGGGACGAATGGGGATCAGACCGCGTCGTTGGAGAATGAATGTCGCTCTGCTTTCAAACCAACAGATCTTAGAATCCCTGGAAGGGAGTCTGGAGGAGTACTTCCTCCGTAACGACAACGGGGAGATCTCGGATGGCACACTCTGGGCCGCTCACAAGGCGGTTCTGCGTGGGCTGCTTATACAGAAGGCCTCGCAACAAAAGAGGGAGAGGGAGGCCTGCTGGAGAGACTGGTCCGAACAAATAGGAACCCTGGAAAAAGTAAACAAAACTAACCCCTCCCCCCAATTGACTAGTCAGATTTTTGACTTGAGAACTAAACTTAGGGCCCAGCTACTTTATCAGCATGAACTGGGGCTTCGGAAACTTAATACACAGTATTATGCTGCAGGGGATAGGGCGGGTAAGCTCTTAGCTAGGAGACTGAAGAAAAGAGTGGCTAACACAATGGTGACCTCTATGACTTCTACCAACGGTGTGACAGTTAGAGACCCGACTGAGATAGTGGAGGTCATGGCGGATTTCTACACAAAACTCTACAACCTTGCCGGGGATCCTCTGACACCGCAACCCTCACTGGAGGATGCCCGGGCCTTCCTGGCGGGAGTGAAGCTCCCAGTGATCCCCCCTGAAATTCTCTCCACTTTGAACCAGCCATTCACCCTCTCGGAGGTTTCGGATGTCATCAACACACTCAAATGCAATTCTGCACCGGGACCGGACGGATTTGCTAATGAATATTACAGGGCTTTCTCCCCCCGGTTGGCCCCCTATCTGCTCCGACTGTTTCACCACTGGCAAAAGGAGGGGAAGCTGGGGGCAGATGACCTGGAGGCCACGATCTCCACCATCTTGAAGCCTGGCAAACCCCCAGACAATCCTGGCAGCTATCGTCCCATCTCGTTACTTAACACGGATGTGAAGATATATGCCAGAGTACTGGCCTCTAGACTGTCGAAAGTGATCCCACTTTTGGTGGATGCAGATCAGGTGGGCTTTGTGGGGGAAGACAGGCCAGAGATGGCACCCGGCGGATGCTGGATCTGGTGGAAATTGTGGAGAATCGGGGGTCCCCAGTGCATTCCTGTCCCTTGACGCTGAAAAGGCGTTCGACAGGGTGCACTGGGGATACCTGCGAGAAGTCCTGGGGAGGTTCGGATTTTCTGGGCCAATTTTGGCGGCTATACTGGGACTTTACTCTTCTCCGGGAGCTCGGGTTTCCACATCGGGATATTTATCCCGCCATTTCAACATTACAAATGGGACAAGACAGGGGTGCCCTCTGTCGCCCCTGATCTTCGCCCTTGTTATGGAACCCCTGGCAGCCTCGATAAGAGCCAACCCGGATATTGCGGGCATACTTGTGGGAAAGAAGGACCATGTCATAGGACTCTACGCTGACGACGTAATCATCACGTGCACTGACCCAGACAACTCCATCCCAGCCATATTAAAAGAATTGGACAACTTCTCAAAGATATCTTACTATAAATTGAACATGGGAAAAACCATGGCCCTACCCATCAATATCCCAGAGACGCAATTGACATCTCTCTCATCCAAATTCACCTTTGCCTGGGCCCCGGAGGGCATCCCATACCTGGGAGTGACCCTATGCGCCTCGAGAAACATGGCACGTTTAAATTTAACCAAACTTATGGCAACCTTGAGAGTGGCGATGGAAACTGGTCCTCTCCCGCTGCTATCTTGGATGGCGCGCATACAGGCATTCAAAATGTTGTGGCTCCCAAAACTACTTTATTTATTTCGGTGTGTCCCACTGGGATACCCAGGCAAACTGCTGACTCTATTACAACGACGTATAAATTCATTCATATGGGCAGGGGCAGACCCAGAGTCCGCAGAGACGTAATGTACCTGAAGTTGAAAGGGGGAGGCATGGGGGTCCCAGACGTCACTTCATACCACAGAGCCACTCTTCTGGAGGCCACAGGGGAACTATGGAGACGACAGGAGACATTGGGCTGGACTCAATTGGAGACAGAGATTGCTCCGGAAGTTGCCCCAGGAAGGCTCTTGGCCGGGACTGCACTGGGACCGGTTGGGGTGGTCCACCCCTTGGCCACGGTCCGTGCTCTCCAAGTGGTGTGGAAAAAGATCCCTACTCACTGGTCAAAATTTCCCCCGGAGCGTATTCCGTTGGAGGTCTTTCGGGTGCATATTCCCTCTCTGAACCTCACTCCCTGGCTGAAAGCAGGTATCAGTACTTTAGGGGACCTCCTAGAGAATGGCAAACTGCTTACATTTGACGCCTTTAGTGAGGGAAGACAGAATTTAAGACATACCTTTTTACAATATACACAAGTACGCCACTTCCTCTCCTCAAAAGGCTGCTCTCACGATCTGAGGCGACCTTTACCCTCCCCACTCCAACGATTGATGTTCTCAGCCACTAGAATCCCGAGGGGTCTCTCCTCCTTGTACGAGGAACTAATAACACAAAACTCCCCCTCTAAACTAGCATATATGGAAACATGGGAGGCAGACCTGAACTTCCAAGCAGATCAGGATGATTGGGAGGGGTTAATCAGGTGTGTAACTCATGTATCAAGATGTATAAACCACCTAGAATCCCTCAAGAAGGTTCATCTCCGCTGGTACACTCCTCCAACCAGGATAGCCAGATTCGCACGTGGAGTCTCCCCTTTATGCTGGAGGCAATGTGGCCAGAGAGGAGACCTGGCGCATATGTGGTGGCACTGCCCTAAAGTGGCCCAATTTTGGGCACTAGTCGCAAGCTTGATTAGCACGGTAACAGACACCCACATTCCGTTATCACCTCAGTTAGCTGTCTTAAACATAGGAGGCGAAGTCTATCCACCGATTATCCGCCATGCGATCACCTATATTCTAATCGCAGCAAGATTATGCATTGCAGCAGCATGGAAAAATTCATCCCCTCCCGCCACCAGGGACCTTATCCATAAGATTAACACAATCTTCACACATGAATATTATCTTGCAATGGACGCTCCAAGGAGGAGATATGTCTCGGATGCATGGGACTTATGGGCAACACACCCCTCAGCGATCCACCCTCCTTCCTAGATGTACGGAGTTCTCGAGGTCACAACCCCCTATTCTTCAACACCTAACTCTTTAACTTACTCACTTCTCTACTTCTTTCCCCAGCTACACCTAGTTCTCCCCCCCCCTCCCTTCCCCCCCCTCCCCTCCTTTCCCCTTTGAATTCCCCCCCCCCTCCCCCACCCTGTACCCCTCCGTCCACCCCCCCCCCCATGTGTTTAAAACACACTAGGCTAGGAAATAACTTGGTTACTTGGCAGTATGTACCCACAGCCAATTGAGGAGGATGGCGTCCAATGTAGAGCTGACTGGAGAACCGTAAACATATAAACGGAGTACTTATCTGATTGTAGATGATGGCTACATAACCCACACGCTCTAAATCTTCCTCCAAGGAACTATTAAGTGATGACTGCAGTGTTTCATATGTATCACAGTATTCTTGCTTTAATCATTATTTCCTTGCCCAACTTTCCTCTACATCCGAGGCCACCCCTTTCCTTCCCCTTCCCCCCCCCCCCAGTCCCAATGCCCGCGATCCCTATTCTTCCCTAAACCTTCACTTCCTTAACCAAGTAATGTTATGTCATGTTTGATGTTTCTTTACCTCTACAATGCTTGTCATGCTTGACATAGCTACTGTAATTTGTTATCTTTACAATAAACATTTATTGAAGACTAAAATGACTATTCTTCCGAAGATCTTATATTACCTACAGACACTCCCCGTCAGCATACCGTCATCCTTTTTTAAGATAATCTCACAAATTCAGACACGATTCATTTGGAATAATACAAAACCGAGATTGGCAAGATCTATTTTACACAGACGTAAGAGGGAGGGTGGCGTGAATTTTCCAGATATCAAATTGTATCACATAGCCAGTCATCTCGCACGGGTGGTAGACTGGTGTAGACACGGAAAGAACAAAATCTGGGTACAGATTGAACAGGACTCTACTTCCCTAAGACTACAGACCTTGCCTTGGACATCAATCAGACGAGATGAGACGGTTTGCGACCACCCGACGATTGGGGCTACCCTCAAGGTATGCGCCTATACCCTTGTCAGATCCTTGATGATTCCACACACCTCGACTTTATGTCCGATCCTGAGTCACCCTGATTTTAAACCCAGCATAGATGACCTGGTTTTCCAATGCTGGATTGCGGCGGGACTAGACAGAGTTGAGAGTTGGGGCGTTGGTGACACTTGGCCCACGCTTGAACAACTTAACTCAATTACAGACCCGAGGGCTTTGGGATTCTGGAGATGCTTACAGCTCACGCATTACCTCCGGAGGTTTCCTCCAAAGTCGTCCTTTATAGGGCCGAAGACGTTATTTGAACATATGTGTCTAGATGCGGATGACTGTAGACATGCAGTGTTGAGGATCTATGCGTGTTTGATATCCCCCCCGGACCTGCCGGTTCCCCAATTTATGCTTAAGTGGGAAGCTGATCTAGGTCTGGAGCTGTCAATGGACCAGAGATCTGATATATTTACTTTAGCTCACTCCACATCAATATGCTCGAGACTGCAGGAAGCGAATTATAAAATATTGACAAGATGGTATAGAGTTCCTGCCAATTACACAGGGTTTTTCCTTCTACTGATCCGGGTTGTTGGAGGTGTGGCGAGGCAGACGGTACCCTACTCCACATATTTTGGGAGTGTAGGAAGCTTAGGCCGTTTTGGTCTGAAGTGACAAAGATCGTTAGGATTGTCACAGAGTGTACAGCTGACCTGGGCCCGGCCCTTTTCTTGTTACATCACTGTCAGATGCCCCTTCGTAAATATAAGCGTTCATTGTTGAGATTTTTAGTTATGGCGGCTAGATCGTGTGTTCCAATGCTCTGGAAGACGGAGAGATGCCCCTCCGTGTCAATGTGGTTGGAGAGGGTGAACGACCTCATGCACCTAGAGGACTTGACCTCCTCAATCCATGACACGTATGTAGCTTTCCGTACTACATGGTTTCCCTGGATGATGTTTCAACAATCTGATTTATATAAGACTTATAGAGACTGTTAGAAAACCCTTCCTTGGCGGACTCGCCAATTAATTTGGCTGGTCTAGTGGGGTCGCACCTTTTCACCTACGTAGAGGCTTCGCGTTTCCACATAATCTGACACCATCCCTTTCCCCTTCCCATCCCATCCTCCACCTCCTCCCCCCCTCATGACTACTCTCTTACTGTTCTTTTTCCTCTCTCTTTGGTTTTCCTCTCTCCCTTTTACTTGGTCAACTGTCAATATATGATGTTGCAGCAATGACTTCTACTGTGAAGATTGAATATTGATGTAAGGTTTTAAATGGAACATTATGTTGTAGATCCTAACACTTCAAGGCAGTGTCTAATCCGTAGATGCATAAAAATATATAGTATTTGCTGAGTTTGGGCCTAACTGGTTTGGCCACCATATCTACGTGATATTTGTTTGGATATACTGACTGAGAAGTAATGTGTGTTTTCTTCCATGTAATGAAAATTCAAAACTTTTCTAAAATAAAAAATTATAAAAAAAAAAAAAAGTTGACGACGTCTTGTAGGAACAGATTAAAAGGGGTTAATTTATTCGTGACGCCACCTATGAGTAGTTCAGTAATCGTTACCGACGCTGCAGAACCTCCGGGGGATGGATAGCAGCAAGATGGAACGCTCCCCACAGGCTGAGCGGTGATCCCCGGAGGTTGGAGCTGCTTAAGATGTTGTGCGGCAGCTGCGGTTACCTTGTGTGCAGACGGATGCAATCATAAGGAAGCACGGACACTGTAAGTCTCTGTAACGGGTCTTTACTGTAAACAGCAGGCAGTACATGGTATACAGTTAACGGGTAGTAGACCGGGCGGACTCAGCAGTGATAGGTGTCCCTCAGAGATCCGTAGTGTTCCTCCATTCTAGCTAAGTATTTGCCATTGTCGCCCAGGAATACCAGGTCGGGTATGGGGAGGTTGCTTCAATCCCTATCCAAGATGTACGTTATGGATGTTTTGGGGAGCCTTGGATCCCTCGGTGGGTACACCGCTGGTTAGACGACTGGAATTTGGCTGGTGGTGGGGTGCTCCTGTAAAGCTGCTCCTCCACGCTTCTGGTTCGCGTAGTAGAGGTGAACTGCTGCCAGCTTCGGTACCAGTGAACCGGCTGTAAATTGGGCACGGGGGTATTTTGGAACCCGTGGTTGGTGATGCCCGATCCCGGTTGTTGAGGCCTCAGGTGCTAACACCCGACAGGTGACGGCCCAGGGGCTGCACGGGGTGCAGAGCCCCTGCTCCTACTCCAAGTTCAAGTCTGTGTCTTTCTCTTGTCTAGACCCGACTCTTTCTGCTCTAGACTAACTGTACTTCTCCTACACACTAACCTTGCACTCCGCCCACCAGGACCTTGGATTGGCCCTCTATGTTAAGTGTTGCATGCAGGGTTTGGATCTCTAAGTTAACCCAATGGCTGCTGGGTCAGAGAATATTGTGGCTGCATTTATGGCTGCAATACCCTCCTGTGACGCACTCATTGCGGGGTGCCACATATAAAATGACACAGAAGCAGTGAGCCACCGTTGTGCTGGGACAATTAACAGGCACAGCGGAGCTGGAGGCTGAGTCCTGGAGTGATACAGACAGTGCTGCTAAAGTGTTTGATAAGTTAAAACTTGTTTTTGAAAAATGCACACAGACTGAGTTGAGGATGCTGTTCTACCAGTGTAAACATAGACAACAAGACACCATCAGAGACTATGCCCTCCGTTTACAAGGGGCACTCCGGTCCTTAAAACAGGTAGACTCGGCAAGTGTATTGGAAGAGGATAAAATGCTTGCAGAACAGTTTACAGAGGGATTGAGGTCAGACTACCACCGCCAGCAGGTACATATGATCACCCAACTGTGAATGAACTCTAATGACTTAAAAGATCGTTAAGAGATCCAGTGCCTACAGAACCTGCAATCCAATCCTGGCAGGTTAATACCTCTTCCATAGACTTTAAACCTGTTTCTACAGAACCTGCAAAAGCAGAAAGTCAAGTTGTAGCAGATAACTCAGATGATGACATGCGTAACTGGGTGCTGCAGTTAACCAAAAACATGGACTATGTACTAAAACTCTTGCAAACCTTGCCTGGAGTACCACCTCCAAGCAAAATCTAATTAGCTGATAGCCCTGAGGATGTCCCATGGATGCGGAGGAAGAACAAGTTGCCCGTGCATGGGACCAACGCACCATTCCAATGTAGACCCATGTCGCCCGTGGAGGGGACCAACAAGTCACCCGTTCAGGGGACCTACACACCATTCCAACGCAGAGCCAGGGACTATGCGGATTCTTCAGGACAACCCATCTGCCTGCGATGCAACAAACCGGGCCACTTTGCAAGAGGATTTCCTTTAAACACGAGATTCCTGGGCCCGAGGGCCAGCCTCCAGGAGTAGAGCAGCTGTGCCCATATGACTGGCGTAACCGGTACGTGAGAGGTCGTCCATACCTCAACATTACGCTAGAAGGAATCCCCATGTCGGCCCTACTGAACACCGGGTCGCAGGCCACTAATATCCCACATATCCTTTACAAACAATTTTGGTCTTATAACGATCTTGAACCCCCAAACCCCAATTTTTATATTATTGCAGCTAATGGCCAACCACAAAACCAGGTGGTGTACAGAGAAGCTACAATAAAGTTGGTGAGGGAGGAATTAAAAGGCCAAGGGTTATTTGTGGTTGAAGACAATCCTAATGAGAAATACCCCTACATGGTAATTGGTACAAATGTTATTGAAAACTGCTTTGGAGAAGTGTTGTTTTTACTCCGACAGATTTCTGAGACTGCTATTTATGGGCGGACAAGAGTCATCCAAAGAGAGATCCGAGCCCTCATCCACAAGCAACAGGTAAATCTGTCTGGGGGAGAAATTGGCAGTGTGCGGGTAACAGACCTGGTTCCCATTGTTCTACCACCAAAAAGTGAGATGATGACATGGTGTCGAGCAGCATTGTCACACACAGTTTTCCCTGGCTGCAGGTTGAGTGGAGACAACTATTGATTCAACTCGATCTCCAGAGCTGACCACAACTCCTCAGCTGTGTGTCTCACATGCCCTAAACATTTTAACGTAAACACCGACTGATGGCATTGAGCTCTGCTGCCAACATAGTAAGCAGCCGACGGAAACACGTGTCAGGGCTACTTGCCAGTTTGAGGGTATGAGAACTCTAAATTACAGGCCCATGGGTAAGCTGCTACTCTGAGTGTCCTTGGACTACTTTTCTACCTCACCTTAGGTTATGAGACTGGGGCACAGGACTGGGTTCCTTAAAACTAAATACCAGCTCTAAGCTAAGAATTTTATCTTAAGCACTGCACTTTCAGGAACTGGTTCCCAGGGGCCTATCTTACTACTCTCCCTCGCCACCCCTCTCTCTGTCAACTCCTCCCTCCAAACCTTTCCATATTGACAATTATGTGTATTTGATTGTTGACACTACCTCTATTTGTTCCTCTATTTGTTATCTGGAATGAATAAAAATGTATTCTTGCATGCAACACTTGTGTGGACATTGCGGTGGTGTTAATGAGAGACAATGGGAATCGTCACTCCTGTTCTTTGGTTTTCATATGGTTTTGAGTAGTCTGCCCTATTAACAATGATGTCCAAGGTTGGTTCTTTTTTGATTTTCATAGAGTAAGGAGGTGTGTGGATTCCTTCTTCGCTGTTTGAACGCATGTCACATTACCAGACAGGTTTTGGACGCAGGTGGAGGACCTAAAAGAGGTGGAGGATGCAGAAGCAGTGGAGGACACTGTTGAAAGTGAGAGACACTGACCACTGGAACTGTATCTGAAATCTGGCCGCATTTTGGCCGGTACTGTGTGTTTGATTTTTGATTTTTGTTGGTAATGGTTAAGTAAAAGTGCCTCCCACAAGGGAAGAAAAATACTTTTATTGTTGTTGTTAATTTTGTAATAAAAATGCAAATTTAACTCTGTGCCAAGTCGGCTCCTCATGGACGAGCAAGCTTAACCAAGGGGGAATGTGGCGCCCCACTGGTTGAGATGCCACATATGTGTACTGCAACCAAATAAGAGGGTGTGGTATTCCTGTGACCAAAGGAACAAAGGACCCTCACAACACCCATTCATACACACCCTAGAGTCGGGGACCATGGGTGAACTCGCTGCAGGGAAGACCAGTCCTGTGGGAAGAGTCGCGAGGGTAGAACCAGTGTATAGGTGGGTTGAGAGTGTGTGAGTTGGGGAGTGAGGAGTAGAAGAGGGCGCAGGAAGGTGTCGAGACAGAGGGAGACCCGGGTAATGCTGACCCGAGGGGTCTGGTCCCGTGCAGAGGGCCGGCTCTGAACACAGTACGGGATTTTAACCCCAAGCCGCTAAACCGGAGGCCAGAGCTTCTCTAGGAAGTCGCAGCCAAAGACCCGGCGTTCACCCCGAAAAGGCATACCAAACTAGGGTCAGGGGGACCTGAAGGGAAGTCCCCCACTGAAGATCCATGGGAGCTGGCTCGAGGCTCTGCACGCGGAGGCGCTACACGATAGAAAGGAGAATAGAGCGCAGCGAGGGAGCGGCGCGGCAGGGAATGGCAGGTACACCACTAAGAGTCCTGAATGAATCATCCTGGGTCCCTGGTGACTACCCAGGTCAGAGAGAGACCCGAATTACTGTACCATCTGATAATTTGCCTGAAGTACTGCAAGTAAGCACATTCAGAGTAAAGACTGTGTGACGTACTTTATTTCCTCACCTGAAGAGCCGCACACTTGCTGCATTGAAAGGTGAAGTGACTGAGCTGTGTGGTAAGCTGCCTCCCTGTGTAAAAACTACTACAACTGCCCTGGGGATCCCGCTCTGCCTATGGGGAGTGTAACCATCTGGCTGCCCTACCATCACCCCGGAGGTCTGGCCCGCAGCTCCGGTAATCATATCGGAACCGTAGGTGGCTCTAGGGATGAGCGAGTACTGAAATATTCTAACTCGCTAGGCTCGTAACGAGTAGGTCCCGATACTCGGTACTCGTTACAAGTCTAGCGAGTCTAATGTAAGTCAATAGGGAAGCGAGTATTGCAAGTAATTCCTCTGCTGCTGGGCCCTATAAAGAGGTTTGGCAGCAGAGGAAAATCCTGCAATTCCCCACTTCATTGTGTAAAAGCCAGCGGTAAAAAGTGCCAGCTTTTAAACAATGCTGAAGACCCCTACTGGCTTCCCTGTTTCCTGACAGCAGGATCCTCCGCTCCTCCCACCGTCTCCCCACCCTATTCTAACTTAGGATCGGATAGGGAGGCTGCGGGGGGAGCGGAGGATCCTGTTGTCAGGCATCCAGGGATTGCAGAACCGACCACGGCAAGCAGGGAGCTGTCCGCGGTCGTGAACTGAGTTAAAACCGGATTCTCCTGGATTGCCCCGGTACGGAGCAATATGGCACCATAGAGCCCCATGTAATGGGGCGCCGGATTGCACCTGATCGGTACAATCCGGGAGAATCCGGTTTTCAAACCGGTTTTCTCTTTTGGATGCCATCCCGCCGGGATTTTCAAATGAACATCTGGCTCAGGTCAGCTGTTCAATTGAAGTAACAGTGCTGTCAGGTTCATGTGAGTTCATGCTTGCCTGCATGAACTCACATGAACTTTCCCATGGGTGCACAGCTCTGCTACATCTCTGGGGGAGGTTTTCTACCAGAGATGTAGCAGAGCTAAAGAAGAACCCTGGATTGGACTACGTTGGACGAAAGAGGATTTTTAAAAAAATAAAGATGGAGTCCCTAAGTGTTGTTTTTGTTTTTTTTTTTTAAATAAAAATAAATTTTCTTGGTGATGTGATTTATTTAAACAATTTAATAGAAATTCATGGCGGTCATGTCTAATATTGGCGTGACCCATGAATTTCAGGCTTAGGGCCTGCTGATGACAAAAAGCTGGCCCTAACCCCTTTATTACCCAGTGAATCACCGCACCAGGGACCTGGAAGAATTGGGTTCAGCACCAGAACATGGCGCTTCAATGAACGCGCCATTTTCTGGGGCAGCTGCGGGCTGCGGGCTGCCACTCGCAGCGAGGGGTGCCCAGAAGGCTTGGGCCTCCCTGCGCTGCGGATTCCAGCCCCCAGCTGCCTAGCTGTACTTGGCTGGACATAGAAATCACGCGGAGCCCCACGCATTTTTTTAAAATTATTATTTCTTGAAATTCATGAAATAATAAGAAATAAAGGCTTCCCAGTATTTCTGTGTCCAGGCAGGTCTAAATAGTCAGCTGGGGGTTGGGGGCAGCCCGTTGCCGCCTGCTGTATCTGGCTGGCATACAAAAAGAGCAAAGCCCACGTCAATATATTTCTGAAACATCCATTACACAATCCTATAAAAAGGGACTACATCTTTATTAACCATCGACCATCAATTTAAACAACTAAGCTGAGAAGGTACTGAACTTGCTATAGAGGCTTGTTCACACTACTACGTCTTTCTGTCTCAGCTTAGTTGTTTAAATTGATTTAACCACTTATCTCCTGATAAGTTGGAGGATGCCGCCCTTCTCCTGCAGAGCAGAAATACACTTACTGCATTCCATCTGTGATCCTTCTTGGACACGGTTCACACACGGCACCCCGCTGCTTTTGTGAGGTAGATACACACAGCAGTGGGTTTTAATATGGCTAGTGTAGGGTCTGTTCCGAAGAGAGTCACCTTGTCGCAGTGGAATGGCTTAATGTACGTTTTTTGCAAAAAAGGTATGTACCAAGTACTCTTGTTTTAGTGGCATTAGCTTTTATTTTTTTTACTGCAAGGTATTTGGAGACATCTTACACATACTTTTTTAGATTTCTAGTTGTTATTTCAACGAAATAAAAGTCCACAAAGTGTCCATCAGCCTATCATACATATATATATATATACATATCAAAAACAAGGGAAATCGCGACAACTCGGTATCATGTAAAAAATTCCTTTTATTCATAGGTTAAAACCAGTGTAACATAAGGGTGGGAGACAGAGAGACCTAAGTCCACAACCCACAGGTGGAGGGTAACCAAACAATAAGGACCAAATACCAGTACAATAAAAGGTAAACAAGCTGATAGTGTAAGATATATGTAGTAGTAGAACGTACACTCTTGGAAAAAAGTAAACACTTATGGATAAAGGACTAGGTTCTATGTATATAATACTAATCCAGCAAATTGGATGATAACCATGTACAATAGATATACCTAGTACAAAGCTACTGCATGAACATATTACTAAAGTGTGCTTATATCCATAACCATAACAAATGCCCAAGGTACGGCATTAAAGCCGGGATAGATAGTTATCACTAACACCTACATATGTTCCGGTGTCTCTTACCTAATAGTACATGGGTTCAGAGTGAGGGTACCAACCCCAACAGCCGTTTCGGATGACCTTCGTCAGGGTGTCACCAAAATCTGGGGAGAGTGCGCTATAAAAAGGCTGGCCAGCCAGGGGGGATTGAAATCTGGTGTGCACCTTCGCGTGCACGCTGTATCCCGGAAGCCGTGAGGTGGGGAGCGCGCCGCGTCATCGCGTCCCCTGTCATGTGGGTCACATGACTAAGCGGAGCGAATCAGAGCAGCAGGGCGTGCCTAGCCCACAGCACCATGGAGACAGTGTACACGCGTCTCGTCACCAGACTACAAGTGCAGTAGTAGAAGCGATTTAACTCATTCTAGCCTGCAGATTACAGCAATAGCAGATAGAAATCTATGATATCTAAGTCTCAAGGAAAAACCTATATCAAATAGTCATACAGCCAAACAATCCAACATCTTTAGTCACAATATATAACATAATAAATAGTATGATCTTAATCATTAAACATGTTGTATAAATGCAGGATTATTGAGCAGTCTTGTAGGTTGTGAAAATCCATCTTTGAACCTAAATAGTTCTCTCCTTAGTGATATGCTCCCCATTATTGGGGTAATAAATAAGCATTTTTGATGAAGCTTACTAACTATATATATATACATATCAATAACAAGAACTATGTACATGGGTCTTCCATTATTCTAGTCCACTGCCTTGTAAACTCATAGGGCGTACCACCCCGCAGGCTCCAACTGCCGATCAGTATGCTACAAGTCTCAGTCTGGGTGCCCCTTAGGGAGGTTGGCCTCCACATCCCGGCAGCTCACAAAGACCTCCTCTTCGAGCCCAGGCTCCCAGATAAACCCCCACCCATTGTCCAGGTTAAAGGCTACCACAGCACTTGTTTGCCGCTCTCCTGGGGACATCGGTGGCACATCCCTGGCTCAGGCCTTAGCCAGGAGGTTCTCTTGCTCCTGGGCCCACCAGTGCTCTTGGCAGCATTGCCTCTCCACCTGGTCGGCAAGGAAGCACTGGTACGCATAGTCAGGTTGCTCCGGGGCTGGAACCGGAACACGGTCCCACGCTCCGGTCATGGTGGCCGCACCGACCCGTCCAACTGGTCGATGCTGATGGGGCTCTCACCACAAAGCGCGGGGTACCTATGCCCCAACATCCTCCGAGATGTCGGTCTCATCCACTTCGGACTCGTCCTCCTCATCCACGGCATCCAGATGGCTGGTCGGCTCTTCTGTCTCGGAACTCCACAACCACATCAGGCATCCCCTCTGGGACCTCTTAAACATCTTCCTCAGGCTGGTTGGGCATCTCCTGGTCCTCCGGCTTTGTCTCAATCACCTCCAGTTCAACAGGGTCTGGCTGGTCTGGCTGTTGGTCATCCCTGGAAAACTTGGGCTCAACCTGGGGCTGGTCTCTTGCCCTTGGCTCCATGACGGGAGTCTCTGTTAGCCTCGGGTCATCAGGCTCTAGTCACTCAGCTCGCTGAAGGCATAGTACATATCCGCATTCCAGCATTGGAAGGCCCAATCCAGCCCGTTTCAGTCAGCTGGGGCCAGAGATCTCTGAGGGCTGCCTCCAAAAACTAGGAATTGCTGCCTCTGGTCAGGAGCAAAGCGGCACCCTCCTCTGCGGCCTCAGGACTGCCGGCTTCCTCCACCTCATAGGCCAGGTTTCGCAGGTTTCTAGATGCCATAGCTGCTGACCCATCGACTGCACCCATCTCCTTACTGTTGTTCTTGCCTCTTTCCGCCTCATCCTTCCTGCCGCCATTTATAGCTTCCGGCAGGTGTAGTTTAGTGTCAGGCCTGCCCGCTTGGTTTTTCCTTAGCAACTGGGGCGGACCTGGGGTTTCACGCCTCTTGCAGGGCCCTCCCATGACGGGGGGCCAAGGCACGCCCCCAGGCCAGCACATGGCATCAAGTCTCTGACTCCACCATCTTGGAGTCCATCAATAAAGTTCTCTTTTAAACACAGTTCAAGGCACACTGTATCTGTTGGTAATGGGCACGGGATCCTGTGTGTGATGCCAAAAGCTGACATGCCCCAGGGTAGTGGGGTACTCAGTTCTGGGTGTTGATTCACGGGGGATGTCACAGGGGCCTGTGCCCAGTCGCGTGGCCCTGGTGGTCGCTAATAAGTCGGGGAAAATGATAAAAATAAAAGTAGTTCATGACGCCACCTACGGTTCCGGTATGGTTATCGAAGCTGCGGGTCAGATGTCCGGGGAAATGGTAGAGCAGCCAAATGGTTATGCTCCCCATAGGTGGAGCGGGATCCACGGGGCAGTTGTAGTAGTTTTTACACAGGGAGGCAGCTTACCACACAGCTCAGTCACTTGTCTTTTCAATGCAGCAAGTGTGCGGCTCTTCAGGTGAGGAAAAAAAGTACGTCACACAGTCTTTACTCTGAACGGGCTTACTTGCAGTACTTCAGGTAAATTATCTGATAGTACAGTCACTCGGTTCTCTCTCTGCCCTGGGTAGTCACCAGGAAACGAGGATGATTCATTCAGGTCTCTTGGTGGTGTACCTGCCATTCCCTGCTGGTCCCTTACTACACTCTCCTCTCCTTTCTACCATGTAGCACCTCCGTGCACAGACCCTCGAGCCAGCTCCCACAGATTTTCAGTGGGGGACTCTGACTCACCGTGGCCGGGGACTCCGGTTTAGACAGGCTGTAGCTCCTTCCTCCTTGTCACAGGTGGGCCGCGCCTGCTGGTAGTGAGGCCCGGTTGAGTGCAGATCAAAAGTTGAAGACGTCTTGTAGGAACAGATTAAAGGGGTTAATTTATTCGTGACGCCACCTATGAGTAGTTCGGTAATCGTTACCGACGCTGCGGAACCTCCGGGGGATGGATAGCAGCAAGATGGAACGCTCCCCACAGGCTGAGCGGTGATCCCCGGAAGCTGGAGCTGCTCAAGATGTTGTGCAGCAGCTGCGGTTACCTTGTGTGCAGACGGATACAATCATAAGGAAGCACGGACACTGAAAGTCTCTGTAACGGGTCTTTACTGTAACCAGCAGGCAGTACATGGCATACAGTTAACGGGTAGTAGACCGGGTGACTAGCAGTGATAGGTGTCCATCAGAGATCCGTAGTGTAGTCTCCATTCTAGCTAAGTGATTGCCATTGTCGCCCAGGAATACCAGGTCGGGTACGGGGAGGCTGCTTCAATCCCTATCCAAGATATACGTTATGGATGTTTTGGAGCCTTGGATCCCTCGGTGGGTACACCGCTGGTTAGACGACTGGAAGTTGGCGGGTGGTGGGGTGCTCCTGTGAAGCCGCTCCTCCACGCTTCTGGTTCGCGTAGCAGAGGTGAACTGCTGCCAGCCTTGGTACCAGTGAACCGGCTGTGAATTGGGCACGGGGTATTTTGGAACCCGTGGTTGGTGATGCCCGATCCCGGTTGTTCAGGCCTCAGGTGCTAACACCCGACCGTGACGGCCCGGGGGCTGCACGAGGTGCAGAGCCCCCGCTCCTACTCCAAGTTCAAGTCTGTGTCTCTCTCTTGTCCAGACTAGACTCCTTCTGTCCTAGACTAACTGTACTTCTCCTACACACTAACCTTGCACACCGCCCACCAGGACCTTGGATTGGCCCTCTATGTTAAGTGATGCATGCAGGGTTGGATCTCTAAGTTAACCCAATGGCTGCTTGGTTAGAGAATATTGCAGCTGCATTTATGGCTGCAATACCCACTTGTGACGCACTCGTTGCGGGGCACCACACTCCCCCTTGGTTAAATTCGCTTGTCCCCAAGCGTCATACTACCCACATTACAGAGGTTTTTATATTTTATAACAGGTAATAAACACTTTCTATTAATGACAGGTCATTATTTTGCATAAAAGTGAGGCAAGTAAAATAAACGGGTTAACACATTGCGCGGACCCGGCGGGCGGTCGGCTGTCCTTAGGTAAAAGTTCAGGCTGTGGCCGCCAAGTCGCGGTGTTATTTGCAAACAGGAAGAAGTCTCTGGCAAAAAGTTCAAACAACAAGTCACTTATGGAGGGCAGGGTTCCGGACTCGTATAGCGAACCACCCGTCACAGCATACATATCGCTCATAGGTTACAATGTCCCCTCTATATAAGTCTCGGTTAGGATGCCCTCGCAGGTAGGTGCGATTCCACATCACGGCGCCCCACAAACACTTCAGTCTCACACCCTCCTCCCTTACGAATCCCCACCCGGTGGATAAGTTAAAGGTGCTCACCCGTCCGGTTTTACGGAACTCATCAGGCAATGGAGGTTGGGGCGGGCTTCAGCGCGGGCCTGCATGTTGGCGTGCAGCCGAGCGTGCCACTCTTCCCTTCGGATGCGACATACCTCTTCGTCGGAGTGATGCGGCGTGTGGATAAAGTCACTACGGCGTGCTGGTTGTTGAACGGCTGGAGTCTGGTGGGCATTCTGGAGCGGAGCCCGGTTGAATGAACCGGAGAAGATGTTGCTGCGGCGGCACTCGACCAGTGTACCCGAGCAGATCGCCCGGCAGAAGGATCCTTGGTGTCTCCCCAGGCGAACCCGGTGTAGAGGTCCTCAGGTAACTGTAGTCTCGTCGTCATCATCCTCGATCTCTCCCTCGATGACCACGTCGAGCTGCTCGGCTGACGGAGATGTTGGAATGGAATCCTCTGGGTCGATGGGTGGCTGTGCTGCAAAGTTCTCCTCGAGGTCGTCTCGCAGGGCTTCAGGCTGCCTGCCTCTTCTTCTGTAGCAGCGGGAAGTGGTGTTTCGATCCCGGTCACCAGGTAGGCCTCGTAATTGCAGAGGAGGCCTCCGGATCAGGGGAGAAGACAGGTGACAGTTTTGGCAGTGTTGAAACTAGTCGCGGGTTCCGCAAGTGGAACCAGGTAAGCATTCGGTTCTTCTGTGGAGCAAGTTGCAAGCTCCGGCTCAAACACGGTCGCTGTTCCAGGCTTTGGAGCGGGATAAGCGGTGGTCTCTACCGGAATGACACAGTCTATTAGTTCTGGGGATGAGGCTGGACAAGTGGTCGGCGTGGGCGAGGCGGTGCTGAAACTCGAGATGTCGTCCGGCCCTGGAGTGGTTGCACCCGAGCGGCTCTGCTGCATCGCACGATGTAGTCTGCTGCCCAAGCTTGCACTCCAACTGCGGATGGTCCATTCTACGGTTTCTAGGAGCCGTACCCAGAGGTTTTGCAGAGCTTCTTGCCAGAAGTCGGGGCTGCCGTTCATATTGAGGACGGGACCCGGACCCGGATGGCCTATTGCTGCTCTGGCCTCGGCTTCCACTTCTTGCATCAGGTCTCTCAGTCTTAAGCTGGCCATGTTTCTTGGAGGAACCACACCCGTCTCTACCCGGTAGCTGTACTGGTGAAGAGCTGGTGAAGAACGGTCTGTCTCTCACACTCCCATTTCCTTTGGGCTTTTTGTAGTCCAATCGTGGGAAAAGTCTTTGGGGTCCGCCCCCATGGTTGATTCGAGCAATCAGGGCGGACAAAGAGTTTGGCGCCTTTTCCTTTAGCCCTCCCGAAAGAGGGGCGGTGGCTCACCCCTGGGCTTGCAGTGGCGGATCCTTATGGCGGGAACGCCATCTTGGGCGCCATCTTGGCCCATGGTGAAAAGGCGGGAAAGTTCTTTTAGGGACGAACAAAGTCCAAATTGTAGACATTAAAGTCGTTTTTAAGCACATTATACCCGTTAGGGAACGGGCCTGCTCGTATCCTGTTCGTGACGCCATTCTCTGACTCACCGTGGCCGGGGACTCTGGTTTAGACAGGCTGTAGCTCTTCCTCCTTGTCACGGGTGGGCCGCGCCTGCCGGTAGTGAGGCCCGGTTGAGTGCAGATCAAAAGTTGAAGACGTCTTGTAGGAACAGATTAAAGGGGTTAATTTATTCGTGACGCCACCTATGAGTAGTTCGGTAATCGTTACCGACGCTGCGGAACCTCTGGGGGATGGATAGCAGCAAGATGGAACGCTCCCCACAGGCTGAGCGGTGATCCCCGGAAGCTGGAGCTGCTCAAGATGTTGTGCGGCAGCTGCGGTTACCTTGTGTGCAGACGGATACAATCATAAGGAAGCACGGACACTGAAAGTCTCTGTAACGGGTCTTTACTGTAACCAGCATGGCAGTACATGGCAAACAGTTAACGGGTAGTAGACCGGGTGGACTCAGCAGTGATAGGTGTCCCTCAGAGATCCGTAGTGTTCCTCCATTCTAGCTAAGTGATTGCCATTGTCGCCCAGGAATACCAGGTCGGGTACGGGGAGGCTGCTTCAATCCATATCCAAGATATACGTTATGGATGTTTTGGGGAGCCTTGGATCCCTCGGTGGGTACACCGCTGGTTAGACGACTGGAAGTTGGCGGGTGGTGGGGTGCTCCTGTGAAGCCGCTCCTCCACGCTTCTGGTTCGCGTAGCAGAGGTGAACTGCTGCCAGCTTCGGTACCAGTGAACCGGCTGTGAATTGGGCACGGGGGTATTTTGGAACCCGTGGTTGGTGATGCCCGATCCCGGTTGTTCAGGCCTCAGGTGCTACACCCGACCGGTGAAGGCCAGGGGGCTGCACGAGGTGCAGAGCCCCCACTCCTACTCCAAGTTCAAGTCTGTGTCTCTCTCTTGTCCAGACTAGACTACTTCTGTCCTAGACTAACTGTACTTCTCCTACACACTAACCTTGCACTCCGCCCACCAGGACCTTGGATTGGCCCTCTATGTTAAGTGATGCATGCAGGGTATGGATCTCTAAGTTAACCCAATGGCTGCTCTTGGTTTAGAGAATATTGCAGCTGCATTTATGGCTGCAATACCCTCTTGTGACGCACTCGTTGCGGGGCGCCACAACTCCTCTTCAGGTCCCCCTTACCCTAGTTCAGTATGCCTTTTTGAGGTGAACACCGGGTCTTTGGCTGTGACTTCCTAGAGAATCTTGGGGCCTCCAATTTAACAGCTTGGGGTTAAACTCCCACACCGTGTTCAGAGCCGGTCCTCTGCCCGGGACCAGACCCCTCTGGTCAGCATTACCCGGGTCCAGATTCGGGTGCACCGCGACAACTGGTGCCTCCCTCTAGGGTCTCCCTCTGTCTCAATGACCTTTCTGCATCGTCCTCCACTCCTCACTCTTCAACTTGACTCACTCTCAACCCAACCATACACTGGTTCTACCCTCGCGACTCCTTCCACGGGACTGGGTCTTCCCAGCAGTGGGTTGACCCATGGTCCCCTACTCTAGGGTGTGTGTGATTGGGTGTTGTGAGGGTCCTTTATTCACCTTCCCAGTTTCTTTGGTCACAGCAATACCACACACTCTTATTTGGGTGCACTACCCTTACATGGTGCCCGACCAGTGGGGCACCACGGATGCAGTAAAAAAAGGCTTGTAAACACAGCAGGTGTAGCTTTCTTCACAACAGCCCTACACCCCTGCCTGGACACACTGCTACTAGCTAAAAAGGATTTGCTTGGCTAGACGCAGTAAAAAAAGGCTTGTAAACACAGGAGGTGTAGCTTTCTTCATAACAGTGCTACACCCCTGCCTGGCACACACTGCTACTGGCCAAAAAAGATTTTGCTTGGCTAGATGCATTTAAAAAAGATTTGTAAACACAGGAGGTGTAGCTTTGATCACAGCAGGGCTACACACCTGCCTGGAACACACTGTGACTAGCCAAAAAGAATTTCCTTGGCTAGATGCATTAAAAAAAGGCTAGTAAACACAGGAGGTGTAGCTTTCTGCACAAAAGTTCTACACCATGCCTGGTACACACTGCTTCTAGCCAAAAATGGATTTGCTTGGCTAGATGCAGTAAAAAAAAGGCTTGTAAACACAGGAGGTGTAGCTTTCTTCATAACAGTGCTACACCCCTGCCTGGCACACACTGCTACTGGCCAAAAAAGATTTGCTTGGCTAGATGCATTTAAAAAAGATTTGTAAACACAGGAGGTGTAGTTTTCTTCACAACAGTGCTACACTCTTGCCTGGCAGACACTGCTATTAGCCAAAAAGGATTTGCTTGGCTACATTTGGCCAGATGCTGTAAAAAACGCATGCAAAGCACAGGATCTATGTAGATTTCAACACAGCTTTTGAACAGGCCTGCCTGGCAAACATTGCTTTTAAACCTACTATCTTTCTATCTAACTTGGAATGGAATCGCTATCTAACTTTCTCTGTAGCACACAAAGCAGCAGCGGCGGCGTCTGGACCTGAATTCCAACACTGAGAAAATGGCGAGGAGGGAAAATGGCTGGTTCTTATATGGCAAGGACATGTGACATACCGAGCCAATGACACAAACCCTTGTGTGCAAAAAGAGCACTTTGCTCTATGCGTGCTGATAGGCTGATAGACTGGATCACCCACAGTAAGTGCAGGAAGGAAAAAAAAATGGAGATCTGCATTATTTGACTACAGACCTCTCCCAAGCTCCCCCCTCCCGGGCACTATTCCTATAAACTGAAACTCATAATAACATTGAATAAAAGCATTACTGTGAAAAGTCAGTAACGTTTTTGGTCAACGAACAGTTATCGAACATAACCTTGAATTACTGAATATTTAGCAAATCGTTCGCATTCGTCGAACATAGCCCAAAGCAGGTAGAATTTGAAATTGGCGAACATGTTGATCGAACATCGATGATCTCTAGTCATTTCCTTCAGGGAGGCCACTATTGGGTAATAGTGGCTCCGGTTACAGCAATGGAATTATCGTGCGGAGGTTCCGTAAAGGTTAGGGGTTTTTGACTATGTGGTGTTAATACCCCTCTCACCAGGGCTGGTGTGGTGTGGCAGGGACACTTGTAAGGTTGTAGGGATTGCCTCTGGACCTCATCTATTAACTGTTCATAGTCTGTTTATTATTTACATGTTTTTGTGGTGTCGGGGTCGTCAGTTTGGTGGGCGGCCCAAGTTTTTTGTATGTATTTAATAAAGGCTGCTGTGGCCATTTTTACTCATCATGGAAGTCATGTGTTTATTTAGTTTTAACAAAGGGATGGATGTGACATTGGATACAGAGTCCCCTGTTGATTTGTCAAGAGTAAAGAGGACCTGTCATCCCCCCATACATGCTGATCTAATTGCAGCACTGAATGCAGCATGTATGCTGCATTCAGGCATGGGGTCCCCCATGTCTCTAGCCCCCCTGTACCCCAAGATAATTGAATTTAAAAACTTACAATGTGGATCCAAAGAGGTGGGGTTTAGTGGCTGGAGCCACTTCTCTTCACAGGGCAATTTCACGCCCCCTGTATGCATTATCCTCCCTCCGCCGCCTCCCTCCTGTCACTCATGGTTTCCCTCTCCTGCGCCTGCTGCATGAGAAGCTGGACGCAGGTGGACAGCAGGGATTTTGGAGGTGCTGGCCGCCTGCCCCGCCTCCTGCGCTGATGTCACCACCTTTCCCCGCCCTGCTCCGTGGATAACATGGAGCACGGCGGGGAAGAGACATGGTCAGCCACTAAACCCCAACTCTTTGGCTCCACATTGTAAGTTTTTCAATTCAATTATCTCGGGTTACAGGGGGGCAACAGACATGAGGGACCCCTTGCCTGAATGCAGCAGACATGCTGCATTCAGTGCTGCAATTCGATCAATGTATTAGATCATGTATACATGTATGGGGGGGGGGTGACAGGTCCTCTTTAAGACTCTTACCCCTTATATTTTTAATGGTTCCAGTGGATTTTAGCCAAGTTTGACTTTGTATATGAAATAATCGGGCCCATGATTATCTTTCAATTCATGTTCTGCTGCTGTTACTGCTCCACTCTGACTTTATGACAAGTTAATCATCCATCATGTTTGGTGAGTTATCCATCATGTTTGCTGAGATATGAACTAAACATCTACTATATAATCTCCTAATCCTGTCTGTCTGACGCCGAAATCGCGCGCCAGCGCTCATTGGTTGCCGCCAGCCGCAACAAAGCACGTTGCAAAGCAATTCAAAGATAGACGATTATACAGTAGCTGTAACCTGGCGACAGCGACGCATAGGCATCGCTATCGCAGGCTACATGTACGGCCGGGCGACCCCTGGCACCGGTACCCGCCACCTCCCTCCTCGCCTCCCTGCCTCCCTCCTCACCTCCCTGCTTCCCTCCTCGTCTTCCTGCCTCCCTTTATGCCTTCCGCTGTTCTCATCCGTTTTCTCCCTGTACAGCTGTCATGTGACAGGGCGGGCTGATGTGTCATCACACAGCCCACCCTGTCAATGTCGCTGTACACAGTGTGACACTGCGGGTGAGAACAGAGGGGGGCGAGGGGATCCTGCCCCCCCGCAGCTATCCTGCCCACCCCCACAGCTTATCCTGGCCCCTCGGCGCCATCCTGCCCCCACGCAGCCATCCTGCCCATCCCCACAGCCATCCTGCCCCCCGCATCCATCCTGACACCCCCCAGCTCCATCCTGATCCCTCCCTCTCTGGCTCCATCCTGCCCACCCCCCTCCATCCTGCCCCACCCAGCTCCATCCTGCCCCCCCCAGCTTCCTTCTGCTTGCTCCTTCATGCCCTGCTCGCTCCGTCCTGTCCCGCTTGCTTCTTCCTTCCCTGCTCGCTCTGTCCTGCCCTATCTCGCTCCGTCCTGCCCAGCTCACTCCAGTCCTGCCCCGCTTGCCTCGCTCGTCCTGGCCCTCTCGCTCCATCCTGCCCCGCTCTCATTATCCTGCCTTCCCACCGCATCCATCCTGCCCCACCGCATCCATCCTGCCCCCACGCATCCATCCTGCCCCCCTGCAGCCATCCTGCCCCCCCAGCTCCATCCTGCCCCCCGCATCCATCCTACCCCCTGGCTCCATCTTGCCCTCCCCTTCAGCTCCATTCTGCCCCCCAGTTCCATCCTGCCCCCCGACTCCATCGGCTCCATACTGCCCCCCTGGCTCCATCCTGCCCCCCTGGCTCCATCCTGTGTCCCCCCCTGCATCCATCTTGCCCCGCTGCATCCATCATGCTCCCCCGGCTCCATCTGCCCCACTCGCTCCATCCTGCCCCCCCGGCCCATGCTGCCCCCCGACTCCATCCTGCCCCCCCCCACTCCATCCTGCCCCCCAGCTCCATCCTGCCCCCCTTCCAGGCTCCATCCTGTCCCCCGCTCCATCCTGCCCCCCTCGGTTCCTCCCTGTCCTCCTCCCCCCCTCGCATCCTTCATGCCCCCCTGCCGCTCCGTCCTGCCCCGCTCGCTCCGTCCTGCTTAGCTTGCTCCGCCCTGCCCCGCTCAGCTCCTTCCTGCTCTGCTCGCTCTGTCCTGCCCCCCCCTGCATCATCCTGCACCCGCATCCATCCTGCCCCCCCTGCATCCAATCTAGCCCCCGACGCATCCATTCTGCTCCCCCGGCTCCATCCTGCCCCACTCGCTCCATCCCGCCCCCCTTCCCAGCTCCATCCTGCCCCCTTCCAGCTCCATCCGCCCCCTCCCGGCTCCATCCTGCCCCCCTTCCAGCTCCATCCTGCCCCCCTTCCCAGCTCCACTCCTGCGCCCACCTCCCCCCGTGTCTGTCCTGCCCCACTCACTCCGTCCTGCCCTGCTCGCTCCGTCCTGCCCCGCTCACTCCATCCTGCCCCGCTCGCTCCTTCCTTCCCGGCTCGCTCCGTCCTGCCCGCTCACTCCGTCCTGCTTAGCTTGCTCCATCCTGCCCCGCTCGCTCCTTCCTGCCCTTCTCACTCTGTCCTGCCCCCCCCTGCATCCATCCTGCACCCCGCATCCATCCTGCCCCCCCCACATCCATCTAGCCCCGCCGCATCCATCCTGCTCCCCCGGCTCCATCTAGCCCCCCTTCCCAGCTCCATCCTGCCCCCCAGCTCCGTTCTGCCCCACTCGCTCCGTCCTACCCCGCTCGCTCTGTCCTGCCCCGCTCGCTCCATCCTGCCCCGCTCACTCCGTCCTGCCCCGCTCGCTCCTTCCTGCCCTGCTCACTCCGTCCTGGCCCTCTCGCTCCATCCTGCCCTGCTCGCTCCATCCTGCCCCCCCGCATCCATCCTGACCCCCCTGCATCCATCCTGTACCCCGCATCCATCCTGCCCCCCCCGCATCCATCCAGCCCCGCCACATCCATCCTGCTCCCCCACCTCCATCCTGCCCCGCTCGCTCCATCATGCTCCCCAGCCACCATCCTGCTCACCCGCCACCATCCTGCCCCCCCTGACACCATCCTGCCCCCCTGGCTCCATGCCCTACCGGCTCCATCCTGCTCCCCCTCGCCTCCATCCTGCTCCCTCGGCTCCATCCTGCCCCCTTTGCTCCATCCAGCCCCCCCGAATCCATCCTGTCCCCCCGCATCCATCCTGTCCCCCCGCATTCATCCTGCCCCGCTCGCTCCATCCTGCCCCGCTCGCTCTATCCTGTCCCCCATCTCCATCCTGCGCCCCGCCTCCATCCTGCCCCTCTGCCTCCATCCAGTCCTCCACCACCATCCTGCCCCCCCACCATCCTGCCCCTATGCGCCATCCTGCCCCCCGGCAGTTAGCAGTCATGTGACAGATCAGCTGATTGGTTTCCCAAGCAACGACAGGTCCTAAAGGCCTGTAAGACCTAGAAGACGGAGGTGGAGCGAGCCGGCAGACAGGTGAGTATCCTCACTGAGGATTTTTTAACTTTTATTGTGGAGGAGCGGGGGCCAGGAGGAGCGGGGGGGCCGCGGGGAGCAGAGTATAGCCATATACCATAGTGCTGCTATACATGTACTGTAATGTACCGCCATATACCATAGCGCTGCTATACATGTGCTGTAATGTACCGCCATATACTATAGTGCTGCTATACATGTGCTGTAATGTACCACCATATACCATAGCGCTGCTATACATGTGCTGTAATGTACCACCATATACTATAGTGCTGCTATACATGTGCTGTAATGTACCGCCATATACCATAGTGCTGCTATACATGTACTGTAATGTACGGCCATATAATATAGCACTGCTATACATGTGCTGTAACGTACCGCCACATACCATAGCGCTGCTATACATGTGCTGTAATGTACCACCATATACCATAGCGCTGCTATATATATATATATACTAGCTGTGAGCCCGATGCGATTGCATCGGGATTTTAGAATCTGTGTAGAGTTTACTCAATATATTTCAAATATGGCGTCATAGCGGCCGCCGCTATTCCGATTGTTCAGCGCACTGAAGGCGGCGACTGATCAGAAGAGCGCCGCGCTGTATGGTGCCATACTTCAAATACATGCAATATTTTAAGTTTCACATTTACCATTGTAAATGAGGCGCTATTCTCATTGGTCGCTATGTGCTGCCGGCGAGCAATGAGAATAGCGCCTCACTTTCCTCAGTAAATGTGAAACTCAAAGTCGTCCATTATATGTCTAAGATGGCAGCCTGATTCTAAAGAATGGGGAGTCTAGCATGCATATATACATTATTCATTCAAATTGAAAATAATGCACATAACACATGATATCTATCTATCAACTACCAATGTTTGTATGGTATATGTCAGTGTAGTACATGTCATGATTCTAAGGCAAGGCTTTTCGTACAGATACTGGCACTGATGTTTTGTACAGATTGTTAACATTCATATATAAATTGAATATACATAATCTATGGTTTAGCCAGTACATGTTTCCCCACCAACCACGGGAAGGTAGCCTTACAGCTGGTGGGACCTACTCTACTCTATCCCTAATTATTAATAGTTAGACTCCTTTTAAATCAGATATTTTTCGGCTATTTGCAGAAGGTGTGGAATAACAAAATACAATTTCTGCACTTGGCACCAAAGGGCCTACCTACAGCTCACTTTCAGCAAATAACATGTAATGTATATGGAACTTCCAGTTAGCTTGCAGTAAATACTGCAAACACAGCTTTGACAGGTTCACTAAATGCAACCACTAAAAATCAGAGCTAACTACGATTTTGGCGGTTGAAACTGTCGAAACCACATGTGCCACAACTGCCGCAAGTAAACCACAAATTCAATATAAATTTCATGCAACTTACAGTAAGAGTGCTGTAGGTCACCATTAGGGAGCAAGTGGCAAAATGGCTTTTTTCCCACTATAAATTCCACAAATAGCAGAAGAATTCAGATTTAACATCAAAATGTCTATTCTTTCCCTATGTGTCTAAATATGTACCTATATGTATGTATGTACTTATATGTACAGAACACATTTCGAGATAGAGATGTGTGTGAACAGCCGTCCCACCCGTCTCTTAGCTGTTCACAAAAACCTCACCCTGTGTAAAAAGAAAATGAAATCTCTCAGCAGCTATAGTGCTGGAGCTTCAGGTTCTTATCACTAAATGCAAGCATTTAGATGATACACATCTACAATCTACTACAAAATGTGTGTTTATATACATAAACTATGAAATATAAAAATAATGTTTCTAAGCTTAAAAACTAACGACTATATATCTTAAATGACTATTTTATATCTAATAAGTAATTATAATGTCTTTATCTATAACTAAACTATTTTTTTTGGTATTTTTGTTTTTTTATATTCCTATACATATATGGCTAAACTAATTTATTGTAATATTTGTGTTAAATTAGAAAGTAACTATATACCTAAATCTAATATGCATCTAAAGAATTAAAAGTAAAATATTTTTATACATTATATTTTTAGTTAAAACTAAAACTAACGACTATATATCTAAAATGACTATTTTATATCTAAAAACTAATTATAATGTCTTTATCTATAACTAAACTAATTTATTTGGCATTTTGTTTTTTTTTATTCCTATACATCTATTGGGAAACCAATTTATTGTAATATTTGTGTTTAATTAGAAAGTAACTATGTATCTAAATCAAATATGTATCTAAAGATTTTAAATGAAAATATTTGTATACACTATATATTTTTAGTGAAAACTAAAACTAACGACTATATATCTTAACCCCTTAAGGACCGAGTCACTTTGCAGCTTAATGACCAGACCATTTTTTGTAATTCTGACCACTTTCCCTTTATGAGGTAATATCTCTGGAACGCTTCAACGGATCCTAGCGATTATGAGATTGTTTTTTCGTGACATATTGGGCTTCATGTTAGTATTAAATTTAGGTCGATAATTTTTGCGTTTATTTGTGAAAAAATAAAAAATTTGGCAAAAATTTTGAAAATTTACCAATTTTCAAATTTTTAATTTTTATTCTGCTAAACCAGAGAGTTATGTGCCACAAAATAGTTAATAAATAACATTTCCCATATGTCTACTTCACATCAGCACAATTTTGGAAGAAAAAAAAAAATTTGGTAGCACGTTATAAGGGTTCAAAGTTCATCCGCAATTATTCATTTTTCCAGCAAAATTTACAAAACCAATTTTTTAGTGACCACATCACATTTGAAGTCTCTTTGAGGGGGGTACATGACAGAAAACACCCAAAAGTGACACCATTCCAAAAATTGCACCCCTCAAACTACTCAAAACTATATTGAAGAAGATTATTAACCCTTCAGGTGCTTCACAGGAACTAAAATAAAGTTGAAGGAAAAAATGGACATTTTAATTTTTGTAACAAAAATGTTATTTTAGCCTCAATTTTTTCATTTTCACATGGGCAACAGGATAAAATGCATCCTAAAATTTGTTGGGCAATTTCTCCTGAGTACACCGATACCTCATATGTGGTCATAAACCACTGTTTGGGCGTACGGCGGGGCTCAGAAGGGAGGGAGCGCAATTTGAATTTTAGAGCCAATTTTCCGTTCAAAAAGTGAAATGGCGCTCCTTCACTTCTGAGCCCTGCCGTGCGCCCAAACAGTGGTTTATGACCACATATAAGGTATCGGTGTACTCAGGAGAAATTTCCCAACAAATTTTGGGATGTATTTTATCCCTTTGCCCATGTGAAACTGAAAAAACGTAGGCAAAAAGAATTTTTTTGTGAAAAAAAAAGAGTTTTTTTAATTTTTATGGATACATTTGTGAAGCATCTGGGGGTTCAAAGTGCTCACCATGCATCTAGATACCTTCCTTAGGGGGTCTAGTTTCCAAAATGGGGTCATTTGTGGGGGAGCTCCAATGTGGAGACACACGGGGACCCTCCATACGCGACATGGTGTCCGCTAACAATTTGAATGGAAAATGAGCTCAAATTGTTAGCGGACACCATGTCGCGTTTGGAGGGTCCCTGTGTATCTCCACATTGGAGCTCCCCCACAATTGACCCCATTTTGGAAACTAGACCCCCGAAGGAACGTATCTAGATGCATAGTGACCACTTTGAACCCCATATGCTTCACAAATTCATCCGTAAAAATGAAAAAGCACTTTTTTTTCCACTAAAAAATTATTTTTTCATTATTACGGATCAATTTGTGAAGCATCTGGGGGTTCAAAGTGCTCACTATGTACCTAGATATGTTCCTTTGGTGGTCTAGTTTCCAAAATGGGGTCACTTGTGGGGGAGCTCCAATGTGGAGACACACAGGGACCCTCCAAACGTGACATGGTGTCCGCTAACAATTTGAGCTCATTTTCCATTCAAATTGTTAGCGGACACCATGTCGCGTTTGGAGGGTCCCCGTGTGTCTCCACATTGGAGCTCCCCCACAAGTGACCCCATTTTGGAAACTAAACCCCCAAAGGAACATATCTAGATGCATAGTGAGCATTTTCTACCCCCAGGTACTTCACAAATTGATCTGTAAAAATGAAAAAATAACATTTGTGTGGAAAAAAAAAGTGCTTTTTCATTTTTATTGATGAATTTGTGAAGCATCTGGGGGTTCAAAGTGCTCACTATGCATCTAGATATGTTCCTTAGGGGGTCTAGTTTCCGAAATGGGGTCACTTGTGGGGGAGCTCTAATGTGGAGACACACCGGGGCCCTCCAAATGCGACATGGTGTCCGCTAACAATTTGAATGGAAAATGAGCTCAAATTGTTAGCGGACACTATGTCGCGTTTGGAGGGTCCCTGCGGGTGTCCACAATGGAGCTCCCCCACAAGTGACCTCATTTTGGAAACTAGACCCCCAAAGGAACATATCTAGATGATAGTGAGCACTTTGAACCCCCAGATGCTTCACAAATTGATCCATAATAATGAAAAAAGAAATTTTTTGTGGAAAAAAAAGTGCTTTTTCATTTTTACGGATGAATTTCTGAAGCATATGGGGGTTCAAAGTGCTCACTATGCATCTAGATACGTTCCTTAGGGGGTCTAGTTTACAAAATGGGGTCACTTGTGGGGGAGCTCCAATGTGGAGACACACCGGGACCCTCCAAACGCGACATGGTGTCCGCTAACAATTTGAATGGAAAATGAGCTCAATTTGTTAGCGGACACCATGTCGCGTTTGGAGGGTCCCCGTGTGTCTCCACATTGGAGCTCCCCCACAAGTGACCCCATTTTGGAAACTAGACCCCCAAAGGAACGTATCTTAATGCATAGTGAGCACTTTGAAGCCCCAGATGCTTCAGAAATTCATCCGTAAAAATGAAAAAGCACTTTTTTTCCACAAATAATTTCTTTTTTCATTATTACGGATCAATTTGTGAAGCATCTGGGGGTTCAAAGTGCTCACTATACATCTAGATATAATCCTTTGGGGGTCTAGTTTCCAAAATGGGATCACTTGTGGAGGAGCTCCAATGTGGAGACACACAGGGGCTCTCCATACGCGACATGGTGTCCACTAACAATTGGAATTGTTAGCGGACACCTTGTAGGATATGAAGAGCCCCTATGTGCCTAAACATTGGAGCTCCCCCACAAGTGACCCCATTTTGGAAACTAGACCACCCAAGGAACGTATCTAGATGCATAGTGAGCACTTTGAACCCCCAGGTGCTTCACAAATTGATCCGTAAAAATGAAAAAAGAAACTTTTTGTGGAAAAAAACGTGCTTTTTCATTTTTATGGATGAATTTGTGAAGCATCTGGGGGTTCAAAGTGATCACTATGCATCTAGATACGTGCCTTCGGGGGTCTAGTTTCCAAAATGGGGTCACTTGTGGGGGAGCTCCAATGTTCAGGCACACAGGGAGGGGCTCTCCATACCCGACATGGTTTCCGCTAACAATTGGAGCTAATTTTCTATTGAAATTGTTAGCGGACACCATGTCGCATATGGAGAACCCGTGTGCCACCAGCACAAGGGCAACTGGAAGAGTTGGGGTACAGCACCAGAAAATGCCGCCTCTAATGAATGCGCTATTTTCTTAGGTGGCTGTGGGTTGAAATTTTCAGCGTGGGGGACCCACAACATGTGAGTCTCTCCACGCTGAGGATTCCAGTCAGCCAGCTACCAAGTTGTACATGGCTGGCTACAAATACAGCGAAGGCTTTTTTTTATTTCTAGAACTAATTCTAGAAAAAAAAAATGTGGGGCTCCGCCATATTTTTGGTCCAGCCAGGTACAACTTGGCAGCTACAGACTGCCAGCAACCCCCAGCTGCCTCGTTGTACCTGGCTGCAACCAAAAATACAGCGAAGCCTATTTTTTTTTATTTCTAGAACTAATTCTAGAGAAAAAAAATGACGTAGGGCTCCGCCATATTTTTGGTCCAGCCAGGTACAACTTGGCAGCTACAGACTGCCAGCAATCCCCAGCTGCCTCGTTGTACCTGGCTGCAACCAAAAATACAGCGAAGCCCATTTTTTTTTATTTCTAGAACTAATTCTAGAAAAAAAAATGACGTAGGGTTCCGCCATATTTTTGGCCCAGCCAGGTACAACTAGGCAGCTGGGGGCTGGAATCCTCAGCATGGAAAGGCCCAAGCGTTCTGGGCCCCCCATGCTGCGAATTGCAGCCCGCAGCCGCCCCAGAAAATGGCGCATTCATTGAAGCGCCATTTTCTGGCGCTGTACCCATGCTCTTCCAGTTGCCCTGGTGCCGGTGGCAAACTGGGTAATAAAGGGGTTAATGCCAGCTTTTTATTGGCAGCTGGCACTAAGCCCGAGATTCATAATATAGGGCCAATGTTAGACCCGCCATTAGGAATCTCTGGTAAATAGTCAGAAAATACACACAGAGAAAAATCTTTTTATTTGAAAAAAAACACAAACAAAATTCGGACTCCATCTTTATTATAAAGATCTGACGTAGTCCACAACGAAGGTCCCACGACGCTCGATCGCCTCCGACGTAGTCCACAACGAAGGTCCCACGACGCTCGATCGCCTCTGCTCAATCCAGAGACTGCAGCAAGGGATCAAGTGTCCTCTTCCTACAGTCTCAGGGGTCAGAGTTATGGTGCACTGTGTGACAATGATCAGTTATACAGTGCACCATTGACTATGATTCCAGAGACTATAACAAGAGGACACTTGATCCCTTGTTGCACCCATCCATCCACCTATGCACCCATCATCCACGCACGCACATCCACGTACGGACATCCACGTACGGACATCCACGTACGCACATCCACGTACGCACATCCACGTGCTGACATCCACGCATGCACACAACCACGCACACACATCCACACACGCACATCCACGCATGCACACATCCATGCACGCATGCTGACATCCACGCACATTCACACACATCCACGTACATCCACGCACATCCACGTACGCACATATCCACACACGCACATCCACGTATGCACATCCACGTACGCACATCCACGTACGCACATCCACGTGCTGACATCCACGCATGCACACAACCACATCCACGCATGCACACAGCCACGCACGCATGCTGACATCCACGCACATCCACACACACATCCACGTACATCCACATCCACGCACATCCACGTACGCACACATCCACGCACGCACATCCAAGCACGCACATCCAGCACGCACACATCCATCCATATCATCCATCCACCCATCCACCCATCCACCCATCCATCCATCCACCCATCCATCCATCCATTCATTCATTAATTAATTCATTCATACTTACCCAGCGATGAGGAGGAGGAGCCCCTGAGAAGAGGAGGAGCCACACCGGACTGCAGAGGAGGCCGACGGTGCGGGCTGGTGCACCGAGCGTGCAGCCCGCCGGGATAGGTGTGCGGGGCTGGGGACCGGGGACCGGGGGCTGGGGACCGAGCACCGGGAGCCGGGGACCGAGGGCGGGGACCGAGGACCGAGGACCGGGGCTGTGGACCGAGGATCGGGGGCTGGGGACCGAGGACCGGGGGCTGGGGACCGAGGACCGGGGGCTGGTGACCAGCAGGGAGGAGGAGGGGGCCCTGCATCTTCGCCGGCGGGCGCATAAGCCCGCTGGCAGACAAACTATGCAAGGTGGAGGGCGGGGGATGGACGGGAGACAGGGGGCGCTGCACAGGGGTTAACAGAGGTGCCCACACCTCTTCCTCTAACCCTTGGCTGTCACTGACAGCTTTTAGATTTGAGCTGTCACTGTTCGTTTAGAAGCAGTGACAGTTCAAAGCCATGATGAGTATACTCGTCATGATTCGGGAACTGACATCTTTTCAAGACGAGTATACTCGTCATTGGTCGTAAAGAGGTTAAATGACTCTTTATATCTAATAACTAATTATAATGACTTTATGTATAACTAAACTAATTTTGTTGGTTTATTTTTTTTTATATTCCTATACATCTACGGTTAAACTATTTTTTTATATTTTTATCTTTTTTCATTTACTATACATCTATGGCCAAACAAATTTATTCTAATATTTGTGTTTCATTAGAAAATAACTATGTATCTAAATCTAATATGTATCAAAAGAATTTAAAGTAAAATATTTTTATAGACTATATTTGTATTGAAAACGAACAGTAACGACTATATTTCTTAAATGACTATTTAATATCTAATAACTAATTATAATGTCTTTATCTATAAGTATACTGATTTTTTTTGGTATTTTTGTTTTTTTTAATTTGTATACATATATGGCTAAACTAATTTATTGTAATATTGTGTTTAATTAGAAAGTAACTAGGTATCTAAATCTAATATGTATCTAAAGAATTTAGAATAAAATATTGTTATAGACAATATTTTTAGTAAAGAGTTTTTCAATATTGGACAGCAATTTGTCTTGAATGGGTGTATCCAGCACTTTCACCTTAACATTGCATCGTGTTTTCACTCGTGAAAAAGCCACAAGTCCATGTCCAAAAACAGTTTCTGGGAACAAAATCCCTACTTTCTGCAGTTTTTGGCCTTGGGATTTGTTGATGGTCATGGCAAAAGCAGGCTTTACGGGAAATTGTCACGTCTTAACTTGAAAGGTAAGGCAGTGTCTGATGGAGATAAATCAATCCTTGGAATAAACACCACATTTCCTCCAGCAGACCCAGTAATGACTTTTGCTTGAATCATATTGTCAAACAAAGCAATGACAATCAAGCGAGTCCCATTTCAAAGACCTTTTCTGCTGTTAAAGTTGCGCAAAAGCATGAGAATGGTGCCGATTTTTAATTTGCGGCGATGAGAAGGCATTCCCGTTGGTGTAAATGACTTTAAAAATTCCACTGGATATTGGTCTGGATCTTCAGTCTCATCAGAATCAATGGAATCATCACTAATGTATTCAGTGTATTCACCAGCAATGCAATCCATAACCTTAGAGTTCACCATATCCACATATCCACATGGTCATTTTTAGGGCAAAGAATGGCATGTAATGCAGCAATCGAAATGCTTTCATTGTTATGTACATACATGTGTCTAAATGTAATATGTATCTAAAGAATTTAAGATAAAATATTCTTATAGACAATATTTTTAGTAAAGACTTTTTCAGAATTAGGCAGCAATTTGCCTTGAATGGGTGTATCCAGCACTTTCACCTTAACATTACATCTTCTTTTCACTCGTGAAAAAGCCACATATAACTGTCCATGTCCAAAAACGGGTTCTGGCAAAAAAATCCCTACTTTCTCCAGTGTTTGGCCTTGGGATTTGTTGATGGTCATGGCAAAAGCAGGCTTCACGGGAAATTGTCAACGTCTTAACTTGAAAGGTAAGGCAGTCTCTGATGGAGATAAATCAATCCTTGGAATAAACATCACATTTCCTTCGGCAGACCCAGTAATGACTTTTGCTTGAATCATATTGTCAAACAAAGCGATGACAATCAAGCGAGTCCCATTGCAAAGACCTTTTCTGCTGTTAAAGTTGCGCAAAAGCATGACAATGGTGCCGATTTTTAATTTGCGGTGATGAGAAGGTGTGTGTGAAATTTAAAAATTCCACTGGATATTGGTCTGGATCTTCAGTCTCATCAGGATCAATGGAATCATCACTAATGTATTCAGTGTATTCACCAGCAATGCAATCCATGACCTTAGAGTTCACCATATCCACATGGTCATTTTTAGGGCAAAGAATGGCATGTGATGCAGCAATCTGAATGCTTTCATTGTTATGTACATCAATCACAATGTTTTCACCAAATATAGCAAGTATGAGTGAGCCAGTGCAGATCATGTCTTGTGGGATTTCAATGATATCATCTCCAAGGTTGAAATCATTGGACAATTCACCATTTCCCAGTTGAAGTAACCAACTTCTATAATCAGGATCAATGGAACGCATGTTGTTGAAGAGTGGCAATTGAGTGAAAAGCTGCCGTTGTCGTGAGTATTTAATACAACTCTCTATAATGTCAGTTCTTGTACCATGAGGGATGATAGGCAGACACTGTCGAAAGTCTCCTCCCAGAACAATGACTTTCCCTCCAAAAGGTGTTGTATTTTTCTTGGAAATATCTGTTGTCATGACATCGCGTAAAAGTTGATCTATCACATGCAATGCATATTTAGATAACAGAGTGGACTCGTCAATAATGAAAAGTTTTGTACTTTTCAAATGTTGTGCAGCATCTGTATCATTTTTAATTCTGGAAACAGATGTTTCATTGATTGGAATTGGTATTCCGTAAAGTGAATGAAGAGTTCTTCCTCCTTGCAGTAAGTTAGCTGCAATCCCTGTACTGGCTGCAGGTGAGACAATTTCGCCTTCTCCTCTTAGTTCATGAATTAATAAATCATACAAATATGTTTTCCCACTGCCACCTGGACCGTCAATGAAAAAGCACTTAGGTTGTAGACTTCTATTGTGTAAAGCTTGATTGATAGCATTGTAGGCCAAAAGTTGTTGGTCATTTAAAGTATCTTTCATTTGCTGAGCTCTTCTTAACTCATCATCCTTGTTGTATTGTTGAGACATGTGTGGCTTTCTTTTTGGTCGTGGTAGATTAAAATCAGTAAAAGTTTTGCCATGAAATTTTAGAACATTTTGGACATCAGTCATAGCATATCCTTCACAATTCTCACACTCCTCAGTGCTGGAGTGGTATGCATGGCAGTAGTCTTGCATAAAGTCTTATTTAAATTCTTGCCACAACTCCAATGGATGAGATGGAGGACCAAAAATACATATATATGCAAACATATCACGAAGCTGTGCAGGCATGTTGAGAACACAGGCATCCAATAAAGTATTTCTCTAAACACTGTCATCGAAGAGCAATCCAAGGGCTAATGCCGCCTCTTTAAAAGTTGGGTATGTGACTTCATTAACAGTCTTAATGTTGTCAAAACTTGTAGCTCCTTTGACATGCAGTAACAACAACCTTAAATAGTACCGTTCTTGTTCTTTCATACTGACAGTATACATTCTTCCAATCACTGAAGAACCTCCTCGCTTTCTAATTTCCCATGCACCTTGTTTCCAAACATAGTGCTCTGGAATTTGGCGGTATAAGTAATCATGAGCATGTGGGTCATTCTCATTGAGCTCAAAGTAGGCCATAAGAGTAGATTTTCTGTGCATTGTGTAACTGATGTTGTCAACAGAGTCATCCTCATGAAAATAAAGTGGTTGAGAATGTGGGAGATGTACGGCAAGGCGAATAATGGAGTGCGATTGTCTATGCATCGGGTAAGCAAATATTCGCCAAGCTGCCTCCGGTGCACTCACGTATCTTGAATCCATGAATTGATGTGTTTCATCATGTTGGATGTTGGTTTGACAAATTTCCAGATTGGCTTTATCATGTCCTTTGTAGACATATTTGAATAGGTATTTAACACTTTGAATGGAAGCACATACCTCAACATTAATATGACACTTGTATTTTAATAGTAGGAAAGGGTTATAGGGAACAACCCAAGAATGATCAATCATCTTTGAATGGTGTGGAAAGGATGATCCTTCCTTTCTTTGATAAGTAGGGTATGCATCCTCAGCTAAGACAGTTTTTGTTTGGAAATCTTTAGGAAAACCTTTCTTACACTTTTCAAGATCCATACATGGAGAATTGGGGTTGTGTTGTCCACAGGGTCCATGAATCATGTGTTGCATCACAATTGGATGGAGCACAGGGTAATCTTCTGGATCAGGGATTTCAGCCCAAACTATATTATCCACTTCAACCTCAGTTCTTAGTTTGGATTTGCTATCCAGAATGATCAAAATGTGAGCGTGTGGTAAGCCACGCTTTTGGAATTCAATAACATGAACCATTGCACAAACTTTGCCAAATAATCCAGTGTTAATGTCTTTTAATAGGGCTTCCAGTTTAATTCTGAAGACACGGGCGACTAAATCAGGTCTATGTTCCACACGCTGCCATGGCTCTAAATTGATTTTAATCTCCCTCCATTTAGGATTACAGGTCATGGTTACGAAAAGATCCGGTCGTCCAAATTTAGTCACAATAGCCATGGCATCTTGATAGCGTTGCTGCTAGGGATGGGCGAATCTACTCGCTAGGACTCGTTACTCGGCGAGTAGTAAGGGACTCGCAGGACTCGGTACTCTGCGAGTTTCCCAGCGTTTACTCGCACGAGTCCAATGCAAATCAATTGCAAACGCTGACAAAACTAGGATTGCCATTGTTTGCATTAGACTCGGCTACTGTGCCAGTGATAGCAGGGAAACTCGCAAATAACTGCTGTTACATTGTGAGCCGAGTCCAGCTGTCTTCTCTGTGCAGCTCCAGGGTCCTAGAGCCCGCCTGCTCACAGAGATGATGTAGCAGTGCTGAGATTGTTCTCAGTCTGCTCATTCCCTGTGCATATACATCTATATCTATGCACAGGGGATGTAGCAGAGAGGACATCGCGTTTTGGACTACGTCGGATGGAAGAGGATTTTTTTAATTAAAAATGGAGTCCCTAATGGCTTTTTTTTTTTTATTTAAAATAAAAAATTTTCTCTGTGTTTTTTTAACCCTTTATTGGAGATTCTTAGTGGCTGGGTCAAACGTGGCCTGACATTAAGAATCTCGGGCTTAATACCAGCTTGTATAACAAAGCTGGTATTAACCCCTTTATTACCCAGCGTGCCACCGCCACCAGGGCCGCTGGAAGAGCGGGGTTCAGCGCCAGAGGATGGCGCTTCAATGAACGTGCCATCTTCTGGGGCGGCTGCGGGCTGCAATTTGCAATGGGGGGTGCCCAGAAAGCATGGGCATCCCTGCGCTGCGGATTCCAGCCCCCAGCTGCTTAGCTGTACCTGGCTAGACATAGAAATTGCGCAGAGCCCCACGCATTTTTTTTTATAATTATTTCATGAATTTCAGAGTCAGAGTCTCAGAGTCAGAGTCTCAGAGTCAGAGTCTCAGAGTCAGAGTCTCAGAGTCAGAGTCTCAGAGTCTCAGAATCAGAGTCTCAGAATTTCATGAAATAATTAAAAAAAAATGCGTGGGGCTCCGCGCAATTTCTATTTCTAGCCAGGTACAGCTAAGCAGCTGGGGGCTGGAATCCGCAGCGCAGGGATGCCCAAGCTTTCTGGGCACCCCCCGCTGCAAATTGCAGCCCGCAGCCGCCCCAGAAGATGGCGCGTTCATTGAAGCGCCATCCTCTGGCGCTGAACCCCGCTCTTCCAGTGGCCCTGGTGGCGGTGGCACGCTGGGTAATAAAGAGGTTAGGGCCAGCTTTCTATTATCAGCTGGCCCTAAGCCCGAAATTTATGGCGGTCACGCCAATATTAGACATGACCGCCATGAATTTCTATTAAATTGTTTTAAAAAAAACACAACACAGAGAAAATTTTTTATTAGAAATTAAAAAAAAAGCCATTAGAGACTCCATCTTTAATTAAAAAAAATCCTCTTCCGTCCGACGCAGTCCAAAACGCGATGTCCTCTCTGCTCATCCCTGTGCATAGATATAGATGTCTATGCACAGGGAATGAGCAGACTGAGAACAATCTCAGCTCTGCTACATCAGGCAGCAGGCAGGCTCTAGGACCCTGGAGCTGTGGCAGCCAGCACACTGAGCAGACAGGACTCTTATCTGTGCGAGTTTCCCAGCGATTACAGTTGCAAAGTAAACGAGTCCAATGCAAATAAATGACAAAACTAGGATTGCTTCAGGCTGAAGCTTCCGAGACACATCTGCGATTTGTAAATCTCACACTACTCGCTATTACTCGCTTCCCCATTCATTAACATTGGACTCGCTAGACTCGCAACGAGTAGCGAGTCCTGTGCTCGGACTCGCTAGAGTCAAGCGATTCCGAGTAATTTAGGATTCGCCCATCACTAGTTGCTGCATGTTTCTTGGACTGCCTTTAAAGGAAGATGGTAAAATGACCGTCTTGCCAATGGAAATACCTTTCTCAAAAGATTTTTTCAGGAGATGTTCCTGGAGTACGCAATAATCATAGTAGTAACATAGTAACATAGTTTTTAAGGTTGAAGGAAGACTTTAAGTCCATCTAGTTCAACCCATAGCCTAACATGTTGATCCAGAGGAAGGCAAAAAAAAACCCATGTGGCAACACTAATCTCCACATTGGGGGAAAAAATTCCTTCCTGACTCCAGATACGGCAATCAGACTAGTTCCCTGGATCAACGCCCTATCAAAGAATCTATTATATATAACTGGTAATATTATAGTTTTCAAGAAAGGCATCCAGGCCCTTCTTAAATGTTAGTAGTGACTCACTCATTACAACATCATGTGGCAGAGAGTTCCATAGTCTCACTGCTCTTACAGTAAAGAATCCGCGTCTGTGATTATGATTAAACCTTCTTCCCTCCAGACGTAGAGGATGCCCCCTTGTCCCAGTCTCAGGCCTAAGAGTAAAGAGATCATTAGAAAGGTCTCTGTACTGCCCCCTCATATATTTATACATTATTATAAGATCACCCCTAAGCCTTCGTTTTTCCAAGCTAAATAACCCCAAGTTTAATAACCTGTCTTGGTATTGCAGACCCCTTAGTCCTCTAATAACTTTTGTCGCTCTTCTCTGGACCCGCTCTAGTTCAGCTATGTCTTTCTTATACACCGGAGACCAGAATTGTACACAGTATTCTAAGTGTGGTCGCACTAGTGACTTGTATAGAGGTAAAATTATGTTCTCCTCATGAGCATCTATGCCTCTTTTAATACATCCCATTATTTTATTTGCCTTTGCAGCAGCTGCCTGACACTGGCCACTAAATGTGAGTTTGTCATCTACCCATACACCCAGGTCTTTTTCAGTGACAGTTTTGCCCAGTGTTTTACAATTAAGCACATAATTATACCTTTTGTTTCCTCTGCCCAAGTGCATGACTTTACATTTATCCCCATTAAAGCGCATTTGCCATTTAGCAGCCCAAGCTTCTAGTTTACATAAATCCTCCTGTAATATAAAATTGTCCTCCTCTGTATTGATTACCCTGCAGAGTTTAGTGTCATCTGCAAATATTGAGATTCTACTCTGTATGCCCCCTACAAGGTCATTAATAAATATATTAAACTAGCTGTGAGCCCGATGCAAATGCATCAGGATTCTAGAACGTGCATTAATTTGATAGCATTATTATAGTAGTTATAGCTTTTTAGCTGATGCAAATGAATCGGGTATAAAATATGTTTATTGTTTTTTTAAAGATTTTTAAATAATAATCGCATCATCAATAGCAATAATAATTTAAGCCATAGCATTATATTAGCATTAATAAGCAGTATTAATAGCATTAATTAGCAGTATTATGAGCATTAATAACAGTATTAATAGCATTATTATTAGCATTAATAGCATTAATTAATAGCATTATTAGCATTAATAATAGCATTAATAACATTATTAATAGCATTAATAGCATTATTATTAGCATTAATAGCATTAATAATAGCATTATTAGCATTAATAATAGCATTAATAACATTATGAATAGCATTAATAGAATTATTATTATTAGCATTAATAGCATTAATAATAGCATTATTAGCATTAATAATAGCATTAATAACATTATTAATAGCATTAATAGCATTATTATTAGCATTAATAGCATTATTAATAGCATTAATAGGATAAATATTAGCATTAATAGCATTAATAGCATTAATTAATAGCATTAATAGCATTAATAATGGCATTATTAGCATTAATAATAGCATTAATAACATTATAATACATTAATAGCATTATATTAGCATTAATAGCATTAATAATGCCATTAATAGGATAAATATTAGCATTAATAGCATTAATAGCATAATTAATAGCATTAATAGCATTATTAATAGCATTAATAGCATTATTATTAGCATTAATAGCATTAATAGGAGAAATATTAGCATTAATAGCATAATTAATAGCATTAATAGCATTATTAATAGCATTAATAACATTATTATTAGCATTAATAGCATTAATAATAGCATTATTAGCATTAATAATAGCATTAATAACATTATTAATAGCATTAATAGCATTATTATTAGCATTAATAGCATTAATAATGCCATTAATAGGATAAATATTAGCATTAATAGCAAATTTAAAAGCATAATTAATAGCATTATTAGCATTATTAATAGCATTAATAGCATTATTATTAGCATTAATAGCATTAATAGGATAAATATTAGCATTAAATTAGCATTAATAGCATAATTAATAGCATTAATAGCATTATTAATAGCATTAATCGCATTATTATTAGCATTAATAATAAGCATTATTAGCATTAATAATAGCATTAATAACATTATTAATAGCATTAATAGCATTATTATTAGCATTAATAGCATTAAAAGCAATTATTATTAGCAATTAAATAATACATGAAATAGATAAAATATTAGCATTAATAGCAATTAATAGCATAATTAATAGCAATTAATAGCATTATTAATAGCATTTAATAGCATTATTATTAGCATTAATAGCCTTAATAGGAGAAAATATTAGCATTAATAGCATAATTAATAGCATTAATAGCATTATTAATAGCATTATTAAATACATTATTATTAGCAATTAATAGCATTAATAATAGCATTATTAGCATTAATAATAGCATTAATAACATTATTAATAGCATTAATAGCATTATTATTAGCATTAATGGCATTAATAGCATTATTATTAGCATTAATAGCATTAATAATACCATGAATAGGATAAATATTAGCATTAATAGCAATAATAGCATAATTAATAGCATTAATAGCATTATTAATAGCATTAATAGCATTAATAGGATAAATATTAGCATTAATAGCATTATTAATAGTATTAATAGCATTAATAGGATAATATTAGCATTAATAGCAGAATTAATAGCATTAATAGCATTATTAATAGCATTAATAGCATTATTATTAGCATTAATAGCATTAATTATAGCATTATTAGCATTATAATAGCATTAATAACATTATTAATAGCATTAATAGCATTATTATTAGCATTAATAGAATTAATAGCATTATTATTAGCATTAATAGCATTAATAATACCATGAATAGGATAAATTTTTAGCATTAATAGCATTATAGCATAATTAATAGCATTAATAGCATTATTAATAGCATTAATAGCATTATTATTAGCATTAATAGCATTAATAGGATAAATATTAGCATTAATAGCAGAATTAATAGCATTAATAGCATTATTAATAGCATTAAAAGCATTATTATTAGCATTAATAGCATTAATAATAGCATTATTAGCATTAATAATAGCATTATTAACATTATTAATAGCATTAATAGCATTATTATTAGCATTAATAGCATTAATAATACCATGAATAGGAAAAATATTAGCATTAATAGCATTAATAGCATAATTAATAGCATTAATAGCATTATTATTAGCATTAATAGCATTAATAGGATAAATATTAGCATTAATAGCATTAATAGCATAATTAATAGCATTAATAGCATTATTAATAGCATTAATCGCATTATTATTAGCATTAATAGCATTAATAATAGCATTAATAACATTATTAATAGCATTAATAGCATTATTATTAGCATTAATAGCATTAATAGCATTATTATTAGCATTAATAGCATTAATAATACCATGAATAGGATAAATATTAGCATTAATAGCATTAATAGCATTATTAATAGCATTAATAGCATTATTATTAGCATTAATAGCATTAATAATAGCATTATTAGCATTAATAATAGCATTAATAACATTATTAATAGCATTAATAGCATTATTATTAGCATTAATAGCATTAATAATAGCATTATTAGCATTATTAATAGCATTAATAACATTATTATTAGCATTTTTTTTTTTAATTATTATTTTTTATTTAATTATTTATTATTTTTTATTTATTTTTTTATTATATTTTAATTATTTTTTTTATTATTAAATTTATTATTTAGGCTGAGACCCAGTTCTCTTTCAGGTCCGCTGAAAGGGCTGATATAATTAGCATATATTTAATTTATTATTATTTTTATTGAATTATTAATTATTTTTAATTTATTTTTTAATTATTTTTTAATTATTTTTTAATTATTTTTTTTATTATTAAATTTATTATTTAGGCTGAGACCCAGTTATCTTTCAGGTCCGCTAAAAGGGCTGATATAATTAGCATATATTTAATTTTTTTATTATTATTTTTATTGAATTATTTATTATTTTTAATTTATTTTTTTATTATTTTTTAATTATTTTTTAATTATTTTTTTTATTATTAAATTTATTTATTTTTTTAAGTCAGACTGAGACGCAGTTCTCATTCAGGTCCGCATTTTTTTTTTTTTTTATTATTATTTTTATTTAATTATTTATTATTTTTTATTTATTTTTTTATTATTTTTTAATTATTTTTAAATTATTTTTTTATTATTAAATTTATTTATTTTTTTAAGTGAGAGTGAGACACAGTTCTCATTCAGGTCCGCCTTTTTTTTTCCCCATTGACATACATTACCGGTGCGTCGGCGATTTTATGGCCGCCGACCTGGTTCTATTTGTCGGCCCTAAAATCGCGGACACACCGCCAATGCATGTCTAAGGGCAGTGAGCTCGAATTGTGATTGGTCGGCGTCCAATCCGAAATCGGGCTGACTGCCCATAGAGATGCATTAGCGGTGTGTCCGCGATTTTAGGGCCCACAAATAGAACCAGGTGGCCGGCCATAAAATCGCCGACACACCGGTAATGTATGTCAATGGGGAAAAAAAAAGGCGGACCTGAATGAGAACTGTGTCTCACTCTCACTTAAAAAAATAAATAAATTTAATAATAAAAAAATAATTTAAAAATAATTAAAAAATAATAAAAAAATAAATAAAAAATAATAAATAATTAAATAAAAATAATAATAAAAAAAAAAAAAAATGCGGACCTGAATTAGAACTGCGTCTCAGTCTGACTTAAAAAAATAAATAAATTTAATAATAAAAAAAAAATTAAAAAATAATTTAAAAATAATAAAAAAATGAGGGGCTCTTCTGATTGGCTGAGGGCAGTATACAGCGACCAATCAGAAGAGGGCCTCAGATCTCATTGAGGTAGAATGGCAGATTTTTCGTCCATTCTATCTTAATGAGAAGGAAGAGGACGTCGGAGGTGGAAGTTTGCGAAAAGAAGACAGAAGATCCCCGGGGCCGGACGAAGAGGCGGAGATGGCGGAAAGAAGAGAGAAGACCCCGGGGCCGGAGGAAGAGGACGCCTGGCCGGACGAAGGACTTGTGGATCGGACGGACGATCAGATGACTTGAAGGCATGTAAGTGATCGACGGGGACGTTAGGTTAGGGGACGGCGGGGGCTTCGGGTGTAGGGCTTTAGGTGTTAGCGGTGTGAGCTTAGGAGGCGGCGGGGCTTAGAGGATAGGGGCTTAGGTGCGGCGGGGCTTAGGGGGCAGGGGGGGTAAGGGTTTAGGTGCGGAATCGGGGGTAGGGGGTTAGGTGCGGCTTAGGGGGTAGGGGCTTGCGGCAGAGGGTAGTGGATTAGGGCGGCAGGGGGTAGGGGCTTCGGCGGCGGGGTAGTGGGTTAGGGGTTAGGGCGGCAGGGGGTAGGGGCTGCGGCGGGGTAGTGGGTTAGGGCGGCAGGGGGTAGGGGCTTCGGCGGCGGGGTAGTGGCTTAGGGGTTAGGTGCGGCAGAGTGTAGTGGGTGCGGGCGGGTAGTGGGTTAGGGCGGCAGGGGGTAGGGGCTTGCGGCAGAGGGTAGTGGCTGCGGCGGGGTAGTGGGTTAGGGCGGCAGGGGGTAGGGGCTTCGGCGGCGGGTAGTGGGTTAGGGGTTAGGGCGGCTTAGGGTGTAGGGGTGCGGCGGACTTAGGGGGTAGGGGTTTAGGTGCGGCGGGTGGGGGCTTGGCGGCGGGAGCTTAGGAGGCTGCGGGGCTTAGGGGGTAGGGGGTTAGGTGCGGCGGGGCTTACGGGGTAGGGTCATAGGTGCGGCGGGTCGGGGCTTAGGGTGTAGGGGTGCGGGGGCAGGGGGCTGTAGTGTGCAGCGCGTAGTGGCTTAGGGCGGCAGGGGGCTGTAGTGTACAGCGAGATGGTATACTACAGTCCCATGGCGCTTATGGGCATGGGACTGTAGTATACTATAGCGGTGTACACTACAGTCGTATGGGCTTAGGGCGGCAGGGGGCTGTAGTGTACAGCGCGATGGTATACTACAGTCCCATGGCGCTTATGGGCATGAGACTGTAGTATACTATAGCGGTATGGGCTTAGGGCGGCAGGGGGCTGTAGTGTACAGCGCGATGGTATACTACAGTCCCATGGCGCTTATGGGCATGGGACTGTAGTATACTATAGCGGTGTACAGGGGTAGGTGCGACGGGGCTTACGGGGTAGGGGCATAGGTGCGGCGGGTTGGGGCTTAGGGTGTAGGGGTGCGGCGGACTTAGGAGGTAGGGGTTTAGGTGTGGCGGGGTGGGGGCTTGGCGGCGGGAGCTTAGGAGGCTGCGGGGTTTAGGGGGTAGGGGCATAGGTGCGGCGGGTCGGAGCTTAGGGTGTAGGGGTGCGGGGGCAGGGGGCTGTAGTGTACAGCGCGTAGTGGCTTAGAGCGGCAGGGGGCTGTAGTGTACAGCGCGATGGTATACTACAGTCCCATGGCGCTTATGGGCATGGGACTGTAGTATACTATAGCGGTGTACACTACAGTAGTATGGGCTTCTGTGGCTTGGTTAGTGATAGGTGTCAGCGACTCGCAATGCCCGCTTCGCGGGCATTGCTTCGCGAGGCTGCAACGACTCGCAATGCCCGCTTTGCGGGCATTGCTTCGGGAGTCGCCGTGGCCGCTACGCGGCCACGGACAGAGTCCAGGAGATGAAACCTGGACTCGCTAACCAAGCCACCGGAAGCAGCGCCGCTCCGACGGAAGTCAGCTACGGCAATTATATAATAGATAGAAGCGGGCCCAACACTGACCCCTGTGGTACCCCACTGTTAACTGTGACCCATTCTGAGTGTGTTCCATTAATAACCACCCTTTGTTTCCTATCACTAAGCCAGTTCTTAACCCACTTACACATATTTTCCCCTATCCCCATTGCCCTCATTTTATGTATCAACCTTTTGTGTGGCACCGTATCAAAAGCTTTTGAAAAGTCCATATACACCACATCCACTGCATTTCCTTGGTCCAGTCCAGAACTTACTTCTTCATAGAAGCTTATTAGATTAGTTTGACAGGAACGGTCCCTCGTAAAACCATGTTGATAATGGGTCATGAGGTTATTTTTCTTCAGATACTCCAGTATAGCATCTCTTAGAAAACCCTCTAGGATTTTACCCACAGTAGAGGTTAAGCTTACTGGCCTATAATTTCCAAGTTCAGTTTTTGTCCCCTTTTTGAATATTGGCACCACATTTGCTATACGCCAGTGCTGTGGTACAGACCCTGTTATTATGGAATCTTTAATTATTAAAAATAATGGTCTATCTATGACAGTACTTAATTCCTGCAGCACTCTGGGGTGTATCCCATCTGGGCCCGGGGATTTGTCAATTTTAGTGATTTTTAGACGATGCCGTACTTCCTCTTGGGTTAAGCAGGTGACGTTTAATTGAGAATTTTTGTTATCACTGATCATATTGTCTGTCATGGGATTTTCTTGTGTAAATACTGTTGAAAAAAAGTCATTTAGCATATTTGCTTTTTCCTCATCCTCATCCACCATTTCACCCAGACTATTTTTAAAGGGGCCAACACCATCATTTTTTAGTTTCTTACTATTTATGTAGTTAAAAAATATTTTGGGATTCTTTTTACTTTCTCTGGCAATGAGTCTCTCTGTCTCAATCTTTGCTGCCTTGATTTGCTTTTTACAAATGTTATTTAATTTTCTGTATTTATTTAATGCTTCATCACTACCTACTTGCTTTAATTCCCTAAATGCTTTCTTTTTGTCACATATTGCACTTCTTACCGCTTTATTTAGCCATAGTGGTTTCCTCCTATTTCTAGCATGCTTATTCCCATAGGGTATATATTGTGCACAGGTCCTATTCAGGATGCTAATAAACATCTCCCATTTGTGTTGTGTACTTTTATGTCTCAGGACATCGTCCCAGTTTATTGCACTAAGATCATCTCTCAACCGTTGGAAATTTGCCTTCCTGAAGTTTAGTGTCCTTGTGGCCCCTCTACTACACGTCTTAGTAAAGGATACTTGAAAGCTTATTAAGTTATGATCACTATTACCCAAGTGACCTCCAACCCGTATATTTGATATGCGGTCTGGCCTGTTGGTTAATATTAGGTCCAGCAGTGCCCCCCTTCTTGTTGGGTCCTGAACCAGTTGTGAAAGGTAATTGTCTCTTATAGTTTTCAAAAACTTATTACCTTTGCTGGAACCGCAGGTTTCTGATCCCCAATGTATTTCAGGGTAGTTGAAGTCCCCCATAATAATGACTTCTCCCTGAGTCGCTGCTTCATCTATTTGCTTTATGAGGATATTCTCCTCCACTTCCATTATTGTTGGGGACTTATAACAAACCCGTATCAGTAATTTATTATTTTTTCCCCCTCCCCTTATCTCCACCCACAGAGACTCTACATTTCCATTAGATTCACCTATATTATCACGCAGGATGGGTTTTAAGGATGATTTTACGTATAAACATACACCTCCTCCTCGCCTATTTGTACGGTCATTTCTGAACAGACAATAGCCCTGTAAATTAACAGCCCAGTCATGGCTCTCGTCCAGCCAAGTCTCCGAAATCCCCACCATGTCATAATTATTTTCCAACAAAATCAATTCTAATTCCTCCATTTTGTTGGTGAGGCTTCTGGCATTAGTGAACATGCACTTTATGCATCTCTCTTTACCTCTATTCCTTCCTACTAGATTGACTGTTCTAACCCCACCCCCCATGCCACCCCCAATTTTATTACTTGTGCCCAGGTTACTGTTTACACTATCTTCCCCTCCTATACAATGAATACCCTCCCCCCCAATCCCTAGTTTAAACACTCCTCCAACCTTCTAGCCATTTTCTCCCCCAGCACAGCTGCACCCTCCCCATTGAGGTGCAGCCCGTCCCTAGCATAGAACCTGTAGCCAACAGAGAAGTCGGCCCAGTTCTCCAGGAACCCAAACCCCTCCTTCCTACACCAATTCCTGAGCCACTTATTTATCTCCCTAATCTCCCGTTGCCTCTCTGGTGTGGCACGTGGTACAGGCAGTATTTCAGAGAATACTACCTTGGAGGTCCTTGCCTTAAGCTTGCAGCCTAATTCCCTGAAATCATCTTTAAGGACCTTCCACCTACCTCTAACTTTGTCATTTGTGCCAATGTGCACTATGACCGCTGGGTCCTCACCAGCCCCTCCCAGTAATCTGTCAACCCGATCAGCGATGTGCCGGACTCGAGCGCCAGGTAGGCAGCACACTGTTCGACGATCCCTGTCTTTGTGACAGATTGCCCTATCTATTCCCCTAATAATTGAGTCCCCCACTACCAGCACCTGTCTGGCCTGCCCTACTCTCCTGTTTTCCCCCTTACTGGAGCAGACACTCCTCTGGCTTTCAGAGGTCATGCCCTGCTGCAGCAGTGCTATCCGTGAACTCACACCCCCCTCATCTGCCAACATAGCAAATTTATTGGGGTGTGCCAGATCAGGGCTAGCCTCCCTGGCACCCTTCCCTCTACCCCGCCTCTACTTTTAAATCCTTTTGGTGTTGACGGATATAATTTAGGCGATTAGCCTCGATTTTCACATACGCATCCACTAAGTACTGCTGTGTTAGTTTGCCACCATTCAGGACAGGATTGAACTGATTCCGTACAGACAGCAAATAGCAGTAATACTGGAGCTGTGTAACCCTGCGTAGAGTTTGGCCTTGAGTCCCTCATGCCAGCCTTGTTCTCCATGAGGGAAAAATAAGGGATAGAGTAATGCATCTAAATTGCTGTGTAGAATACTGACTTGCTGTGTTTTTGGGGCCAAGGGGTTATTTGGATCAGGTTTCAAATGAATTAAAATGTCTCTATTGAATGGTGGCTCTCCATCAGCATTTTCAAAGACCACAGCAACTTCATTGACAGTAGCATTGTTATAGCGTCTAGGGTCTTGCTGTCTGTCTTGTTTAATGGCCATGATAATATTTGGCATGACGGTGCCATGTTCTACTGCCTTCTGTTGTTCTTCTAATTCAACGTCACATAGCATTTTGTAGGCCGAAACAAAGGGATTAATATTATCCAATTGAAGAGCAATGATACTCATTAAAGTAGGATGACATTTAACATTTTCTGGAGACTGTAGCCGTTGTTCTGTAGCGGTTGCAGTATCTAAAATGTACAGTTGTGCATATGCTGGAGGTTGATCTTGAGCAGGATGGAGTGTTCACGTGAGATGATAAATTTGCCCATGAATACAGAAACAATAAGGGCCGTGTCCAGGTGGTAGAGAAACATGGGCACCCATGGAGGCAAAAGCAAAAGAACTATTAATGCTCCTGATATTCTCCATCAAATTTTTACTGTACTCACTCTCTCCTTTCAGCAGGCGTTGGAAGACTTCCGGGTATTGAGGTAATGGTACCTTTACTTTTCCCTTGTGGCAACAAAGACTAAAATGTTGATCAGATGGGCGTTCATCAGTAAAATGCAGAGCCTCACAATGTTCACATATTAACTTCATAGGACCACAGGTATGTTCTACAATAGCATGATCCTCATCAGTAAATCCCATTGGATGTAGGAGAGGTGTAGATAACAAACGTAGTTGTTTATTGTGTAATCCTACAAAGATGAGACGTGGAAGGGACGTAGAATCAAAACATTCCATAAATGAAGAAGTTGAATATATATTCCGTTCTGCCTGTTGCAATGTTAAAGTGGAAGAACTTTTGCGTACGTCACGACGTGATGCAGCCAAATGGGTCAAGCAGAGTTGTTTAGACGTAGGAGACAGCGTATCTTGACGTATCTGTCTTGTCATTTTTTTGCGGATAATGTTACTCTGTTTGCTGTATGGCGTCTCCTCAGCAGAGTGTTTTCGTTTAGATGTGGCCTTGCGATGTGATAAAGGCTGTCCAGTTGTAGTTAACACAGTAGAAGAAGAGGTGGCAGCAGTATGAGATTCAGACGAAGAGGTGGCAGCAGTATGATGGTCAGACGAAGAGATGGCAGCAGTATGAGGGTCAGACGAACAGGTGGCAGCAGTATGAGGATCAGACAGATCTCCTGTAGGCATTAACTTTTGTTGTTTGCGTCTTTGACGCGCAGCCATTGATTTTTTGGCTAATCGTTCTGTCCTTTCTTCCAAAGACTCTTTTGAAAGCCGTGTCTTGAAAGCAGCCTTTTCCTTGTCCAAGCGAAGTAGTTTTTCTTCTGAACTCTCATCCGCACGCTTCTTGCGCATACGCACAGCCTCCTTGTCAAGCTTTGCTTCTGTTTTTCCCATGGAGGTCATAGGAGGTCTTAAAGGCTGTTCACTTGGTAGAATGTCAGTAGACGAAGAGGCAGGAGTAGTATCTTTGTCAGACGGTTCTTCAGTGGCTCTAAGTATTTTTAGTTTGCGTATGCAATGCTCAGCAATGGCTCTTTTTGCCATTCGTTGGCTTCTTTCTTCGGAAGAGAGTTCAGAAATACTTGTCTTCAAAGCAGCCTTCGCAGCATCCAACCGAAAACGTCTCAGTGGAGAAGAGAGTTTGGCAATGCGTATTACTTTAGCAGCCTTAGCACGATTTAACCGAAGAAGTCTCTCTTCCAAAGTCTCTTCTGCAATGCGTTTCGCCTGAGCAGCCTTAACACGATCTAAACGAAGACATCTCTTTTCTGAAGTCTCCTCAGAAGTGCGTTTCGCCTTAGCAGCCTTATCACTATCTAAGCGAAGACGTCTCTCTTCCGAAGTCTCCTCAGCAGTGCATTTCGCCTTAGCAGTATTACGAAGATCTAACCGAAGACGTCTCTCTTCCGAAGTCTCCTCTGCAATGCGTTTCACCTTAGCATCCTTCTCACGATCTAACTGAAGACGTCTCTCTTCCGAAGTCTCCTCTGCCTTCTTCTTTGGCGTAGATGCAGGCTCCTTGGCAAGAGCGATATTTTTTGTTGGAGAGCTCATGTTTGTAAGAATAGTCAGTGAATCCAATCCAAAATGAGCTAGAGTGTGTTAGTTAAGGAAACAATCAATAATAACTATTTCTAAATAGGCAAAAACAATAAAAGTAAAGTGTGTATTTCAATAACCTGTGAAAAGCAAATCATGGACTTCTTTAGAGTATGAAACAAATATTTAATGATGTTTACAGTATGGAGTTCTGAATGGAAATCAGTGTGTTTAAAGTCCTTAAAAAGAGACTTGAAGGCAAGACAAATGGATGTAAGGGCCCTTTCAGACGCATGTTATAAATGCAGAGTTTTGCAACATTTTAAAAAAAGCGGTTAAAGTACCGATATGACGGGAAGTTCCGCATAACTGCCAGCAGTGGTGGAATAGCAGAAGTTGACGCAAAATGGCAGAGGTAGCGTTCATTTTTACCTTGAACTTAGGGTTTTGTGATTATTGCGGAAGTAGTGGTTTTTATTTTTCTCTCTGCAGTTGGGGAAATAGCGGCATTAGTGGCGAGCGTCAAATGGCTCAATGTGACCAAGCAGGGTGAAAAAAGAAATAAGGCAACTTCCGCAGTACATGGTGAAACAGGCAGGTCAATGTAAAAATGAACATTAATCGGGCGATGTAGCGGGACCTTACGCAACCGCACCCCTGGTGGCGGGTATGGGGAACTTGCATTAATATTCGGAATATTACCACATGTTATAGAATTATGTAAATCTGCATGTACAACGCACGTCTGAAAGGAGCCCCAGTCGGTCATATAGTGCAAAATGCCATGCAACCAATATATTTGGTATGTAAAAGTAGTTAATGTCCCACTGGCACGACAATAATGCAGTGGTAAGGTAGCATTACATCCAAACTGTTAAATATAAGACAGGTAGTAGTCCTACAGACTCATTAGTGTGAAATATAATAAAAAAAATAATCAAAATGGCATATAATGGGTTAATATACTCTTAACAGTATAACAACGCACTCCAAGTAGAATTAAAATATAGAACAGTCTGTAAGGGGTTAATGTACCACTGGCACGCGTACAAAATACTGCACAATCAATAAAATTAAAAATAGTATTAAAGAAGTTATTATTCAAATGCCAGTAGTAGACCACATAGTGACATAGGCAGTGAATAGCCAAGACAATAGAAGGGGTTAATGTGCTACTTACATCCTCTAAAACAGTGTGAATGAGAAAATAAATAATAAATGGTATAGAAGAGGTTAATTTTCAAATGTCATGAGTACAGCACATAGTGACACAGTTAGTGAATAGCAAACAGAATGGAAGGGGTTAATGTAGCAGTTAGAACCGTATAAAACAGTGTGACACAAAATTAAAATGCAAATGGCATAGAAGAGGTTAAAGTAGAAATGGCTTTAGTAGCGCACATAGTGAGATAGGAAGTGGAGCTCAAATAGAATAGAAAGGGTTAAAAAGGTAGTAAAAAACAGGTCAATATGGTGAAATGTAGCTCATATGAAATTTGTATAAAGAAAGGGTTAATATAAGCATAGGCATTAGGAATATATACTCTGATGTGAGATTGTACTGTGAAAACAGCTTTTTAGTTTTAAAATACTGAAAAAAATTCAAATTTCGCGCTTTAAGATGGCGGACGCGTAATGTTCATTCATAAAATAGCGACAGACGCCAGGCGCTGTGTGATTGGGCAGCGGAAACATCAAAAACATGGCGCCGTGAATCCGATTGGTCAGCGCTATGCGGGGAGACCGGCGACTTTGATGCCCAGCGCCTGGTTCCGTTTTCGGCCACAGCGCAAGGCTCAGGTCGGTCGTAGCGTGGAAGTATGTAGCTCCGCCCCGCTGTGCTATGATTGGTCTGGCGGCAACTTCAGAAGATGGCGCTGAGCATCCGATTGGTCGGCGCTCAGCGGGGAAAACCTCGCTTTCCCTGCCGAGCGCCAGCTTTCCCCGCTGAGTGCCGCCACACACTCCCACAATTCGGCGCCGAGTTCGGCGCTCTAAGCGCGGCGCTCCGCGGTAAAAGCGGCGACCCCGATGCCGGCGACCACTATGGCCGAAAATCGAACCAGGCGCTCGGCAGGAAATGCGCGGCTTTCCCCGCTGAGCGCCGACCAATCGGAATCACAGCGCTACTCTCTAAAGTTGCCGCTGTCCAATCACAACACAGCGGGTCATAGCTACACACTTCCAAGGTCCCCAAACGCCGTGGCCGAAAATCAAACCAGGCGCTCGGCAGGGAAAGTGCCGCATTCCCTGCTGAGCGCCGGCATAAAATCCGACACACTCCCACAATTCTGTGGCGAGTTCGCTAAAAGCGGCGACCCCGATGCCGCCGACCACTATGGCCGAAAATACAACCAGGCGCTCGGCAGAGAAAGCGCGGCTTTCCCCGCTGAGCGCCGACCAATCGGAATAAAAGCGCTATCTACCGCGACCAATCACAATCGCGCCTCATTCCTCCATGTATCCCTATGGGAAGACGCCCTCCAATCACAATCACGGCGCCATTTTTGAAAATACACCGCGACCAATCACATTTGCGCCTCATTCCTCCATCTTTCGGAATGGCAAAAAATCAGTACATTAAAAATAAAATAACATAATAATAAATAAATACACATAAAAAGAAGCAAAATAAAAATGTATAAAATTTAAAAATGTATAACATGAACTAATAAAAATAAAATCAAACTAATCCCAAAAAAAAAACTTCATTTAAAAATAATTTCAAATATACAGTAGTTGCACTCGACATAGACTTATTTCACAATAGAGAAAACTGAAAAATGAAAAAGTAGAGATACTTGGTATTATGGAAATGGCCAAATCGATAATTCACCCAGTTGCCACGTTGCGGCGATCTCTGTTAACTGGGTCCTAAGGCGGCCGTCACACGCTGAGATATCGTGCAAGATATCGCTTGAAAGCGGCAGATTAAACATCGCGTAAGCGATGTCTGTGCGTGTGACGGCCAGATACGACGAGCGATATCTGATCAAATCTCTAAATCGTGATCTGAGGTTCGGTTCTCAGATCTGACGATATCGCCCAATTAACTACGCACAATCGACACGTGTAAATTCCCGACATCAGACGAAACGTGTGATTTCAGCGATGGCAAAATCCATCACGTAGGCGTGTCAGGAGTTTCCTATTGCCTGACCTCCTCAGTGGTGATTCGTGCAACGAAATGGTTTCGGATTGGCTGCTTCACCACTAGCTCGCATTGGTGGAAGATGATGCGTTGCCATTGGCTGCCCTCACAGGGCGCCATTTTGAAAGCGCTGTCTTCAGCACCACACATAGGCGTCGGCTGCACAATATCTCCGAACTGTGCACCCAATTGCGTCAACTTGATAATCGATTCTGCGTGGTCCCCGACCCTGCTATATAGTGTCCACCTTGTCATATACCCACACAATGTTGGCGGGCGCGGCACACATAACGCGGCTGTACGTTTTGCCCATTGCAATTTAGTTATGTGCTACAGCACACATATACATTACGATCAATATCACAGGACATTGTGGGGATGAGGCCGCCATGTTTCAAAGGACATCTGACCCAATGAGGACGCAGTACTGAGCACCAATGGTGTAGTGAGGGGCGCAGCTTGGAGCCCATGTACCACGCCTATCGGCTCCGATAACGCCCACATTTGCTCCCACATCGTTTAGGAGATTTCTGTGTGACTTTAGCTGAACGATGTCCACTGCTGATAACTGCATCTCTCAGACGATCGCTGGATGGGTGGATCGGGGAATCGTCTGAGCGATGTCTGTGGGTGTAGCGTCGTGATGAGCGATTTTGCGCGTCGTTCGCACGATATGCAAATTTAACATCGTCTACGATATCTTGCACGATATCTCAGCGTGTGACGGCCGCCTAACAATGATGAAACTGCCTGATGTCTGTCTGGGCTTTTCCTCATCGGCTGATACCAGAGAACAATGGGTTTGCAGTCTTATAACTAAAGACAGGTGCTTTGAATATCTAATTGGTGCCTTGAGAAAAGAGGTTAACCCCTTAAGGTACCGTCACACAGGGACATATCTCCGGCGATATTGCCGGGGATCGCGGGAGCGCGCATCCCTGACAACATCGCCGGGGAGCTGTCACACTGAGCAACTTACCGGCGATGTCGCCGGCTAGTTGCCGCGGCTATCGCTTGCTGGGTTGCCCGGCAACCCAGCGAGCGATAACCCGCAATGTAGTAGATAGGCGGAATCGCCCGATCGCCGCGTTACACAGGGCGATCAGGCAGAATCGCCTGAGCAACATCGCCAGATTTCCCAACATGGTTGGGAAACCTGGCGATGTGACTCAGGCGATTCATCGCCTGATTATCGCCCTGTCACACGCGGCAATTCGCCGGCGATGTCGCCGCAACCTGGCCACGCCCCTCGGTTGCCGGCAACATCGCCGGCGATATGTCCCCGTCTGACGGTACCTTTAGGCGTGCTAGAGACTGATACCAGAGGGCAATAGCTCATCTCTCACAACTAGAGTGAGGAAAGGTGCTAGCAAACGGGTGTTGAACCCAAGTCATACACATACACATTATAATGCTGCACTCATTCCTGTCTATGAAGGGTGAATTATCGATTTGGCCATTTCCATAATACCAAGTATCTCTACTTTTTCATTTTTCATTTTTCTCTATTGTGAAATAAGTCTATGTCGAGTGCAACTACTGTATATTTGAAATAGAATTGTGTTTAGTTAGCACCTTCATAGACAGGAATGAGTGCAGCATTATAATGTGTATGTTCATTTAAAAATAAGACATAACTATATTTAGAAAAAATATAAAATAATAAAAAAAAATAATAATAATAATAAAAAAAAAATATATGTATATATATATAAAATTAAAATCTTAAATAACATTAACTAATGAAAATACAATCAAACTAATCAAATCGCAAAAAAATCGAAGGCCGATGCCGCGGAGCACTATGGCCGAAAATCGAACCAGGCCCTCGGCAGGGAAAGCACGGCTTTCCCCGCTGACTGCCGACCAATCGGAATCAGAGCGCCATCTACCGTGACCAATCACAATCGTGGCACCATTTTTGAAAATACACAGCGACCAATCACAATCGCGGCTCATTTCTCAATGCATCTCTATGGGAACAGACGCTGAGAATTCGATTGGTCGGCGGTCAGCGGGAACAGCGGAAAGTTGTATGGGCGGCGCCTGAATAAGTGTTCGGCCACAGCGGTGTGATGCACCACGGAGGCCGCTAGAAGCGCCGAAGTTTGCGCTTGTAGCGCAGAAGTCGGCGCTTGCAGCGGCGAAGTGTCTGAACAGTGGCGCAGGCTCCATGCAGCGCCGATTGGCGCTGCATGGCGGAAGATAGTAAAAGTGGTGAAAATAAAAGATTGCAAAAGAGGTGAAAATAAAACGTAACATCAGGAATATAGACTCTGATGTGAAAAGGTATCTTTCAAAAAGGATATCTTAGCTGATAAATCGCAAAACCCGATCCGGCGCTTGCTTCCCGACGGCCCTCAGGAACGATGGATATCTTGGCTGAAATATAGTCCAACAGATGGTCCAGCGGTAGCTTCTCATTCTCCCTCAAACACCCTCACAAAGGATGGATATCTCGGCAGAAAAAGAGTCCAACAGATGGTCCAGCGTTAGGTTCTCGTTCTCCCTCAAACAGGATACAAAGAGGTGGAAGATTCAAATTTGGCGCTATAAATAAGCGGCCTTATCTCATTGGTAGGCGGCAACCTTAGAAAGATGGCGCCATGAATGTGATTGGTCGCTGTGTATTTTCAAAAATGGCGCCGTGATAGTGATTGCAGGGCGCCTTTACATAGGGATACATGGAGGAATGAGGCGCTATTCTGATTGGTCGCTGTGTGCTGGCGGCGACCAATCAGAAGAGCGCCTTACTTCCCATAGAGATACATAGCGGTGTTTCGGCGATTTTATGGCCGGGCCCCTGGTTCTATTTTCGGCCACGGGGCTCGGCTCTGATTGGTCGTTCCACGGCTCCGGAGACTCGCTTCGCGGCCATTGCTCGCGCCTTAGCAATGGCTTGCAATTATTGCGAGTCGTTGCTGATGCAGCAGCAGACAGCGACCAATCAGAATAGCGCCTCACTTCCCATAGAGATAGAATGGTCACAAATTCGTCCATTCTATCTCTATGCGAAGTGAGGCGCTCTTGTGATTGGTCGCTGTGTTGTGACGCCGACCAATCAGAATTCCGCCTCACTTCACATAGACATAGAATGGGAGATTTACACTTTCAAAATTACCGCTAAAAGTGAGGCGCTTTTCTGATTGGACGGCGGAAGGAAACAGCGACCAATCAGAATACCGCCTCACTTCCCATAGAGATACATTAGCGGTGTATCGCGAAATTTATAGCCAGGCCCCTGGTTCGATTTTCGGCCACGGGGCTTGGCTGTGGTCGGTCGTTGGACCGATAGATAGATAGATAGATCAAAATATAGATAGAAAAATAGATAGAGAAATAGATATAGATAAATAAATAAATAGAGATAGATAGATATAGAGAGATAGATAGGTGAGTAGTTGCAGGCGCGGTAGGTCCGGCACGTGGGTCCCTTGCGATTTTCCTGGACCGGCAACAGGCGAGCCCCGTGGCCGAAAATGGAACCAGGGGCCCGGGCATAAATTTTGCGATACACCGCTAATGTATCTCTATGGGAAGTGAGGCTGTATTCTGATTGGTCGCTGTTTCCTCCCGCCGACCAATCAGAAAAGCGCCTCACTTTTAGCGGTAATTTTGAAAGTGTAAATCTCCCATTCTATGTCTATGTGAAGTGAGGCGGAATTCTGATTGGTCGACGGCAGCAGACAGCGACCAATCAGAATAGCGCCTCACTTCCCATAGAGATAGAATGGACAAATTTGTGTCCATTCTATCTCTATGGGAAGTGAGGCGCTATTCTGATTGGTCGCTGTCTGCTGCCGCCGACCAATCAGAATTCCGCCTCACTTCACATAGACATAGAATGGGAGATTTACACTTTCAAAATTACCGCTAAAAGTGAGGCACTTTTCTGATTGGTCGGCGGAAGGAAACAGCGACCAATCAGAATACCGCCTCACTTCCCATAGAGATACATTAGCGGTGTATCGCGAAATTTATAGCCGGGCCCCTGGTTCGATTTTCGTCCACGGGGCTCGGCTGTGGTCAGTCGTTGGACCGATAGATAGATAGATAGATAGATAGATGGATCAAAATATAGATAGAAAAATAGATAGATAGAGAAATAGATATAGATAAATAAATAAATAGAGATAGATAAATATAGAGAGATAGATAGGTGAGTAGTTGCAGGCGCGGTAAGTGCGGCACGTGGGTCCCTTGCGATTTTCCTGGACCGGCAACAGGCGAGCCCCGTGGCCGAAAATGGAACCAGGGGCCCGGGCATAAATTTCGCGATACACCGCTAATGTATCTCTATGGAAAGTGAGGCTGTATTCTGATTGGTCGCTGTTTCCCCCGACGACCAATCAGAAAAGTGCCTCACTTTTAGCGGTAATTTTGAAAGTGTAAATCTCCATTCTATGTCTATGTGAAGTGAGGCGGAATTCTGATTGGTCGGCGGCAGCAGACAGCAACCAATCAGAATAGCGCCTCACTTACCATAGAGATAGAATGGACGAATTTGTGTCCATTCTATCTCTATGGGAAGTGAGGCGCTATTCTGATTGGTCGCTGTCTGCTGCCGCCGACCAATCAGAATTCCGCCTCACTTCACATAGACATAGAATGGGAGATTTACACTTTCAAAATTACCGCTAAAAGTGAGGCACTTTTCTGATTGGTCGGCGGAAGGAAACAGCGACCAATCAGAATACCGCCTCACTTCCCATAGAGATGCATTAGCGGTGTATCGCGAAATTTATAGCCGGGCCCCTGGTTCGATTTTCGGCCACGGGGCTCGGCTGTGGTCGGTCGTTCCACGGGGCTGGAGACTCGCAATGAGCGCTTCGCGGCCATAGCTGGCGCATCAGCAACGACTCGCAATGATTGCGAGCCATTGCTAAGGCGCGAGCAATGGCCGCGAAGCGAGTCTCCGGAGCCGTGGAACGACCGATCAGAGCCGAGCCCCGTGGCCGAAAATAGAAGCAGGGGCCCGGCCATAAAATCGCCGGGCATAAAATCGCCGACACTCTGTGATGTATCTGTATGGGAAGTGAGGCGCTCTTCTGATTGGTCGCTGTGTGCTGAGGGCGACCAATCAGAACAGCGCCTCACTTCCGATAGACATAGAATGGACGATTGTTCGTCCATTCTATCGCTATGGGAAGTGAAGAGGACGTCGGAGCCGAAGATGGCGGAAAGAAGACAGAAGACCCCGGGGACGGACGAAGAGGACGCCTGGGCCGGACGAAGGAGTCCTGGAGCGGACGGAGGATCAGATGAAGAAGGCATGTAAGTGATCGACGGCGGCGGAGGCTTAGGGGGTGAGAGCGGCGGGGGCTTAGGGGTTGAGAGCGGCGGGGGCTTAGGGGGTGACGGCAGCGGCGGGGGCTTAGGGGGTGACAGCGGCGGGGGCTTAGGAGATGACAGCGGCGGGGGCTTAGGGGTTGACAGCGGCGGGGGCTTAGGGGGTGACAGCGGCGGGGCATAAGGGGTGACAGCGGCGGGGCTTAGGGGGTGACAGCGGCGGGGGCTTAAGGGGTGACAGCGGCGGGGGCTTAGGGGGTGACAGTGGCGGCAGCGGCGGGGGCTTAGGGGGTGACGGCGGCGGGGGCTTAGGGGATGACAGCGGCGGGGGCTTAGGGGGTGACAGCGGCGGGGGCTTAGGGGGTGAGAGCGGCGGAGGCTTAGGGGGTGACAGCGGTGGGGGCTTAGGGGGTGAGGGCGGCGGGGGCTTAGGGGGTGACGGCGGCGGCGGCGGCTTAGGGGGTGAGAGCGGCGGAGGCTTAGGGGGTGACAGCGGCGGGGGCTTAGGGGGTGACAGCGGCGGGGGATTAGGGGGTGACAGCAGTGGCGGCGGCGGGGGCTTAGGAGGTGACAGCGGCGGGGGCTTAGGGGGTGACAGCGGCGGGGGCTTAGGGGGTGAGAGCAGCGGGGGCTTAGGGGGTGACGACGGCGGCTTAGGGGGTGACAGCGGCTGAGCATGGGGCTGTAGTATACTATAGCGGTGTAGACTACAGCACCATGCTCACGGGGGCATGTTGGTGGCTTTGTTCGCGGGGCGGCAACGGCTCGCGAAAGTCCTGGAGAAAATGCCGAGCCACGCGAACAAAGCCACGGAAGTAGCGCCGGACGCGACAGAAGTCGCTACGGCAATTATATAATAGATATATATATATGTAGTTCACTCACGTTGACTGAACAAGTTCTGTCAGTCACAGTATGTCAACTACATACATATTCTAGAATACCCGATGTGTTAGAATCGGGCCACCATCTAGTCGATCATAAAAAGGCTAACAATCACTCTCATTTCTTATAAGCAGTAAGGAGTCTAGGCTAATCTAACTAGCCCTCTTATAGCCAGGAATGTCAGAAAAAAAGAAGATTATTCTGCATGAGCTGCCCATAAACATCTGTGTCTCCCTTGGATATGTCATTACTGCTCCCCATTCAGGCTGATTTCTTTTAGTAAAACATACTTTACTTCATCCTCCATTCACATAATTGAGACGCAGCAGAGGCATACAAAAGACGTGCCATCCTGCTACTCTGCAGTAAAACTGGCCAGGAGAATATCAGTTATTTCAGGCTGTTGTGATGTTTTATGGCTCCTATTACTATGTAAAAGTATCCATGTCCTGCAGGTTTTAAAGAGTCCTACAAAATGCCGCTCTGAATAGCTGTAGATTTAGGAGGCGGGGTTCAAGGGGAACCCATCTTAGAGGACAGACCTTGCTAGATGTGGCCTCCTGCAGATCTTCCTCTTTTCACAGGACCTCAATTGTGTAGAGACTGTAGGCAAAATAATAATGTAACAAAAGGAGTAAAGTATCCCCCCACTCCAGAGGTCACACTGGCAGAGCACCCTCCCAGATTCATCAAAGGAGGAAATTTATAGGCAGCAACAAGTTAATTGGCGTCAAGGAGCATTGTCAGGAATGCAAACAAGACCTTGAAAGAAACTTCATTATGTAAATATTATATAGATATAATCTGGTATTTATTAGTCTATCGTATGCAGCCACTTAAGGTTCTGACATGATGATGAAGTGGTTCTGTATTAGAAGACTCACTCTGAACACATCACAATGATGGGAAAAGACTAGCCAAAACTGACTTGTGGTATTAATTACCATACAGTGCCTTGAAAAATTATTCATACCCTGTAGACTTTTTCACATTTTTTCATGCTAAACACAGACTCAAATGTAAGTTTATGTGATGTACTAATATTAAGTAGCTAGAATTATACAACCCCTGTCAAAAATTATGGAATCACCATGCTCGGAGGATGTCCATTCAGTTGTTTAATGTTGTAGAAAAAAAGCAGATCACAGTCATGGCACAAAACTAAAGTCATTTCAAAAGGCAACTTCATGGCTTTAAGAAACACTAAAAGAAATCTAGATAAAAAAATGTGATAGTTAGTAAGGGTACCTTTTGTCAGACCAAGCAGAGGGAAAAATTATGGAATCTCTCAATTCTGAGGAAAAAAATATGGAATCATGAAAAACACACACACAAAAGAATACTCCAATACATCACTATTATTATTATTATTATTATTATTATTATTATTATTATTATTAGGTATTTATATAGCGCTATTAGGATACATAGTGCTGTACAAGTTAGGGGGTAGACAAAGACAAGTGGTCGAAAAACGACGACAAAACGACAAAACAATCATACGGGTACAATGGGGCCAGGGATCCTGTCCACGAGGGCTCACAGTCTAGAGGGGTGGGGAGGGAGACAGTAGGAGGGGGAGAGGTGAGATGGTGCAGTGGGTTGGGTCTCAGTGTGTGTTGTAGGCTTGTAGGAAGAGGTGGGTCTTCAGGTTTTTCTTGAAGGTTCCCAGGGTAGGGGGGTGTCTGATGTGGTGGGGGAGGGAGTTCTAGAGTCTGCTGGAAGCACGAGAGAAGTCTTGTGTGCGGTTGTGGGAGGTGGAAATGCGGGGGGTTGAGAGAAGGAGTTCCTGAGAGGAGCGCAAATTGCGCGAGGGGAGGTAGCGGGAGACTAGGTCGGAGATGTAGGGAGGGGACAGGTTGTGTATGGCCTTGTAGGTCAGGGTTAGGGTTTTGAAGCGAGATCGCTGGGGGATGGGGAGCCAGTGGAGGGCTCGGCGGAGGGGGGAGGCGGGCGAGTAGCGGGGAGATAGGTGGATGAGTCGGGCAGCAGAGTTGAGGATGGTGCGGAGAGGTGCGAGGGAGGTGGCAGGGAGGCCGGTGAACAGGAGGTTGCAGTAGTCCAGGCGGGAGATGACGAGGGCGTGGACAAGTATCTTGGCTGTGTTGTGGTCAAGGAAGGAGCGGATGCGGGCAATGTTTTTTAATTGGAGTCGGCAGGAGGTGGCGAGGGCTTGGATGTGGGGCTTGAAAGAGAGGGAGGAGTCAAGGATTACCCGAGGCACTTGGTGTGGGGGAGGGGTGAGAGTGTGCAGTCATTGACGGTGATGGATAGGTCAGGAAGTGGGGCGGTGTTGTTCGGGGGAAAGATGATGAATTCGGTCTTGTCCATGTTGAGTTTGAGGAAGCGGGTAGAAAAGAAGGATGCAATGGCGGATAGGCATGGAGGGATTTTGGATAAAAGGGAGGAGATATCAGGGCCAGACAGATAGAGTTGGGTATCGTCAGCGTAGAGGTGGTATTGGAGTCCATGTGACTCGATGAGATTGCCTAGGCTGAGGGTGTAAATAGAGAAGAGTAGTGGTCCCAGGACCGAGCCTTGGGGAACACCTACAGAGAGGGGGTGGGGTGAGGAGGAGGTGTGGGAGTGGGTGACGCTGAAGGTCCTGTCCGTTAAGTAGGAGGAGATCCAGGAGAGGGCGAGGTCAGTAATGCCAAGAGACTCAAGAATTTGGAGTAAGAGGGAGTGGTCAACGGTGTCGAAGGCGGCAGAGAGGTCGAGGAGGATGAGGACGGAATAGTGTCGTTTACTCTTGGCGATCAGAAGGTCGTTTGTGACTTTGGTTAGGGCTGTTTCTGTGGAGTGATGAGGTCGGAAGCCAGATTGTAGGCGATCGAAGAGAGGTGGGAGGACAGTTCGGAGTAGACGTGTTGTTCAAGAAGTTTAGAGGCAAACGGGAGGAGAGATATGGGGCGATAGTTGGAGACTGTTGTGGGGTCAAGGGATGGTTTTTTTAGGATGGGCGTGATTAGGGCATGTTTGAAGGGTGAGGGGAATGTGCCGGATTTGAGTGAAATGTTGAAGAGGTGTGTTAGAGCAGGTATGAGGACTGAGGTGAGGTTAGGAATGAGGTGGGAGGGGAGCGGATCGAGGGCACAGGTGGTGAGGTGTGATCGTGCTAGAAGGGAGGAGAGGTGGTCCTCTGTCACGGGGGTGAAACTGCGTTTTGGGGAGGGGGGGTGGGCTGGAGGTGGGATGGGGCGAGGGGAGTGTGGGTCGAAGCTTTGTCTGAGTTTGTCAATTTTATCTTTGAAGAAGGTGGCGAAGTCGTCGGCAGAAATGAGGGGTGAGGGAGGGGGTGCAGGGGGACGAAGTAAGGAGTTGAAGGTTTTGAAGAGTTGTTTGGGGTTGTGAGACAGAGCAGTAATTAGGGAGGAGAAGTAGGCTTGTTTTGCGGAGTCAAGGGCAGTCTTGAAGGTATTGAGGGAACTCTTGTATAGGGCGAAGTGCTCTGCGGAGTGGGATTTCTTCCATTTCCGCTTGGCTGCCCTAGTCGTCCGTCTGAGTTTTTTGGTGAGGGTCGTGAGCCAGGGTTGTCGTTGTACTCGTGTTGTGTTAAGTGTGAGGGGAGCGGCCTGGTCGAGGGCTGTGGTGAGAGTGGAGTTGTAAAGGGAGGCGGCAGAGTCAGCGTCTTGGGAAGAGGCCAAGTCTGAGAGGGGGAGGAGGGATTCTGAGAGTGAGTGGAAGTCTAGGAGCCTAAGATTTCTGCGGGGGTGGGGGAGTGTCCGGAGAGGGGGTAGTGCGGTAGGGGGGGAGAGGGATGAGAATGTCAGTAGGTTGTGGTCGGAGTGGGTGATGGTTGAGTGTGTGAGGTCGGTGAGGGAGCAGAGACGGGTGAAGACTAGGTCAAGTGTGTGGCCGCCAGTGTGTGTGGCGGAGGAGATCCATTGTGAGAGACCGAGGGAGGAGGTGAGGGATAGGAGTCTGGAGGCAGCGGCTTTGGGGGTGTCGATGGGGATATTGAAGTCACCCATGATGATGGTGGGGATGTCGGAGGAGAGGAGGTGGAGGAGCCAGGTTGTGAAGTGGTCAAAGAAGGTAGAGGGGGATCCAGGGGGACGGTAGACAACGGCCAGTTGGAGGTTGCAGGGGGAATAGATGCGAACAGCGTGTGCCTCGAAGAAGGGGAGGGGGGGTGGCGTAAGTGGGGAGAAGGAACAGTCGTTGGCCAGAAGTAGGCCAACGCCTCCGCCGCGGGTGTTGGTGGGACGGGGAGTGTGGGAGAGCGTGAATCCACCGTAGGAGAGGGCAGCCGGGGAGGTAGTGTCAGAGGGGGTAAGCCAGGTCTCTGTGAGGGCGAGGAAGGAGAGTTTTCTGGAGATGAAGAGGTCATGGATAAATGTAAGTTTGTTGCGGACCGAGCGAGCGTTCCAGAGTGCACCGGGTAAGGGGACAGGGGAGGCAGGGGTGGGGGGAATGGGACGGAGGTTAAGGGGGTTACGGGGGTTGGTGGTGGGTCGTTGGAGTGGGGTGGAGGGAAGTGAGATGGGGTGGTGGGGTGGGCCAGGATTAGGGGAAATGTCACCGGATAGTAGGAGGAGCAGGGAGAGGGTTAGGAGGTGGGAGCAGGGGAGCTTGCGTGGTGGGCGTGTAAGCCTAGAGATGGTGGGTTGAAAGTGGGGAAATAGTGTGGAGCATTGGGTGAGGTGGGTAGGAAGGATGGAGGATGAGAGTAGGATTTCATTACTCAGTGGGGGGATGGGTGGGGGTAGTAGGAAGTGGAGAAAGATGTGGGTGAAGGTGAGAAGAAGTGGGAACATGGTGGGTAGGGGAGGAGAGGTGGGTGAGGGTGGCCGGGGATCTGGTGAGGCAGGGTGAGTTCCAGATGCTGGGTGGTCGTCGGCCGTGGTTGGGGTGCGGCCGGGTGATGAGGTTTAGTCCGGGGAGGAGATGCAGTTCGGGGATAAGGGGGTGGGATACAGCCAGGGAGGAAGCGGCGAGAGGCAGCCGGGGATGAGATGTAACAGGGGTGGGATGTAGTCGTTGATGGGATGAGATGCAGTCACATGTGGAATGGGATGCGGCACAGGATGAGATGCAGCACAGGATGAGATGAGGATATGGTCACGGGTGAGATGAAGATGCAGGTACAGCCACGGGTGAGATGAGATGCAGCCACAGGTGGGATGAGATGCAGCCACGGGTGGGATGAGATGCAGCCACGGGTGGGATGAGATGCAGCCACGGGTGGGATGAGATGCAGCCACGGGTGGGATGAGATGCAGCCACGGTGGGATGAGATGCAGCCACGGGTGGGATGAGATGCAGTCACGGGTGGGATGAGATGCAGTCACGGGTGGGATGAGATGCAGCCACGGGTGAGGTGTAGCCACGGATGAGATGAGATGCAGCCACGGATGGGATGAGATGCAGCCACGGATGGGATGAGATGCAGCCACGGATGGGATGAGATGCAGCCACGGATGGGATGAGATGCAGCCACGGATTTGATGAGATGCAGCCACAGATGGGATGAGATGCAGCCACGGATGAGATGAGGTGTAGCCACAGGTGAGATGAGATGCAGCCACGGGTGAGATGAGATGCAGCCACGGGTGAGAGGCAGCCAGGAGGGTAGTGCAGCTGGAGATGTAGTGCAGCCACGGGTGAGAAGCAGCTAGGGGTGCAGTGCAGCCACGGGTGAGAAGCAGCCAGGAGGATAGTGCGGCCAGAGATTCAGTGCTGCCACGGGTGAGATGGGATGCAGCCACGGGTGAGATGCAGCCAGGAGGGTAGTGCAGCCACGGGTGAGAAGCAGCCAGGAGGGTAGTGCAGCCACGGGTGAGAAGCAGCCAGGAGGGTAGTGCAGCCACGGGTGAGATGAGATGCAGCCACGGGTGAGATGCAGCCAGGAGGGTAGTGCAGCCACGGGTGAGAAGCAGCCAGGAGGGTAGTGCAGCCACGGGTGAGAAGCAGCCAGGAGGGTAGTGCAGCTGCGGGTGAGAAGCAGCCAGGAGGGTAGTGCAGCTACGGGTGAGAAGCAGCCAGGAGGGTAGTGCAGCCATGGGTGAGATGAGATGCAGCCACAGGTGAGAAGCAGCCAGGAGGGTAGTGCAGCCACGGGTGAGAAGCAGCCAGGAGGGTAGTGCAGCCACGGGAGAGATGCACCACCTCTGGTGCACCACCTCTGGCTTTAATAACAGCTTGCAGTCTTTGAAGCATGCACTTAATGAGTGACAAACAGTACTCATCATCAATCTGGCTCCAACTTTGTCTGATTGCTGTTGCCAGATCAGCTTTGCAGGTTGGAGCCATGTCATGGACCATTTTCTTCAACTTCCACCAAAGATTTTAAATTGGATTGAGATCAGGACTATTTGCAGGCCATGACATTGACCGTATATGTCTTCTTTCAAGGAATGTTTTCACAGTTTTTGCTCTATGGCAGGATGCATTATCATCTTGATAAATGATTTCATCATCCCCAAACATCCTTTCAATTGATGGTATAAGAAAACTGTCCAAAATATCAATGTAAACTTGGGCATTTATTGAAGATGTAATGACAGCCATCTCCCCAGTGCCTTTACCTGATATGCAGCCCCATATCATCAATGACTGTGAAAATTTGCATGTTCTCTTCAGGCAGTCATCTTTATAAAGCTTGGAACGGCATCAAACAAAAGTTCCAGCATCATCACCTTGCTCAATGCAGATTCGCGATTCATCACTGAATATAACTTTCATCCAGTCATCCACAGTCCATGATTGCTTTTCCTTAGCCCATGGTAACTTTGTTTTTTTCTGTTTGGATTTTAATGATGGCTTATGTTTAGCTTTTCTGTATGTAAATAACATTTTCTTTAGATGGTTTGTTACAGTTCGGTCACAGACATTGACTCCAGTTTGCTCCCATCCGTTCCTCATTTGTTTTGTTGGGCATTTCCTGTTTTAGAGACATATTGCTTTAATTTCCGGTCTTAAAGCTTTGATGTCTTCCTAGGTCTACCAGTATCCAATTCTATAGTGGCCGCGCTCCCCGTGGTAATGATTTTAAGAACTTCTTGTCTAGATACAACGCGTTTCGGCGGAGACAACCGCCTTCCTCAGGTATCTCCCTCAAAACATGCGAGAATATAAAAAACGGATACAACGCGTTTCGGCGGAGACAACCTGAGGAAGGCGGTTGTCTCCGCCGAAACGCGTTGTATCCGTTTTTTATATTCTCGCATGTTTTGAGGAAAAAAATTTTTTGTGGACAAGAAGTTCTTAAAATCATTACCACGGGAGCGCGGCCACTATAGAATTGGATCACTTCCTATTGAACCTTTATGCCTGTGGGAATCCGTGGCAGGACCCAATACAGGATCAATTCAAGGCGAGCAGCAGACCCGGATAAAATATCCAAAGCGTGAGGAGCTTTGGAAAAACCATATGCTTGAAGTTTTATGGCAAGAGGTGAGTGCATAAAACTTCATTAAAAGGGCACCAGAGAGTTACATTGGTAACGCGCTGAGATTGGCGCCGCATGTTTGTTTTTTATATATACCCTACAGGGAATCACCTTACTTCATAGGTCTACCAGTATGTTTGCCTTTAACAACTTTCCCATGTTGTTTGTATTTGAACCAGATTTTAGACACAGCTGACTGTGAACAACCAACATCTTTTGCAACATTGCATGATGATTTACCCTCTTTTAAGAGATGATAATCCTCTCCTTTCTTTCAATGGACATCTCTCATGTTGGAGCCAAGATTCATGTCAGTCCAATTAGTGCCACAGCTCTCCAAGGTGTGATCACTCCTTTTTAGATACAGACTAACGAGCAGATCTAATTAGATGCAGGTGTTAGTTTTGAGAATGAAAATTTACAGGGTGATTCCATAATTTTTTCCTCAGAATTGAGTGATTCCATAATTTTTTTCCTCTGTTTGGTCTGAAAAAAGGTACCCTTACTGACTACCACATTGTTTATCTTGATTTCTTTTAGTGTTTCTTAAAGCCATAAAGTTGCCATTTGAAATTACTTTAATTTTGTGCCATATCTGTAATCTGCTTTTCTTTCTACAACATTAAGAAACTGAATGAACATCCTCTGAGCATGGTGATTCCATAATTTTTGCCAGGGGTTATATACCTTCTTCCACATTCCATGTTGGTGATACAGCTAGCATGTGGAAGAACGTGCTTTGGTCAGATGAGACCAAAGTAGAACTTTGTGGCCTAAACGGGAAATGTGTGTGGTGGAAAACTAATACTGCACACAACCCTGAAAACATCATTTCTATCATCAAACATGGTGGTGACAGCATGATTTTCTTAAGCAGGAACATGGAAGCTGGTTAGAGTTGATGTGAGGATGGATGCACATACCCATCAGAGATCTGATGTCTGTGACCCCTGTGATGTACAGTCATATGAAAAAGTTTGGGCACCCCTCTTAATCTTTTTGTTTTGGTTTAAAATTGGGTTTCAGTTATTTCAGTGTGATATATGTAATAACTGATGGACACAGTAATATTTCAGGATTGAAATGAGATTTATTGTACTAACCAAAAATTTGAAATATGCATTATTTCAAAATTTGACAGGTGCAAAAGTATGGGCACCCTTCTGATTTTCATGATTTGAATACTCCTAACTACTTTTTACTGACTTACTGAAGCACTAAATTGGTTTGGTAACCTCATTGAGCTTTGTACTTCATAGCCCGGTGTATCCAATCATGAGAAAAGCTATTTCAGGTGTCCACTTGCAAGTTGTTCTCCTAGTTGCATCTTCTCTGAGGAGTGGCATCATGGGCTCCTCAAAACAGCTCCCAAATGATCTGAAAAAAAGATTGTTCAACATAGTTGTTCAGTGGAAGGATACAAAAAGTTGTCTCAGAGATTTAACCTGTCAGTTTCCACTGTGAGGAACATAGTAAGGAAATGGAAGACCACAGGGACAGTTCTTGTAAAGGCCAGAAGTGGCAGGCCAACAAAAATATCAGAATGGCAGAGAAGAAGAATGGTGAGAACAGTCAAGAACAATCCACAGACCACTTCCAAAGACCTGCAGCATCATCTTGCTGCAGATGGTGTCACTGTGCATCGGTCAACAATACAGCGCACACTGCACAAGGAGAAGCTGTATGGGAGAGTGATACGAAAGAAACCGTTTCTGCATACACAAACAGAGTCGCCTGAGGTATGCAAAAGCACATTTGGACAAGCCAGTTTCAATTTGGAAGAAGGTCTTGTGGACTGATGAAACAAAGATTGAGTTGTTTGGTCATACAACATGGCGTTATGCATGGCGCCACAAAAACACAGCATTCCAAGAAAAACACTTGCTACCCAGTGTCAAATTTGGGGGAGGGTCCATCATGCTTTGGGGCTCTGTGGCCAATGACGGCACCGGGAATCTTGTTAAAGTTGAGGGTCGCATGGATTCCACTCAGTATCAGCAGATTCTTGAGAATAATGTTCAAGAATCAGTGTCAAAGTTGAAGTTACGACGGGGATGGATCTTTCAGCAAGACAATGATCCAAAACACTGCTCCAAATCTACTCAGGCATTCATGCAGAGGAACAATTACAATGTTCTGGAATGGCCATCCCAGTCTCCAGACCTGAATATCATTGAACATCTGTGGGATGTTTTGAAGCGGGCTGTCCATGCTTGGCGACCATCAAACTTAACTGAACTGGAATTGTTTTGTAAAGAGGTATTGGGGGTGCTACTTCTATGGACAGTAAGAGAAGCGTTGCCACTTTAAGAAATCCCTGCCTGTGTTGGACAGTAAGAAACACGCTGCCACTTTAAGAGATAGAAACCCCCCCAGGTGTGGGATGATGGTATGTCCTGTTTTTTCCCCTTTGGAGAGTGTGTTTTAGAGCAGCCGATGAATGTGTGAAGAGGAACACACCGTCTGTGTGTCTGAGAAAGGACAGGAGTTTTTCTTGTGAAATGAAAGTGAGACACAGACAAGCCTGGGATCCAGTGAGAGCCTGAAGCAAGGAGAAGATTTGCAGCCCATCGACTCGAGACAGGAGCCGTGTGCATCTTCGGATAGGACTACTGTTGTTGGGGGCCCCCGGGACCGCATCCAAATCCCAGCATCACTGTGAGTTGAATATTGTGCACCTTTCAGGGTTTAGAATAGGCTTCAGTAGGTAGAACACGGCAGTCGTGTGGCCTGTGTAGCGAGGCCAGAAAGGTTATACGTAGAGTAGCATTTTACCTTGCTGTTGTGCATTTACCTATGTGCTTTTAACTTGTGATAGCTGGAGAACCGTACTATTGAGCGGACCAGCTAGAGAAAACTAAAAGTTTGTTAAATCTCGTTTGCCTCTGTTTACCCCTGCTTGAACCTGCCTTCTTCACATCTTTCCCCGCCTGTTAATAAATTCACCCTTGTGGTTTGCACTCCCATCTTTGTATCGTACATTATTCTGCACCGCGGTGGTCCTCCCAGCCACCGCTTCAAGTGGCGCTGCGAGCAGGGTACGGTCACCAAGATGGAGGCAGCAGACAGCAATGGCGGGAATGCTAATATTAACGGGGGTAATGTGGGCAACGGTGGAACCCCTGCAAGGACACTCCCAATGGGCACTATATTTAGTGTACTACCAAAGTTTGACGGCAATAACATTGCACTGTGTGACTGGGTGTCCCGACTGCAGAGCACCCTGAAGGTTTATAACATCGGCCCAGAGTTTGAAGTGGACATCGCTTTGACTGCCCTAGAGGGAGAAGCCCGTAGAAAAGTCTGTCTACAACCAATACCCACCCGTAGTACCCTGAAAGAGTTAGTTGGATTCCTGGAAGAGATCTATGGCGAGACTGCTAGTGCGGGACATCTTCGCGCCAAATTTTTTTCGAGGCTGCTGCGGGAAGAAGAAGGGATATCTCAGTATGCCACAGCACTACAAGAAGTGTTAGCAGAGGTGCAGGGAAAGGAGGCAGATGGACTCGGCGGCATAGGCTCCACGGACCGGATACTCCGGGAGCAGTTTATTCTAGGATTACACAGCATATCCTTGAGGCGAGCCCTGTCAGAACGGGTCCGAGCGAACCCGGCTCTTACATTTCGTCAGATCCTGACGGAAACAGTAGCCTGAAGTAAAGAAGAAAGCTACGCTTCTGGGGTGGTGTGCATCCAAGCCGCCAAGTCCAGCGTGGACCCAAACCGCCAAGAGGTGCTGGTCCAGGTGGTGCAGGATTTACAGAAATATGTTCTCAATGTACAGGAGAAGCTGACCCAGATGGAGCAAAGAATGGGGGATCTGTCTATTGCACCTCCCTACCCAGCTGCACCGTCCTCCTTTCAACCTGGCCCATCGTACGCACGCAATAATTCCCCGGCGCTACCAATAGGAAACTGGAGGGTGCAGGCTTCCTCTCAGCAGCCACCAGAGGCACGAGGTATTCCTCAGCGAAGAGAAGACATCCGATGCTGGGGATGTGGAGGTCGGGGGCATATTGCCAGAGGGTGCCGGAATAGCACTCAAGGCCAACAGAAGCCTCCGTTAAACTACCAACCCCCGCAGTAGTGCGGCACTCTGCGGGGGAGGCGAGAAGGGAGGCCGCTCCGTATCATGACGAACATCTGATCGCTGGGTGTCCCATCATACGTGCTGAATTCGAGGGTGTCCCAGTGGATTGCTTGATAGATACCGGGTCACAAGTGACGACGATGCCAGAAGCATACTTCAATCAACATTTCCAGACACTGGCCAGCCAGAGAAATAGACATTGATCCGGGTGATTGCCGCTAATCAGCAACCGATCCCGGTCACAGGGGTTGTGTGGATGAATGTTCGTATCTGTGGGCAAGAAGTGGGGAGAAAAGGGATCCTACTAGTCCCCGAGCCCGTCAAAGAAGATGTACCTGTAATACTGGGGATGAATGTCCTACATGAATTAGATCAGATTATGTTCACCAAACGGGGACCCGGATACTGGAAGCAGGCTACTACACATAAGCCTACGCAAGAAGCACTTCAGCGACTGATCCGTGTCTGTGGGACGCAGAAGAGTGTGCCATCTCATCAGACGGTAGGGGTCATCAGAGCTCCTGGGAAGGTGCCTATAATCCTGCCTCCCGGACGAGAAAGTATATTACACCTCCCAGTGGGAACCTATCGCAATCTCGATGGGGTAGAAGTGATTGTGCAGCCTGTAGCAACCGGAAGAGTGGACCAAGAAGTTATGATAGCTCGCACAGTAGCTGTGGTCCAACAAGGATGCGTCCCTATCAGAGCCTTGAATGTGGGCCCCAGTGAGGTCACCTTGCCTCGAGGGACAGATCTGGCCCTGGTATACTTACATAAAGGTGAAGTGGTGAGCCAAAAAGATATATCCCTATCGCCGATAGAAGGTACGGAGTGGACCCTAGCAGTCTCTGCGAGGGCTGAAGAGATGCCCTCCCCAGAGTGGAGTGGAAAGGTCATCCTCGATCAGATGGAAGTGGATGTGAAATCGCTGGGCCCCGAGCATGTGCAAGCAGTAGAAGCTATGTTGTGCAAGAACCAGGCTGCATTCGCTCGCCACGCTGAAGATTTCGGCTGCACTGAAGCTATCATGCATGAGATACTGACTGGGGAAGCTCGTCCGATTCGAGAACGGTACCGACAGATCCCTCCCAAGATGTACCAAGAGGTGAAAACTTTACTGAAGCAAATGCTGGATTCAGGAATAGTGCAGGGCAGTGAGAGCCCTTGGACAGCTCCGGTGGTACTCGTCAAGAAAAAGGATGGAACCATCCGGTTCTGTGTAGACTACAGAAAACTCAACGCCTGCACCGTTCGCGACTCGTACCCATTACCACGAATCGAAGAATCCTTGACGGCATTGGGGAAGGCCAAGTACTTCTCCACCTTGGATTTAGCAAGCGGGTACTGGCAAGTACCTGTGGCGGAAAAAGACAAAGCAAAGACCGTGTTCATTCTCCCGATGGGATTGTTTGAATTTAACCGGATGCCTTTCGGACTCTCCAATGCTCCGGGCACGTTCCAACGGCTGATGGAAAAATGCTTGGGGGACTTAAATTTCGAAGCTACTCTGATCTATCTGGATGACATCATCGTGTTTTCGGCCTCGTTCAAAGAACACCTTGACCGGCTTGGACAGGTACTCGGAAGACTGCAGGCTCATACCCTGAAGGTGAAGCCGAAAAAGTGCCACCTCTTCAAGAGAGAGATCGAGTATCTGGGCCACACAGTTTCACAAGATGGAGTCCTGCCCTCTGCAGAAAAGGTGGCGGCCATCCAGAAGTGGCCAGTCCCTCAAACGGTGAGAGAACTCAAGGCATTTCTTGGACTCGCCGGGTATTACCGCCGGTTCGTCAAAGACTTTGCAAAGGTGGCGGGTCTTTTGAATGAGCTGCTGAGGGGGACCGCTGGAGTGTCAAAGAACCAGGGCATCCATTGGGCTCAGAGACAAGATGAGGCTTTTCAGGCTATGAAGAATGCCCTTACTTCAGCCCCGATCCTAGCCTATGCGGACTTCGACCGACCATTTCTGCTGTACACGGATGGTAGCCTTCATGGACTCGGTGCAGTATTGTCTCAGATACAGAATGGACATGAGAGAGTCATCGGCTACGCCAGTAGGTCCCTGCGGGACAACGAAAGAAACCCCCACAATTATAGCTCCTTTCGACTAGAGCTCCTGGCCCTAGTGTGGGCCATGACAGAGGAAATTTGCTGGCTTCCTGACAGGGACCAAGATCCAGGTCCGAACAGACAATAATCCTCTGGCCCACCTTGAGAATACTAAATTGGGAGCCTTGGAACAACGGTGGGTGGCTCGCCTGGCAAAGTTCGACTTTACCATCTGTTATCGTCCCGCTACCGAAAACGCAAATGCGGATGGACTGTCAAGAGTGACGGTGGAGACCCCAGTGGGGGATCTCGATGAACAACTAGAGGAGGAAGAAACGCCAGACTTTAGCAAGTTTGGGCCCCCAGTGGTGGCGTCACAATTAAGTAGGGAGGCTTGCACACTGCCCCGGTCCCTGGGAAGAACCAATGAAGAATGGGGACGTGCTCAAGCTGCAGACGAAGGGCTACAACAGATGAAACACTGGGTAGCTGAGAAGCGGAAGCCCGACAAACAAGAAAGGGCTAACCTGGACGCCAAGATGAAGAGCGTCTTACACCAGTGGGATAGACTAGAAGTTCGAGAATCAGTGTTATATCGTAAGAGACAACAGCCAAAAGAAATAGAAGCAAGATGGCAGGTGGTCATCCCCGGAAAATTGGCTCAAGAGGTAGCTAAGGAAGCACACGAGTTTGGCGCTCACTTCGGACCTGCAAAGACCTACCAATGGTTACAGCGGTACGTGTACTGCCCCCGGTTGGAGTCTGTGGTAGAAGAGGTTTGCCGGCGATGTCGAGTATGCGACCTCATTAAAAGCACCGAACAGAGGGCACCCGTTCAGACCATACAGACCAAAGAACCGCTAGAAATCTTGATGATTGATTATCTCCTCGTGGGACACTCAGCTCGGGGACTACAATACTGTTTGGTTATGACTGACCATTTCTCCAAGCTCGCTGTAGTCACCCCGACTAGAGATCAGACTGCAGAGTCGGCGGCACGGGCTATCTGCCAAGACTTTATCCGGGTGTATGGATGCCCGAAGCGAATCCACTCCGATCAAGGGGCATGTTTTCAAGGCAAGGTGATGGAGGAACTATATCGTATGTATGGCATTGAGCGATCTGGACTACACCTTACCACCCCCAAGGCAATGGAGCAGTGAACGCTTCAACCGAACCCTACTTCAGATGCTGCGGACATTGGAGGAAGATAAGAAAGCATGTTGGCCGGAGTACCTGGCAGAATTGGTCTGGGCCTACAATAACCGAGTTCACTCCACTACGGGTTACACCCCATATCTGTTGCTCTTTGGGAGAGCTGGGCGAGAAATCATCGAGCTGAATTTGGAGCAGCCAGAGGATTTCATGGAACGAACTGTCACTTCGTGGGTGAAAGAACATCGACAACGATTACAAATGATCCGTCAGTTGGCCGGTCAACAGCTACAGAAGAAAGAACATACGAGCCCAAAACCGATTCAGGAAATACCGCTGCAACCTGGAGATCGACTGTTAGTCAGAGAGAAGCGCCCCAAGGGCAAACTGAGTGAGAGATGGGAAGTACAACCCTACAGAGTAATTGGACGGGTATATGCTGATGGCCCAGTCTACAAGGTGCAAGTTGAGAATGGGGCGTCCGGCCCTAGAGTACTACACAGAAATATGCTGCGGCCATGCCGGTCCGAAGCTTTTCCTACGCCAATACCTCCTACAGTCTCTGCCCCGCTCCCTGAACTCACGTCACCTGTGTGTGAAGTCGACGATGACTGGTGGACAGCCCCAACACAGTGGGGGACCCTCAGCCTTCCAGGAGTGGAGATCCCATGGATGAGCCCCTACCGCCACGTGAAGAAGAGGCTAGTCAAGATTCCACTGTGGCTCCTGCAGAAAGTGTTCCTCTGGGAGCTAACCAGGCCTGGCCTGATAGTCAAGATCTTAGAAGGTCTCAGAGGTCTACTGCAGGGGTTCCACCAATCCGATATGTTGAACAATGTACTCAGTCTGCTGTATTGCCATTGTTGTCTCCTCCACAGGTGCTGTGTTCACATTGAACATCCCGTCATTACACTGTGGGCCTGATGTTGTGATGGCCGAGGACGACCATCATTAAGTAGGGAGGCATATTGGGGGTGCTACTGCTATGGACAGTAAGAGAAGCGTTGCCACTTTAAGAAATCCCTGCCTGTGTTGGACAGTAAGAAACACGCTGCCACTTTAAGAGACAAAAACTACCCCCAGGTGTGGGATGATGGTATGTCCTGTTTTTTCCCCTTCGGAGAGTGTGTTTTAGAGCAGCCGATGAATGTGTGAAGAGGAACACACCGTCTGTGTGTCTGAGAAAGGACAGGAGTTTTTCTTGTGAAATGAAAGTGAGACACAGACAAGCCTGGGATCCAGTGAGAGCCTGAAGCAAGGAGAAGATTTGCAGCCCATCGACTCGACACAGGAGCCATGTGCATCTTCGGATAGGACTACTGTTGTTGGGGGCCCCCGGGACCGCATCCAAATCCCAGCATCACTGTGAGTTGAATATTGTGCACCTTTCAGGGTTTAGAATAGGCTTCAGTAGGTAGAACACGGCAGCCGTGTGGCCTGTGTAGCGAGGCCAGAAAGGTTATACGTAGAGTAGCATTTTACCTTGCTGTTGTGCATTTACCTATGTGCTTTTAACTTGTGATAGCTGGAGAACCGTACTATTGAGCGGACCAGCTAGAGAAAACTAAAAGTTTGTTAAATCTCATTTGCCTCTGTTTACCCCTGCTTGAACCTGCCTTCTTCACATCTTTCCCCGCCTGTTAATAAATTCACCCTTGTGGTTTGCACTCCCATCTTGTGTATCGTACATTATTCTGCACCGCGGTGGTCCTCCCAGCCACCGCTTCAGAGGAATGGTCAAAAAATCCTTCATCCAGGATCCAGGAACTCATTAACAGCTACAGGAAGCGACTAGAGGCTGTTATTTTTGCAAAAGGTGGATCTACTAAATATTAATGTCACTTTTCTGTTGAGGTGCCCATACTTTTGCACCTGTCAAATTTTGAAATAATGAATATTTCACATTTTCAGTTAGTACAATAAACCTCATTTTAATCCTGAAATATTACTGTGTCCATCAGTTATTACATATATCACACTGAAATAGCTGTTGCAAAAACACAATTTTAAACAAAAAAAAATGAGTAAGATTAAGAGGGGTGCCCAAACGTATTCATATGACTGTATATACCCCCAGTAGACCTGGCCGTGCAATAAATTGGTGTTTACAGGGGAATTAGAAGTCTTTCGTGACGCCACCTGTGGAACCTGGTTATAGGTGACCAGTGCTGCTGTTGTGGACGGACCTCTGGGGTGGATGCAATGACAGCTTGGATGGTATTGGTCCCCACAGGTGGAACAAGGCCCCAGGGTTAATGAGAAAGTCTATTGGGATGGTGATGGTGTTTTTGCCCTGGTGCAGGAGGGCATGGGGGAATAATGGAGGACACCGGGGTTGCAGTTCTCAAGTGTTTACTCACAATTCAGTGCAGCAGTCCAGCCCAGCAGGGGCACCGTGTCCTCTGGGTCTGCGATTCAGCCAACTCCCAGGCAGCTTGCGTACACCCTGTCGTAAGCCTCTCCTGGTTAACTCTCCCACGCTGCCTACTTGCCTCTCCTGCCCTGCGTCTTCGTGCACAGTGTCCCAAGCAGGTTGCTGTGGGCCTTATCGGGTGAGGGGCGACCCTTCCCCTGGCCCAAGGTCTAGCCACCGTTTCAGCGAATGTGAACGATCAGAAGCCACTGCCCATGCAGGTGCAGCGGCCTCCGGTTTCCTGGTGGAACCATGCAGCATTCCCACCAGATTGGGGCCGGGCCCCTCGTGCAACCAGTCCCTCCCCCTGACTTATGTTGGGTCCAGATTCAGGACCCCATGGGTGGATACTCCACTCCCGTGTCCCCTAGGACTCCCTCTTTCTACTCCTCCACTAACTAACTCCTCCTCTATCTCTCTGAACTCTTCTCTTACCACCCCCTCTACCTACTCCCTCCCCCAGCCAGAAGACAGGGCCCTTCCTCAATTGGATCCGACCAAGATCCCTGGCCAGGTGTTAGGGTGAGTGTTTGGTGCAGGTGTTCATGTGTCTCGGATTTGTGACCCCTCTTTTCCTGGGAGTGGGATACCACACCTATGGCTTAGGTGCAGTACCTCTGTGGCGACCAGACCGCAGGGGTGCCACATACCCCCCGTTAAACACAGCACGTCCTCGGGCTGGAAAAACAATACAAGGTGTTAAACAGGTGACATAGCGAACATGTAAAAAAATTTTATGGTGATCATCAACCACTATTGAACAACATCCCTTTATGGGAGGCACTTCCTCTTAAATGTTACTCCACGACTATATGAAAATACAAAACATTATAAAAGTGCAAACGTAGTCCTGCAAAGGCACCAAGTCACAGTGCCCCCTTGCTGGGTTACAGTGTGTCGGTGGGGACCACCCCAACCAACCTATGTTTTGTCCCTGGGTATAGCTACAAGTCACTAGTGGTTGGCCTTGTTTGGCTCTTCGGCCACGCCGACGGTTTATATTTAAGGCCTGGGTGACTTAGTGCAAATTTTATAAAGTGCAAAAAGGTTCAGCAATGCACCTTACCACGTCGGCCTGAAAACTAACAAAAGGCACGTTGAGAAGTGCAACTATGTATTTATTATTATTGTTATCATTATTTATCATTATAGTGTCATTAATTCCACAGTGCTTTACATGTAGAAAGGGCATGCATAGACAAGTATGAAGAACAATGACAATATGAGGTACACAGGAACAGAAGGAGGGAAGACCCTGTCCGTGAGGGCTCACAATCTGTGAGGGGGCGGGAGAGGATACAATAGGATAGGGTAGCATCAGTCCTGTGGGGGTTTGGTGGACCGAGGTTCACAGTAGGTTGTAGGCATAAGAGATGAGTCTTCAGGTTTCTTTTGAAGGTTGCCAGAGTAGGTGCTTTCCTGATGTGGTGGTGCAGAGCGTTTCAGAGTATGGCGGAGGCACGGGAGAAGTTTTGTATGTGGTTGTGGGAAGAAGAGAAAAGGGGGAGTAGAAAAGGAGATCTTGGGAGGAATGCAGGTTGCGTGAGGGTAGGTAACTGGAGACCATGTCACAGATGTACGGAGGAGGCAGGTTGTGAACATCTTTGTAAGTCATAGTTAGGGTTTTAAACTGGGACCCCAGAGAAATGGGGAGCCAGTGAAGGGCTTGGCAGTGCGGAGAGACTGGGGAATAGCAGGGAGACAGGTGGATTAGTCCGGCCACAGAGTTTAGGATAGATTAGAGTGAGCGAGGGAGCTGGAGGGGAGGCCAAGGAGCAGGAGCTTACAGTACTTGAGACGGGAAATGATGAGGGCATGAACAAGAGTTTTTGCAGTGTCGAGGTCAAGGAATGAACGGATCCAGGAAATATTTTTGAGTTGGAGTCCACAGGAGGTGGCAAGGGTTTGGATGTGTGGCTTAAAGGATTTTGGAAAGCAAGCAGGAGATGTCAGGTCCGGAGATATAGATCTGGGTGTCGTCAGCATAGAGGTCATACTGAAGACCAAGGGACTCGATGAGCTGTCCCAGACCAAAGGTGTAGACAGAGAAGAGTAGGGGTCCAAGAACCAAGCCATGGGGGACACCCGACAGATAGGGGGTAAAGTGAGGAGGTAGAGTGGGGGAGGGAGACGCTGAATGTCTGGTCTGATAGGTATAAAGATATCCAGGAGAGGGCCGAGTCAGTGATACCAAGAGATTCCAGGATCTGTAGCAGGAGGGAGTGGTCTACAGTGTCAAAGGAGTACGATAGATCAAGGAGGAGGAGGACAGAGTAGTGTTGTTTGCTCTTGGTGGTTATTAAGTTGCTGGTAACTTTGGTTAGGGCTGTTTCGGTGGAATGATGCAGTCGGAAGCCAGATTGTAAGCGGTCAAAGAGGGAGGAGACGGAGAAGTGGGATGACAGCTCGAGGTGGACATGGTGTTCCAGTAGTTTGGAGGCAAAGGGGATAAGTGATATTGGGTGATAGTTGAAACAGAGGATGGGTCAAGGGAGGGCTTTTTGAGGATGGGTGTGATCAAAGCATGTCTGATGGATGAGCGGAAGATGCCAGTAGTTAGTGATAAGTAGAAGAGATGGATTAGGTTCGGAATGAAGACTGAGGTGAGGCTGGGAATGATGTGGGATGGGAGTAGGTTAAGAGCGCTGGTGGTGATGTGTGATTTTGACAGAAGGGAGGAGCGCTGCTCTTCTGTCATGGTGGAGAAGCAGCCTTTGGAAGGAGAGATGTAGTGAAGTCCTGAGGAGAAGCTGTGGGGACAGAGGGTCAAAGCTGCCTCCGATGTTTTCGATCTTCTGTTTGAAGAAGGAGGCAAAGTCGTCAGCAGAGATAAGAAGGGAGGGAGGAGGTGCTCGGGAACGGAGTAAAGAATTGATGGTTGAATTGAATTAAATACCTGTTTGGGATTGTGAGAGAGGGAGGTCATTAGAGGAGAGACGTAAGCTTGTTTTGCAACTGCGAGTGTAGACTTGAAGATAGTGAGGGACTACTTGAACAAAGCGAAGTGCTCATTGGAATGGGATTTCTTCCATCTCTGTTCTGCAGGTGGAGTCCTGAATATGTCATCGTCCATAATCAAATTGTCCATCATAATAAATGACTATGTACACAAGCCTAGCCAACTAACTACAATACTATTTTCTTGTTCAACTTTTTTATTGAATTTTTAAAATAGTCGACAAGTAAAATACAGTTTACAAGTATGCATAGTATATGATACATATTATTTGTATATAAGTTAAAACTTATTAGAGGTAATCACTTCTAGTATATTGTTTAATAATTAGTAAGAATCAGCATAAAGGCCACGTCACACGCTTCAATTTTATGAACGATATCGCTTGAGCGATCTGCTTTTTTGATCGCTTAAGCGATATCGTTTGTGCGTCGCTGCGTGTAATCAAGCGATTTTACAATGTAAAATCGCTTGATTGTTTGATCGCAGACTTGTGAACATGTTCACAAATCTGTCGCTGGTCGGCCGGTGGACACGCAGCATCGCTGCGTGTGACACCGGCAGACGACCGATAACACAGCTCCCAGCGCCTCTCACAAGCGCTGGGAGCTGGTATCCAAGGTAAACTGCGGGTATCTAGGCAGCGCGCGCTGCCTAGATACCCGACGTGTACCTTAGTTACCAGCCTTCTCCGCTCACCGGCTGGTATCTAAGGTACACAGCGGGTAACTAGGGACCCTAGTTACCCGCTGTGTACCTTAGATACCAGCCGGTGAGCGGAGGAGGCTGGTAACTAAGGTACACGTCGGGTATCTAGGCAGCGCGCGCTGCCTAGATACCCGCAGTTTACCTTGGATACCAGCTCCCAGCGCTTGTGAGAGGCGCTGGGAGCTGGCTTATCAGTCGTCAAGACATCGTGGAAACGATATTTAAATCCTTTCCACGATGTTTCTGGTCAATTGATCGCTGGTGGGTCTGCCTGTGTGACAGCTCACCAGCGATCTGAACGATATTGTTAGCGATCGCGCGTGCACGTGATCGCTAACAATATCGTTCATAAAATTGAAACATGTGACATGGCCTTAAGTCTGCTACTTAGGAAGTAGGTGGGGGAAGAGGAGGGAAAAGAAGGGAGGGGAGTGAAGGTGAGGTATATGTTGCTTCCAAGACATATTTATGTAGTTCTTTTATGTGTTTAGAATATATTAAGTAAGTGTAGCAAGTTCAGAAAGATGTTGATATTTTAACAGGAAAAGTAGTAGTTCCAGTGAGTCCATTTCTTGTTGTATTTGTTCTGAAGGTTATGTCTCATCGAGAAGGATAGTTCGTAGGAGTTATGTGTTGCAATGGTTTCAACTAAAGTTCCAAACGTGGGAGGGTTGGGGTCTCTCCATTTGGTATCTATACAGGCTTTAGGCTGCTTTCACATAACGATTTTAGCATTTCCGATGCTGTCCGATGAAAATCGGACAGCATCGGACCGATTTTCGGACCCCATGTATGCCTATGGGCATTGGACCGAATCGGATGTGCACTAAATGCCATCCGATCTGGTCCGATTCGAATCTGTCCGATTTTTTTATCGGTGCAAAAATCGGAGCTTGCTCCGATTTTTGCACCGAAAATAAAATCGGACAGATTCGGATCGGACCAGATCGGATGGCATTTAGTGCACATCCGATCCGACCCGATCAACTTAACATGGGGCCCTATGGAGAAGGGTCCGAGGAAACATCTCATGTCTCCTCGGACCGATTTTAGTGTACTGAGCATGCTCAGTACACTAAAATCGCTCCAAAAGTGAATGAATGGGTTAATTAAAAATAAAAAAATCTATGCTCACCTGTCCACGAGGCCCCCGACGTCTCCCGGCATCTCCGGTGTCTCCAGGTATCTTGCCGTCTGTGCTGATAAGACCTGCCGTGATGTCACAATCACATGACTGCCAGGAACCAATAGCCGGCAGTCATGTGATTGTGACATCACGAGAGGTCCTGGCAGCACTGAGACAGAACAGCAAGGCACCGGAGACGCGCGGGACCGTGCAGGAGTCGTGGACAGGTGAGAAAGGAGAGGAGGAGAGGGGAGGACAAAAGGAGAGGAGGAGGACAAAAGGAGAGGAGGAGAGGGGAGGACAAAAGGAGGAGGACCGGGGGCCAAGAGGGGAGACACAGGGGATGAGAGGACCGGGGGCCAAGAGGGGAGACTCAGGGGATGAGAGGACCGGGGGCCAAGAGGGGAGACACACAGGGGATGAGAGGACCGGGGGCCAAGAGGGGAGACACAGGGGATGAGAGGACCGGGGCCAAGAGGGGAGACACAGGGGATGAGAGGACCGGGGCCAAGAGGGGAGACACAGGACCGGGGCCAAGAGGGGAGACACAGGACCGGGGGCCAAGAGGGGAGACACAGGGGATAAGAGGAAAGGACCGGGGGCCAAGAGGGGAGACACAGGGGATAAAGAAGAGGACCGGGGAGAGACTGACAGCTCTCAGGGAGCGATCTGACAGGAGGGCGGGCATCCTATTTTCTGTTGGAATCGGATGCCTATTTGGCACCCGATTCCAGGCATCAGAGGAATCCGATGCTGTCCGATTTATATCGGACAGCATCGGATTTTACAAAAATCGTAGTATGAAAGTAGCCTAAGCTGCAATCAGGATGTGAACAATTAGTGCTCTGAATTGTGAAGGTATGGAGTTGATCCCAATTAACAGTAGTGCTAGTTCTGGAGCTAAGCAATCTTTATGTTGGTAATTTCATTAATCAGAATATGAACTTCTCCCCAGAACATTTGTATAGAAGGACATTCCCAGAACGTGTGAGTCATCGTTCCTAAATTACTGCAGCTCCTCCAGCACATTGGGGATAATTCTTTTGAGAATTGGTGGAGTCTGGTGGGTGTATAGTACTATCTTATCAGAGTTTTGTAATAAGATTCAATCAGTGTCGAGCATGAGAGGTTTTTGTAAACCGTGCGGATCGCCTCTTCCATAATATTAGTGGGTAATGAGATTTTGAGTTCTTTTCTCCATGTTTCAATACAAGGAGGGTTCGGGAATGTCGAGTCTAGATTGAAGTCTCTGTATATGTTTTTGAGTAACCAGAATATCTTGGATTTATTGAAACGGAAAAGTTAAGTTATGTTCCGTGGTAGGCAGAAATTTACGTGGTTTTTGGAGTAAATGTGGTTGATTTTGGTCGAATTTAGAAGTTCATCATCTGGTAGTTTAAATCTTGTTTGTTTTTTTTGTTTTTTTTATAATTCTTTATTTAGAATATTACAAATTTAACTCCAACAAGATATAAACAACTGTAGAGTCGTATATTGATTACATATTCCACACGTACATCTAATGGGGATTTCTTCGTGGAAGTGTACATTGAAACCATATGCTGAAACAACAAATGATCCTACTTATAGCAGTGGCGATCCAGTAGAATACTGGAAAGCCAAAATGTTTTTTTCTTAACACCAGAAAGGAAAAATATAAATCATACGAAAAATGAACAGCGATGGCATGCAATCAAACCATGGAAAATAATTAAAAAACAAATTACTCGTACAGAGAAAAGGAAAGAGAATCAGCTAAAAAGACGACATATATAGAAGTTAGATAGATAGGGAGTATTAGTAAAAGAATCGCAGTGATCACAAGCTCATCGCGAACAAAAAGAGGAGAAATAAAGAAGATGAGGGGGAATAGAGAGAAAAGGGGTGGAAAGCCAAGAAGGAGATGTGAGGAGCTTCCCCCCCAGGCCAGCCAGTCTCCACCTCCAGTACTCCGTTAAACATATTCCAGTAGTGGATCTCTACCCAATAGTGTACTGTAAAGCTCAGATTGTTGGAAATCCATCCAAGCCATCCATATGGATCCAAATTCAGTTTGAGATTCCCGTATGGAAGATGTCAACTCCTCCATATACATCAATTCGTTAACCCCTCTGAGAAATTGTGGAATAGAAGGTGTCGTGTCCCTCCCCCCAAAGTGCTGGTATGCAGTCTCTGGTTGCCATAATGAGGAATTTAAGAAGGAAATTTTTATACGTGATCATGGGGACCTCGCAATGGTGTAGGAGAATCAAAGCCGGTGTGAGAGGTATTTGGATAGAAGAAACCCGCCGAATGATGTTCTCCACCTCTAGCCAGAAGGGCCGAATAGCCTCACAGTCCCAGAAGATATGTGAAAGGGTACCACATCTCCAACAATCCATGCTGTGTGCCGAGTACATTGTATTGAGTTTGACCGGTGTTCTGTACCATCGTGACAATAGCTTTTAATTGGCCTCCTAATACTTAGAACTGATGGAGGTGCTATGAGCGAGCCGAAACATCCGTGTGATTTGTTCCTCTGAAAAAGTGATATTCAGCTCCCGTTCCCAATGCGAGATGAAGCTTGGCGATCCCTGGTCGTGCAGAGAGCCCAACAAAGCATATAGGAGTGGATCTTGGCTCAGACACAATGCTTCAAATTGCCTCCTAGGACGTTTATAACAAGACCGAGGAGGCAATGATTGCAGGTAATGTCGTAGCTGGAAACATCACCACCCCAACGCAGATGGTTCCTCCCAGGACGACATCTCGTTCAGAGACGGCCATTCCTCGCCACCACCCATCGCCCCCGCCCTATCCCTTCCGGCCTCTATCCATAAAGCAAAGGTTTTGTCAGAGCTGGCCACTTAGAAATCGGGATGGCTTATAATGGGCGTGAGCGGTGAGCAGGGAGGGAGAATGAACGACCTCAAAGGTAGAGAGTTGCAAACCCGGATTGTTGTCCCAATGGTAGGGTGATTCCGAATAATGGAAGGGGCCGACGCCATCACCCAGGGTAATCTGTCCAGTGGAATTGGGCTAAAGCTTTGTTCTATTTTCACCCAGGTTTTATGCCTGCCGTTCCTGCACCAGTCAAGAATTCTGGACATATGGGCCGCTGCATGATAACGTTTAATGTCCGGGAGGCCCATTCCCCCCTTCACCTTTGGTCTGGTGAGAATAGCTTTACCCACCCTGGCGGATCTGCCATCCCAGATGAATCTACGCTGAATAGAGGAAATCTGGCGCAAGAATTCTTGAGGAATTTTAATCAGGAGGGTTTGCAGCAGATATAGGATTCTAGGGAGGATGTTCATCTTCAGAATCTGGTACCTGCCAAACCAGGAAAAGGAGGATCTGGCCCACCCCACACAGTCAGCTTCCACTTTTTGTAAGAGCGGGGGAAATTAATCCGATATAAGTCTTTCAAGTTCTTGGACAGCTTGATTCGCAAATAGGATATAAAATGATGTGCCCATTTAAAATTACAAGAAGAACGGAGTACATTGAGGGAGCGGGGCGGCAAATTGATATTTAGTGCTTCAGATTTGCTAAAATTAATTTTAAAATTAGACAGAGTAGCATGGGTTTGGAATTCCCTCATCAGGTTCGGCAAAGAGATCATTGGATTCGAAATGAAAAACAATAGATCGTCTGCATATGCGGCAACCTTATGAGACTTATGCCCAACCACAATGCCAGTAATATCAGAATTTGCTCTTATATGCCTCAGGGAGGGTTCCAAGGTGAGAATAAAAATTAGTGGTGAAAGTGGGCAGCCCTGGAGCGTGCCGTTGTGTATAGTAAAAGAATCTGAGAGCACACCATTCGCCCGGACTCTGGCAGTGGGACCAGAATAAAGGGCTAGAACCCAACGCATCATGTTCTCCCCTAGGCCCAGAGAGCGAAGAGTCTCCCCCATGAAGACCCAGTTGACCTGGTCAAACGCCTTCTCGGCATCAGTGGATAACAGCATGGAGGAGACTGAGCCCGAAATTGCCCGGTGGATGAGGTTTATGGCTTTAGTACTGTTATCACGAGCCTCCCTCCCAGCCATAAAACCCGCTTGATCCGGGTGAACAATGTCAGAGAGCAAGGAAGAGAGCCTCGATGCCAGGACCATCGCAAAGATCTTGATGTCCTCATTGAGGAGAGAGATGAGGCGATAACTGCCGCATTGAGTCACATCTTTGCCAGGTTTCGGGAGAACCGTAATGTGCGCCCTCAGTGAGGTGGCTCGAACTTATTCAAGTTGTTGAAGAAATGAATTAAATTTGGAATGAGACACTCTTTAAGTTTCTTATAATAAATGGCTGGAAACCCGTCCGGGCCGGGGGCTTTTCCATTTTTGGTCACAGCAATAGCCGCAAGGATTTCTGCCTCTGTGATGGGACGCTCCAGGGCCTCAACTTCCACCGGTCTCAACCTCGGTAGACCAGAAGAAGTGATGTAATCTACAATTTTTGGTATAAAAGAGTCTGACTGTGTGAGGGGATTGGTGCCATCCACCTGATAGAGCGAGGCGTAATATTGTCTAAAGGTTTCTGCAATAAAAAATGAAGACTGGACCGCCCCCCCATGGCACCCTTCTCCAATGCCCGGTATGAAAGAGCGAGACCTTTGCTGTCATAGGGCTCTTGCTAAAGATTTGCTGCATTTATTCCCGTATTCATAAAAATTCCTTCTACATTGGCTAGCCAGCATTTAGCTTTAGTATTCAGCATTTTCCTTAATTCTTCTCTAACCTTAGCCAATTCCACTGTCGCCCCATCCCTGGGTCGCCTCTTATGAGTCGTCTCCAGAGCTCTTATTCGGGCAAGCAGGGCCGACAACTCCAAGTCTCTCCCCTTCTTGATCCTCGAGCTGTGTTTGATGAGAATTCCACAGATCACACACTTATGGGCCTCCCAAATAGAGCCCGGAGACGAGTCAGGCATAACGTTGGTCTTAAAAAAATCCCTCAAAGTCGTCTTCACCTCCCCGAGGGTCACAGGATCCTCCAAAAGAGAGGTGTTCAGTCTCCACTGCCAGTGTCTTTGAATGGGCAATGGCAGTAGGATCGAGGCCACACATAGCGCATGGTCTGAAAAGACAATGGGATCCATGTCGGCATCCTGAGAAGATATAAATCCCTGTGGCCCACGAAGAGGTAGTCTATTCTAGAGTAAGTTCCGTGCACCTGAGAGAAAAATGTAAAATCTTTGTCCGCTGGGTATAAAGTCGCCATGTATCTATAAGTTGGTGTTCGTGGAGGAGGCGTCTAAGTCTGCGTAGGGCGGCAGCAGAAAATGAGGATGACCCAGAGGATGTGTCCACAAAAGGGTCTAAGGCCATGTTAAGGTCCCCGCCTAACACTAAGATTCCCTCTGTGAAAGCCCCAATTCTCTCCAGGTAATCCGTAAGCGCGGAAATATGGCCACTATTAGGTAAATAAACAGAGGCAAATGTGAACATCTGAGAGGCTATGCGACCCTTAACCATCAGTAGTCTGCCCAAGTCATCACAGTCGGAGTCAATAAATTCCCAAGGCACAGATCTGGAGATAAAGATACTTGTTCCCCGTGATTTTGTGTCGGGAGAGAAGCTACTATAGACATCTGGATGCCAGTGGCTAGATAGTTTGTACAACTTAGTTGCACATAAATGAGTCTCCTGGAGAAATGCCACGTGAACGTCAGCCTTTCTGAGGAGATGTGTCAAGTTTGATCGCTTGCCAGCACTATTGAGGCCGCGCACAGTGTACCACAACGGATTTCAGACATAGCGGAGTCGGGCATCCTCCCTGGATCTGTTGTTGTAAGTAGACTCGGCTAGCCTGAGGGGGGTGGAATGGGAGTAGGGTGGAAGTTGGATAAGACCTAGGAGAGGGAAGTAGGGTAAGTACGGGAAGGAAGAATAGAGTTACGAGTATGTGTGAAAAAGAAAGAGAGGCCGAGAAAAGAGAGAAAAGAAAAAAAATAAAATGAGGGAGAATTCAAAAGAAAAAAGATAGAAAAAGAACAAAGATTAGACAATAATCAATAACAAAATAACCGAAGTATAAAGTCTCCGTCGATAACAAAAAGGAGACTATAGAAAACACTTCTTCCGGGGAATGTGGAAAACCAGGCGGCGCTAGACCCCAGTGAGTCTTTCAGATTAGACTGAAAGACTCACGTGTGAAACACACGTGGGTGCTACATGGTGCCATGGCCGGCCCTAAATCTTACCACTGCCCTCCTCCATGTCGTGTCAGCCAGCCTGCGGGCCGGTATCAATATTAAGGAGGTATAGTAAACTACTGGGGGGAGACAGTGGAAAGAGGCTCAACTAAACAGCCCTAAATCTTGTTTTAAGTAGAGTGAAGGGTAGCAGATGTTTTCTCTCATCTAATATGTCCGAGAATCGATTAATTCCGCAACTGATCCAGGTTTGGACATTCACGCTTGCCGAATGTGCCAGGAGAAGATCAATTGGGATCCAATCTGGAGATGCGGTGGGATGTGAGTTAGATGATTTTGCAACCAAGGCTCTCCAGGAACGAATAGTGGCCCTGAGTATTTGTTCTTCAGGTAGCTTTTTAGTTTTGTCACACAGGAAGGAAAGGAGTATTAATCCGAGATTTTTCTTGGTAAAAGTAGCTTCTTCAAGTTGTATCCATTTTGGTTTGTGCTCTACTCCCCACCATTTTTGGCTAGACGTAATCAGGGTAGAATGATAGTTTGCTGAGATGTTGGGGAGGGCCAGACCCCCGTTTGTTCTGCTTTTCTCCAAAATGTCGAGTGATATTCTTGGTTTCTTTCCTCCACATATGATTGAAGAAAGTTGTGATTGAATTTTTTTACACCAGGTCTGGTTTACATGGAGGGGATGGATCGAAAAATATATAAGATTTTAGGTAGAATGCATAATTTGTAGGATTCTATTTTCCCCATCCAGGACAACCCTGTTTTGGATATGTGGTTTATATCTGATTATATGACTTTGTGTAATAGTTCCAGGTTTGCCTCGTATAGCTTAGAGATGGATTTAGTGATTATAATCCCTAGATAATTTAAGGATTCACTTTCCCATGCTAGGTCATTTTCTTTTCGGAGCTCTTTGATAAGTTGTGGGTGAAAGATTGAGACTGATGACTTGGGTTTTGACGATATTAATTTTATAGTGTGAGATGTTTGTGAATACCCTGGTTGATATTAAAAGATTTTTTATTGAAGACAGAGGATCAGTTAGGGTTAAAACTATGTCATCTGCAAACAGACTTATTTTGTAAATGTTCTGATTTAGATGAATTCCTTTAATTAGGGGATTTGAATGGATTTTTTCGGCAAATGGTTCGATGAATAGATTGAAAAGTGAAGGTGAGAAGGGGCACCCCTGTCTTGTTCTGTTTGAAAGTGGGAAGGGATCAGATAGATGATTATTAGTGAGAAGTCTCGCTGAGGGATTGGCGTAGAGAGCCTGGATAGAATTAGGAATGTGTCCCTTAAATCCAAATTTCTGTAGGCCTTCAAATACATATCCCCAGAAGACTCTGTCGAACGCCTTTTCAGCATCGACAGAGACCAATAGCATTGGTGACCTTGCGAGTTCAGCGTGGGATATCAGATTGATGCGTCTTCTCGTAGCGTCCACTGAGTTCCTATTCTGTATGAATCTCACCTGATCCTTATGGATTAAATTTGGAATAACTTTTGGGATTCTGGAATTTATAACTTTGGAAATAATTTTTACGTCTGTATTGAGAAGTGAGATGGGTCTGTAGTTTGAAACCAGATCTTTGTCTCTTTTGTTTTTAGAAATCACCATTATTATGGCTTGGAGCATCTCCTGGGGAATTGCATGATCATTATTAGTTAGTGAGTTAATAATTTTCGTTAGATAAGGCGTAAGAATATTTTCGTTGGCTATGTAATATTCGTTTTGTAGACCATCAGGTCCTGGAGATTTGCACTTTCCAAGAGAGCCGATGATCTGCTTGATTTCCTGTTCTGAGTAAGGCTGGGGTCACACATAAGCCCTCAGTCCGTTTTTGGCTTCAGTTTTGTCATTTTTTTGTTCTAAGTCCAAAAACTGACAGAAAAACGCATTGGGTGTAATAAACACCCTGTGCGTTTTTCTCTGGAGCTCAAAACATTGCCCTGTCCGTTTTTGAGCCAAAAACGCAGTAAACAGCGTTTTTGGCATCAGTTAAAAAACGCGTTTGTATGCGTTTTTTTTAACATGGGGCCCTATGGGAAACGCATGCGCAAACGCATGGCATATATAGCCACTTGCGTTTGCGCATGCGTTTGCGCACATGCGTTTTTTCTGAAAAAAATGACTAAGTCCAAAAACGTACAGGAGTGCAGGAGACACAAAAAGCACCCTATAAAAAACGGATTGGTGATGAAAAGGACTTCCAAAAACGGATTTCTATGTGTAACCCCAGCCTAAGGCTGGTTAATACTAGTGAGGTCCTCTTCTGTAAGGAACGGGAGTTTAATAGAGTTTGGAAATTTCTTGATGTTTTTTAGTGATGGTTGGGGTTCAGAATGATCATCTTTAAGATTACATAGATTTTTGTAGAATTCTACAAAGGCATTTGAAATCTCCATAGGGGTTTTTTGGATAAGGTTCTGTTTATTTTTTATTTGGCTAATATTTGTTTTGGATCTATGAATTTTTATTAAATTCGAAAAGACTTTTGAGGGTTTGTTTACGCTTGAGTAGAAGTTGGATTTGGAGATGCGAGAAATTTTATCATATTCTGATGAAAGGAGGCATTTGAGTTCAATTTTAAGTTTGAGTAGATCTTTATGTTTTTCTGTGGTTGGTGTAAGAACGATGTCAGACTCTAGTGTGGTAATTTGTTGGATTAGGTTTTTTGTATTTTTTTAAGGTTTTTTTTAAGCTTTGAGTTTAAATGCATCAGTGTCCCTCTAAGGACAGCCTTTGATGTGGACCATAGGGTAAAAGTTGAAACTTCGGGGGTATCAGTTTCTTTAAAATATAGGTTAAGTGCTTCTTGTATTTTGGATTTATAATGGGGATGATTGAACAGATATGAGTTGGCTCTCCATGGCGAATTTTTGTTAAAGGGGGGACTGTTTGAGGTTTCGAAAATGACTGGTGAGTGATCTGACCATGTTCTTGCGAGTATGGTAATTGTTTTGATTTTTTGTATTGATTGGATGTTTGTCAAAACCAAATCAATCCTAGAGAATGATTTGTACGCTTTTGAATAATGGGAATATTCGATTGAAGAAGTGTTGAGGCATCTGAGTGTGTCATATAATTCTTATTTTTGTAAGAGGGGGTCTAGCTGTGTGTTTGTATTTCTCGATTTGTTTGATGAATCGAGGAGGGGATTTGGCACAGCGTTAACGTCACCAAATATTAACAGAGTTCCTTTTTGGATTTCATTTTCTTTCTTAAAGAAACATCTGAGAAAGGTTATCTGACTTTTGTTCAGAGTATAAACATTTGCGAGTGTATATGTACCTTCATTAATTTTACAAATTAAGATGATGTATCTGCCCTCATTGTCTCTAACTAGTTCGATTTCTTCAAATCAAGTCTTTGATTAGAATTGCAGCTCCTGCTTTTTTCTTACACTTAGACGAGAGGTAAATGTGTGGATATTTTTATTGCTGAATTTGGGTGGTTTATCTTCTGAGAACCTGGTCTCTTGAATTCTAGCTATGTCAATTTTATTGGTCGTTAATTCTTTCCAAACATAAAAGCGTTTTTTTGGGAGAGTTCAAACAATTTGCGTTGAGAGACATAAACTTAGTAGTCATTGCAACTAGGAAAAGCGATTACGTTGAGTAGATGGGGTTTGTGAGGGAGGTGGGTTGGAAGGGGATGAGTTTGGGATTCTCGGAAGGGAAACTTTGAACTTAAATTTCTAAGTCTACAACTATGGGTTAGAGTACACCTGAAAGTCAATAGGTAGAGGGAGGATTTAATGGTAACAGATGTGAACTAATTATTCTTGACTTACCGAGGTAACTGAAGTCACTAAACTATGATACAATACGACCTATTCAGTCATCAAGGAATGGAGGAAGTGTTCAGGTAGAGTTAAAGCCTCCTCTTTGGCTAATGTTAAGGCCTTTGGTGCAAGGTTTGATGTGGATCCTTTGATTCATTAGGTGGAGGAGTTCTTACTCACTAATGGAGAGATTTTTGAGTATTTTGAGGCCAGCTATTGGATCATCTATTGAGATATTTTTCTGTTTGTGGGTAAATATAATGCAAGTGGAAGGGCGGCCCCACCTGTAGATGATCTGTCTCCGTCTCAAAATTTCTGTTATAGGTCTGAGAGTTTTCCTTTTGGTTGCAGTTTCTTTAGCTATGTCTGAGTAGATTTTTAAGTTGTTTTAGGGGGCTGGTAGTGGTCCATTCTGTCTAGTAAAGTTGTTAATTTTGTCTTTGGTTTGGAAGAAGGTAAATCTTACAATAACATCTCGTGGTACATCTTCTGATATACGTGGGGGTTTTGGGAGTCTGTGTGCTCTTTCTAAGGAACATTCTATGTCTGGTAGAAAGGGATATCATTTTTTGATTAGGCTTTTGATGAAAGGAATCCGTTCCTGGGTTTTGAGGTTCTCTGAGATTCCCTGAATTTTCAAATTTGATCTGCGGTCTCGGTCTTCCCTACCTATAATTCTTTTGGTCAGATGCTTAATTTTCTTCTTTGGCTTTGTTGAGTTCTGTGCTATCATTTTTGAGTTCTTGCTTTAATTCTCCTACGTCTTTCTCTGACGTATCTAATCGAGAATTAATTAATTTAATTGAGGTTTTAATTTCTGAGAATTGTTCTTTAATGTCTTCTTTAAAGGAGGAAAATAATTTGAGGAGGAAGTCACGATCAGGTGGTTGGTTCGTGTCTGATTCAGGGGCTAACTCTCTTTCATCTTGATTGATCTTACTTTTCTGTCTGCCTGGACTTCTATGTTGTGGTAGTGTGTCAGCGCTTAAAGATTGTTTGTTTCTGGAGTGGGGAGAAGATTCCATTTCTTTTCTTTTAATGCTGGAGTGACAGGGTTCATGTATCATATGTTCTTCTAATGACTCCTTCTCTTCACCATTTTGTATGTCTTTAGGGTGATTTTCTTTGCTTTTAGTGGGTCTGCCCGGGCTTTGGAATGGGGTTGGGATTTTACTTTTAAGGTTTATATTTTGAGTTTCCATAACTGAATCTGAGTTGTTTGGTATGGAGTCTGGGTTATGATGGCATAATTGTTTTAAATCACTAAGGTGTACGTTAAGTGACGCTTAGTTTGAAGCACTTTAGTGTGTATTTAAAGTGAAATTTTAAGTTACCTATCTAGTTGAGGAGGCAGGTTATAATATTTACTGATGCTAGAGTTTGTTTCCTTTATTATTAAGTTGTCCTTATATAATAAGTGAGTTGGATATATGACCTCTTGTGATATGTCACTTATCTTTATAGAAGAAAGGAAGCTGTTTGTGTATCAGGAGATTCTTCTATCCGGGTTTTGCACAGCTGGCTAGCGGTGGTGGCCCGAAAACCCCACTTGCTAGAAGATCCTCTGTTTTCTTTCACTTTATCTTCTTCTTTGTCAGTGTGAAAACATCTTCATACATGCAGCATCAGCTTCTTTCATGAATTAACTATAACTACTTCTTATTTTTGGATGGAGCTGTGTCATCAAGGAGCGTCTCTATGTCTTACAGGTTTTTATTTGAGCTATGTCTCTTTAAATGTCACTCCCAGGTGCAGATCATTTATATCTTAAAAAGCAGGAGTGCTAGTATGCAGCGTCTTCACCTGTGCCTGGCACTTAGAGGAGATAAGTAGGTAGCAGACTGCAGGGTTCTAATGCTCCTCACAGCTATTCTTTTCAACCGTGTCCACCTCCTCCTCGTCTCAGCTGCATCAAAGGTGAGGGCGTTACCTAGTGACGCGGATTTCTTTCTATTAGTAGATCCTTCCGCCCGTCGCGCTCGCAGTGGTAACGTAATTCCCCGGTCTGCTTCGACGCTCCGGCCATGCCGACACCCTCTCACCGAGAAGGCGGCACCGCAGCTGGTGGTTTGAGGCGGCCGACCTCCCCCCGCACCTGTCAGTCAGATCGGAGTGTTTTCACCCGCGGGCCACAGAATTCCGGTCTGTCGCTGCACAAATACCTCTGTTTGGTAGAATCCGACGGTGATCTTCGGATTACTCAGTTCAGATTTCAGCCGTGTATAGCCTCAGCAAAGGGGGGTATTATATAGTTCAAGATGGCGCCGGTCCTCTTCTTCTGTGAGGGTGTCAGGACCCTCTCTTAAACTGTGTCGCCCTCTGGATAGCTAAAAGTTAAATTCACCCTGAAAGGGCACAACTGGATTTAGAATGAATCCAGTTAGTTAGATGGAGGTAATGTCTTCAAAAAGACATTATTTCTGTCGCTTTGGGAATAAGCACCGGAGCTCCTAGAAAGTGTGCCTCTACATGGGGCTGCAGGCCATGCCTCACAATACTATTTTCTACATAATATCTATATACACTTATAAACATTAATAAACCTATCCAGGTAATACTATTTACTATGTAATAATGAACTATATACATTGGTGCAGTACTCAACTCTTAGGGGGTACACACCTGGCCATATCGGCGGCGATTTTATAGGGGACGCTAGGGCGTGGCCTATCGCCGCCAACATCGCCAATGCGTCGCTTAATGTGAATGGGCGAGGGCGACGAATTTGAGTGGTCGCCTGGTTTCAGAGCAGCGCTCTGAAACCAGGCGACCACTCTGGGGCGATGTGTACACATCACCCCATGTAAAGACCAGTGATCTGACAGGCGGTGTCGACGGAGGTGTCGCCGCATGTAAACATGCGACGGCGACTCTGGCAGGGCACCAAAAACGTGCGCGCTCCCACCCGTCGCCGCCGACAACTCCGGTGAAGTCACCTGGTGTGACGTGGCCCTTAGTGTTTGTGCTTCCAGGGCAACACATTTGCCAACTGGCAACCTCCTCTGCCAGGTAGTACTGGTAATCTGCCTCCATAGTTACTGAGTCATAGTATGCCCCGTCCACAGCTTTGTCGTCGAGCGGATTGATCCTGAGCATGCACAGTTTGTCAGCCAGGTCTAACAGTAGGAAGTGGCGTATTTGGGGCTGATGTTGTAGGTTCAGGATTTGAGGATGGTGCTTCAGCTGACATCTTTTTGATGTTCAATGCATACCACCCATGATGGCCTATATGCCATGTGTACTCAACCCATTTTCCTGGGTATAGGTCTTGGCCGGGAGACCCTTTAGGCAGTTGTCATTCCACTCTCCTATTAACAAAAATGGGGTTAATCATGTGGGGTTCCTGGATAAAGACTCACCCCTTATGGAGATCAAAGTTTATCACCCTGTCTCCTTTCGGGGCGGTCAGCATTTTGAGCCTTACAAGTCTAGCTCTTTGCTTTAAGGTTCCTATCCTCATAGGCCCGTCACCTGGCCTGATACTTTCGCTCCTCAACCTTGTCCGCGACCTATCGCTGCCAGTGATACTCCCCCTCTGGGATAATCTCGAGAACATCCCCTACGAGGGCCTCTCCCGCTTGGGCCACCCCGGGGAACACCATCAGCTCATCTTCCCGGTGCTCCCAGCGAAAGTGGATCATCTCCGCCCGGGTCATCTCCCTGTTGGAGGATGGCTCAGGCTGCAGCGGGACCAGTAACCTGTCTCCCGGGGCCACGAGTCTATCTCAACTTGGGTCGTTTGACACCCGGCCAGGTTTTGTGTCTGGAGGGGGTTTCAGGGGCCCAGCCAAGATATTTTCAGCTACCAGGGTGGCGGTACTTGCAGTTATGGTTGCTGTTCCGGAGTCGGTTCTCTCCGAAGCCGTGGATGGTGGCTGCGGCACGGTTGGTGACTGGGCTGCCTTCTCCAGCAGGACCCTCCTCCATTTGTTGAGTGCCATCATCTGGACTCTGAGAAGCTGTCAACTTAGCTCCTCCATCTCGGTTTTGAGGAGCTCCGGGTCCACGGATAGCAATGGATGCAGAGGCATCCTTAGGCCACCGGGGGAGTCTGTCTCCTAGACCCTGGATGCCAAAATCTCTTGTCTGCTGCTGACCATGACGCTCCAGCAGCTCCACACTGCTCTCTCCTTAGAGCTTCCTTTTTCGTCTCTCCCACTCCTTCCTGAGTGTTTCCCGTTCTGTGTTGGCCACACCAGGGGGTGGAGTAGTATTAGTTATTGGCAAGTCTCTTGTGGTTACAGTCTCTGAACTAGGCGGGTACAGATTTTGGCGCTCTTGGCTGATCCGACCCACGATGGGAGGCCGCGCCACTCCCCTGGGTCAGCACATGGCATGAGTTTATGGTGGTACCATTGCACAAGTCTTTTCAATACAGTCTACAACACAGTCTGTAGGTGCATGGGACCCAGTTTTGGAGATGTCCAGATCCTCTTTGTGACGCCATATGCAACGGGCTGTAAGGGCCGGGAGGAACTCGGTAGCGTGGCAGCTGGTTGTTTGGGAGGTCACAGTGGCTGTGACCCAGCTTTGTGGCCCTGGCCATGCAGTAAAGGGGTATTTACAGGGAAATTAGAAATCTTTTGTGACGCCACCTGTGGTACCTGGTTATAGGTAACAAGTGCTGCTGTTATGGACCTCTGGAGTGGATGGCACGGCAGCTTGGATGGTGTTGCTCCCCACAGGTGGAGCGGGGCCCCAGGGTTAGTGAGAAAGTCTATTGGGATGGTGATGGTGTCTGTGCCCTGGTGCAGGAGGGCACAGGGAATAACTGGAGGACACCAAGGCCTCTCCTGGTTGACTCTCCCACACTGGATAATTGCCTCTCCTGCCCTGTGTCTTCGTGCACATTGTCCTAAGCAGGTGGCTGCGGGCCTTGTCGGGTGACGGGCGACCCGTCCCCTGGCCCTAGGTCTAGCCACTCTTTCAGTGAGTGTGCACGGTCAGAAGCCACTGCCCATGCCGGTGCAGCGGCCTCTGGTTTCCTGGTGGAACCTTGCAGCATTCCGACCAGATTGGGGCTGGTCCCTTCGTGCAACCAGTCCCTCTGCCCGACTCATGTCGGGTCCAGATTCGGGGCCCCATTGGTGGATCCTCCACTCCCTGGTCCCCTAGGACTCCCTCTCTCTACTCCTCCACTAACTAACTAACTAACTAACTAACTCCTCTCTCTCTCTTGCTCTCTATGAACAGTTCTCTTCCCACCCCCTATACCTACTCTCTCCCCCAGCCAGAAGATGGGGCCCTTCCTCAATTGGGTCCACCCAAGATCCCTGGGGTTAGGATGGGTGTTGCATGCAGGTGTTCATGTGTCTCGGATTTGTGTCCCCTCCTTACCTGGGAGTGGGATACCACATCCATGCCTTAGGTGCAGTACCTCTGTGGCAACTAGACTGCAGGGACGCCACAGATGTATATACCCCACAGTGATGTCTGTGCCCTCCAGTGATGTAAATACCCCCCAGTGATGTCTGTGCTCGTAGAGATGTATAGCTGAAACCTCAAGTTTGCATACACTATATGAAAAGGCACATATGCATGTTTTTCTCACTATCTGACATGAAATCAGAATAAACCTTTCACGTTTTAGGTCAATTAGGATTACCATAAATATTTATATTTGAAAAATGATAGAACAATGAGAAAGAGAATGTCTTAAGGTACCTTATTACTTTCTGCAAAGTCAAAAGTTTATATATGCTAAAATTACTATGCCTTTAAACAATTTAGGACAACCCATATGAGCATGACGTGTTTAGAAGCTCTTCGTAGGTTTATTGGCAACAGCTGAGTTAAACATCAGTATGAGGTCACCTTGTCGCAGTTGATGTGCCAATATATGCACCAAGGTCCTTACTTTATCAGATACTGTAGAATATAGAGGCTGCGGCAGGGGTGAACCTAGTCTCTCTGCTGCCTGAGGTGAACTGCAATACGGTGCCCCCTCTCCCCCCGCGGGTAATTTTTTTTTAATAGGTAAAAATAAATCTGGTTCATACAGATACAGATACAGATTTATCCTGTAAAAATGAGCAAAATTCTGGACATTTTAGCTTACAGAAACAGAAAAAAAGATGTCCACACAAGGATGGCAGCGCCATCACATGCACATACAAGAACCACGCAGAATAATCCAGAACAAGGATCATTAATGGCAATGTTGGCTTGGCACAAGCATATAGACACATAATGACGACTGGCAGAGCTGTGGTCCTGTAAGCAGACACAGTCCTGCATCCTTATAGTACAGGAAGCAGCACAGATTGCCAACTTCTGGCACACACCTACAAAACTCTGGACCGCTGCCTGGCGCTAACTAGTCAGACATGTCACTATGCAACACCGTCCACACACCACAGGTAACGACCTGCAGTCTGAGCATCAACCTTCTGCCACTGCACTAAGCTGGTAAAATGGCGCTTCTCCTCCAACAGACCACGCTTCCTCCTGAATTGCTTAGCCAATCACAAGTGCCGCACATGGGGCTATCTGAAATTGATAACAGGGTCCTCCCTATTGGGTTGAGCAAAGGATATGGGAGCGGGAAGGGGGGAGACCACCACCGACCAACCGCTGGTCAGGAGAAACATGGCTGGATGCCTGTATGTACCAAGGGGCGGCACTGGACATGGTGTGTATGTTATGGCCAATCAGTCCTGCAGCAGAGGGACAATGCATCCTGCACCATAGAAATCATGGAGCCACAGAGCAGAAATTCTAAGTGGGCACCCCCAAAAAAGAATATTTGGCTGGGTCACATACGTACATCTCTCACAACGTTTCAGCCATTACAAAGTAATTTTCATCCTACTGAAACCCCTAGATTCCCCTTTCATTGCCCCTATAAAGTGTTGGTTCCAACAAAAGTGCCCCACAAACACTGTATGATCCCCCACAGTGCATTCCTCCACACGCACAGTATGATGACTCTACTGTACCTCCTTCAACTACCCTAGCACAGTATAATCTCCATTTATGTCCCTGCCCAGCCCTCCATGTGGTATAATGGACCTATGAACTGTATAATGGCCCCAACACAGCCCTCAAGTAGCCCTTCATAAAGTATAAAGGCTCCCTTGTAGCCCTTCAAGTATTATCATGCCTCCCACAGAGCCCTCCAAATATCACAATGGCTTCCATGTAGTATAATTGGCTCCATATAATGTAATCCACCCCCCATAGTCTTCAACATAGTATATTGCACCCCCAAATTCCTCCATATATTATGCACCCCCATAGTCCTCCATATAATGCACCCCCACAGTCCTCCATATAGTATATTACACCCCATAGTGCTCCAAATAGCATATTGCGCCCCCACAGACCTCCATATAGAATAGTGCACCCACAATCCTCCATATAGAATAATGCACCCCCATAGTCCTCCATATAGAACAATGCATGCCACAGTCCTCCATATAGAATAATGCACCCCTACAGTCCTCCGTATAGTATATTGCACCCTTAAAACATGACATATAGTACAATACACCCCCACAGTCCTCCATATAGTATACTAGCTGTACTACCCGGCTTCGCCCGGGTTAATAACTGCTGTTAACAAAATAGAATGTGTTAACAAAAATGTATTCAGCACACAAAAACCACAAAACAAATCGATAGAAATGTAATTATTAAAAGGCAAAAACTAAGCTAATAAAAGCATTTCACAACATATAATCAACACCACAGATATTCCACAGTTTCTATATCCTCTCACATAGAGGTAATGTGACTGACATCAGTCTTTCCACCAACACACCCTAACTGACATCCTATTACCTCATAGACATCCTATTACCTCACAGAAGCTTTACTGAGAATGTCCTTTGTTGTCTATATTAACCAATCAGAGCTCAGATTAACAGTAGCAAAATAGAAGCTAAGCTGTGATTGGTTGCTATTGGCAGCCTGATAAATTCCCAGGCAACAGGAAACCCTCCCCCCTGACAGTATAAATTAACTCACACATACACATAATAGACAGGTCATGTGACTGACAGCTGCCATATTTCCTATATGGTACATTTGTTTCTCTTGTAGTTTTGCTGCTTATTAATCAGATTTTTATTGTTGAAGGAAAATACCAGACTTGTGTGTGTTTTAGGGCAATTATGTGGCGAGGCTGGTGTATGTGTGGTGAAATGTGTGCTGAGGTTGGTATATGTGTTCAAGCACGTGGTAGTGTGAGGCGCATTTTGTGTGTGTGTTCATATCCCCGTGTGTGGTGAGTATCCTATGTCGGGGCCCCACCTTAGCATCTGTATGGTATATACTCTTTGGCGGCATCACTCTCATTCTTTAAGTCCCCATTGTTCACATCTGGTAGCTGTCAATTTGCCTACAACACATTTCCTTTCACTTTTTCCCCATTATGTAGAAAGGGCCAAAATTGTTTGGTGAACTGGAATGCTCAGGGTTAAAATTTTACCTCACAACATAGCCTATGACGCTCTCGGGGTCCAGACGTGTGACTGTGCAAAATTTTGTGGCTATAGCTGACAGCTGTCGATTTTCCTCCAACACTTTTCCATTCACTTTTTCCCCATTATGTAGATAGGGGCAATATTGTTTGGTGAATTGGAATGCGCGGGGTTAAAATTTCGCCTCACAACATAGCCTATGATGCTCTCGGGGTCCAGACGTGTGACTTTGCAAAATTTTGTGGCTGTAGTTGCGACGGTGTAGATGCCATACATACATACACAAACACATTCAGCTTTATATATTAGATTGCACCCCCAAACTCCTCCATATAGTATAATGCACCCCAAAAGTCCTCCATATTGTATAATGTACCCCCACAGTCCTCCATTTAGAATAATGTACCCCTGCAGTCCTCCATATAGTATAATGCACCCCACAGTTCTCAATATAGTATAATGCACCACCACAGTCCTCCACATAGAATAATGTACCCCACAGTTCTCCATATAGAATAATGCACTCCCACAGTCCTCCATATAGTATAATGCACCCCCAAAGTCCTCCATATAGCATACTGCACCCCCATAGTTCTCCATATAGCATATTGCACCCCCATAGTTTGCCATATAATATACTGCACCTCCAAAGTCCTCTCTATAGTATATTACACCCCCATAGTCCTCCATATAGAATAATGCACCCCACAGTCCTCAATATAGTATATTGCACCCTCAAAGTTTGCCATATAGTACAATACACCCCCATTGTCCTCCATATAGTACAGTACAATACACCCCCATATAGTATAATGCATGCCAAACTCCTCCATATAGTATAATACACTCCCAATCTCCTCCATATACCATAGTATAATACACCCCTAAAGTTATATACTATTTATGCACATCACATAGTGCTCAAAGTATCCCACCACTGTACTCACTGGTTAAAAAAAAAAAAGTAAATACTCACCTCTCTCCTCGGTCTTCACTGGCTGCTCCAGGTCTCCTCTCCTCAGTGCTCTCCTGCCCTCTCTGAGTCTCAGCACGGCAGGGCACTCAGTGATGACATCATTGCTCGCAGTCCCCACTGTGCAGAGGTGCAGAGACTCAAAGAGCGGCGGCTGCGACCCGGAAGAATGTGGTTGCTGCGGCCAGGACTATAGGAGTGGGAGTGGCATTTGCACGGGGCCATGATACCCCCGGGTGCCCCTGTGGATACTGCCCCCTGTATACTAGCAGAGGTTGCCACCTGGGGCAGACAGTTCATGTCACCTCATGGTATGTGCACCCCTGAGCTGCGGCCTGTGTTAATGTGTGTATATATATATATATATATATATATATATACAGTGTATATATATATATATATATATACAGTGTATATATATATGTATATACAGTATATATATATATATATATATATATATATATACATACAAGGACCCGTGGTAGCGGTATTAGCCGCGAAACGGCAGGCCAGCCATCATTCACCGTCCCTTCACCCCTTCCCCTGCTAAGTTTTCCATGGAAATTATGTCAAACTTTGAATAAAACATGCAAGATCGACTCTGGTGAGTGCCGCTGGTTTTTCTTCTATTTTTGGATATATATATATTGCTACCTGTAGAGCCCGGTGTTGCCTGGGCATAATAACTAACTGTTATTAGGTATAGAACAAAAGAATAATGTCACAAAAGAATGTTAGCCTATATTAATCACCTGCAAAGCGACTATAATAACACAGTTTAAAGCTTATTAGTATTCATAAGCCTCCAGTAGCAGTCAGAAGCTGCTCTCATCACAGCACAGCTCACGTTGGGAGAAGACAGTGCAGTGGTGAGGAGGGAGGAGAGAGAGCACAAGGGGGAGGAGAGAGAGTGCAAGGATGCTATGAAGAACTTGGGACACTTTCCAGCAAGTGAATAGACCTCCATGTTTGTCTAGAGACCCATCAGTTGCCCAGGTGCACTGAGTGCTGACACCGGCCCTGCCCCGCAGTGATGTATATGCACCCAAAACTCTATCTGCCCCAAGTGATGTACAGTGGGAAAAAAGAGTATTTAGTCAGCCACCAATTGTTCAAGTTCTCCCACTTAAGAAGATGAGAGAGGCCTGAAATTGACATCATAGGTGGACCTCAACTATGAGAGACAAATAGAGAAAACAAATCCTGAAAATCAAATTGTCCGATTTGGAAAGAATATTTTTTCAAATTTTGGAGGGAATAAGTATTTGGTCACCTACACACAAGCAAGATTTCTGTCTCTCACAGACCTTTAAGTTCTTCTTTAAGAGGCTCCTCCGTCCTCCACTCATTACCTGTAGTACTGACACCTATTTGAACTTGTTATCAGTATAAAAGACACCTGTCCACAACCTCAGACAGTCACACTCCAAACTCCACTATAGTGAAGACCAAAGAGCTCTCGAAGGACACCAGAAACAAAATTGTAGCCCTGCACCAAGCTGGGAAGACTGAATCTGCAATAGGCAAGCATCATGGTGTGAAGAAATCAACCGTGGGAGCAATAATTAGAAAATAGAAGACATACAAGACCACTGATAATCTCCCATGATCTGGGGCTCCATGCAACGTCTCACCCTGTTCTCAAGAACGGTGAGCAAAAATCACAGAACCACATGGAGAGACCTAGTAAATGACCCGCAGAGAGCTGGGACCAACATTGCACAGGCTACCATCAGTAATACACTATGCCGCCAGGGACTGAGATCCTGCAGTGCAAGGCGTGTCCCCGGCTTAAACCACTAAATGTCTAAAGTTTGCTATAGAGCATTTGGATGATCCAAAAGAGTATTGGGAGAAAGTCATATGGTCAGATGAAACCATAGTAGAACTGTTGGTAGAAACACAACTCATCATGTGTGGAGGAGAAAGAATGCTGAGTTGCATCCAAAGAACACCATACCTACTGTGAAGCATGGGGATGGCAGCATCATGCTTTGGGGCTGTTCTCTGCCAAGGTACCGGGACGACTTATGCGTGTACATGACAGAATTAATGGGGCCATATATCATGAGATTTTGAGTGTAAACTTCCTTCCATCACCAAGGGCATTAAAGATGAAATGTGGCTGGGTTTTTCAGCATGGCAATGATCCCAAGCACACCGCCTGAACAATGAAGGAGTGGCTTTGTAAGAAGCATATCAAGGTCCTGGAGTGGCCTAGTCGGTCTCCACATCTAAACCCTTTAGAACATCTTTGGAGGGACTTGAAAGTCTGTGTTGCTCAGCGACAGTCCCAAAACATCACTGCTCTAGAGGCCATCTGCATGGAGGAATAGTCCAACAAACCAGCAAGTGTGTGCCAACCCTTGTGAAGATTTACAGAAAACATTTGACCTCTGTCATTGCCAACAAGGATATATAACAAAGTATTGAGATGAACTTTTGTTATTGACCAAATACTTATTTTCCACCAAACTTTGAAAAAAAATCTTTCCAAATCAGACAATGTGATTTCAGGATATGTTTTCTCATTTTGTCTCTCATAGTTGACTTCTACCTATGATGTCACTTACAAGCCTCTCTCATCTCTTTAAGTGGGAGAACTTGATGGTGGCTGACAAAATACTTTATATCCCTACTGTACATGCCCCAGTTCCTCCTGTGATGTGTATACTGTGGTGCCCCACTGGTCTGTGTGCCACAGTAGGGGTACTACACCTATAGATGAGTGTGCAGTTATTCCCGTCACAGGGGGGAGTAAGGTTTGCAAGTGGATCCCACCCCAGCACCTCCCACATTTAACCCCAGGTAGACAGGCAGTCCTATTCCCATTGGGTGGAGGAGGAGGAAAGTCAGACAGTGCAGTTCTAGTTTGCACTGAGGAGTGAAGAAGAGGGGATTCTCTGAGAGAGAGAAGGAAACTCCCAGGGAGGGGGCCTAGAGAAGAGGCAGCCCAGGAACAGAAAGATGGGACTTCATATCGGAGCGCCCATACTCTGAGAAACCCTGGTCCATCTAACGGAGTACCGGCTACGAGGATATGGTGCAGGAAGTCCAGCCTCTGAGCCGTCCACACCGGTCGTCACGGGTCAGTTCATCAACCCTGACACCCTGTTTAAAAAGTGCAGTCTCGCCAGGATCGGCCACCAAAGGTCGAGCCCCTTCAGAGAGAGAAAGGGAGAAGAAGGGAATCTCACAGCACCCCAATGGGCCTGGTACACAAGAGGGCTGTGCCGGGGCAGGTTTTAGCAGCAGGACACGGGATTGACAAGAGAAAATATACTACAGGATCCGCCGAATGACCTTGCAACCCTCTGTGACTACCCGACCAGCTACCTGATTATAGACTGTTTGTGCTGTAACCTGAACTGCCATCTGAACTGGTTTACAAAGTAAAGTACGCGTGTAGAGCGACAAAGCCTCCGTGTGTCTGTTCATCTTCTTAATTGCTCCACAGATCATCTCCACATTCTGCACCACTATTACAGGTGCATCTCTGCCCCGGGGACTCAGCTCCACCTGCAGGGAGCTGCAACATCCAAGCTGCAGTAACATCTGCCCCGGAGGTCTGAAGCAGCACTGGTGCCCATCACCAGAATCTGCAGGTGGCATCACAACAAACTTTTATTCTCTTTATTACCATTTCCTAACTCGTTTACAAGTTGACCACCAGGGCCACGGGTCTGGGCAGGCCACCAGTGCCATCCCAACCACAGCAGGGCCTAGACACCCGAGTCCCCATAGACCCCTGAGCTGGTCATATGCCACATCCCTCCTGTGATATATATGCTGCAGCCCATCCTGTGATGTATATGCCCCAGCCCTTCCTGTGATGTGTATTCCCTCAGCATACCCTGTGAAGTTTATCCCCCCAAGCCTCCTCAGTCATGTTAATGTGCTCCAAGCCTCCTCAGTAGTGTATATTTCTCTCAGCCCTCCTCAGTAAAGTGTATGCCACAGCATCTCCTGTGATGTATATGTCCCAGCCCTTCCTGTGAAGTATATGACCTCAGAATCACCTGTGGTGTATATGCTTACAGCATCTCCTTTGATGCATATACAGTCCAGCATCTCCTGTCATCTATATACAGCAGTACCAGCTTCTTCTGTGTGTTGTATGTACAATAGTACCAACGTCTCCTGTGAAGTATATACAGCAGACTTAGTGACTTCTGTATACAGCAGTTCGAGCATATCCTATGTGATGGTAATACAACAGTCCCTGCATCCAATATGTGATGAATATATAGCAGTTCGAGCATATCCTATGTGATGCTAATACAGCAGTCCCTGCATCCAATATGAGATGTATACACAGCAGTCCCAGCAACTTCTACGTGATGTATATACAGCAGTCCCAGTGTTTCCTATGTGATGTATTTGATTTACAAAACTTATTATCACACACATTTGACAGCACACAAGACAAAGACAAACCTGCAAAAGCAGTTTTCAGAAGCAACAAGATCAATATTACTTAACATTAATATTAACAGTCTTATCATATGAAGTAGAAAAAGCCGGGCACTAACAACTGTGTATAAGGCTGTACTCACTCTCGTGAGTGATCGGCTGCAGGCTGCCTAGCGGTGCTAGCATATAAGTCCACAATATGTAGCCAAGAAAAGAAAAAATAGCCGCACTCACCAAAGCCTCCAGGAGCAGTCAGACAATTTCCTCTATATTCTTCTCATCATGTGAAGCTATGCAGCATCCTATGATTTAATTTGTCTTGCAAAAATCTAGTGTTAGTTGCTAAATTTAATAGTGCCTTGAAAAGTATTCATACACTATGAATTTTTAACTGAAAATTGTGACATGTCTTTGTATTTAACCACCTTGAGTCAATACTTTGTAGGACCACCTTTTGCAACAATTTCTGCTGCAAGTCTTTCGAGAAATAGCTTTATAAGTTTTGCACATTTAGAGGCTGAAATTTTTGCCCGTTCTGCTTTTTAAAAATAGCTCTACAGTGCTGTGCAAATTAATTGGGACAAAGCATTTTTGTAACTAAAATCGTAAGTTGGTTACCAGTCAGTGATTCCAACCAGTTTTAACTGCTTTGAACAGGTGTGAGAGTACAACCTTGAGTATCAAAATGTGGTTTGACTGGTTTTAATCAAAAAATAACAGCTAGCTGCCCCCTCAGCTTCAGTTGAGAACTTGTTTCTGTGAGGAGTGGTTTAGTGTTCTTTTTCTCTCAGTGATTCGTGCCTGTAACAATGGATGTTACTTCACGGAAGAGTTCTAGAATTATTACTCTTAATGAACATACAAGTCTGACTGTGAGGGCCACTTTACACACACCAACTTATTTGTCCAACTTCTGACCAATTTGCTGGTTGCAGTGAAATCATGGACACATTGCTCCATTTTGTGGCTGTGTACAATGGAACAATGTGTCCATGATTTCACTGCAACCAGTAAGTTGGTCAGAAGTTGGACAAATAAGTTGGTGTGTGTAAAGTGGCCCTAAGAGAAATCGCTTCCACCGTTGGTATTGGAAAATCTACCATGTCAAGAATAATTCACCCACACAATAAAACTGGATCGTTTTCTCCAAAATAAAAAGGGAAATGTGGAAGAAAAAGGAAAACGACACCAAGAACTGATAATACACTTATCAGAAATAGTAAAACTAATGCAAGAAAAACAAGTAAAGACTTGCTTTGTCCCTATTAATTTGCACAGCACTGTAGCTCAATGAAATTGGATGAGCATCATGTGTGAATAGCAATATTCAAGTCTTGCCGCAGATTTTTAATGGGATTTAGGTCTGGACCTTGAGTGAGCCATCAAAATACAAGACTATGCTTTGATCTAAACAAAGGGTGGCAAACATTTTTTCTGCCGACAGTCATTTGGAAATTCCTGCCATCATTAATGGGCTGTACAAAATTATCAACTTGAAAATGACCATGCTATGTTTGATCAAACAAGTAATTAACTCAACATTAATATGGTGGCTGGAGCATCTTCTCTATAGTGATGCTGTTAATATTAATACGTAGCCAAGAAAAGAAAAAATAGCCGCACTCACCAAGGCAGGGTTTTTCAGTGTTGAGGAACCACAGGAGGATTCACAGAGTTTCTGAATAATATTATTGCATGCTTTCAGTTTCTGTGCTGTCTTATTCAAGTGATAGTTGAAGGTTAGGCTTCTATCAGGCATAAGATAAGATAAGATAAGATAAGATAAGATAAACTTTATTGATCCCGGATGAAATTACAGTATTACAGCAGCAGAACAAAGATCAAGAACATTACACACTTTACAAAATAAGTCTATATGGACAGCAGATGCGGGTAGACTAGTACATGTACCTCACCAATTCCCCCCATACCCTTAGAACTTCACTTAGTCTTTGGATGCTTTACACTTGTACATTTGTTAAACATCCCCACAGCTGTATCTTTCCTTTTTACACATTAGTTGGATTAGACGCTTGCTGAATGTGCTCTTCTGCTTCGCAAACAGTTCAGAGAGCGGGTGTGTATTGTTGCTCATTATAGCCTTGCATTTCTTATTAATTCTATCCTCTAATACCTCCTCGAAAGTCCTAAGTTGTAGACCCACCGCCGCACTAGCCTTCTTGATAAGTTTATTCAGCTTATTAGCGTCAGCTGTGCGCACACTACTACCCCAGCATATTATTGCAGCAAAGATTGCACTCGCCACAATAGATTGGTAGAACATTTCAAGCATTTTGCTACACACATTAAACGACCTTAACTTCCTTAGGAAGTAAGTCTACTCATCCCTTTCTTGCAAACCTTCTCCATATGGCACCTCCAATCAAGCTTGCTGTCCAGGTGAACCCCCAAATATTTGAAATTCTCCACCATCTCCACATCCTGACCATCAATAGTGATAGGTAAGCAATCCTTCATGCACCTTCCATAACTCAACACCAACTCCCTGGTTTTCTTTACGTTGAGTTCTAAATGGTTAGCCTGGCACCAGTCAACAAAGTCCAAAACCACCCTTCTGTGTTCCTCCTCCCCTCGGCCTCTCTCAATACCTCCGACTATCACTGAGTCATCAGAGTACTTCTGAAGGTGACAAAGGTCTGATTTACACAGAAAATCAGCTGTGTATAATGTAAAAAGGAATGGCAACAGCACCGTTCCCTGAGGGGCTCCAACACTGCTCCGAACACTATCCGATACGGCCGCCCCCAACCTTACGAACTGTGGCCTGTCCGACAGGTAATCAATGATCCAATTCACTAATCCCTCATCAACCGCCATTTCAACCAGCTTTTTACGTAATAATAGTGGCTGTAAGGTATTGAATGCACTGGAGGAATCGAAGAACATGGCACGCACAGTGGTTCCATCATTGTCCAAAAAGGAATGTACTGTTTGTAGCAGATACGCTACAGCATCGTCCACCCCCAGACTTTGCCGATATGCAAACTGAAGGGGGTCCATAAAAGCAGACACCCTCGGACACAAGTAGGCAAGTGCAATTCTCTCCAAGGACTTCATCGCATGCGATGTTAAGGCCACCTGTCTATAGTCGTTATGGGAGCTCGGGAAGGTAGTCTTGGGAACCGGCACCAGGCAAGAAGTCTTCCATAGAACTGGTACTCTCTGTGATTGTAAGCTCCAGTTAAACAGGTGCTGGAAGACAGTGCACAACTGATTTGCACACACTCTGAGGACATGTGGACAGATACCATCAGGCCCTGCTGCTTTACCAATGACCAGCTTACTAAACTGTTCCCTCACATCATTTTCGGAGATTAAGAAAGTCTCTAACTTCCTCCCCCCACTTGATATTGCTTGTCGCTCCCCGGCCCTCTCCCCTGTTGACATCGCACATTTATTGTTGAATCTGTTGAAAAACTCAACAGATTCAAACTCAACTCAAACTCCACTAGTGATGCTGAAGCCCTCCGGGCACCGGCGAGAAGAATGACAAAGACCGGTTCAACTCCAACTCCACTTTACTGGGTACCGGCAGATGTTAAGATGAAACACGGTACAGTCTGGTTTAACGGGTGATTGTTGCCGGTTCAGGGTCCCCCTATGGAGTCTCCAGATGTTCCTTACTTATGTCTTTCGGGGTCTAATTCTGTCCTTCTCTATCTTTTACCACCCTTGCAGAGCTCTCCCACCAGTCCCCTGGTCTCATACAGTGAAGCACGGGTTTCTCCTTTACCATTACGGACGGGAGCGACGCACAGCAAATCCTCCCGCCACCGGAATCCGGACCAATACTCCTGTAATCTAGGACCTATTTTGGGCCTGAGGGGCGAGGTACCTTCTTGTGGCGCCTACGGCTACCCAGTGATTATGGGCCCGCAGCTCGTCGGTTTGCGGCCAGAGATAAACTGCTGACCGCCTCGGCTTCCTGTGTTGCCGGTGTTCCCCAGACATTACCAGCCGGCTCCAACCAGTTCTGGTCCGTCCCCTTCTGTCCTGGGCCCCCTCTTAAAGATGGGGATCCCTCCTGTCAGCAGCCTGCCAGTCACGTCCACTCTGACTGCCTTCCCAGCACTAACTGAACTAACTGTCACTCAAGTCTCATGCACTAACCTAGGCTCCACCTCCTTTTGTATATCAGATTAAGACGGCATCACCACAAGCGTAGGTGCTGGCAGAAAATAATAATATACTTACAGTAGGTTATCTGCCGCGACACTACTTTTTCATGATTAATGATAATGTGAATCAATGAGTGTCACTAGAAGCAAGAGGATCCATTGGATATAATGTAAGGTGAATTGCAGAAACTGCCTTATGCCACCTCCTTTTGGACCTACTGAATAATCAGTCCCTCTATACTAAGGCGGTCTAGTCCTGTGTGTGTGTGTGTGTGTATGTGTGTGTGTGTGTGTGTGTAAAAACAGACTCCATAGGTTAAACCCTAATGGTACCTTTACACGCCGCCACAACAGGATGCATACAACCCGCTACAGGCTACAAATGTAGCTTGTCGCGCCAATATCGCCCGTAGTAGCGGCGTCTGAAGACGGGACGACACAGCCGGCTACAGATACCTCTGTATCCGTGCACTGCCCATAAACATATGGCAACATCGCCGATTGTAGCGAGCTGTATCGGCGTGTAAAGAAGGAACAGAAGGGAACTCTGGACACCCGGCGATGTAGCTGGAATGTAGCTAAGGCGTGACCCAGGCTCCGGGATACCACGCCCCTTCAGCGATCATTGGAGGAAGCTCCTTCGTTGCGATTGGTTGTCGCTGCACAGGGCGGCATATTTAAGAAGCTGACCAGTCACACTACGCAATTGCTCGAGCGTCATGTATTAATCAGCCTCCTGCGCTGGCTGGCCAATCATGGTATTATTGCTTTGTCCTATCAGCGTACGGACGTCTCGTAATCCACAATTGTGGCACGCCTATGTGCTGTCCCTCCTGCCCCAGGTCCGCCCATATTAGCTTGTTATTGCGGTGTGTAAATGAGGTACGCTGAGCTACAGACGGCTACTTGCGACACCCGGCGATGTAGCTAGCTGTAGATGTAGCGTAGCGTAGCGCACCTTGTGGCGGCGTGTAAAGGAGATGCGATTACCGTTTGTAACCGTTTGGCCGTGCTCGTGCACGTGAAGTTGCCGTTGGTATCCATCCTGTTGTGGCGGCGTGTAAAGGTACCATAAGCCCACAACTTACAGAGGAACACATGTATTTGTAAAGTGTAATACCTCTCTGTGGCGCCTAGCCAGAGGGGAGCCACACCTTTACAGGGGGCAATGCACTAGCGATGTTGCTGCAACTTCACCACGCCCCTGAGTTGCCGGCGATCTTGCCCCGTGTAACGGGACCTTTGTGAGCACTTTTGCTTTGCAGTGCTGGGGTCCTGGATTCAAATCTCACCAAGTACAACATCTACAAGCAGTTTGTATGTTTTCCCTGTGTTTGTGTGGGTTTCCTCCCACACGCCAAAGATAGAGAACATAGATTATGGGGACAGAGATGATGATGTCTGTAAGGGTACCGTCACACGTGGCGATCTCCCGGGCGATGCCATAGGCGACGCACGTGCACGCGCACGCATTTGCGTGTCGCGAAAGGTCGCCATCGCTCATTTACATTAGGCAACGCTCGGGCGACAACTTAGGCGAAGCTCGGGCGACAACCCGACCGGAAATTGCCTGAGCGTCGCCCAAGGCCCAGGGGCGATCGAGTTGCTGGTTGCCACTTCCACGTCACACTGAGCCACCATATTGGCGATGTGGGCGTAAATTTGAGCCGCATCTCAGAGATAGGTGTTAACATAATGTTGTGCGACGCCTTGAAGACGTGTGATTGGTCATTATTTTAATGTCCTTTCTTGTTCTCCGCACCACAATAGACAACTCTCGTGTGATGTGTCGCGGATTATTGCTATATGCAATGGCGTTGCCAAGAAGGCAAATCACGACGCTCGTGTGACGTTTTATTGTACAGTAAATATGTACAGCGCTTTTGTTAAGTGTTGTGCTATTGCGGTGTCTAATAAAATCACTCTTGCTTTCTTGGTCTGGATAATATTGCAGCCTTGAAAGTATGTGTGTGCACAGATATTTGTGTGTTTGCAGTTATGGGATGTATAGATCACCTATCATTTCCTTCTCCATGCAGATACGGCTGCGTTCACACTCTGCGTATTTGTCGCGTGTTTTTAAGCACGTATTTGCCCCAAAAATGCATGTGCGTCTGCGTTTCCCAGCAAAGTGAATTGACATTCACTTTGTGCCATTCAGACGTCGCGTAATTTTACGCAGCGTTTTTAGAGCAAAAAATGCGCACGTAAAAAGAATGAACATGTCAATTCTTTCCAGTTTTTAACGCGCGTTTTTTCCATAGGCCACATTATAAGCACTGGAAAAAACGCGCGTAAAAAAACGCAATTGAAGTTGTTCTCTCACGCTTTTTTTTACGCGTGTTTTTCCCCTTAAAATGACGCGCATAAAAAAACGTGACAAATATGCAGCGTGTGAACGCAGCCTAAGGCTAAGTTCACACACTGCGTATTTTACGCAGCTGCGCTTTTTTACGTGCATATTTTGTGAAATACGCAGCTCCTTTCACACACTGCATTTTTCTCTGCATTTTTCTCTGCGCTTTTTCAGAGCCCATTTATCATGTGTGCAATGGAAAAAACGCAGGGAAAAACTGCAGAAAGAATTGACATGGTGATTCTTTTTACGCGCGCGTTTTTGCAGTGAAAACGCGCGTGTAAAAAGAAGCACAAATACACAGCGTGTGAATGGATTGTGTTAAAACCCATAGGTTTGGCTGGGCTGCTTATCCAGAATTGCGTTTTCACTGCAAAAAGCGCGCGTAAAAAAACGCAGCAAAAAACGCAGAGAAGCAGCAAAATACGCAATGTGTGAACGTAGCCTTAATTTGGGATGTAATGACATTTGTGTTTCTGTTAAAGCACACATTTGTGGCACATCTCTCTGCATTTTTGAACACAGCCGCAAACACAGAGGCGACATCAATGCGCTACTGTACAGTATGTACGCTCCTGGGTAATACACCTTTGGACGCACACATCATCAAATATGGTGCCGAGGAACAAGACAACCAATCGTAACTCTCGAGCTGCCACCAATCCACGCAGACCGGCAGAGGTAGTAAATACGCCCTGAAACGCCTACAGGAATTGTATAAGCGATGTGTGCTGTCGCCTTTGACATCGCTCATGAGATGCTACACAGGGCGATTAGCACACATCGCCCAAGAATGGTCGCCTGGTTTCACAGCACTGATGTGAAACCAGGCGACCACTCAGACGTGTCGCCGTCGCCCATTTACATTAGGCGACACATTGGCGATATCGCCGGCGACAGGCCACGCCCGAGCGTCACCTATGGCATCGTCCAGAAGATCGCCACGTGTGACGGTACCCTAAAGGCCCCTTTACACACGGCTACATTTGTAGCTTGTCACCAGGTAACTTACTGGTTGCAGTGAAATCATGGATACATGGTTCTATCTTGTTGCTGTGTACAAATGGAATCATGTATCCATGATTTCACTGCAACCAGTAAGTTACCTGGTGACAAGGTACAAATGTAGCCGTGTGTAAAGGTACCCTAATGGTACCTTTACACGCCGCCACAACAGGATGGATACCAACGGCAACTTCACGTGCACGAGCACGGCCGAACGGTTACCAACGGGAACCGCACCCTCTTTACACGCCGCCACAAGGTGCGCTACGCCACGCTACATCTACAGCTAGCTACATCGCCGGGTGTCGCAAGTAGCCATCTGTAGCTCAATTACACACCGCTATAACCAGCTACTATGGGCGGACCTGGTGCAGCAGGGACAGCACATAGGCGTGCCACAATTGAGAGTACGAGCCGTCCGTACGCTGATAGGACAAAGCAATAACATCCTGATTGGCCAGGCATCGCAGGAGGCTGAGTCATACAGCACGCTCGAGCGATTGTGTAGTGTGACTCGTCAGCTCCTTAAATATGCCTCCCTAGGCAGCGACTACCAATCGTCATGCAGCAGCTTCCACCAATGATCGCACATGGGGCGCGGTAACACGGAGCCAGGGTCACGCCTTAGCTACATTGCAGGCTGTCCCGAGTTCCCTTCCGTAACGTCTTTACACGCCGATACAGCTCGCTACAATCGGCGATGTAGCCATATGTTTATGGGCAGTGCACGGATACAGAGGTATCTGTAGCCGGCTGTGTCGTCCCGTCTTCACACGCCGCTACTACGGGCGATATTGGCGCGACAAGCTACATTTGTAGCCTGTAGCGGGTTGTATCCATCCTGTTGTGGCGGCGTGTAAAGGTACCATTAGGGTACCTTTACACGCTGCCACTGCGTGGTAGCAACTGCCTGGCTATCAGGATTTTTGTCACTGTTGCCTTGAAATTGCTACGAAGTTGCGGCGTGTAATTTGGGAAAGTGATCGGGTTTCTCGCAGTTGCTCCGGGTAGCTGTTGCTGAGCCATGTTCTAAAATCCAAGGTAACACAAAGGGAGAATTGCCCTGGTATTGGCGTGTAAACGGGGGACATGGATAGAATCTGCGTCACCTAGTGATTTCCCAGAGGTGTGCCACAGCGTGCTGGATACCGCGCCCCATCAGCGATAATTGGTGGGGGCTACTGTATTACCATTGGCTGTCCCTTCACAGAGCGCCATATTGAAGGAACTGTCCATTCACATTACACAATTGCAATGGCGTCATGTGTTAGCCAGCCTCCCAGCGCAGGCTGGCCAATCATGCCGCTATTGCATTGTCCAATCAGCATGTTAGCGTCATGGAATACACGAGTCTGTGACGCCTATGCTTTAGCGACGCTGCACAGGTACGCCCACATTCCCCTACTGATTGCGGCGTGTGAAGTGGCGACGGTATTCAACAGGAAGTTATCCACAGGATCTGTAGGAACTTCTGAGGAACCACGATACCTTGAGTTGACAACGCAATTGCGGCGTGTACATGCGGCATCGGCGATCGTTGGCAACCGTTAAAAACGTGCACGCGTACGTACGGTTACTACCGATTGCCAGTGATAGTGGCGGCATGTAAAGGTACCTTAAGGGCCCCTTTACACGCGGCTACATTTCTAGGGTGGCTACAGGTAACTTACTGGTTGCAGTGAAATCATGGAGACAAGGTTCTATCTTGTTGCTGTGTACAAATGGAATAATCTCTCCATCCAATCTCTTCACTGCAACCAGTAAGTTACCTGTAGCCACCCTAGAAATGTAGCCGCGTGTAAAGGGGTACCTTTACACGCCGCAACCACAGGAGTCAATTTATCTCCTGTGGTTGTGGAGTGTAAAGGTACCCTAAAGCACAACAGAATGATAGTGCTATTTAAGCACACATAATACATAAATAAATGGACATAGTGATAATCTTCATTCTGAAGGTACCGTTAAGGTACCGTTAAGGTACCTTTACACGTCGCAACATTGCATGCAATTTCACTTGCAACTTACCGGTTCTATCTTGTTGCTGTGTACAAATGGAATAATCTCTCCATGATTTCACTGCAACCAGTAAGTTACCTGTAGCCACCCTAGAAATGTAGCCGCGTGTAAAGGGGTACCTTTACACGCCGCAACCACAGGAGTCAATTTAGGCGGCGATATTTCTCGCTGGACTGATTTGCCGCCAAATTGCCTCCTTGTTGCGGTGTGTAAATAGTGAATTTCGCGGCGATAACAGCAAGGTTGCCGGGATTTGTTTTGGGAGCAGCGCTCTAAAACCAGGCCACTGAGGGGAAGCGACATATCGCCGCCAAATTCACTATTTACACGCCGCAATAAAGAGGCAATTGGGTGGCAATGTGGCAGCGATATTGCCAGGTCACAATATCGCTGCCACAATTATCTCCTGTGGTTGCGGCGTGTAAAGGTACCCTAAAGCACAACAGAATGATAGTGCTATTTAAGCACACATAATACATAAATAAATGGACATAGTGATAATCTTCATTCTGAAGGTACCGTTAAGGTACCTTTACACGTCGCAACATTACATGCAATTTCACTTGCAACTTACCGGTTGCAGTGAAATCATGGACACATTGTTCCATTTTGTTACCGTGTACAAGTGGAACAATGTCTCCATGATTTCACTGCAACCAGTAAGTTGCCAGTGAAATTCCTAGAAAGTTGCCGTGTGTAAAGGTACCTTTACATTCGGCAACATTGCCGGCAACATCGTCGGCAACTCAGGGGCATGGCGAAGTTGAAGCAACATCACAAGTGCGTTGCTACGTGTGACAGGGCAATAAGTTGCTTGAGCGGAGTTGCCAGTTTGCAGAAAATGTTCTGAAACCTGGCAATCTTGCTCAGGCAACCTGCTAGCATTGCTCTGTGTGACACCGTAATAGCGATGTTGAAAGCAACATCCCCTATTCACTACATTGTTAAGGATCGTTCGCTGGGTTGCTCATACCAAGCGAACAAAAGTTGCTTTCAACATCCTAGTTGCATTGCCTACAATATCTACCTGTGTGACTGTGGAGCCCACTGGGATGGGGTACTCTGTACCGGATCGGGGTACTGCAGGGGATGTCACGGAGGTCCTGGTCCAGACCGTGTCCCGGGTTCTCACAAGTAAAAGGGAATATTTACAAGGGATATAAAGTTTGCTGTGACGCCAACCACGGGTTGTGGTCAATGATGGGACCACCGCTGCAGCGCTTCTCTGCCAGGAGGATGGATGGGCTGCAGCCAGATGGATGAGCTCGCCATGGGTTGGACTGCTCCTGACAGGATAATAGGTGATTTTAAGCAGTTCAGGATACCTAGAATCAAACACAGACACACAGGCAGGGTTCACCGGGTTTACTTGTCAGCTCTTCCAAACAGTTACAGCAGTTCTCAGTACAGTTCTTCAACACAAGTTACAGTAAGTTACTCCGGGAACACTCGAACCCTCTGCAGCCAGGTTGTCACTCTGAGACCCCCTCACTCCTTCTAGTGTCCTTTCAGGCTGTTCTCTCTCTTTAATTGTTTCTCCGGGTTGTAAGGCGGCAGCTCGGACCCCTGTGGGTCCTCGTGGTTGCTGCTGTGCCTTCAGCCCTTTTGGTTAGGAACTCCAACCTGGAGTTAAAGCTCCCCGTCCGTTAATCTGGGAACCAGGTGAATCATCGGTTCCCTTCAGAGCCGACACTCTGCTATGTGCCTAGCCTGCAATATCCCTCTCCTGCAAGGCTCCTATCTAACCCGTGTGACTCCAGCTTCAATAGGGAAGACTACTCCGCCTCTAGTTGGTCGGTGCTGCTAAGTTCCTCGGACCCAGTGCTGCTGGTCCGGTCTCTGTCCTCACACTCCTCTGGGATGCTGGCTATGGACGAGCTTTCTCTCCATGGTTTCTCTGACGCTTTGGATTCTGCATCTCCAAGTAGCCCAATCCCACCAGGCCGTGTGTCTCTTTCTTCCAGGTGTCTGTGCTGCTCAGCCTACTGTGGCCTACTGTGTCTTTACAGCTCAGCCTACCTCAGCCTACTGTGTCTTGACTGGTCGGCACCCTTGGCCTACTAACTCCTTCCTCCTCTTTTTCCTCTATTTGTACCTTCTGTCACCTGACCTACATGCGTTCCCACCCACTGTCCTCTAAACCCACCACACCTTGCCCGCCTAGAGTCCAGGGCTCCGGGTTGGGTGCTGCCTCCTAGTGGTGTGCGAGATTCCGTGAGGGTATATAATGTATAAACTGTCTATCTCTCTACCTGGCTTCAGTTCCCTATGTGGCCACCCTGGTCGCAGGAGCGCCACATGACATCTAAAAGGCAATCTTGGAAAAATGCCAAAAACGTGTTCGCTCCCATGAAGTTGCAGGCAACATTGCAGCAACGTTGCTGCGTGTAACGGTACTTTCAGTCATATAAATTTGCTGGCAATTACCCCAGTTAATCAGATAATGATGAGTCAGTCGACAAGGTAGGGGGTACTCAGATACTGGGACTGGTGGTTACTTCAGTGGGGATCACAGCTGGTCGGTTCCGTGCCCTGGACCCTCAATGGTGGGGTGGGGGTGATGATGATGGGGAATAGTAACGTGACGCCACCTGTGGTACCTGGTAATACGGTTTCCAGCGCTGAGGCTGGCCACTGAGGTAATGTAAATGCAGCATTGGTAGTACAGCTTCCCGCAGGTGGAGCTTTACCTCAGGGCAGCGGGGTGAATGAGGGGAGTAGTAGTCCTCACCTCCTGTGATGTTGTAGAAGCCCTCTGGGCGGCGAATAACTGAAACACATTAGCTCGAACAGTTCTTTACTGGTACAGTTTATTCAGAATGGGACAAACTTCCCGGAGTTTATTCAGAATGCGCCTGCTTAAACCGCTTGTTTAACTTTTACTAATCTACAAGCACCCCTGGTGAGCGGTGCAGAGCTGCTTCTGATAACACTGTGTCATTGTGGAGAATGGGGATCTAATAGCTAAAGCTCTCAAGGACCTGTGCTGATGTCAGACCGTGTGACTGATCACGTGTCAGCCTGAGACCTGGAAGCAGGGAGAGACGGCAGCTGCACGAGACGCAGCAAGGCTACAACACCTGGTTATGCTGGCAGCATAACCAGGACAGGTGAGCACCAACAATCCACCGACCCCCTTTCCCCCACTGACCCCTGATACTGCACCAGGAGCACCCCTCTCTGTTTTTTATCTTTACTGGTACAGGGCAGATGTTAAGGTACACAGTACAGTCTGGTTGAACAAGGTGGTAGCCGCAAATCTTGGAGGACTTTCCAGAGTCTGGCAGTGGTGCCTTTAATATGGTGTTCCTGGTCCTGTCCCTCTGTCTCTGTCTGTATTTGCCCCTCTTGAGCCAAGTCTCTAGTCATCGGGGTCTGTTGCCTAAAGTCTCTTACTTGTCGGTGTCGTGGACCCAGCTGCGGGACAGATGTTGGGCTTCTTTAGGGGTGCTGTGGCTCCCTGGTGTCGGGCCCTCAGCTTGCCGGTCTGTAGTTAGGGTTGGACCTTTTACTAGCTGCCTTGGCTTTGATATGCCGGTGGTGACCTGGGCCTCCAGCTGGCTGCAACCAGTCCTGGAGTAACCCCCTTTAGAGTCTGGGTTACCCCTCTCCTAAGAGGTACCCTCCAGTTGCAGTCGCAGGGTCCCCTGCGTCTGCCTTCCTCGCTCTCCTCACACCTCTCCCTGACACTATAGTCACTTCCTGTCTCCCTCTCTCTAGGCTTCACCTCCTAAATACCTACTAAATACCAGTCCCCTGTGTTAAAGTGGCCTACTGTATGGATGCAGGGTGCAAACTCTGTAGGGTCCTCCATATCCACAGCTGCGGAGGCACTACACCTGCTGTTTGGGGTGCAGTACCTCCCTGTGGCACCTTGCCATAGGGGCGCCACAATGACATGGGCATTGTTTTAGAAGAAACTGTTGACACTTATGCCTTATTCCTTGTAAACTGTTCATGTGACCACCTTAATGTGCAAGCCAAGGTTTGCACTGTCTGGTTTACTGTATATGTTTATATTTGTGTGGCACCCCAAGGGTTAATGTGCCACAGAAACATCAACACGGGTTTACTCCCCACACAACACTACACTAGAAAATAGAGGAGCTTAGGTGGCACCTGCAAGAGTGGGAGGAGCTAATGTTGTTTACCTCAGAGCAGGAGTGACAGTTAGTCAGTTTAGTTTAGTCTAGTCTGGAGTTGGAGGAGAGTCAAGTGGCAGTGGAGGTCCTGAGAGGTCTGAGGAAAGGAGTCAGAGAAACAGAGGAACACACCCGGGACAAGGAGTTACCCTAAACTCAACCCCGGAGAGGCGCTTAGGACGGATACCGCATCCGAGGCTGTGCCTGAGACAGACAGGACAGTGAATACCAGAATAGTGAAGGTCCACCATCTTCACTGTACCATAGCAAAGCAACACGGAGGGGTCAGTGACACAGAGGACTCAAGTTGCCTAGCAGATTGGTACCCGTGAGGGGAGACAGGGCCAGCAGTCAGCTACAAGCGGCAGCAGGGCCACACACAAGCGCAGAAGTAGGAAGCCAAGGACCCGGTCAGGGTGGGAGCAACCCGGCCCCGGTACAGACTCCGTGGACAATACTCTGCTTTACCTTCTGCACAGTAAAGACTTGGAAAACGACAACTAACGTGAGTGTGTGTGATCCTTGTGCTGAAGCCCCACTTTCCCTCATATACTGCCATTGTCTCCACTCTCATCATCTCTACTACTACTCCTACTTTCCTGCAACATCTATAACCACCATCACAGACTTTAATTACCACTGCCCCAGGTAACCAGGCTCTACCTGCAGAGAGCCGTTCCATCTAAAGCTGCCAAAACATCATCCTGGAGGTTCCGCAGCAGCGGTGGTCACCCTGACCACAACCCGTGGGTGGTGTCACAACAAACCTAATCCCCTGTAAATACACCCCATTTACTTGTGTGAACCCGGGACACGGTCTGGACCAGGACCGCCGTGACATCCCCCAGCAGTACCCCGCGGTCCGGCAACGAGTACCCCGTCCCTGTGGGCTCCACATTTGCTCTTAAAATGAAAAATTCAATAAAACTAGATTAAACATAATAAATAATTAGCTTGTAGCATAACATAGAACGGAGGCCGTTATGATGTTTTTTTTTACTTATTTTAGCAGCAGGTTTTTTTGCAGTTTAATAGTTACAATGCAATGCGTAGAAATCAATTGTAGATGAGCCATCTGAGTGCGGAGAAGGATGACATTGTCAGCAGTAAATACCTCTCGGGTAAAAGAAACTTATTAGATGCAAACTCGAAATGCATCCCAGGGATGTGTACAGTAACGAGCTGTAATAATTGTGTGCCATCACTGAGCAGCCTCACTAGCATGAGGTGAGTGTTGATTGGGCGGGAAGGAAGGCCCAGCCTCACTCTCCTCCCCACTCCTGAGTAGAGCTGTAAGCTGAGCTTTGAATGTGACACCCGGGAGAAAGGGAGAGCAACACACAAGCAGCAATAGCTTAGTGACAGGCAAAGGGGGAGAAGGAGAGCACAACTCCTCAGAAGCACATCGTGCATCTATCACTGTCCCAGATATAGTGCCTGGATAGAGCACCAAGTGTGGCCCTTTAGGATGATGTCTCACTATTGGATGCTATTACTGTTCCTGACTATGGGCAGAGGAAAGCAACCAAAGCACTCTGACCCAAGCCCTAACCCAGCTCCAGGGTTGCTGCTACCCACCACAGACCCCTTGTCAATGCACATGATGAAGCTTTATGAAAAATACAGTCGAGAGGCCAGTCGTCCTCAAGATGGGAACACAGTCCGTAGCTTCCGAGGACAGCCAGGTAAGAGGAAACTCATAGGGGTACAAAGTGAGGGCAAAATATTCCAATATGCATAATGTTATGCGATGAAGCCCAATGAGTCCACAATGTCCATTAAACTCTTCAAAGAGCATTAGCACTATAGGGCACATGGGTCAAAGTGGTCATGCTTGGTTACAGCTTTTATTTCTTTGCCCAAAATAAGTCAAAGGCTATGTGTCTACACTAATTTAGAATCATTCACCTGTACCATAGCTTATAGCACAGGTATATGGTGCCGTCTAGTTGTCAATACAAAAGAATGGTGGTCTCTAATGGTATTGTGTAGTAAATTCAAGTCTATATACAGTGTGCAAAAACTATCATGTATTTTATTATATGCAGGACTACACTGATTAGTATGATTATAAATGATAGCGTCACATAATTTACATTGTGCTTTTAAGTACAATACATCCCTATATGCTTCTATACAAACAATAGGGCTACAGGTGTCATTTATGATATTATCCAACCCTCATTAATGGATGGATACTGCAGCAAGTAGAGTGGTACATGCAGTTGAAAACTTTCAGTATTTTAAGTTTCAGGTCTTCTCTATGGTCAAAATACTCACCCCACTTAGACTTTACCATTACATATTCGGCACACATTGAGGGAGGCTCACTGGTAATACAAGAGATGTCTTTATATACAGTAATTATCCTTACTGAGTGTGTCTCAGGTGCTTCAGGTTCTTTGGATCAACTACTAGACCCTGCCAAAATGTTACATGCAAATCATTGCTTTTGTGATTTCCTTATTTTACAGCTGCAATCAATAAGGATAGGCTCACACCAGCATGTGAACTTGTATTTTTCTGTTTCGATAGGGAAATAGAGAAAACCAAACTCCTGCAAAAATTCTTGTGAATTCTTTGACTGACAATTACTGGGGTCCAAGTGAGTTTATATTGGTGTGCATTTAGTTTTGGATGGGTGTCATTTTAATAGATTTTTTCTGGTAACAATGTCAAACTTGTGACATAGCTTTCTAATAAAGGCTGCAATGTAAGTATGAACCTAGCCTCAATGTAAAGAATGTTTAGAGGAGAACCCTATTATGACAATCCTGAAGAATATTTTTCCTTCTTAACCGATCGAAGGCTGCTTTTACAATCGCAAATTTGCAAATCCGTGTCAATCCGTTTTAAAACGGCCACAGATCTGTTCTGGCCTCCCATATATCCCTATGTGCATGGATTGGTTCTAAAGTGGCCATCTGTGTGTCTCCATTTTATCACGGATCCGTTTTTATGTACCCAGAAGCACAAACTGCTTAGATTCTGGGCTTCCTCGAAAATCGCGGACACCAACGGACAGACATGGATCTGTTGGTGTCCATGTGAAATTAACATAAAGCTCTATGGAGGATGGATCCATGTGTGAATGCAGCCTAAGGGAATATGATGTGCCTATGATTAAAGTGGCAGTCTGGGTTATAGCATTAGTTTACATTGCCCAATTAAACAATTCTGGATTTAAAAAAGATTTCTAATGTTCAAGCACATCAACTATACTGTGATTCTCTATGGAGGACTCAAAATGTCTATACATCTGGACTATCCATAAATAAGAATTGATATTGTGTAATGTTTTATTCCTGTGGTGATGCTGCAGGGAAATGTACTGGTTGTTACTGGATTCCCAGAAAACTCTAATTACTGACTATGAAAGGGACATGGCCAACACAAAGCGAATACCATAAGTTGAAGTAGTCTTCAGTTACATAAAAATCTATATTTTGGGGGAAATGGAAGGAACTCTTTCTTGTAAACCTTATTTGGCTAGTGACTGTAGCATTTAACAAACTTTGCTCTTACCAATGTCACCCATCAGGTCAGTACAGGTGATAAACTAATCATTGGCTCTAACTGAAGAACTAAACAAGGTGTAAATCCTTGTCTGACATCTGTCACCCACTGGTCACTGATTGAGACCTAAATATTAGTGATGACTATTGTTTTTTTTTTATTTTTTCTTCTACTTTCCCCACCCATCAAATGAAGAGCATATTGCCATCCGTCAATTTTCTCTCTATAAAGGTCTCTGTAAATTAAAACCAGGAGCACTGTGTAGATATATGAAATAGAATTAAAAGCTACCTGTCTTTCCCCCCTGGCCTATTAAACTAAAAGAGCCACCTACAGCAGCGCTTATGCTGCATTTTGTATAGGTGGCTCTTATCTCTCTGACCCCCATGGGCACCTAAATAATAAGTTTATAATATTTCTCACCCTATATGGTAATACCTCTAAAAGGTCCGGGAGGTACGCAGTCTCCGCAGGGCCTGAACGCGTTGCTACTGTCAGTCATCCTCCTCTGTTCCCCAGGGACCACCTCCTGTTCTCCTGATGATGTCATCTGCGCCTGTCCGGATTAGTTAGTTCTCGGGCATGCTTCATTCACTATGCCTGAGCATTAAGGTCACATGACGTCCACACTCCGCATATCGCTCAGGTCCGGACCTGTAGTGTGTTATGCTGTATGCACACTGCGGTGCTGGGAATCTGGCACCTGCGCAGAAAGCATCACTGCACCTGTTCCCTCCTCCCTCCACCTCTTTCAGTCATGCTGTCTGCACGGGTGCCTGATTCCCAGCCCCGCAGTGTGCATACAGCATAACAGTACAGGGCTGGGATCTGGTGCCTGCGCTTATGCAGGTGCAATCTGGGGATGTCATGTGATCTAAATTCTCAGGCAGAGCAAATGGAGCATGCCCGAGAAATAACCAATCTGGGCAGGCGCAGATTACATCAGGAGGAGGAGAGAAGGCGGCACACGGAGAACAGAGGAAGATAACTGACAGCAGCAAGGCGTTTAGGTCCAGGGACTGAAGCATACCTCCCGAACCTTTTAGAGGTATTACCATATAGGGCTGGAAATATTATAAAGTTATTATTTAAGTGTCCCTGGGAGGGCAGAGGGATAAAAGCCACCTTCACAAAATGCAGCATAGGTTCCCTTAAACATTTTGCCCTGGTCTGCTGGGTGTGTTAATCAACCTGCCTTGTGAAATGTACATAGATATCAGTTTTCATTTAAAACTACAGTTTACATATGTCATTTGTGGTACACTCTGGCAACAGGTGCTCAATGGCACTAAAGTGCCATCAAAGGGGAAAGTAAGTACAACTATAAACAGTGCTCAATTAAATCAATGGTCTGTCAACAACAAGAATAGATAGATGATCAGGGTCCTTCAGACAAAAGACAGTCTTTGTATGTGACCCCTTCCAATAACCCTAAATTTACTCATGGATTTTCTAACCTAAAATATTCTAAAGATTGCCTGTCTGAAATTAGTCAGTTTTAGTACAATGTGCTTATTGTATCTTTTATGAAACTGAATATTTAGTGCTTGACTGCCGAAGAGCAGGTGAGAATTCAGACTTTTTTTTCACAACATTTCCATTTCTATGAGCCCCCAACATATAAATTAGGGGCTACTTCACTATCACAGGACATCTAAGCAATGAGTAGATTGAACCAATAAGACTCAGCACAACTGAGTGACATTTTATAGAGAAATTAGCCATGTTCTATAATAAATTTGCCTAGTGGTCTTTTCTGATTTTTGCAAATCTGAAAACTAAATCAAAAGCAAAAAAAATAGAAGAATATAAATCCTCCAATAAAAACCCCAAACCCCCAAAAAATTGTAAAATGGATGTGTAATATTTATAAAAAATTAATATAATGATGAAATAGCATTATTTAAGAAATATGTGTTAATAAACTTTAACCCCATCCCAATGTGTAACATTTATGACATGATATAATGTACAGAGTAGGCCCAGCAGAGGCAGTTTAAGGTACATTATTTGGTAAAAAGAATGCTATCATTAAAAAAAATTGGAGGTCAAAAATTAATGTTGACAGAAATATAAGAAATAAACTATGCTCTAAAAAGAAAGGGATGATAAAATAAATAAAAAAATTGACCAGTCATGAAAGGTACAAAACACAACAATTTTAAAAAAGTGCAAAACTGATTAAAAAAACACATTGCTAGTCCAACAGCCCCTGGGCAACATTCACATGTTCAGTTTTTGGTCAGGTTATTACATCAAGTTTTGTAAGCCAAAACCTGGAGTGGATAAAATATATAGATGTGAAGTGGTGACGCCTGTCTATTAGGCCATGTTCACACATTGACTATTTGGTCAGTATTTTACATACGGTAAGTATTTAGAAGCCAAACCCAGGAGTGGAGCAATCAGAGGAAAAGTATAATAGAAAAACATCACCACTTCTGTATTTATCACCCACTCCTTGTTTTGGCTTACAAAATTGATGTGAAAAACTGACCAAAAACTGAACATCTGAATGTAGCCTGAGACTGGTCCTGAAGACCCAACCTGTTCTCGATGCAAGCTGAATAACTGAAGGCTCCTTTCTGAGTTGGGTGACTTGGCTTTCATGTGGAAGTAAACAGTATAGTATGTTAGAAATTTGGCAAATGCATCTATGGATAACTTAATCATGCAGACACATTGAGGGACCTGAACAAATATATTCATGTGGCTAATTCATCCCCGAAAAATAAAGTGTTGGCACAAGTTGTTCCTCATATACAATAAAGCTTCTTTATCCAACAGATTTTCTGGCTTCTCGTCCCACATATCGCTTCAACTTAACATCTCTACAACAGTCTGAAGTCGTCTTGGCTGCCACTCTTCACTTTGGACCTGACAAAGGCCCCAGGCCTCCCAGGGACTCATTCTGCAAACGCTCCAAGAATACTTCCTGTCGTTTTCTGCTTCAACCACAAAGTCAGAGGGTTAGTGTGGTCTTTAAAAGTATTCTCCACCAAATGGACTTAGGTCTGGTGAAGTGGAATATCAGCATTGCTACATCTAATAAAAAGGATGCCTGGCACGTGAAGGATATAACTAGCATTATAAAGGAGGCCCAACGTCAACAAGACTTCTTCATTTCAACTGAAATTGATTTTGGTCATAAATTTACTAATATTCATGAAAGTAGTCCAAGTGAATCCCCGTACATATTAGTATTTGCTAACGATAGAGCAATTTCAGAGCCTAACAGTGTGGCAGTAACTTTACAAAGGTACGATCCACTCCAACCAAATGTTGGTGATGCTAGGCAGCTTCCCAATGCATCTTCAGAAAGCAGAGTGAAGAGAGATGCCACATTTTTTGCTTCCACCCATAATAATGAACTACCTGATGATAAGTATATTCACTATAGCAAACAGGACCTGTGGGAAAGTACATACAAGTCACTGAAACAAAAGCCCCAAAAGAAGGAGCGGAAGAAGAAGGGGCATGAAAACACCGACACATTGCCTAAATCTCCAGTTCTTCACTTTGATGAGAGAACAATGAAGAAAGCTCGGAGACGTCAGTGGGATGAGCCGAGGGTCTGCTCCCGCAGGTATCTCAAGGTGGATTTTGCAGACATTGGATGGAGTGAATGGATTATATCTCCCAAATCATTTGATGCTTATTACTGCTCTGGTATTTGCGAGTTCCCTATGCCAAAGGTAAGAAGTTAACATTTTAGTCAAAGTAAATAAGGATTTCTACACTTATAATCAAAGTGGTTCTTTAATATCCATAATATGTAAGTAACCTAATGATAGACCAGTATTGTTTTAGCCCTGGTTTGATGTCCTTAGCCTAAGTTTTGTTCTCATATATTCTGAGCTCTAAACATGTCCTGAATAATCCCTAACTTTTTCCACCAAATTTGAACCAATTGACATCTATCTATATTACAATGTTAGAATGACACTTGACAGATCCCTCCAGAGGCTTTACTTGAAGTGAAACTGACAGCTGACGCATGCTGCTCAATCCACATGTTTTACTGTAAAACGCTGTGACATTTTAGAGAAAAACCTACTTAAAATGGCAGCTGGGGATTGAGCCACATAGGTAGATAGTCAGAAAGGTGGGTCCGCCACAGTATCTTCCCAATTGCTGCCAGTGACTGACAGGTCTTTTCCTATACAAACATGTACAGAGAGACTTGTCAGTTATGATAAGAAGCCGCCAAGGATCCTCCTTTCTACCTAGTCTTTTAAGTGACTCGATCCCTGGACTGGCTTTTAAAGTATGCTTTTCTCTGAAACGTGGCTGAAATCATACAGCCAGTATCTTATACACATGCTGGCTGTGGATTGGATAGCATGCACCAGCTGACAGGTTTCTTTTAAGGGTGAGTGCTCACAAGACTTTTTTCTGCGTTTTCCTGCATGCGGTTTACCATTGGTTTTATGGTAATTTATGCTAATTTGTTCCTGCGGTTTTGATTCCCAGCAAAACCAATGTGTTTCACAGAAACGCCGTGCCCACACATTGGTTTTGCAAGTGTCAAGATCTGTCAAATACTTGCGTTTTTGGTGTAGATGGGAGAGAATTGACATGTTCATTTTTCCTGCGTTTTTGCTGCAGTCAATGGCAAAAGCACAGGAAAAACGCAGCAGAAAACACAGACCAGATCATACCTAATCTCCTGTCAAGGACTCTAGAATCCTTCAAAGCAGTACAGGTTTTGCTGCGTTCAGGACTGCTTAAATGTCCTGTGGGCACATACCCTAAAGCTTCTGATCCCAAATGCAAAATTTTGGTATACGGTAAGTGGAATTTTCATGACACGAGTCAACATATAGCCTGTCACGTATTTAAGCAGATAATCAAGTTCTCTGATACAACATTTAAAGTTGTAAGATGAAACTTCACTTCAGAGAAACTAATAAGAGTAAGGAAAGGGGTCATAAGCGTATGTCTCGGGTGAGTGCAATGCAAAAAAATCTTGCACTGCACATTGCCTAATATTAGGCAATAAGGTCGTTCAGATCTGCTATGTTTTCCTCAGCCCTATTAGGACTGAAGAAAAAATTGCAGCATGCTGCAATTGTCAGCGAGTCTCGGATCACTCAAACCCATACAACTCTACTGATGCGAGTAAAACATCGCACTGCACTTGTATGTCATCTGCAGTTACCATGTTACCTCAGCTGTGTCCTCACGTTACCTCAGTGACTAACTGACCGTTATTCTGTGCTCAGAGGCCGCAATGAAAGGATGCTTCTTCAGCGCGGCATACGATGCAACAGAGCTGAGGGTGCGACATAGGACCTCACAGTGAATTATTGTCAGAGGGTATGTGATGGGTTAATAAATTGGATAATGAGGGGAGTCACTTTTATTTTAATAAAGGATTTTTCTGTGTATGTGAGTGTGTGTGTGTGTGTGTGTGTATGTATGTTTATTAACTCTTCACTTACTGGATTGGTAATAGGCAGGTATCAGATGCCTGACATTACCAACCTAGGACTTAATGATAAGCTGTCAATACAAAGCTGTCATTAACCCTTTCTATTATCCCTGATGCAACAGCAACAGCAACAGGGCATCAGGAAGAGCTGGGTGAAGTGCCAGGATTTGGCGTTTCTAATGAATGTGCCAAATTCTGAGGTGGCTGCGGGCTGCTAGACTTACCCGGGGGAAGGGGGGGAAGGGAGCAATAACTATGTGCCTCCTCAGGGTAAAAGTAACAACCCTCAGCTGTGAGCTTTATCTTGGCTCAATATCAAATTGGGGGGACCCCATGCTGCTGTTATTTTAAATTACTTATTTAGTTTTAAAAAAAACAGTGAAGGAGCTCCTTATTTGACATTCAGCCAAGATAAAGTGCATAGATGGAGGCTGACGCCTGCAGCTGTCTACTTTATCTGTACTGAGAATGAAAAATACGGGGGACCTCAATGGATAATTTTCCCATTATTTGTTTATTTTACACACTATGACAGCTGGTTGGTTGCCATGCACTAATGTATACGGCAACCAAGCACAGACATCAGTATAGATTGTCTGTCTGTCTGTCTGTCTGTCTATCTATCTATCTATCTATAGGCCACTTTACACACACAGATATCTGTGACCAACTTCTGAACAGATCTCTGGTTGCAGTGAAATCATGGACACATTGATCCATTTTGTGGCTGTGTACAACATGGAACATTGTGTCCATGATTTCACTGCAACCAGAGATCTGCCAGCAATATCTGCACAGATATCTGTGTGTGTGACGTGGCCCTATCTATCTATATCTCTATCTATCTATTTATCTATCCATGTATCCTAACTTTTTACAGCACGGGAAAGACCATGCTAAAAATGCTGTTCATTTTTTTCTCACACCCACTGGCTTGCATTGGCAAGTTTCACATGTTGCAACTTTTTTTACTTTCCAGAATATGGATGATGGTGGGTTTACACACACCAATTTATCTGTTCAATATCTGAACAGATCTCTGGTTGCAGTGAAATCATGGATACATTGCTCCATGTTGTACACAGCCACAAAATGGAACTATGTGTCCATGATTTCACTGCAACCAGAGATCTGTTCAGATATTGAACAGATAAATTGGTGTGTGTAAACCCACCATGAGAAAAGAGCTGAACCCAAATGCTCATGTGCTCAGACTCATTCATTAACATTGGTCAGTGTGCAATACAAGATTTTCTCACATTGCACTTGACTGATTTATACGCCCATGTGTCCGAGCCCTATGTGTCAGTCTTTACTCTAAAGATCAGCTCTGCCTTTGTGTATTCTACTTTTATAATACACTCTGCTTCTGTACACAGATCTGCTTGAATGATTTTATGTTCTGCCATTTAGTACAGTACATTAATATATGTACCTCTGTTTCTTAATTTCATTGCTTTGTTGGATTCCAACACGACTCAAGTCTCCTGCACTCTTCTCTATCTCCACAAAATTTACAAAAACTAGGTTCAGAAGAGCTTAAACACAAGCTGTGGTAAGCTGTGTTTGATGCCTACATCAGACAGGTCAGTGTTATGAAACTGCAAATGCTGCTCTGATGATGCATAATGCAGACGATATTCCACTGCAATATGCATCAACTGCATTTGCAGTTTCATATCACTTATCTGTCTGATGCAAGCATTAAACATAGCTCTGTTCTGCACTGCCTAGCTATTACAAGCTCTAAAGCAGAAAGAAGTGCAAGAGTGTTGAGCTCTTATGTAATCCAGCAAAGGGGGCCGTCACACGGAACGATATCTTGCCCGATATCGTTTAAGCGATCTCCTTTTTGATCGCTTAAGCGATATCGGGCAAGATATCGTTGCATGTAATCAAGCGATTTACGATGGTAAATCGCTTGATCGTGACATCGCTGATCTGAGGTCCGGTTCTCAGATCTAGCGATGAACGATGCAACGATCTGCATCATCGTGGTGTATGACACCACGATGATCCATCTCCCAGCGACCGCGCCTATGCTGGGAGATGGTAACTATGGTACACGTCGGGTAACTAAGCGACGCGCGGCGCCTAGTTACCCGATGTGTACCATAGTAACCAGCAGATCGCGGCTCCGCATCGCTGGTGAGTCTGTCTGTGTGACATCTCACCAGCGATGTGAGCGATATTGTAAGCGATTGCGCGTGCACGTGATCGCTTACAATATCGCTAAAGATGTCGCAGCGTGTGACGGCCCCCAAAGACATAGTATGAAAAGACACAGGCAGCTATATTGATGTAGACAGCAATGTGTGTGCAAGATAGAGAGTACAAAGAAGAATAGTATGAATTCTACACTTAAGGCCCAGTTAGGCTGGGGTCACACACACAGATATCTGGGCAGATATTGTTCACAGATCTCTGGTTGCAGTGAAATCATGGACACATTGTTCCATTTGTACACAGCCACAAAATGGAACAATGTGTCCTTGATTTCACTGCAACCAGAGATCTGTGAACAATCTCTGCACAATTATCTGTGTTTTAGGCTAGGGACACACTTGGTAGGGTAATTGCGGTTACCGCATCCAGATCCAGATGCGGTAAGCGCAATTGCCTTCAGACACATTTTGTTCATTCATAAAATAGTAAATGCCAATAATAGCCGGCAAAATTATATATGCCAAGATTAACCCCTCACACGCCCACCTGAGTGGACAGCATGTCTCTAGGGAGGGGGGCACCCCCTAGAGACATGTTGCCCACATCTATTGATAACATTTAACCCTTTGTTCATCCCTGCCGCAGGGATGAACAAAGCATATGGTTGCCGCAGGCATTCACATGTGCCTTGCGGCAGCCGCATTGGTTCCCATAGGAGCCCATTATAGCAAGCCTCCTGCGGTTTGCAAACTGCTGCGAAAACTGCAGCCTGCATCATTTTTACCACAGGCTGCAATTCCGCAAGCAATTTACTATAATGGGCTCCTATGGGCTGCGGTTTCTGTTCCGGTTTTGAGCACTTTTACTGCTCAAAACCGGATCAGGATTCGCAGCGCCCTGCCGCAAGTGTGACCCTAGCCTAACTGGGCCTTTAGATTAGCTTGATGATATGCCAAGTTTTTGTGGAGGATGCAGCTGGGTCATCAATTTGGAAAGCAGGAGGCAAAAAGGAGAGGTAAAGGTACCGTCACACGCGGCAATATGACATGAGCGCGCATGTTTCGGGATCATTTTTGCACATCGCCATCACCCTGTCACACATAGAAATCTCGCCTGCATTCTACGGCGTTCCTGCTTTCCGGAAATCGCCTGAAGAACACTGGAAGCAATTTCCCTTTTCCACTTCGCTGCGTCACACGCCACCATCTCATCAGCGATGTGGGCGTAGAGTGTTAGTACGGTGAGGAGACAGGCAAGCCAGAGTGTTTTTCACCGCGCCCCTACCACTCCGATTGGCCGACACAACTGCGCAACCATTGGTCAGCCTTGTCAGGATGTCTGTGCACTACATGATGCATGTGTCCTTTCTACTATATTGCTCTTCAAATATGGAGCCTTAGCCATGGCCAGCCAATGGGAATGCAGGAGCGACCACCAATCGCGGCAGACGGGGCGAGCCAAACAGAACGCTCAGGTACACCTCTGGAATTGCTTCCAGATGGCCAGAGCTCGCTTTCTACATCACTATCGCCCAGTCACATGCCAAGATGTGCAGAAATCGCCTGGTGGTTATCGCCTGATTTCACTGCAGTGCAGAGTGATCAGGCGTCGCTCCACCGGCGCTGTAAAATCTCCCTGTCTCACGCCACTACAAACAGGCGATGTGGTTGCCACATCGCCAAAATACACAAATTTACAGCGATATGGAAGCCATATTGCCGCGTGTGACGGTACCTTAAGAAGGGTGTCTGAAGCACTGAACAGAAGCAGGCTGCTGTTGGGAAATCTTATACACATGGATGTCAATATTACACCCAAAGGAAAGATTCACCATAACGATTTTATGATCATAAATTTTTATTATATCCCATAAAATTACAATAATTCATAAAAATTACACAAAAAATATAATTATAGTTCAGAGCATTCCCTCCGGGGGAAGACACGAGAAAAACACAGCTTAGGCTAATCAGATTCACTGCATAGTATGTTCAACACCATCTATGGTTTATGGGAAAGAGAGGTTTTTCAGGGCGATAACATCTTAGGAATAGAAAGGATACATCATTGGATCAGATACATAACATCGATACGCCCCCCGGAAGAAGCGGAAGCGAAACGGCTGTAGGGGAGGAGGGAGCACGAGTGCACACAGGCAATCAGTGAATAAGGTATGATACACATCTTGGTAGTTGAGGAATATTAATTGTCATAGGTGATTTAACTTCAGTGATAGGAGATTGGTTAATCAAGGAACTGTAAGTGTGGAGGCAAATTGGGATATACCTATATAGATAGATAACATCTGGTAAATGGATAGTTGATAGGTGTTTTACAACTATCCCAATTGAAAATTTGACAGTTACATTACTTATGGTCAATATGTGTGGATTGGAATGATCTGAAATATACTGATTCCACTATATGGAATATTTGTTGAAAAAGTATAGATGGTGTTGAACATACTATGCTGTGAATCTGATTAGCCTAAGCTGTGTTTTTCTCGTGTCTTCCCCCGGAGGGAATGCTCTGAACTATAATTATATTTTTTGTGTAATTTTTATGAATTATTATAATTTTATGGGATATAATAAAAATTTATGATCATAAAATCGTTATGGTGAATCTTTCCTTTGGGTGTAATATTGACATCCATGTGTATAAGATTTAGTAGTAGCAAGGAAAGCTATTTTTGATTTGGGACCTTGTTTTGAATTGCTGTTGGGAAATTTAGTTTTATCAGATAAAAGAATAGGAAGAAACATTATTTTGTGCTCAGTCTGTATGTTAACAAATCCAGGGTGATGGTGTTGCAGCTAGCTGGTAACGCTCGCCGTAGGTGGAGCGGGATCCCCGAGGCAGTTGTGGATGAATAGGGATTTTACACAGGGAGGCGGCTCATTAGTTGGAGATGCTGGCAACCAGTCTGTGTTGAGGGAATAAGTGTACAGCTCCTCAGGTGCAGGCAAATGAAACACAGCACACAGTCTTTAACTCTGGATCGGGGTTTACTGGCAGACTTCAGGCAGTATTAGATGTTTCAGTTCACGGGCACTGCTGGCCTGGGTAGTCACCAGGGAACCGGGACATTTCACTTGGGACATGTGGTGTGCCTGCCGTTCCTTCCTTCTGTCCCTGTCTGCGCTCTCCCTGTCTTCCTCTCTTTAGCGCTCCCGCGCGCAGAGCCCTCAGCCAGCTCCCACAGATCCTTTCTGGAAGGCTCCTTTCTTGGACCTCCGGACCCTGTACAGGATCTTTTGGGGTGTACGCCGGGTGTCGGCCATGATTTTCTTGATAAGCTTGTGTCCCTACGGTTTGGCGGCTCGGGGATAAACTCCCGCACCGCTCTCAGAGCCGGTTCTCCGTTCCTGGAGTGGGTCCCTTCGGACGGTGGTCGTACCAGCCCAGATTCGTGTGCACTTCAACAACCTAAGATCCCCTTTCTTTCTCAACTGCTTCTCTGCCGTTCGACTCCTCGCTTCCCACAGAAGCTCGCCTCAGCTTCTTCCTTCTCCTCTAACTTTCTTCCAGCTCTTCCACCACCCACCTAAACTTCTCCCATCGGGACCGGTTCCCTAGCAACGGGTTAACCTATTGGTCCCTTAGTATAAGGTGTGTAGATGAGTGTATTGAGGGTCCCTTATTTGACATCCCATGTTGCCTGGCCACACACTCTTCTGGGTGCAGTATCCCTACGTGGCGTCCCGACCAGTGGGGCACCAGAATATCACAAAGACAGGGTGGACACTGAGTATCTACAGTGACCCTGCAGCTCTATTATGCATAGAACACCTTGCAGTATATTGCAAGAGCAGAGGATCAGTCCAGGTTAGATGTCTTCAGAACACTGCAAGTCCCACACTGAATGCAGGACTCCCAGGTACAAGTTCGATTCGGGAGACCTATGGCCAGTTTGTGCGATGTGGTCCGTGAAATATGACTGTCTGAACTTGGGTTTAGTGTTACATTTACAGTTTATACTGGGTGGTTTATTAATAGGTTAAATTAAGGTAAAGAATATTTATACCGTGTTAGCCAGTAGATAGAAAAATATATTGCAATCTGAGAGTCCTCAATGGTTGATACCTTTTAATGGCTAACTGAAAAGATGGTAAACATAGCAAGCTCTCGGGACACTATGGTCCCTTCTTCAGGCTGATAATGATGTGGTGTTTACACTGTCTCCGGAGAACAAAAACCAATGTGTGTCTTCAGAATTTGTGTCATTATCAGCCTGAAGAAGAGACCTGAGTCGTCTCGAGAGCTTGCTATGTTTACCATCTTTTCAGTTAGCCATTAAAAGGTATCAACCATTGAGGACTCTCAGATTGCAATATATTTTTCTAGGTTAAATTATAGATTCACCCCATGGCACTGCTATTACTTTAACTAATGAGGAAATTGTCAATCTGTAATATTCATACAAATAGATAAAGATACTGAAATTTACAAACCTCAAATGAAACAGGGGTTCCTGTGAATAACAGATTCACTAAAATGTATTAGTCTACATATACTGACCACTACAACATTGGTTAGATGCTCCTATATATGTAATCGGCATAAGTACTTTACTGATAGAATTTTTAGGAAGAACTGCAGTGAACAGTTATAGAAGACAAGACACAGCCTATAATGGTCTGCCAAGGTAGTGTCCAGTCTGATTGTTTTTAAGCAGCAGAATCTATCACCAGGTTTATGCTTTCAAATTGAGGGAAGCATAAATTAAGGGCATAATTTGTAATTTCCTTAAGTCACCCCTTTTGTCTTGTATTAGCTTTGTTTACGAGAAATTCTTCAGAATAGTAAGGGTATGTGCCTCACAGGAAGGTTTTGCTGCTTTTGAGATCAGGTTTTGCCTTGGTTTTATGTAAATCTATGCTAATCTAATCCTGAGTTTTTGGTTTCCATAAAAACCTATATGTGCAGGGTAAAGCTTTCACACACACACAGGGTTTTTTTTCTCTACAGAAAATGGAAATACCACAGGTGTTTCCACTTTAGCAAAAGTTCAGCAAAGAATTGCCCTGCTCATTCTTTCTAAAACACAGCAAAACCTGAGGTTTTTCTGTGGAGCCCAGTGGGACGGGGTACTCGGTGCCGGACCGGGGTACTGCTGGGGGATGTCACGGCCGTCCTGGTCCGGACCGTGTCCCGGGCCCGCACAATAAAATGGGGGGGTTATTTACAGGAGATTTGTCACTCGTGACGCCACCCACTATATGCGGCCAGTAATGGGGCCGCCGCTGCTGCAGAACCTCCGGGGATGATGGGATAGCAGCTTGGATAGAATAGTTCCTGTGGGCAGAACTGGGTTCCCCGGGGCAGTGGTAGTAGTAGTTAAAGTGTGTGAGGATAGTTATTGATGCTGCAGGAGAGTAAGGGTAGCAGTAGAGATGATGAGAGTAGAGGTAATCGCAGTATATGAGGCAAGTGGGGCTTCAGTATAAGGATCACACACACTCACAGTTTCTGTCGTTTTCCAAGTCTTTACTTGCAGATGGTATATCACAATATTGTCCACGGAGTCTGTACCAGGTTGCTCCACCCTGACCAGGTCCTTGGCTTCCTGCTTAAGCGCTGTGTGTGGCCCTGCTTCTGCTTGTAGCTATACTGCTGGCCCTGTCTCTGCTCACGGGTACCAATCTGCTGGGCAACTTGAGTCCTCTGTGTCACTGACCCCTCCGTGTTGCTTTGCTATGGTGCTGTGAAGATGGTGGACCTTCACTATGCCGGTGTTTACTGTCCTGTCTGTCTCAGGCACAGCCTCGGATCCGGTATCTGTCTTAAGCGCCAAGTCTTTGGGGTAACTCTTTATCCCGGATATGTTCCTCTGTTCCTCTGTCTCCTCTCCTCAGACCTCTCAAGACCTCCACCTCTACTTGGCTCTGCTCCTGCTCCAGACTAGACTAAACTCTGACTGAAACTGAACTAACTGTCACTCCTGCTCTGTGGTAAACAAATTAGCTCCTCCCACTAGTGCAGGTGCCACCTAAGCTCCTCCCACTAGTGCAGGTGCCACCTAAGCTCCTCCCACTTTCTAGTATAGTGTTGTGTGGGGAGTGAACCTGTGTTGTTTCTGTGGCACATTAACCCTTGGGGTGCCACATTTCCACTTTCTTCACCAAACAAAAAGCAATGTGTTGGGACAGCTAATCCTAGAATCCATAGGTTTTGCTGGAAAACAAAAATGCAGCAAATCCTGTGGTGTTTACACGTCTCCAGAGAACAAAAACCAATGTGTGTAAAAGCTTTTCCCTAATAACATAGGTTTTGCTGGAAACCAAAAATTCAGGATTAGATTAGGGCTATGTTCACACACAATTGCATGTGCCTTGCGTTTCCGTTTGCCTGCGTTTCCCATAGGGGCCATTTAAAAGTACGCATGCATTTTTGGGGAAACCACACCTGCGTTTTTTTACAGCGTTTTTGGGGTATGGGAAAAAAACGCAAGTGGTCCTGAAAAACGCATGTACACTCACATGTACCCTGCGTTAACGCACCTGCGTTTTTTTTTCACACCCCAAAAATGCAGGGGTGGGCAAAAAAACGCATGTGTGTGAACATGGCCTAGCATAGATTTACATAAAACCAAAGGCAAAACCTGATCTCAAACGCAGCAAAACCTTCCTGTGGGCACATACCTTAAGCGTGGTTCACAACCTTTACAAAGTCTCACATTTGTGGAAAATATGCATCAAAATAGAATGTTAACCAAACACCTTATTCTAGGCAGAGGGGAAAAGAAGTGATATGCACCCCTTCCCCCTTCAAAAAAAAAGTGACATTTGTGAAGTCATGAAGTTGTCTGAGAATGGCCTAAAAATGCTGTCTTGATCAGATAGTTTCTGCTATCCTCTATCATTCAGCCCACAACTTTCCTGCCATGGGTCTGAGGTTGGTGCAGCTGACAGGTAGTTTTCACAACCCAACGCCGTTCACACTTGTATGATGAAGGTCCAATTATAGGACCGAAACGGTGTTGGGAACTGGTGAGCATGTGACCAAAAGTATGCGATTTGCATACATGTGGTCCTTTGCTGACTAGACATCCACCCCTTTGCTAAATTGTAGTCCAGATTGTGGCTAGAAGTGTGGAAATTGCATACTTGGCACTTGGCTTATGGTGGCACCATAGAATCCTGACAGTGCACATGGCGTGCTGTGAAGATTCACAAGTCTGAAGTCACAGAGTGACTGCACCCCAAGCATGGAATACTCCTTAATTTAACTACTAAGTTCTGAATATGTACTCTCCATTACTGATGGCAGGTCACTTTGTTCTCGAGTTAGAGGAGTGCTGCTTTAACCTTCATCTAAATGTGAATGAATCGACATGAAAACAAGTTTATGTGGAATCTTAAATGTGCTACCAGGCTGTCACATCGGAGAACTGATAGTGAGACTATTTGGTTAGTCTGGCACCACCAATCTTTTCTACTCTACAGGACATGTCACTCTGTTCTTCTTCCAACATCCCTGCTTCATAGGACTGTGGTATAGGACTACTCTTCCCCATATGCAATGATGGGACTTGAAAGTCACAATCTAGGATGGATCTGTTATAATTCCAGCTAAACATTATTAAACACTTGGTAAAACATAGTACAGAGTCATCTATGCACTTACACTATAGAAGAGCACCACCCAGTGGATAAAGAGCATGTGAAAGCCTGCATATAACAAATGAACAAAATCCATGTCATGTACATGACACGGCTGTGAGTTCATTGGAGCTGTAGTCCAGCACTCATACACTTCTATAAGACACTACTGCATCTGTATATGTATCTGATATTAAATCAAAGTCCTGACCATAATTTTAGGTGCATTAGTCATGTAATTTAGGAGCGACAAGCCTGTCCTACAGTGTTTTCTAATTCTTACATAAAGTAGTCATCATTGTGTGACACACGATAGGTTTTGTTCTTGTTTATAGATTCATCTTCTCCCAAGTGGGCAATCATGTTTTAAGTAGACCTTTATAAGTCAAGCCTATGCCTTTGGGGCCTGTATCCATTCTGGAATTTAAAGGAGTAGTATTCCAAGGCAACAGTAATTATTCCTGTTTTTTTCTGGGCCATAAAGTTTGTACTTTATAGGTTGTCATTATGAGGGGAATTCCTCCAGTGTGGAGGATGGGTTTAGTAATTCCACCATTATATGTTATTTTCAGAGATCTGCCAAGCTCACATGCTGGCTTATGGGCATATGTCCTCGTAGAAATTGCAAATGGACCATCTGCCACAAAACAATAAACATCACATAATGGGTTAAGTCCTGTTACACATTTAGTAAACCTGTAATTGGCAAAACAAATTAAAGCTATCCTCAAATAATCAAAAGAACCTATAAATATAAAGAGTACACAGCCAGAATAATCTTTATTGAAAAATATGGTTCAAAAAAACAAGTAAAAGGGAATGAGTCAGACAGAGGACATGTCCAGAAGGGTATACAAAGACAGAGGACATGTCCAGAAGGGTATACAAAGTCAGAGGACATGTCCAGAAGGATATACAAAGACAGAGGACATGTCCAGAAGGGTATACAAAGACAGAGGACATGTCCAGAAGGGTATACAAAGTCAGAGGACATGTCCAGAAGGATATACAAAGACAGAGGACATGTTCAGAAGGGATATACAAAGACAGAGGACATGTCCAGAAGGATATACAAAGACAGAGGACATGTCCAGAAGGATATACAAAGACAGAGGACATGTCCAGAAGGATATACAAAGACAGAGGACATGTCCAGAAGGTATACAAAGACAGAGGACATGTCCAGAAGGGTATACAAAGACAGAGGACATGTCCAGAAGGTATACAAAGACAGAGGACATGTCCAGAAGGATATACAAAGACAGAGGACATGTCCAGAAGGATATACAAAGACAGAGGACATGTCCAGAAGGGTATACAAAGACAGAGGACATGTCCAGAAGGGTATACAAAGACAGAGGACATGTCCAGAAGGATATACAAAGACAGAGGACATGTCCAGAAGGATATACAAAGACAGAGGACATGTCCAGAAGGATATACAAAGACAGAGGACATGTCCAGAAGGTATACAAAGACAGAGGACATGTCCAGAAGGATATACAAAGACAGAGGACATGTCCAGAAGGATATACAAAGACAGAGGACATGTCCAGAAGGATATACAAAGACAGAGGACATGTCCAGAAGGATATACAAAGACAGAGGACATGTCCAGAAGGATATACAAAGACAGAGGACATGTCCAGAAGGATATACAAAGACAGAGGACATGTCCAGAAGGATATACAAAGACAGAGGACATGTCCAGAAGGATATACAAAGACAGAGGACATGTCCAGAAGGATATACAAAGACAGAGGACATGTCCAGAAGGATATACAAAGACAGAGGACATGTCCAGAAGGGTATACAAAGACAGAGGACATGTCCAGAAGGATATACAAAGACAGAGGACATGTCCAGAAGGGTATACAAAGACAGAGGACATGTCCAGAAGGATATACAAAGACAGAGGACATGTCCAGAAGGATATACAAAGACAGAGGACATGTCCAGAAGGATATACAAAGACAGAGGACATGTCCAGAAGGTATACAAAGACAGAGGACATGTCCAGAAGGATATACAAAGACAGAGGACATGTCCAGAAGGATATACAAAGACAGAGGACATGTCCAGAAGGATATACAAAGACAGAGGACATGTCCAGAAGGATATACAAAGACAGAGGAACATTCAGACAGGATCAATTCCAAGACGAGGCTGTCCAATGAAGGATTCAAAGACAGAGGACATGTCAGAAGGAATACAAATGACGAGGACATCAAGAGGTATACAAAGACGAGGACATTTCATTCATTGCGATCCTGTCAAATTGATTAAAGACAGAGGACATGTCCAGAAGGATATACAAAGACAGAGGACATTTCTTCATGTCTCAAGGATATAAAAGACAGAGGACATGTCCAGAAGGGTAACAAAGACAGAGAACATGTTCTAGAAGGATATACAAAGACAGAGGACATGTCCAGAAGGGTATACAAAGACAGAGGACATGTCCAGAAGGATATACAAAGACAGAGGACATGTCCAGAAGGGTATACAAAGACAGAGGACATGTCCAGAAGGATATACAAAGACAGAGGACATGTCCAGAAGGATATACAAAGACAGAGGACATGTCCAGAAGGATATACAAAGACAGAGGACATGTCCAGAAGGATATACAAAGACAGAGGACATGTCCAGAAGGATATACAAAGACAGAGGACATGTCCAGAAGGATATACAAAGACAGAGGACATGTCCAGAAGGATATATAAAGACAGAGGACATGTCCAGAAGGATATACAAAGACAGAGGACATGTCCAGAAGGATATACAAAGACAGAGGACATGTCCAGAAGGATATACAAAGACAGAGGACATGTCCAGAAGGATATACAAAGACAGAGGACATGTCCAGAAGGATATACAAAGACAGAGGACATGTCCAGAAGGATATACAAAGACAGAGGACATGTCCAGAAAGATATACAAAGACAGAGGACATGTCCAGAAGGATATACAAAGACAGAGGACATGTCCAGAAGGATATACAAAGACAGAGGACATGTCCAGAAGGGTATACAAAGACAGAGGACATGTCCAGAAAGATATACAAAGACAGAGGCACTTGAAAATGGGTACCCTCACAATACACTCTGTGACGTAGCGATCACTAACCGGGTCGGGGTACACTCACTTGACAGCATAATACAAGCCCACAGCAATGGTTTATATTTAACACAAGTCCCGGTGGTTTGTTTAGCCACATAAACCATTTGATATAAACAATTACTGTACAGAATCCATCTCTTTACACGTGGGGTTTGTCTGCACAGTTCCCTCACTGACCTCTGTCAGTACACAACCCCTTTCTCATGAGGCTACCTTGTCCAGCCATCATAGCAGGCATCTTTCATACTGTCTCCTGACAGTCCATTGCTCCAGGAGCTGCTCCAAGCTGCACACCTGGGCCTTTTCACGTGCTTCCCAAACAGCCAGTTATCAGCTCCAGGACCTGAGCTGACATCTCCTCCTGTGACCAGGCCGAAGTCACATGATATCAGCCCTCACCACTCCCCTGGAAGAGGAGGGGGTATGTGGATGGCCAATCCCTCCCACACATCTGACTATCCCTAAATCCAGCCCATAACAAATATGCAGATTTGTGGGACAACATAATCCAGCAAACTGTCCTGGATTCAGATCGCAGACCTCTGTCTGTGCTATACATACCCGTCACTCCTAACGTAGCCGGTTGGCCCTTCATAACTCCCTGACAGAAGTTATTGTGGCGCCCTGTGCCAAGTAAGCCACAGAACTCACTAGTACACTAAGGGATTTCCACATCTGGTACCTCACTTACACCCAACACCTTCCACTCCAGGCCTGTAGGGGGAGCTCCTCTGGTTGCTGTTAAGCCAGATCCCCTATAAATACAGGTGCTGGGGGCGGACTTAGCCTGAGTGTGCAGTCCCTAGAAGAACTGTGAAGTTCAGCTCAGAGCTAGTGAGCAAAAACTGGTTACCGGAGCCGTGCTAGGCCCGACACCAGTGCACCTCTAGAGCCAGGATGAGGTGCAGAGAGTGAGGACGACAGGCAGAGGCAAGGAACACTTCAGAGGGGGCAGGGGAGCTATACCAGCTCACCCCACCAGAACACCGGTCACTGGAGACCAAGTCTGCAACAGGGAAAGAGGTCAGCCTAGCAGAGAATCCAGTTCACCGTGGAGGCTTAGCTTCCCGGACACCCGCAGCACCCATATTTGAGAGCCAGGGACCACAGGAGAGATATTGGTAGCCCACAGAGAGAGCCCTCAGTGCAGCAACACTGGTGGAAGTCCCAAAGTGCATCCTTCATCCCTGGACGTGTACCGGTTTCCATCAGTAAAGGTACCAAAAGAGACTTTCTGTGTGTGTGTCCATCATTCTAGCCCCACACCATAACGACTACGCTGCCCTATTCCACTATTGCTACTTCCAACACCCTGGGGAGTCTACCCTGCCTGTAGAGGGCTACAACACCTTGCTGCCGCCCATCACCCCGGAGGTCCCAGCAGCGCCGGTGCCATCAGCGGACCTACAGGTGGCATCACGACTGACAATAACTACAATCCCTGTAAATATACCCCTTTTCACTGTCACCAAAGGGCACAGGCTCGGGCACACACCACCCGTGACATCTCTGCACCTGACCTCCCGAGACCTGAGTACCCAGTCCCTTGTGGCCCTAGACAACATGTCACTTATTCATGTTATGTAAATAAAAGCTTATAACCTGACGTTAAATTCATCCATTGGTTGTATAAATTACTGTTTTGAAAGCTGAAACCCTCCGAAATTTGGTTTAGGTTAAGAAAAGAAATTCGCATCAATACTGAAATATTGATCATGTAATGAACACAGAATGGTCAGATTTTAGCAAGACAAATGTTTTGTCGCCTGGTCATATAATGCACCCAATCCTAGTTTACATCCTCACCTGTGCTCAGTAAATGATTGGTTAATTAGTGTTTAGTGTCTAAAAAGAAACCGAGCACCCCAGACCTTCACCTGAACTGTAACTTAAGCTCTGGCAACATGTCAAAAATCCACCCTGTGACCAAAGCCTTGATTATTAAGAGGCTGAAGACCAGATCCACTGGAGAGATGGCTGGCACCTTTAATGTGTCTCAGCGTCAAGTACAAAGAATTAAAAAAAGATTTGAAGAGAGTGGAGATGTATTTGAGAAGCACAGGTCCAGCAGACCCCGCAAGACAACTGCTCAGGAGGAACCTTTGTTGGTAAGAAAATCCAAAGCAAGCCCCACTTCCACTGCAGCAGAGCTCCAACAGGTTTGATTACCTCAAGTCCCTGTGTCAACTAGAACAGTTTGTAGGATTCTATCTCGAAATGGCCTCCATGGTTCAATCAGTGACCAGAAGCCAGCCCTAAACAAAAGGCATATAAAAAACCGTTTGGCATTTGCAAAGTCCCACAGCCTGCTAAACAGATGGACACTGGAAAAATTGCAGAAGGTGGATTTCTATGATGAATCTGAAGTAGAATTACACCACAGCCACCGCAAATACTGCAGGAGACCTACTGGAGCCCATATGGATCCAAAATACACCCAGAAAAGTTAAATTTAGTGGTGGAAAGATCATAGTCAGTATGGGGGTGTGCAAAGCATTTGCAAAGTGGAAGACAATATCAATAGCCTAAAATATCAAGAAGTATTAACTACCTCTTATATTCCAAATCATAAAAGGGGTCAAATTCTGCAGGAGGATGGTGCTCCATCTCATACATCCATCTCTAAAACAAAGTTCCTCCAGGCCAAAAAGATCAAGGTGCTCAAGGACTGGCCAGCCCAGTCACCAGACATAAACATCATTGAGCATGTTTGTGGTAGGATGAAAGAGAAAGCTTGGAATACGAAACCAAAGAATCTAGATGAACTCTGGGAGGCATGTAAGACTGCATTCTTTGCTATTCCTGATGACTTCATTAATAAATTGTTTGAATCATTGTTGAATTGCATGGATGTAGCCCTTCAAGCTCATGGAAGTAACACAAAATATTGAATATGACTCTAATAGCACCACAACTTCATTCACCAATGTTATGCAACATATATTTGTATTATAAGTAAATTTTTTGATTGAAAATCACATTACTTTCTGTGGGCTAAAAAACTTTTGTGTTGCCAAAATCTGACCATTCTGTGTTAATTAAATGATCAATATTTCAGCATTGATAAAATTTATTTTCTTAACCTAAACCACATTTTGGAGGATTTCGGCTTTCAAAAGAGTATTTAATACCAATGGATGAATTTAACGTTAGGTTATAAGCTTTTATTTACATAGCATGGATAAGCGACATAACTTCTGTCAGGGAGTGTATATGTAAAAGAATTATAAAATCATAGTAAAATACCAAACACGTCCACAATATTGGCACAAAGGGTTATGAGTAGTTGGAGAAAATGGACAAAAAAAATCAGTTATCCAAGCTAGTAATATATCTGTGGAGCCCACTGGGAAGGGGTACTCGGTACCAGACCGGGGTACTGCTTGGGATGTCACGGAGGTCCTGGTCCGGACCATGTCCCGGGTTCACACAAATGAAAGGGGATATATACAGGGGATAAAGTTTGTCTTGACGCCACCTACGGGTTGTGGTCAATGATGGGACCACCGCTGCAGCGCTGCTCTGCCAGTAGGGTGGAGGGATGGATGGACTGCAGCCAGATGGATGAGCCCGCCGCGGGTCGGGCTGCTCCTGACAGGATAAAAGGTATGCAAAGTTCAATATACCTGGAATCAAACACGGACACTCAGGCAGGATTCACCGGGTTTATTTGTCAGTTCTTCACAGTTAACACAGCTCACGGTACAGTTCAGTTCTTAACAGTTCACAGTGCAGTTAACCCCGGGAACACTCGAACCCTCTGCAGCCAGGCTGTCACTCTGAGGCTCCTCACTCCTTCTTAAGTGCTTCCAGGCTGTTGTTTCTCTCTGCGTTCTGTCTCCGGGTAGTATAGCGGCAGCTCGGACCCTTGTGGGTCCTCGTAGTTGCTGCTGTGCTTCTAACCCTTTTGATGAGAACTCCAACCTGGAGTTAAAGCTTCCATTAGTTAATCTGGGAAGCCGGTATAGAATCTCTGTTCCCCTCAGAGCCGACACTCTGGTGTGTGCCTAGTCTGCAGTAACCCTTTCTTGCAAGGTGTTACCAGACTCCATCTAACCCGTGTGACTCCAGCACAAATCAGGGAAAACTTCTCCACCAGTTAGTCAGTGCTGCCGTGTTCCTCGGACCCTGTAATGCTGGTCTGGTCTCTTTCCTCACACTCCCCTGGGATGCCGGCTATGGACGAGCTTTCTCTCCATGGTTTCTGTAACTCTGTGGATTCTGCATCTCCATCAAGCCCAACCCCACTGGGATGTGTGTCACTCTCTGCTTGTTGTCTTTTCAGCTCAGCCTACCTCGGCCTACGTGGTCTTTACTGGTTGGCACTCATGGCCTACTCTGTCTTTTCCTCTCAGCCTACTCCGGCCTACTAACTCCTTCCTCCTCTTTCTCCTCTATTTGTGTTCTCTGTCACCTGATCTACATTCATTCCCATCCACTTTCCTCTAAACCCACTACCCCTTGCCCGCCTAGAGTCCTGGGCTTCGGGTTGGGTGCTACCTCTAGTGGTGTTTGTGTGTCCGTGAGGGTGTTTGTTGCACAAACCGTCTATATTTCTGCCTGGCTGCAGTTCCCTATGTGACCACCCTGGTCGCAGGGGCGCCACATATCCAACAACCAATGAAATAATCTGACATTTTTTCTCCCTGATACTATCATATACCGTATATACTTAAGTATAAGCTGAGTGTTTCAGCACAATTTTTGTGCTGAAAAGTGCCCCCATCGGCTTATACTCGGAATCGGTGTTAAGTGTCAGTGGGAGGGCAGTGACCAGGGGCTGGAAATGACTGCATTGATAGCCGGAGGTGGCGTGACCCCGCTCATTACTCTAATGTAATATACTCTGCATTTCATCGTCCATCACCGGCAGGGGGAGCGGCAAATATTACATTAAACACTCAGTTTACACCCGCCCTATCACAGTATGTGGCCCTCCCTGCTGTTGCTCACAATAATAATATAATAAAGATTGAACTCGCCTTCCGATGCTTGTCTGCAGGCTCTGTGGCGTCCTCCAGTCTTCTAAGCATATGACTGACGCATCAGTGACGTCATTGCTACTACTCCTGTCACATGATTAGAAGCCGAGAACAACCATGAAGAGTGGAGGGAGGACGCCACGGAGCCTGCAGACAAGTGTAGAAGGGTGAGTTAAATCTTCATTATTTTATTGTGAGCACCAGCAGAGAGGCCATATGCCAGTTATGGCGGACATATGCCAGTGATGGGGGACATATCCCAGTGATGGGGGACATGTGCCAGTCATGGGAGACATATGCCAGTGATGGGGGGCATATGCCAGTGATGGGGGACAAATCCCAGTAATGGGGGACATATGCCAGTCATAGGGCCCATATAAAAGTGATGCGACCCATATGCCAGTGATTGGGGCTATATGCCAGTGATTGGGGCTATATGCCAGTGATGGGGGGCATATGCCAGTGATGGGGGCATATGCCAGTGATGGGGGCCATATGCCAGTGATGGAGGCCCATATACCAGTGATGGCAGCTATATACCTTTGATGTAGGGTGCTATATAACAGTGATGAGGTGGCTATATACCAATGATGAGGGGCTGTATACAAGGGTAAGGGGTTATATACCAGTGATGAGGGGCTATGTTCCAGGCTGAGGGGCAGCTGCATTTCTCACCCTAGGCTTATACTCGAATCAATAGTTTCTCCAGTTTTTGGGGTAAAATTAGGGCTCTCTGCTTATACTCGGGTCGGCTTATACTCGAGTATATACGGTATGTATTAGCACAGTTGCAACCAGATACATTTAGAAAAAGTGAGGGATAATTGCCCAAAGCCTAAAAGGTATATCAGTATCAAAAAGTCTTCTTATTTACTTTTATACCCATATAACTCTTCATGTCTATATTGTGGACCTGTTTGGTAATTTAGTGCGATATTATAACTCTTTTACACATATTGTGAAGGTACACATTTTCATGTGCCCATATTTTTGTATAGGTGATCCTTTTGGACATATCCTCTGTTTGATTCCTCCTCTTTTGCTTGATTTTTTTAGCCATTTTTGCTTGATTTTTTTAGCCATTTTTTTTTTCAATAAATGTTTGATGCTGTTTATATTGGCTGTATACTCTTTATATTTATAGGTTCTACTACTACAGATTTAGCATAGGAGTCTCATACACTATCAATCCCTTAATACTCGGGGTATTTTGCCACTCAAAGGTCAAAGGAATTGTCTCAAAGCTCTTGAACATTTTAGCGTATGTCATGAAGACTACTGATATGACTAACTATGCACCTATAGTGAGTAGCTTAGCTGCCTCCCTCCTAATATATGGCGCAACAATAATAAACAGAAACAATTTTTTGATTGGACGGGGTTGGCCACAGCTTTATTATTTTCACTTTTCTTTAAGCATAACCATTCTTATTAAAACATAAACCAGCGAAACCAGCGTTTTATCTTGAAAACCAAAATTGTATGCAGCATCGGGATTCCGGAGGACAAGTCAGTCTTCAGCTCCATACTCCGAACACCGACCATTTCTTTCCAATTCCGCTAGCTGTGACTGGAAACATAGCACTATGACAAAAAAAAAATATCAACCACAGGTATAATAAAGAAAATCAGATTCACATAAAAGAGGGGGGGGAAGGTAAGTTCACTCAGTTGGTACCAGTGAAAATCCAGGTAAGAACGCAAGCAGCACTTATTTAAAGAGGACCTGTCACCCCCCCAGTGCTTTCCAAATTGAAAGCACCACTGAATGTGTCTGGCCCACAAGTTTCTGGGGTACTCAGATCTCGGGTGTTCAGGTGCGGTGGATGTCACGGGTGGTCGGTGCCCAAGTCTGTGCCCTTGGGTGACACCAAAAAGGGGATATTTACAGGGGTAAAAGTTTTTATAGGTGATTGTCGTGACGCCACCTGCAGATCCGATGATGGCACGGGCGCTGCTGGGGCCTCCAGGGTGATGGGCGGCAGCAAGGTGATGTAGCCCCCTACTGGTGGAGCGGGATCCCCGGGGCTGTAAGGGTATGATAGTGGAATAGGGTAGCGCAGTCGTTGTGGTCTAGGGCCGGCTGGAAGGATGGGCACACACACAAGAAAGTATTTTTCTGTACTTTGTACTGGTGTTTTGCAGGTACACTTCCAGGGTTGAAGAGTGCACTTTGGGTTTTCCCTTGTCCCGAAGTCTGACATGTGTGAAACCAGGCCTGACCTCTCTTCTCTCTCACACCCATGTTGTTGCACTGAGGGCTCTCTCTTGGCTACCGCTACCTCACTGTGGCTCCTGGCTCACCAATGATGAGTGCTGTGGGTCTCCGGGAAGCTAAACCTTCACGGTGTGCTGGGATTCTCTGCTGGGTTAATCTCTCTCCCTTGCAGACTCGGACTCCAGTGACCAGTGTTCTCCTGGGGTGAGCTGGTATGGCTCCTCTGCCCCCACTGTACTGTTCCTCGCCTCTACCTTTTGTCCCCACTCTCTGGACCTCACACTGGCTCTGGCGGTGCTCTGGTTTCAGGCCGAGCACAGCTCCGGTAACCTGTTTTGCTCACTAGGCTCTGAGCTGAACTTCACAATTCTCCTAGTGACTGCACACTCTGACTAACTCTGCCCCCAGCACCTGTATTTATAGGGGATCTGGCTTAACAGCAACCAGTGGGGCTCTCCCTACAGGCCTGGAGTGGAAGGTGTTGGGTGTACGTAAGTACCAGATGTGGAAATCCCTTAGTGTACTAGTTGGTTCTGTGGCTTACCTGGCACAGGGTGCCACAAATGTGTGTATGCTGCATTCAGGGAAGGGGTCTCCCATCTCTCTACCCACCCTGTGAGGTGTAAAAAACACTTTATAAAGTTTAGAGATAATGAGTCCGGAGGGACTTACTGATTATGAAGTCCTCGTTGTTCCCAGGGGTCCTCCCCACCTCCTTCCTCTCTGTGCTGCCCCCTGCCTTCTCTGTGCCACTGCCTTCCCTCTCTGTGCCGCATCCTTTATGTCTGTATCTCCCCTCCTCACGTGCTCATGCGCCTCAGCGTCTGAAGTCACACAGGCACAGAGCAAGGTATTGTATGGAGCAAGTTGCTGGCAGCTGAAACACCTCCTGTTCGTAACATCAGCGCCGGAGCCCACCCTGCTACAGATTATGCTGTATGCATGCAGCTGGGAAGGCTCCAGCGCTGACATCACGGGCAGGAGACATCACAGAGAGGCAGGGGGCAGTTAGGACCACTTGGAACAGCAAGGACTGCCAAATCAGTAATCCCTCCAGACTCATTATCTCTAAACTTTATAAAGTGTTTTTTACAGCTTACAGGGCCGGTAGAAACATGGGAGAGCCCTTCCCTGAATGCAGCAGACATGCTGCATTCAGTGGTGCTTTCAGTTTGGAAAGCACCAGGGGGGTACCAGGTCCACTTTAAAGGAAAACTGTCAGGTCAAAAATCCTCATGTAACTGATATCATTTTCTAATTCCTCCCTCTAAACTCTCTCTATTGATGTATTTCTTTTATGTATATTCCTCTCCTATCTTCTGTAAACTTCAAACAAAGAGAATAATTTCATCTGTCACTCACAGTGAATGATCCACTTAGTTCTCTGCTGTCCACTCCCCATACATTAGTCAGACTAAGTGTATGTATGCAGACACAGCATTTTATTTTTCAGGCAGATCCGCAAATAAATACTAAAAGGAATAAACTCATGCACGGCAATGTAAAAATGACTTGCTGTTCATATGTTAAGTCTTTTGGGGTTTTTCTTTTTAAGGCTGCTTTCACAACAGCGTTTTTTTCAATCATATATACTGTGAAAAGAAAAATAGGGAGGGGGACAAGAGGCGCAATAGTGCCCTATCACTGGTGACACTTGTGTAAGGTGGTGGTGCTGTGCAGCTGCTCACCTGGTCCAGTTGTGATCCCCACAACTGGTTTGAAGGCGTTTTGGAATCAGTGTTCCAGCTGCTGCAGGACCTCCACCGACCACTAGATAGTGGTTTGAATCCAAGATAATGATGGGAGTGCTGGTTAGTGATGGGCGAATCCTAAATTACTCGGAATCGCTTGACTCTAGCGAGTCCGAGCCCAGGACTCGCTACTCGTTGCGAGTCTAGCGAGTCCAATGTTAATGAATGGGGAAGCGAGTAATAGCGAGTAGTGTGAGATTTACAAATCGCAGATGTGTCTCGGAAGCTTCAGCCTGAAGCAATCCTAGTTTTGTCATTTATTTGCATTGGACTCGTTTACTTTGCAACTGTAATCGCTGGGAAACTCGCACAGATAAGAGAAGAGTCCTGTCTGCTCTGTGCAGCTCCAGGGTCCTAGAGCCTGCCTGCTGCCTGATGTAGCAGTGCTGAGATTGTTCTCAGTCTGTTCATTCCCTGTGTACAGACATGAATGTCTGTGCACAGAGATGATGTAGCAGTGCTGAGATTGTTCTCAGTCTGCTCATTCCCTGTGCATATACATCTATCTATGCACAGGGATGAGCAGAGAGGACATCGCGTTTTGGACTGCGTCGGACGGAAGAGGATTTTTTTAATTAAAGATGGAGTCCCTAATGGCTTTTTTTTTTATTTCTAATAAAAAAATTTCTCTGTGTTGTGTTTTTTTTAAAACAATTTAATAGAAATTCATGGCGGTCATGTCTAATATTGGCGTGACCGCCATAAATTTCGGGCTTAGGGCCAGCTGATAATACAAAGCTGGCCCTAACCTCTATTACCCAGCGTGCCACCGCCACCAGGGCCGCTGGAAGAGCGGGGTTCAGCGCCAGAGGATGGCGCTTCAATGAACGCGCCATCTTCTGGGGCGGCTGCGGGCTGCAATTTGCAGTGGGGGGTGCCCAGAAAGCTTGGGCATCCCTGCGCTGCGGATTCCAGCCCCCAGCTGCTTAGCTGTACCTGGCTTGACATAGAAATTGCGCGGAGCCCCACGCATTTTTTTGACTCCGACTCCGAGACGACTCCGACTCCGAGACGACTCCGACTCGACTCCGAGACGACTCCGACTCCGAGACGACTCCGACTCCGACTCGACTCCGAACGACTCCGACTCCGAGACGACTCCGACTCCGAGACGAATCCGACTCCGAGACGACTCCGACTCCGAGACGACTCCGACTCCGAGACGACGACTCCGAGACGACTCCGACTCCGAGACGACTCCGACTCCGAGACGACTCCGACTCCGAGACGACTCCGACTGCGAGACGACTCCGAGACGACTCCGACTCCGAGACGACTCCGACTCCGAGACGACTCCGAGACGACTCCGACTCCGACTCCGAGACGACTCCGACTCGACTCCGAGACGACGACGACTCCGACTCGACTCCGAGACGACTCCGACTCCGAGACGACTCCGACTCCGACTCGACTCCGAGACGACTCCGACTCCGACTAGACTCCGAGACGACTCCGACTCCGACTCGACTCCGAGACGACTCCGATTCCGAGACGACTCCGACTCCGACACGACTCAGACTCCGACACGACTCCGACTCCGAGACGACTCCGAGACGACTCCGGACGACTCGACTCCGAGACGACTCCGACTCCGAGGCGACTCCGACTCCGAGGCGACTCCGACTCCGAGGCGACTCCGACTCTGAGGTGACTCCGACTCTGAGGCGACTCCGACTCTGAGACTCCGACTCTGAGACTGAGACTCCGACTCTGAGGAGACTCCGACTCTGAGGAGACTCCGACTCCGAGACTCTGACTCTGAGCCTCTGACTCTGAAATTCATTAAATAATAAAAAAAAAAATGCGTGGGGCTCCGCGCAATTTCTATGTCTAGCCAGGTACAGCTAAGCAGCTGGGGGCTGGAATCCACAGCGCAGGGATGCCCAAGCTTTCTGGGCACCCCCCGCTGCAAATTGCAGCCCGCAGCCGCCCCAGAAGATGGCGCGTTCATTGAAGCGCCATCCTCTGGCGCTGAACCCCGCTCTTCCAGCGGCCCTGGTGGCGGTGGCACGCTGGGTAATAGAGGGGTTAATACCAGCTTTGTTATACAAGCTGGTATTAAGCCCGAGATTCTTAATGTCAGGCCACGTTTGACCCAGCCACTAAGAATCTCCAATAAAGGGTTAAAAAAACACAACACAGAGAAAAATTTTTTATTTGAAATAAAAAAAAAAGCCATTAGGGACTCCATCTTTAATTAAAAAAATCCACTTCCATCCGACGCAGTCCAAAACGCGATGTCCTCTCTGCTACATCCCCTGTGCATAAATATAGATGTCTTTGCACAGGGAATGAGCAGACTGAGAACAATCTCAGCACTGCTACATCAGGCAGCAGGCGGGCTCTAGGACCCTGGAGCTGCACAGAGAAGACAGCTGGACTCGGCTCGCAAAGAAACAGCAGTTACTTTGCGAGTTTCCCTGCTATCACTGGCACAGTAGCCAGTGATTACTCGCACGAGTCTAATGCAAACAATGGCAATCCTAGTTTTCTCAGCGTTTCTGACAAAACTAGGATTGATATTGATTTGCATTGGACTCGTGCGAGTAATCACTGGGAAACTCGCAGAGTACCGAGTCCTGCGAGTCCCTTACTACTCGCCGAGTAACGAGTCCTAGCGAGTAGATTCGCCTATCCCTAGTGCTGGTGTGTCACGGTCCGCGCTGCTGTGGCATGAATAAACTCACCAAAGAGACAGCAGTTATTCCATCCTTTTATTTCCTCCTCTTTCCTACGCGTTTCAGCGCCACACCCGGCGCCTTCCTCAGGGACATTACAATCATACCAGCAGAGGGGGTTTTTATAGCCCTCTGCTGTACAGACAAAAGAGGTGTCATCTGTTTACCTGATGATGTCATCCTCATCATCAAAATGGGTGGATCTGCCCATTTTGGCGCTATTTTTTACAAAAGCATTAAATACATCTCAAAATTATATAAATTTAGGCTTGATGTTTTCATAAAAATACAAATAATGATGCCCTTATAAAATTTCTTTAAAAATCACCAAATAAAAGCTTGAAAGTTTGCAAAAAAATACATATGTGCTGTCTAATGATATATATAAAGATAAGACATGCATACTATGCCCGTATGGGACTAGAACCCGTGGTATTGCATTCATATAGGTTAGACATCAAGGTTTTAAGCTATGTGCCACCACTGGATTTGATGTTAAAAATTATTCATAAAATCTCATGGAGTAAAAAGGTGGCGCTGAAAGGAATTTATATAAAAGGGAAGGAATAGCAATTTGGAAATATAAAACTAAAAATATTTTATTTTATTAATTAATTAAGAAGATATTTTAAAACAATTTTTTTAAAAATAAATTAATAAAATAAAATATTTTTAGTTTTATATTTCCATCATCAGGTAAACAGATGACACCTCTTTTGTCTGTACAGCAGAGGGCTATAAAAACCCCCTCTGCTGGTATGATTGTAATGTCCCTGAGGAAGGCGCCGGGTGTGGCGCTGAAACGCGTAGGAAAGAGGAGGAAATAAAAGGATGGAATAACTGCTGTCTCTTTGGTGAGTTTATTCATGCCACAGCAGCGCGGACCGTGACACACCAGCACTCCCATCATTATCTTTTTTTCAATCATGGCAGATCTGGCATCATCACAACCATCATTAGTACACTAGTACATTACCAAATCCATCACGACATTACAAGAACAATCAGTACAAGAATATGTCACCAGAACCACAGTCCGTACATGTCATCACAGGAACAATCATCAGTACAGTAATACAGCACCAGAACCATCGTCAATATATGAATGCATCACCAAGCAATAAGAGCAGCTGTAACTTTCAATGTCTTGTTAGCCCATACCATATAAACTTGAACTGCATGAAACTGCAACTCTCAGGATTTATTTAACAATGTTAAGGAGATGATTGGAGTTGTTTATATCAGCCATCCTCAAACTAAGCAAAATACAGGAGGCACAATTGCAGGTAGCAGCATGCAAAGAGAAAGAAAGGGGTGGTCCGAAGGCAAAGTAATTTTCATTCCAATTCCCTATCTGTTTATTGGCAAAATGTAAACTATTTTCTAATATACTTGCATTAATAATTCCCTATGCTTCCCTAACAACACTATCTGGTGTTCTCTTTTTTATATATATATATACTAGCTGTACTACCCGGCTACGCCCGGGTTTATAAATAACTGCTGTTGGCTATAACAATATAGAATTTGAATATGTCATATTAATGACCTGTAGGAAAATAGAAGATGAGCTGTGATTGGTTGCTATAGGCAGCCTAATAAATCTCCAGCCAACAGTTAACCCTCCCCCCGGCCGGGCAGTATATATTACCTCACACATACACCTTAAAGACATCTGCCTCAATTCCCTATATGGCACATTGTGTTGCACATTGGCTATTTTAATCAGATGTTTATTTTTGGAAATTAAAGATACCAGACGTATGAGGCGAGTTGTGCGAGGTGATTTGTGCACATCTGTGTCTGTCTGTGTGGTGTGTGTGTCCCTGGGGTGTGTGTCCCTGGGGTGTGTGTGTCCCAGTGGTGTGCGTGTGTCCCTGTGGGGGGGTCCCTGTGGTATGTGTCCTTTGGACGGGAGGGGTGTCACTGTGGTGTGTGTCCTTGTGGGGGAGGGGTTTCTCTTACTGTGTGTCCATCCCTATGAGGTCTGTGTGTTCCTGTGGGGTGTGTGTATGTGTCTCTGTGGGGTGTGTATGTGTGTATGTCCCTGTGGTGTATGTGTCCCTGTGGGGTGAGTGCATTTGTCCCTATAGGGTGAGTATGTGTGTGTGTCCCTGTGGGGGGGTGTCTGTGTTGTGTGTGTCTCTTTGTGGTGTGTGTGTTTGTGTTCGGGTGCGTGGTGAGTACCCAATGTTGGGGCTCCACCTTAGCTGTTACTCTTTGTGTGCAGGTGGTGTGTATACATGTCTCCGTGCGTGGTGAATATTCCATGTCAGGGCCCCACCTTAGTGACTATATGCTGGTATATGCTGTTAGTCTTTGGTGCTGTCATTAAGCCCCTCATTCACAACTGTCAACTGGTAACTGTCACTTTCTCTCCATTATGTAGATAGGGCCAAATTTGTTTGGTGAATTGGAACGCGCGGAGTTAAAATTTCGCCTCACAACATAGCCTAACACGATCTCAAGATCCAGATGTGTAATTGTGCAAAATTTTGTGGCTGTAGTTGCGACGGTGTAGATGCCAATCCCGGACATACACACACACACACACATTCTGCTTTATATATTAGATATACTTGCTTTTTGATGGCTCTTAGATTTAGAATCCCAGTGAATGCTGTAATACTACAATAAGATATTATAGGGGCAGAGGCTGCAGTCACTGTCATAGCCTTTATCCCTTCCTGAAATGAAGCGTGATCAATGACACTCATCTCAGAGGCTGGGCTTGTCTCTACGCAGTGTGCACTGTCCGATTTGCACAACGACAACACACATTTTCTGTTGCCGACTTAGATCAGCAGTAATAAGCTGGCAGCAGAACTGTCAGAATCTCAAGTGTGCAGAGACCATCATCAGCTCCATGAGTGACGACACTGGTCTTCATATGCCGGGTATTATATCACCACTTTGGTGCCGGTTCGTTACTGCTGATCAGAGCAATAGAGGGTGTGCTGTCATTGTGTATATCGCACATCGCGCAGGGACTAGCCAAGACCCTGAAATGAGTGTCACAGATGATGCTTCATTTCAGGGAGGCTTACAGGATAATGAAATGGCGGTCTTGTAGAAGCGCTACTAAGGCTCAGGCACCAGGATGATAATGTTTATAAATCGCAAACCTTTATTTTCCCCTCACAGCTCCACAACATGTTTCAACTGCTCAAGGCAGTCTTCCTCAGGACACTACCTGAATATTTAAGGTTGATAAAGTGGGAATCACAATAGAGGGTTGCCTGTAATTAGACCTAAAAGTCAGATATAGCCATTTAATTAGTCATTAGATGTTGACCAACCATCCGGTTCCCTTTAACGTTTTAACAACAAAACAAAAGAACAGCAAAGGGCATTTAGGCATGGAGACTAAATGATAAAAACAGATTAAATTAATGCCAGACTAATATGCTGTTGTCAACAGGTTTCGCTGACGGTTTAATGGGATTGCCAGCTGAGTATGGTCGGAAGGGATGTTAATTGCACGGGTCAGGTTTTGGACTGCCTATTGCCCCTGAGATAAGCCACCACCAGACATGTCAGTTGGCTTCTTCTCATAGAGAAAATTATCCAGCTTGTGATTTCCTGATGAAGGGACATACAGACCCTGTAATGCATAGAGAAATAAATCACACAATGAGTTTAAATCATTGCCAATTTTTGAGCAATTTCAATGGGAGTGCAGTAATTAACCTTCTTTCTGCTGCCTAAAAATTTGAATCTCTGTATCTGGGAAGACTGCTGCAGACTGTGGATTTGGACAACACAAGAGATCATAAGTGTGGATAGTAGTTGTGACTTCTCACAAACAGCTCAAGTCAACCTATTCCCTGTCTTTTATCAAATATCTACCACAGGTAAACCCTCTTGTACACCATATTTTCTTTTCCAGTTTTTAAGCACATAGAGATAACAAGTGAGCGTTCCTGTGCCTAGGAGAGTCAGCTGAGATATCTATTCCTTTGTTCCAGTATAACAAATGTTATTATCTGCCCTGATTTGCAAACATCAACCCTCAAAGGGATGCCCCCAGGCTTCAGTCACTCTCCAGGTCTTTTGGCGCTAGTTACACTCTCTCCTTCTATCACCACCCATAATGAAGATTCATTAAACAGCTGTACAGGACGTTACGGAGCAGTGCTGGGGTTTTTCACTGCTTCTATCTCTGCTCCTAACTATGTATTCTTTCACAGAAGCTACAATAGTGACAAACAAAGAAGCAGAAAGCCAGCACTGCACTCACATCTACAACAGTGTCTATCATCATGGACCCCTGACGTTTTCCGAGGGCAGCGATTCAAGACACTGTAGCAAGTAATTGCAGTGCGGCCACCTGATGACGTCTTGTTTCAGGAAGTATGATAGACTTTGCAGGGAACTGCGTGCAGCCCCAACTTCCAGTGACATACCGCTCGAGACATCTCTCAAACAAAATATCACAGGAAATGCAGTCAAATAAAAGGCATTAGCTAGATAGGGAGAAATGTAGGTTCTTTTATAACAAAGCAAATGAAAAAAGTGGTTAGGATGTAAATTTAGGTATGACATTTTGAGTTGTTGGACATATTCTCTAATGGTAGGGCTGGGTTTTCTCTGACCCTGCAGCATAGCTCCCAGCTGACCTGGATTCATTGGGACTGTCTTTCCGGATTTGAGGGTTCAGTCCTGAAGTCCCAGCAGGTCAGAGCTTTATCCCAACTTCCGCTCACCTTTTTTCACCAACTTTGTAACTCCTTCATGGAGGTGGGGGGGAGGGTGCGGCATTTCCCTGCACACACATAATTTAACCCTGTCACTCTTATGAGGCAGACTGAGCCCCTTTGAACTCTCACCTGACCTGTGGTCTGGCAGTGTCCATTGTTTTGTCTGTCTTTTTAGGCGTTGTATTGACTCTCTCCACCATATGGGTGGGACTGGTATTTTAATGTGGCATGTCAGCAACACAGACCCCAAAAAGTAAATTTACAGGGAACCTAAGGCTTTTATTTCCAGGCACCCAGATCCCACACAATACATCATAACTACATCATAGGATACATCTTATAATACCTTATAGACTTGCCTGCATACTAGCTAATACAACTTAATCTCTGTCTGACGCTACCAGGGTCATGTACTGTACTGGCTCTTCGGTCACAGGCTCCAGCCTCCACCAATGTGCCCACACACAGCACACATACAGTCATCCCTTTTAAGAACTGACACCCCTCTAGCAGCTGTCTCTCCCTAAGGCCCCTTTCACATCAGCAATTTTTGAAATTCGTGGCAGATGCGGTGAAAAAACGTATCTGCCGCGATTACCGCATACCGGCTGCACTTGCGGCGCGGTTGCGGTAAACGCCATGCAAAGTATAGGCGTACTTGCGGCAGGTGCGGCAAGTGTGGTTTTGCACTTGCGGCAGGTGCGGCCGCGAAAAAAACTGAGTTTTTTTCACCGCATCTGCCGCGAATTTCAAAAAACGCTGATGTGAAAGGGCCCTAAGACTCTCCTCAGTCTCTCTCTGTCGACACCATGTGCCAAACCTATTGTATGTTATCGGCCACACCCCAGGATGGGGGTATGGAGTCAGCCAGATATGCCCATCTCTCCAGCAACCTGCAAACCTGACCCTTCTAATGCATTTAATCAGGGTCATAGCAATACAGATACCAGAATAACCTGTCACCATTTTACAGCATGCACAACAGTGTGCTCAACAACAGTTTTGTGCACCTTTGAAAAGAAGCACACCACTGAACAGGGCGCAAACAGTCTAAAATAACTCTGCTGCCTCATTACTAAATGGATCCGTTGGAGGTTTCACTTGAATCACAGATTTCGGTGATGTAGCTGGAAACCTGAATCTAAAGGCCACTTCACACAGATATCTGAGTCCAATATCTGAACAGATCTCTGGTTGCAGTGAAATCATGGATACATTGCTCCATGTTGTACACAGCCACAAAATGGAACAATGTATCCATGATTTCACTGCAACCAGAGATCTGTTCAGATATTGGACTCAGATATCTGTGTGTGTGAAGTGGCCTTAAATGCTCAGCATAGAACGCAGGATAAATATGAACTGCTACAAAATGTTCTGTACTCAAATTGCCACCAATAGTATTAAACTTAACCCACAAAAAAACAAGTCCCCATTCAGGCGCATCATCTGTTAATGGAAATATAGGGGACTTCAACGTTACCAGTAGCACGAAGGCTATGGAAAAGCACTATGGCTCCTTGAACCCCAAAACGAAAATCAGCAAAGCCTGTGTTCCCAAATCCAAATGTCACTCTCCATTCTGAACCACACAATGTGTAAACCACAGTTATTTACGGGATGTTGTTGTAACTGGAGCACAAGCTGGGCAAAATGTATGAGCATTATAATGTATTGAGCACTAAAAGGGCTTAGGCTAGGGTCACACATAAGCCCTAGGATTGTTTTTGGCATCAATTTTTGTATTTTTTTTTCTAAGTCCAAAAACAGATGCAAAAACAGAGTATATGTAATAAATACCCTATCTGTTTTTTTCTGCACTTAAAAACATTACTAGGAGGTTTTTTAAACCCAAAAACTTTGTTAGGAACGTTTTTGGGTGCAGTAAAAAAAAACGGATCCGTTTTTTTACCATGGGGCCCTATGGAAAAAACGGATGTTTTTAGAGCATTGTTTATGTAAAAAATGGCAAAGTACCAAAAACGTTTAGGTGCACAGGAGGCACAAAAAGCAGCCTAGGAAAAATGGATTTGGCATAGAAAACACTTCCAAAAACGGATTGCTATGTGTGACCCTAGCCTTATTTGCAATTTTTAATTCTGAGACATTCACTGCATTTAACTCCATGGGTGCCTTCCAGAGATAAAATTATCACTACACCCATAGATGAACTCCTAGAGGGGTGTAGTTTAAAAAATGTGGTTGCCTGAGGGGATTTCTGCTGTTCTTGCACTTAGGAGTTCTTCAAATGGAGTCCACAAACTATTTTAGGAAAATCTGTGCTCGAAAACTCAAATGACGCTCTTTCTCTCCTGGCGTATGGCCAAACAATACTGTACAACAGGGCCGTATCTAGGGGGGGGCTGGGGGTGCATGTGCCCCGGGCGCAGCAGTCAGGGGGGGCGCTGTCAGCCTCCTGCTGCAGTGCCCGTAGAGTCTCCCCGCCTGCCATATATTGCGCCCCCCCGCCGCCGCCGCTGCCGCCGTCATGGGAGCCGGCTATTCTCTGCTCTCCGTGGTCATCTGACAGCGGGGAGCAGAGAAAGTGGCGCGTGCCGGCTCCTGCAATCCCATAGCACAGAGTGTCTATCAGACACTCTGTACTATGGAAGCAGCCTACGCCGTTCTTCCGCCCTGCTCCCCGCACTTCCGGGTCAGTGAGGACCTCAGCAGCGTGATCAGATCACCTGACCACGCTGCTGACGACACCCAGCGGCCCTGCATTGGCGGCAGGATGGGGAAAAGTGCTCCAGCTACAGGAGCTGAAGACCCTGAAGATTAATGTAATTAGGGGAAGGGGGTATATGTCAGTCAAGCTGGGGGAGAGAGGGTGGGGGTGATATGTGAGTTGAACTGGGGAGGAGGGTATGAGGGATTATATGTGAGTGAAACTGGGGGGAGTACATGTGTTCCAAACTGGTGGGGGGTTGGAGGGGGGTGATATGTGAAACAAACTGGGAGGGGGGGAAGGGTGTGAGGGATTATATGAGAGTCAAACTGGGGGGAGGGGTTAGTATATGTAATCCTAACTGGAGGGGCATGTGAGTCAAACGGGGGGAGATAGTGGGGGTCATATGTGAGTCAAACTGGGGGGGGGGGGGAGGATGTGAGGGATTATAAGTGAGTCAAACTGGGAGGAGGGGGGAGTATATGTGATCCAACCTGGGGGGGAACATGTGTGTCAAACTGGGGGAAGGGATGGGGGGGTCATATGTGAGTCAAATTGGGGGGTGGAAAGGTGTGAGGGATTATATGTGAGTCAAACTGGGAGGAGTGGGGGAGTATATGTGATCCAAACTGGGGGGACGACGACATATGAGTCAAACTGGGGGAAGGGTGGGGACAGACTATCTGAGCCAAACTGGAGGGGGAGATTATATGTGATCCAAACTAGGGGGGGGGGAAGGTTGGGGTAAATATGTGATCAAAGCGGGTAAATTTGAGGCGTGAGTGGGGATGGCTGCAGCACAGTATGTGGAGTGAGGGGAGATGGCTGCAGCACGGTGTGTGGAGAGGGGGATGGCTGCGGTATGGTATGTGGTATAAGGGGGGAAATGTGTAGACACAATATGAGGAGTGAGGGGGGATGGTTGCCGACACATTAAATGGAGTGAGGGGGGATGGCTGCAGCACATAATGTGGAGTGAGAGAGGGGGATGGCTGCGTTATGGTATGTCACGTGAGGGGGGAAGAGTGTAGACACAATATGAAGAGTGAGGGGGGATGGCTGCCAACACAGTATGTGGAGTGAGAGGGTTATGGCTGTGGTATGGTATATGCAGTAAGGGGGAACAGTGTGGACACAGTATGAGTGAGGGGGATGGCTGCCGACACAGTATGTGGATTAAGGAGGAGATTGATGTAGACACATTATGTGAAGTGTGGGCGATGTCTGTGGCACAGTATTTGGAGTGAGGGGAGATCAGTGTGGATACAGTATGAAGTGTGAGGGGGATGGCTTCGGCACAGAATGTGGAGTGAGGAGGAGATCGGTGTGGACAGAGATGTGAAGTGTGGGGGATGGCTGCGCACAGTATGTGGAGTGAGGAGGACATTGGTGTGGACACAGTATGTGAAGTTAGAGGGGGGAGTGAGGTAGTGAAGAAACAGTATGGAAGAGAAAAATATAAGTGGGCAGAGAATAGAGAGTGAGTAGTGTGAGGGTGTATGGAGAGGGGTCAGCATGTGTGGACAGTGTGAGGCCCCTGCCAGGAGGGGACAATATGTCGAGGAGGGGGAGTGTGATGAGGAAGAACAGTATAAACAGTGGACAGAATAGGGGGACACAGTGTGAGAGGACAGTGTGATCAGGGAGTACGGTATGGAAAGAAGAGGGCAGGGTGATGAACTGGCAGTGTGGAAGGCGTGCGCCAGAAGAGGGACAGTGTATAAATCATATTTTGTGCAGGGAAGACTGAGGAGGAGCAATTATTTATTTCGGGGTCAGTGTAGGGCAGATATTTTTACTCATAAGAATTTTGATCATTCTACTATTTGTAAGGGTATCGAGCCGGGATGTGCTGCAGAAGACCGGAGAAGATGGAAGTCTCCAGAGATGAGCTGTGGATGTGAAACGTCATCATGGTGCCTGGACAAGATGAAGAAAAGAAAAAGACAACCTCGATCAGAGGCAAGGTCATCTATAAGGTACCAGGATGTAAAAGATTATTTGTGATAATGACTATTTCTCATCAGTGCTGTGGTTCTTGTATGGTCTGATGATGACTGGTAACAACAACTCCCAGTGACTCCTTACCATTGTTAAGGATGTAATGGGAGTTGTAGATTCATTCAGCTCAAATGTGTGACCTGACATTACAATTGTTTTACCATGTACTGATGGTGGTTCTGATGATGAATTTCTGTACTAATGAGGATTTTGATGCTGTGATTCTATAGTGATGGGAGTTATATGGATATATTCCTGTTCTGATGGGGGTTCTAGTTGTGTATTCCTGACCTCTGATGGGTCTGGTAATGCATTTCTGCACTGATAAGGGTTTTGCTGATGTATTTCTCTACCTCTGGTGGGTCTGGTGATGTCTTTCTGCACTGATGAGGGTTTTGACATAGTGTCTCTGTAAGGATAGGGGTTATATGGATGTATTTATCTACCTCTGGTGGGTCTGGTGAGCTCCGTAATTTAAACACTAAGCCCTGTAGTCAAATTCTAACAGCGTGTAATATTCCGTAATTTGATTTTCATTAAACATTAAGAGAATTAGGTAGAGCAGCTGACTGTAAGTGTGCAAATCGTATATGAATGATCGGCCACATGATGATGGGGGGGGCACGCCAAACTGAAGTCTTGCCCGGGTGCCAGAAAACATAGATACACCTCTGCTGTACAATCACATGTGGTGTGTTTAAGAGCAATTGTGCAACACATTTTGGGGTCCATTTTTTACCTATTCACCTTGTCAAAATTGGAAATTTGGGATTAAAGCAACATTTTAGGGAGAAAAATGTAATTTTTTTGCTTCACTTCCCAATAGTATAAAAGTTTGTGACACACCTGTGGTGTCAATATGTTCACTGTATCATACCCTTCGATGAACTCATTGAGGAGTGCAGATTGTAAGATGGGGTCACTTGTGGGAGACTTCTGCTATTCTGGCACCTAATGGACTCTGCCAATAAGACATAGCACCTCCAAACTATACCAGCTAAATCTGAAATATAACATGGCGCTCCTTCCCATGTTAGCTTTACAGTGTACCTCAAAAGTAGTTTTCAATCAGTATACTCAACTCAAGAGATATTACGAAACAAATCTTATGGTGCATTTTCTCCTGTTATCCTTGTAAAATTTGAGTCTAAAAAAAATATTTCTGTGGGAAAAATTAGATTTTTTTTTTCTTTTCACCACTCAACGTTCTAAAATTCTCTGAAGTACCTGGGAGTTCAAGATGCTCACCCCCACATCTTGCTAAATTCCTTGAGTGGTCTAGTTTCAAAATAGGGTAATTGTTAAGGGTTTTCCACTGTTTAGGCACATTAGAGGTTCTCCAAATGCAACATGGTATTCGCTAATGATTCTAGCCATTTTTGAGTTTGAATTGCACTTCTTTTCATTTTTCCCCGCTGTGCACCCACACAGTAGCTTTCCAACACATATTGGGTATCGGCGTACTTAGGAGAAGTTGCACAACAAATTGTATGTTACCCTTGTGAAAATACAATATTTGGGTCCAAAATAACAATTTTGTGGGAAAAATTTTAATTTTTTCTTTTCACGGTTCTAAAATTCTGTGAAGCATCTGTTGGTCCATGGTGCTCACCACACAACTAGATTAACTAATTTTAGGGAGTCTAGTTTCTAAAGTGGTTTCCCTTTTGAGAGGTTTCTACTGTTTAGGCACATCAGTGGATTGCCAAACGCAACATGGTGTCCACTAATCATTCCAGACAATTTTGAGTTTGAATGGCGCTCCATCTCTTCATCTCTTCCAAGCCCTGCAGTGCCCCCAAACAGCACTTTTCAAAACGCAATATGGCATCCGCTAACGATTCCATCCAATTTTGAATTTGAAAAGTCAAATGGTGCTTCCTCCCTTCCGAGCCCTGCCATGCGCCCAAACTGTGGTTTTACACCACATATGGGTTATTGGTCTTCTCAGAAGAAATTGTACAACAAATCTTGGGGTTCATTTTCTCCTGTTATCCTTGTGAAAATGCGAGGCTGAGGCTAAAGGAACGTTTTTAAAGAAATTAATAACATTTATTTTGTCCTTCCACACTGCTTTAGTTCCTGTGAAGCACCTCATTGGTTAATAAACTTTATGAATGTGGGTTTGAGAAGTCCGAGGGGTGCAGTTTTTAGAATGGTGTCACTTTTGGGTATTTTCTTTCATGTAGGCCCTCTAAAAGTCACTTCAAATGTGATGTGGTCCATAACAAAAAAGTGGCTTTGTAAATTTTGTTGGAAAAATGAGAAATAGCTCAAGAACTTTCAACCCTTCTAACTTTCTAACAAAAAAATTATGTATCAAAAATTGTGCTTATGTAAAGTAGACATGTTGGATATATTATTTAAGTATTTTGTGTGACATTACTCTTTGATTTAAGGGCATAAAAACTCAAAGTTTGAAAATGTTCAAATTGTCACCAAATTTAATGTTTACACAAATAATTGCAAAAAATATCATTCTAAATTTCCCACTAACATGAATGTAATGAAAAAAAAAATCTTGGAATCATTGGGATCCATTGAAGTGTTTCAGAGTTAAAGGGAACCTGACCTCACAAACTGACCCCCTCCTGCATCTTTAGACCTGTCCCTGTCAGTTTGTGAGGTCAGGTTTCCTTTAATATAACCTCAAAGTGACGCTGGTCAGAATTTAAAAAAATGGCCTCCTCATGAAGGTGAAAACAGGCCTGGTGGTGAAGGGGTTAAATAAGCAATTAATTTCTCTGGGCTCCTGGAGACTCAACTTACGAACAGGCAGTAGCTCTAGCAAAGTGGATTTGATTTCTTGAAAACTTCACCCACTGTGCGTCTAAAGACTCAGCTGAGACTGCGCGGTTTTGAGGATTTTTTTCCTCCAGAGGCCTAAAAGACGCATGGTTATTCCCACAAGGGCTGGAGATACTCAGCAACTGGGCCGGTCAGTCAGGATCACTGTAGCTGAACCAGTACTGTAGCTCTGGCGATCATTGTAAAAGGGCAGGACAAAAATTGGGGAAAAATAATGAAAAAGAGAAAGTAAGGAAAGAGTATTAAAGGGAACCAACCACCTCAGATGACGACTATAAGCTGTTAATACATGTCCCTGCACCCTACCTACACCATTCCACCTATGTTTTTCTTAAAGGGAACCTGTCACCCAAAATCACCCTTGTTAGCTGTAAATACATGTCCCTGAAGCATAACACCACAGTCCTACACATCCCTTTGTGGTGTTTTAGTTCAATATGAAAGTGCACTTTAGTCGTTTCAAAACTTACAAAATCCGTGGCAGTGGGGCGTTCCAAAGCCTTCTTGTCTATGAGGCGGTTCCCCTGTGCCGCTGTATTACGCCCTAATGGGCGTTGTTTCAAACTTTGTAGCGCGGGCACGATTCATAATATCGCGGCCGCGACGTCACGGTCATGTGATGCCGTGACGCGTCATTTCCGGGCGGACGGGGCGCTGTTGTCTGACGCGCACCGGCCGACTTCATAAAGCGATCTGCGCATGCGCTGAAGTTGGCCAGTGCGCATTCACAGGCAGAGGCAGGTGGGCAGGCTACGTTGAATCCCCCTCCCTCCCCTGTGTCATCCTCCTTCCCTGTCTCTCGCTCTCTGTCTGTGACCCCCTCCATAACTGTGCCCCCACTGCTTCACTCCAAGTAATAAAAAAAACAAAAAAAAAATGTCAATATACACTAGATATATATAGATGTGGATATAATATATATATATATATATATATATATATATATATATATATATATATAAATATATATACACACATATATATGCATGCACACACATCTAATACTGTAACACATATATGTGTGTGTGTAATTTTTTTTTTTTTTCACAAACATATACATTATATATATAATGTATATGTTTGTGAAAAAAAAAAAAAATTACACACACACATATATGTGTTACAGTATTAGATGTGTGTGCATGCATATATATGTGTGTATATATATTTATATATATATATATATATATATATATATATATATATATATTATATCCACATCTATATATATCTAGTGTATATTGACATTTTTTTTTTGTTTTTTTTATTACTTGGAGTGAAGCAGTGGGGGCACAGTTATGGAGGGGGTCACAGACAGAGAGCGAGAGACAGGGAAGGAGGATGACACAGGGGAGGGAGGGGGATTCAACGTAGCCTGCCCACCTGCCTCTGTCTGTGAACGCGCACTGGCCAACTTCAGCGCATGCGCAGATCGCTTTATGAAGTCGGCCGGTGCGCGTCAGACAACAGCGCCCCGTCCGCCCGGAAATGACGCGTCACGGCATCACATGACCGTGACGTCGCGGCCGCGATATTATGAATCGTGCCCGCGCTACAAAGTTTGAAACAACGCCCATTAGGGCGTAATACAGCGGCACAGGGGAACCGCCTCATAGACAAGAAGGCTTTGGAACGCCCCACTGCCACGGATTTTGTAAGTTTTGAAACGACTAAAGTGCACTTTCATATTGAACTAAAACACCACAAAGGGATGTGTAGGACTGTGGTGTTATGCTTCAGGGACATGTATTTACAGCTAACAAGGGTGATTTTGGGTGACAGGTTCCCTTTAAGAATATTGATAAATGTAAACCGAAATATACACTTTATAAAATGACATGCCTGTGTACTTCTGGGCGTCTCCTTCTGGGTCAGTTACTAGAGGGCTGTGTCTCCAGCAGCATGACTGGCTTCTCTAGCCCTCCCTCTTACTTTGCAGGACGTCACATGAAGGGACGGGAGCTGCCTTGCGTGCCAGCCCACTGATAGATAACATCACGCCCTTCATGTGACGTCCTGCAAAGTAAGAGGGAGGGCTAGAGAAGCCAGTCATGCTGCTGGAGACACAGCCCTCTAGTAACTGACCCAGAAGGAGATGCCCAGAAGTACACAGGCATGTCATTTTATAAAGTGTATATTTCGGTTTACATTTATCAATATTCTTAAGAAAAACATAAGTGGAATGGTGTAGGTAGGGTGCAGGGACATGTATTAACAGCTTATAGTCGTCATCTGAGGTGGTTGGTTCCCTTTAATGCCATTTGAAGGTATCAAGCCACTAGGTGGCCTACTCAGCATGTAGTGTTCTCAATGGATAAATGTTGTGGCAGTGTGATGGAAATACCCCCCCCCTCCAGCATGAGGAAGACCCTTGAGAAATTAGGTGAATGATGGTGGTTGTAGTACAGAAGAACAGAGTAGGATTGTAGATGAAAGCAAGGCACAGCAGACAATTTTCAATTCTTTACCTTTACTTTAAGTTGGTCAATACAGCCAGGACACGTGTAGAACCAGGTTGATGTCTCGGCCAGTCCGGAGAGAGCTGAATTGTGCTCTGCTGGGATAAGGTGTATTGACCTTCCTGCTGACTTCTGTTCCAAGGTCATTAGCTGCTCTATGGGTCCTCTAGATCCCTTTGAACTGTGGCCACCCTCCAGCCGGGCAGGTATCGCGAGCCCTGCGAGTGACTGCTTCAGTCCACGAGCTTTCTTTGCCACTGTGCCTCAGACAGGCTCACAAGGGTGGCTACGGGCATGAAGTCCTACAGCCTCCACGTTCTGTGACCAGGTCCTGGAAATCTGATGACTTAGAGTCTGGTTCCCTTCCTGCAGCTTGTTCCTATGCTTAGTCACTCAGGGCTGGCAACAGATGTGACCAGTTAGCCTCGTGGCCCAATATCCAGTCTGGAACAACTCCAGTTGCCTACCTCTCCCTATCCTAACTCCTCTCTCCAACCAAAAGTGGGGTCTGCCCTAAGGTGGGTCTCTTACACCCAGCACACTCTAATTGGACTTTGGAATTGCTGGAAGTATGGGGATTTTGCCAGTAAAGTGATTCTCACTTCTCTCCAGACGAGACAAGATACCTACATACACAATACTACTTGGGGCAGCAGATTGCAGGGGCACCACACATGTGAAAAACCAGTGGCTAGTCCCCTTCTAAATACAGAATCCAATAATTTTCTGTACTATAAAGAGACTTAAAATGCCGGCTTTACATTTGCACCAAAACGCATCAAATAGAGGGGAATAAGGCCATACATTGCAGCAAAAATGCAATAAGCAGGAGAAGATCTGTAAGGTTGTTTGTGCTGACACGCTCCTGAAAAGAAAAACCTCCCCTCACTTCTCCGCCTGTCTTGGACAATGGTCTTAAGCTGATTTAAAACCAATTCACATTTTCTTCATTATCGTTATTAATGCTGGCCACCTATATGGAAGGATCATTCAAATGTTATCTTCACTTCTACTCTCTCACTTTCTCTAAGGGTACCGTCACACTGGGTGACGCTCCAGCAATCCCGACAACGATATGACATGGTAAGGATCACTGGAGCGTCGCTACGTGGTCGCTGGTGAGATGTCAAACAGTCAGATCTCACCAGCGATACAGCAACGATACGGCGTTCGTTGGGACCCTGTCACTCTAGAGCAGTGATGGCGAACTCCAGGCCTCGAGTGCCACCAACAGTCAGGTTTTCAGGATTTCCTCAGCATTGCACAGAGGTTGGAATAATTACCAGTGCAGGTGATTATATTACCACCTGTGCAATGTAAGGAAATCCTGAAAACCTGCACTGTTGGTGGCACTCGAGGCCTGGAGTTCGCCAGAGCGTCGTATTGAGGTCATTGGTTATTGTCCCCGTCAAACACACTGATGCATGCTGCCCGGCGGCGACCCAACAATCAAAAAATGGTCCAGGCCATTCCAACACGACCAGCAATCTCACAGCAGCGGCCTGGTCGCTGCTACGTGTCAAACATAGCGAGATCTCTGCTGAGGTCGTTGTTGTATCACAAAACTTGTGACTCAGCAGCAATCTCACTAGCGATCTCACTTAGTGAGACGGGGGCTTTAGAACCTTCAGGGTGGATGAACTAGAGGGGGGACCTGGATCAGCTAGTAGATATATTCTGCCATGATCAAGACAAGACATCTTCCACTCCTAAGTGTACACTCCCTGACAAGTTATGTCACTTATCCATGTTATGTAAATAAAAGCTTATAACCTGATGTTAAATTCATCCATTGGATGTATAAATTACTCTTTTGAAGACTGAAACCCTCTGAAATGTGGTTTAGGTTAAAAAATTAATTAGCATCAATGCTGAAATATTAATCATTTAATGAACACATAATGGTCAGATTTTAGCAAGATAAAAGTTTTGTGACCTGGTCATATAATGCACCCAATCCTAGTTTACATCCTCAACTGTGCTCAGTAAATGTTCAGTTAATTAGTGGGTGCATCTAAAAAGAAACGCAGCATCCCAGACCTTCACTTTGAACTGCAACTTGAGCTCTGACAACATGCCAAAAAGATTTGAAGAGATGGGAGATGTGTTTGACAAGCCCAGGTCCGGCAGACCCCACAAGACAACTGCTCAAGAGGAAAGTTTGTTGGTTAGAAAATCCAAAGCAAGATCCTCTTCCACTGCAGCAGAGCTCCAACAGGCCTGGTCACCTCAAGTCCCTGTGTCAACTAGAACAGTTTCTAGGATTCTGTCTCAAAATGGCCTGCATGGTCGAATCAGTGCCCAGAAGCCAGCACTAAACAAAAGGCAAATAAAAAAACATATAGCATTTGCAAAGTCCCACAGCCTGCTAAACAGATGGACGCTGGAAAAGTGGCAGAAGGTGGATTTCTCTGATGAATCTTCAGTAGAATTTCACCATAGCTGCCGCAAATACTGCAGGAGACCTACTGGAGCCTGTATGGATCCAAAATACACCCAGAAAAGGTAAATTTGGTGATGGAAAGATCATGGTCTGGGGTTACATTCAGTATGGGGGTGTGCGAAACATTTGCAAAGTGGAAGACAATATCAATAGCCTAAAATATCAAGAAGTATTAACTACCTCTTCTATTCCAAATCATAAAAGGGGTCAAATTCTGCAGCAGGATGGTGCTCCATCTCATACGTCCATCTCTGCAACAAATTCCTCCAGGCAAAAAAGATCAAGGTGCTCAAGGACTGGCCAGCCCAGTCACCAGACATGAACATCATTGAGCATGTTTGGGGTAGGGTGAAAGAGGAAACTTGGAAGACAAAACCAAAGAATTATTGTTGAACCGCATGGATGCAGTCCTTCAAGCTCATGGAAGTCACACAAAATATTAAATATGACTCTAATAGCACCACAACTTCATTCACCAATGTTATGCAACTTAAATTTGTATTTTAAGTAAATTTTTTTGTTTGAAAATCACATTACTTTCTGTGGGCGACAAAACTTTTGTCTTGCCAAAATCTAACCATTCTGTGCTCATTAAATGATTAATATTTCAGCATTGATACCAATTTATTTTCTTAACCTAAACCACATTTGGGAGGGTTTCAGCTTTCAAAAGAGTAATTTATACAACCAATGGATGAATTTAACATCAGGTTATAAGCTTTATTTACATAACATGGATAAGTGACATAACTTCTGTCAGGGAGTGTAGCTACATAGGACAATGTTTGTCGCTGCAGCATCTCCAGCACTACTGCTCCGCAAGCCAGAGCCCTGTGCAACTGTCCTTCGGCCTAGAGATCAGCTTCTCTCTCAGGTCCTCTACACATGCTGATCTGACATCATGCTCCAAAACAGTAAGCTAGGCAGAGTTCCCTTTTCTATTTTGCTTTCAGGGACCCATGTTGCCTCCCAAACCTTTTAGCCTGCATATCTCACATGCATTCTCTCCTTTTCTTGTTACACTCCTTTCTGGCCACTACCAGGAAGTTCTCAGTGTTTCCTCTAACTGTTGCCTGACTTTACCAGTTAACCCCTGAGACCTTCACCCTGATTCCACAGCATGTGCTATACTGTGTGTTTAACTGTACAGGGAATAGCGGCATCTAGTGGTGGTTAGTGGTACAGCTACTACATCATACATCACGGATCTCAAACTCCAGGCCTTGAGGGTCACAAACAATGCAGGTTTTTAGGATTTCCTTAGTATTGGAATCATCACCAGTGCAGGTGATTCAATTATCACCTGTGCAATACTGAGTAATTTCTGAAAACTTGACCTGTTTGCGGCCCTCGAAGCCTGGAGTTGGAGATAATAATAATTTAATAATAATATTTATTCATTTATATAGCGCTATTGATTCCATAGCACTTTACATACATGAGTAATGCTGTCTCTCTTGGAGCTCACAATCTAAACATCCTATCAGTATGTCTTTACAATGTGGGAGGAAACCAGAGTGCCCGGAGGAAACCCACGCAAACACAGGGAGGACATACAAACTCCTTGCAGATGATGTCCTTAGTGTCCTTTGTGGGAAGTGAACCCAGGACCTCAAGACCCCAGTGCTGCAAAGGCTACAGTGCTAACCACTTGAGCCACCGTGCTGCCCTGTCGTACATTCTACACAATACAATTTAATGCAGATACATTTTAAAAACAATAATGTTTTCGGGGAGGGGTTTGAAGTGCACAGGACCGAAGGTCCACACTCTAACACCACAGCGACAACACTGGAAAAAACCCAGGAGGGGCGATTTGTCAGTCTTTAATGTCAGAAATGTGTCATGGATTGTTGCCAAAGGCAGATATTACTTGCTGTTTATTTGCATTTGTCTGGCCCACAAGGGTCTGGGTACTCAGGACTCGGGCGGTCGGGTGCAGGGATGTCACGGGTGGTCGGTGCCCAAGCCTGTGCCCTTGGCTGACAATAAAAAGGGGTATTTACAGTTAATGAAAGTTGTGATGCCACCTGTAGGTCCGGTGATGGCACCGGCGCTGCTGGGACCTCCGGGGTGATGGGCGGCAGCAAGATGTTGCGGCTCTCTACAGGAAGAGGGGGCTGTATGGGTTGGGTAATGGAATAGGGTAGCGCAGTAGGAATGGGGCAGTGCAGTCTTTGCTATGAGGGACAGGCTGAAGGAATGGACATTCACAAAAGAAAGTCTTTCCGGTACCTTTTCTGATGGTTTTGCAGGTAAACAATCAGGTTTGAAGGAAACACCTTGGGACTTCCACACTGACTGAGGTATAGGCCTCCTTGTCCTGCTCCCTTGTCTTGAGTCTGGCATGTATGAAACCAGGCCTGACCTTTCCTGCTCTTTCACACCCGTGTTGCTGCACTGAGGGCTCTCGTTTTGCTGCCACTGTCTCTTCTGCGGCTCCTGACTCTCAAATGTGGGTGCTGTGGGTGTCCGGGAAGCTAAGCCTCCACGGTTTACTGTGATTCTCTGCTGGGCTAATCTCTCCCTTGCAGACTCGGACTCCAGTGACCGTTGTTCTCCTGGGGTGAGTCGGTATGACTCCTCTGCCTCCACTGTAGTGTTCCTCACCTCTGCCCTCGGTCCTCACTCCCTGGACCCTCACACTGGCTCTGGCAGTGCACTGATCTTGGGCCTATCATGACTCCGGTGACCTGTTTAGCTCACTAGGCACTGAGCTGATCTTCACAGTTCTCCTGGCAACTGCACACTCTGGCTAACTCTGCCCCCAGCACCTGTATTTACAGGGGATCTGGCTTAACAGCAACCAGTGGAGCTCCCCCAACAGGCCTGGAGTGGAAGGTGTTGGGTGTATGTGAGCACCAGATGTGGAAATCCCTTAATGTACTAGTTAGTTCTGTGACTTACCTGGCACAGGGCGCCGCACATTTCTGTGAATGTTAAATCACAATAATCAATTGCTTTGTCACTATGCACTTTCCAAGGTAACTGCAATGTATTCTGCTAATCTGTGTTGGACCTCATGTGGGAAAGGTGGGAAAGTCCTGTGTGTTAAACTCTCAGGATGCTAAAGGGGTGTCCTTTGGACATGTTGCCTCAGTTCTGCATTGATTTGAATAATGTAGTATAAAACTCACTTTTTCTATCAGTACATCAGTCTACTGAAACAACTACTCGGTGACAACCTGCAGTATGCATGTCATGACCAAGAAAAATGCCAATCGGGGGTGAGGGTTGATTTATATCCAGCTCAACTTCATGACATACATCTACAGCAGATAAAACAGGGATTCTATCAAAACTGCACCAAGCATTCCAGGAAATGGCACATCCCTGGAATCAGGCTCTGTTGCCCTATATTATGCTGCTCTCAGAAAACATAACAAAAATCTGTCAGCAGGTCTTAATTCCTAAATCTGAAAGCAGCATAATATAGGGCCATACAGCCTGATTCCAGAGATGTGTTACTTACTATGTGTTGTAGTTTCACTTCAGTCATTGTTTTATTAGCAGATTAACCCTTGGTGTCACGTGCAGTCCAGTCATTCTAATCGGTGTATCGCCCTCCCCCCCCCATCACACACACACACTGTACACAGGAAGCTGCCAATTAGGGATGTGGGCAAGGTTATAAACAACTCAGAATTATGACCACGGCTACATCGAGAGCAGATAAGACTGGGATTCTATCAAAACACACAATTAGAATCAGCTTCTCTTTCCCAATGTGATGCTCCTTGCAGATTACAATGCAAAGGCCTAATAAAAGATATCCCTTAACAGGTCCCTTAGTGACTTATTCCATAGCTATATCCTATTTCAGATGCTACCCAGTAGGTATGTAGTGACTGAGCAGGGTAGAACAGGGCAGACAATACAGCCTAGATAAGTCAAAGCAAGGTCCAATAATCTTTCTCGGGAGAGAGATTGATCACACATCAGGACAATTTTTCCAGAATTCATGCCACCCTAGTGGTATATTTGGTATTGCAGCTGAAGTAATTAGGATTGATATACTATCAGACACAATGTATTGATCAGTGTTCCTATTTCTAAGAAAACAACATTTTTGAAATAATTTTGTACTAATCCTTTAATTGCTAAGAGTGGTTTAAGAATTTGGAATGACTATGTTTTACATACCTTTCCATTGTTTCTCTATCACAGATGGTGCGCCCCTCGAATCATGCAACAATACAGAGCATAGTCAAGGCTGTTGGCATCATCCCAGGTGTTCCAGAACCATGCTGTACACCTGAAAAAATGAGTTCCCTAAGTGTCCTTTTCCTGGATGAAAGTCGAAATGTGGTACTGAAAGTGTACCCCAATATGTCAGTGGAGAGTTGTTCCTGCAGATAACGAAATGCTGTGATCTACAGAATTCATTACCACAAGGCCTTCAGAGCCTCTTTATTTTCACTTTCCTAAACAATTTGTCACAGTGGAAAGGACACAAGTGTCGTTGTAAGGAAATGGATTTTCTTTGTTGGATAAAAAAGTCTAATATATTGAGAGAGATGCAAATGGCTCCCCTATATGTTCATTCAGTGCAATCGTGGTATAATGGAACCCTGCATATACAGCTGGAGAAGGAGTGAACCTAGAGATCACATTCTTATCTTACACTTTACGGGAGTGGATTTCTACTTTTTATGTTAAAAGGTGATTGCATTTCTGTGTTTTCCCTGTGTACAGTATAGATTTGTTGTACAGCCATATTGTGTGCAGTGGCATTTTATACAGGATTACTCTGAAAAGAAGTATGCCACAGAAAGTCAAGGTTTCTATTCAGCTGGGGCATCTGTTGTGCTGAATAATGGTTGAATATATCTTCATAGGGCTCATTTCTAATGCAGAGGATTCTGAGCTCTGTTTTTACCTTAACACAACCATAAAGAAATATGAAAAAATTCTGGCTGTCTACAATCCCCTCTTGAGAATAGACGATTGGAAACATTTTTGTATCCAAAGTAGAATGGTCCCCTTCAATTCCCATGTCCACATTGACAGGTTTTCTCTACTTCCTTTTCTTGAGATGATACACCATTACTGCAGCAGGAAAGTAGACATTTGTGAGGGAACTGTGGAACGTCGTAATGGGAGAGATCCGGGACAGTTGCTGTAAGTATTGATTGTCCAATTGCTTTAATCAAATCTGTTTTTAAAGTGGGCAATACGTTGCTGCCAGACACTTCTCATAACAGCTTATGTCACCTTAGAACTAAAGGGTCAGCGTCAAAATTCCACAGACTTGACTCTGCTTTCCCCCCAACATCATCTTGGACCTCCATATATAGCACATCAAATGCCCTTAGGACGACTTTGCTTTCAGGGTATGTGTACACATTTATTATTTGTAGCAGGTTTTTTTCTGCACTAAAAACATCTCTTATCAGGAAAAATGCAGTTTACAATATGGGAGTTTTGATGCATTTTACTTGCATTTTTATAAATTAATTGGAATGAGGGATAAACACTGTAAAATGCTGAAATATTTGACATGGTGGACAGTTGAAATAAAAAAAACCCGCAAGGTAAAAATATTTCAGAAACATCATTCATTTTGCTAGTATTTATGTTTGAGAAAAATATTACAGTCTGAGAGTGCTCAATGGTTGATACCTTTTAATGGCTAACTGAAAAAATAGTAAACATAGCAAGCTTTCAGGACACTGTGGCCCCTTCGTCAGTCAGATAATGACACAGATTAGACACATACATATATATATATAAGCAAAAGAAACAAACAAAAAAAAGAGGACAATTAACTTTTGACACTTCTTATGTGAACACCCTCGCTTCCTTTTATTGCTTTCCTCAACTCATTTAAGTATTTTCAGTTCTCCACAGACCACTACCATATAACCATTACTCAATTTGTTCTGCTTATCTTAGACTTTTAGTCTCAGTTCCCCAGGCCCATCTCTTCCTCCCTAGCCTGACTCTGTTTTATGTCACCTGTCGCATTTACTATAACATCTAAGACTGTTGATTTTTTATTTTTTTTGTTTCATATGCTTATGTATATATGTATGTGTCTTCAGAATCTGTGTCATTATCTGCCTGACGAAGGGGCCACAGTGTCCTGAAAGCTTGCTATGTTTACCATCTTTTCAGTTAGCCATTAAAAGGTATCAACCACTAAGGACTCTCAGATTCTAATATTTTGCTATCTAACGGCTAACACGGTACAAACATTTTCTACCTTATCTGCATGAGAAAATGCATTGAATGTTGATTACTCTCAGTGACAGAAACAAGATATTAATCTTGTGGTTGTGATACCTTTTAATGGCTAACAAAAATAAAATAAGTGATGTTACAAGGCAAGCTTTTGAGAAGTCTCAGGTCTCTTTATCAGGCATGGTATAACGAAATATTGAAAGAAACTCAAATATATATACATGAACAACTAGAGAAGGTCACAAGGTATAATAAATGGACATTTAACTAAATAAACAAAACAAAGCCTGGAGAGGATACAGGTGTATTGATGTCAAAGTTGTCATAACCCTAATTTATTTGTAAACCTGGTGTCTTAAGACTTCAGAGTCTTTGAAAAACATTCTTCAGATGTTACAATGAACCATAAATCCGCCAGATAGGTTTAACCCTTTTTGGATGCAGTCGTAATTAATTTGGATTCACAGATCCTTCAATGTTTCTGTGATTTGAAATTACCTCTCAAAATCGCAACTTTCATATTTTCAATGTTATGCCCTTGACCAGAAAAATGTTTGGCCACTGGTAAATGGATTTTTTTATCTGTAATTGTGTGACGGTGAGACTTCATCCTTACTCTTAGCCGTTGTCCTGTCTTCCCAACATAAAAAGTACCCACAGGTCTTGGATAGAGATCCCCAACACACAGCAGGATTATAAGATTCCTGGGACATTCCCATGCTCCCTTCCAATGTTGTGTATTTAATTATGTGCACTATATGTCCTTTTGGGACTTTTTATGTTGGGGGTACAGGACAAAGACTAAGTAAGGATAAAGTTTCATTGTCACACAATTACAGACAAAAAAAAAAAAATCCATTTACCAGTAGCCAAACATTTTTCTGGTCAAGGACATAACATTGAGAATATGAAAGTAGCAATTTTAAGAGGTAATTTCATATCACAGAAACATTGAAGGGTCTGTTCATTAGAGCTTTGAGTGCATCCAAAAAGGGTTAAACCTATCTGACGGATTTATGGTTCATCTTAACATCTGAATAATGTTTTTTTGAAACACACTGAAGTATTAAGACTCCAGGTTTACATATAAATAAGTAAATGTAGGTGAGTGGCGTGCATACCAAAGGGGTATAGTCCGAGGTGTCAGTGTAGGGGTTCTACGACCCGATGCGTATAACAGTCAAATGAACACTGCACACTCACAATGTAGTTCAAGTGAAGGTGGTGGTTTATTCTGAGTTTTTTTGTGCAAAAAAGACAGGTGCGACAGTGGAGCTGACCTTTCGACCACTAATCTGTGGTCTTTTTCAAAGCGTCGCTTTGTGGTGTAAAGAGTAACCCCCTGTATAAGGACGATTATGAGCACTCAGGAAGCGCTGGCAACAGCATCACTGAGTGCTCATAACCGTCCTTATACAGGGGGTTACTCTTTACAACACCTACATGATAGAGACAACCCTCTTCACTCTTCTATTACATTAAGCAACTAAAGTGGACCTACACCTAAGAACTAAACATATTGGTACATGGACAAGTTCCTACCTATAGACAAGCTGAAGGGTCTCTATAGGTGCCATAAGGAGTAAACCGACGCTTTGAAAAAGACCACGGATTAGTGGTCGAAACGTCCGCTCCACTGTTGCACCTGTCTTTTTTGCACACAAAAAAACTGAATAAACCACCACCTTCACTTGAACTACATTGTGAGTGTGCAGTGTTCATTTGACTGTTATACATATAAATAAGGGTCATAAAAACTTTGACATCACTACGCCTGGATCCTCTCCAGGCTTTGTTTTGTTTATTTAGCTAAATGTCCATTCATTATACCTTACAACCTGCTCTAGTTGTTCATGTATATATCTGAGCTTCTTTCAATATTTTGTCATACAATGCCTGAGGAAGAGACCTGAGTAGTCTCGAAAGCTTGCCTTGTAACATCACTTATTTTATTTTTGTTAACCTTATACAGGTATCACAACGACATGATTTTCATCTTGTTTCTCTCAGTGAGAGCAATCAACATTTTCTCAACTGGCTGACATGGTATCAACATTTTTTCTTCTAACAAAATGCATTGAAAAGCACTGCAAATACTAAACGTTTGCACAAGCTCTGATGTTTATAGGAGGGCACTTATAGAGGCACTACTCCACCCTTAGCACTTATAATTTAGTATAATACATGTACAGTTGTTTTTTCTTTAATACCACCCTACTTCCAAACCACCTCAATATATTTTTTGTATAACCGCCTATTTTGCTTGGTGTAAAATAGTGTCGGCACTCAGGACCCAAATGTTTCCTATTAGGTCAGTGGTCTATATGGTGGTGTGTTATAGAATTATTCTACCTAGAGATAGTACTGGGGCAGTTGTAATAGTTCAATAACTTCATCGTACAACATTCTCTGGAGGAAGAGCTTAACCCATATATGCCTCAGCGTGCCATAGTAAAGTCCCCTTAGGAGGCTGCATGAAGCTGTAATACACACACATAATATACGTGTGTATTTCCTCAGACATAGATTGACATGGCTGTCTCCAGTCACTATATGAAGAGATTAAAGATCTAATGATTCATTTAGTTTCAATGAATTACTGTGTCCTCTTATTAAGTTTCTACAGACATTGTCATCTGGTTGGTGTATGGTGAATGTCTGCCCTTCCCTAAATTGGTTCACAATTCTATCTGGTTTATGTTTCTAATGGGAATTTGACAGCAGTCTTTTGCTAATTAATCTGCAATCAGCATAATGTAGATGCAGAGATCATTATTTCAGGGAGGTGTCATTTGATCTGCTCCTTGCTGTAGTTTCAATACAGTGTTTTATCAGCAGGAGATTATCACAGTAAGTGCCACATGCCAGGTAGCCCAGATCATATTTAGCCCGCACCCAGCACTGATAGGGCAACTTTCTGACAGTGCACAGTGTACGCAAGAAACTGCCAATCAGTGGTGTATTTCCAGGATAATCATAGAGAAGAAAGTGGACCTTAGACTGCACTCCCGCTCCAATAAAACAATGACTCCAATTTAAATAGCATTCATCTGGTGGTTTATTCTACACGTTTCCGGGCCTAAAACCCTTTCATCAGGAATACCACGCATAAAAGGAAGGTACATCCATTTATGCGTGGTATTTCTGATGAAGGGGTTTTTAGACCCTGAAATGCATAGAATAAGCCACCAGATGAATTCTTTTTGAATTGGAGCTATTGTTTTATTGGAGCGGGAGTGCAGTCTAAAGTCCACTTTCTTCTCTATGAACATCCTGGAATTACTACACGTGGGAAGACCGCAGCATACCGGATACTATTGATATCTTTGATATCACATGTTTGAATAGTGGTTGTGACGTCTCACAACCAACACATGTGAATCTATATACCACATTTCAATTATTGCTAATTCTCGGGTAATACACTATTGTGCGCCTTTTCCTTCCAGCATTTTATTCCTAATCAGTGGAGTAGGCAGGTTTATACATAGACATAAAAGGGTCCCCCTCAACTAAAAGTGCTTCACCTTAACACCTTAAACCTTACAAAATATCGCCCCAGATACAAGATCTATATTGATATTTTCCCGTGAATAAGCACATCAACTATTTATGGCAAAAAAATTATAACTTTATTGATTAAAATTAATTTATATTAAAATATTGACCGTACATAACATGTATAAAACGGGCCAACAGTCCCAATCATGCACAATATCATAGGGTGGGCACAAAAATACACAGATAGCAGTGATTATTTATAGGGGAACAGGAAAAATACCTATAGCACCATCACACTTGTAATATTAATCTAGAACTATTTCCTGCGGACAAGCTGTCATTAAATAAATACAGATTAGATATTGGGATATGTGTAATATCTGGTGCCAAAAAAGATCCTCGTGATACAATCACTCCTTGAATCCCTACTGCCTCTGGGCTCCTGCCACAATTGTATACATTTTTTGCCATAAATAGTTGATATGCTTATTCACGGGATTGTGGCAGGAGCACAGAGGCAGTAGGGATTCAAGGAGTGATTGTATCACTCGAGGATTTTTTGGCACCAGATATTACACATATCCCAATATATAATCTGTATTTATTTAATGACATCTTGTCTGCAGGAAATACAGTGTTGGCCAAAAGTATTGACACCCCTGAGATTCTGTAAGATAATACTCAGTTTCTTCCTGAAAATGATTGCAATCACAAAT